>CM052538.1:158688453-159024225 GCA_028533065.1 Trachops cirrhosus | reverse complement strand
TTCTCTACAACCTCTCCAACACTTGTTGTTTGTTGCTTTGTTTATGATGGCCATTCTGAGACGTGGTATCTCATTGTGGTTTTAATTTGCATCTCTCTGATAGCTACCAATACTGAACATCTTTTCATGTGTCTCTGGATCCTCTGTATGTCCTCCTTGGAGAAGTGTCTGTTCAAGTCCTTTGCCAGGCCATGTTTTGAACCTAAGGAGGAAGATGCTGGAATGAGAACACTGCATGAGAAGCCTTGTATTTGAGAGACTAGCGATGCCAGGATTCAATTCTAGCCCACCATCACCTCATAGCGAGCAAAGGCTACATTCATGGAGTGCATAGAGTGGTCCCAGCCTTGGGCTAAGCGTCATCAATACACTTCTCATTTAATACAACACCTTTAGGAAGTAAATACTATTGCTATCCTTACAAATTAGTTGAGTCAGGCTTAGAGTGGACAGGAACTTCCCAAGTTTACAAAACTAGTAAGAACTGGATCCAAAATTAGAAACTCAATTTGTCTGACCCCAGAGCCCATGGTCTTAACTACCAGTGTCCTGCATCTGACCTTACTAGTTGTCCTGAGTATTCGACCTGTCCTGAGGCCTAAACTAAGCCTCAGTTTCCACATCTGTGAAATTGGGTTAATATTAATAACTATCAAAATACGTACAGGAGGGTGAAACAAAGGTATGTGAAGATGATCCGCAAATTATAATGTACTAAACACTCTTAGTTATCATGTTATTCTGAATTGTTCTAGACTTGCTCTCTAGCTCTTTCAAATACTTATAAAATAATTCCCCAACTACAAGCAAGTTTTTCAAGGATACAATGACTTCTCTGTTTGCAATTTTATCTCTTACACAATTTGGGAATATACAGGGTCCAACACAAATAATAACCTTTTTATTACAAAAGCATAAGCATGTAATTCTATAATATAACAATATCACACTCAAGCACACCATATGATATTTTAGGTGAAATGCTCAAATTAAAACCGTAAGTTATTACACTCATATTATTACCCTACCAACTACACTCAAGCAGGCATTACTTCTGCTGGACTCTGTAGTTTGGTCCATAGGGTCTGATAAATGCTTCTCTTTCAAATAAGCACAGACATGTGGGACAGCAATACCAGAGGTTTTGTCTGAAGAGGAAGCTTGGCTAAGCCATTTTGCAAAGGCTAATTCAGGCTTTTAGCCAATAGTTCTATATATAATGATCATGAAAAACATTTATATTCTTTTACTTTAAAGCAACATATCAACTAATGTAAATCAACCTCAAGCCAATGCCAGACTCAAAGAAAAAAAGCCCCGTCATTTTCTGAAGCCCTAACCCACAGGTGTCCATCCTCCGCAGCTGTTCCGCAAGACGATGTGTCCAGAACAAAGGGAAATCTGTGATTAGGGCAGCAGGGCTAGTGAAAACGGCCTCCCTTCTCTTGAATTTTCTAACATATTCTCTCCTTTACAAAGATAAACTCTCTAAACTGTGTTAATAAAGGTATTCTCTACCAGTAATTTGATCAGTGTATGACCATTATGCTCTCAATACACACTTTCTACAAAGCATGCTGTAATTCATATTCTTCTCCAAGCAAATTAATTCAATCCTTCCAGCTTCTCCAAAGCTGGAGATTGATGTGTGTGTGACCCCCTTACTGATTTACTGACATAACACATTTAGAGAGCATGGAGGGGAAAAAAGAGAAGAGAGAGGGCAAATCATCTGCCTCTATCTTCCCCCACCAAGCCGGCTTGTGCAAGGGAACCCCAGACAATCCCTGTAGCATGGCCATGTCTTTAGTCTCGAACAAGATAATGGCAAATGAGTCTTTTTCCTTCCACCACGATAAGTTCCTGAGAGGGCAGGGCCTTTGCATTTGCTGCTCCTTCTGTGCAGGAAGCTTGTCCCCAGATTTCCCCATAGATGCTTCTTTTCCATCTTTCAGATTCTTTTTCAGGAGGCCTTCATCCTTGGCTATTACCCCCCCACCCCACTCAGTTCCCTCTAGTAACTCTCTGTAAGCATCTTTACAACATTTATCTGGGCCTGAAGTTATGTGTTTATTGCCTATCTCCCCCCACTTGAGGTCCGCAAGGGCTGGGAACTCTGCTACATCCTCAAATGCTTGGCACAGAGCAGGTGCTCAATAAATATGTGTGGACTTAACTTTGGGAAGACAAGTCCTCCTCTCCCAAATTCCACTCCTACCTCCACCGCCCCCATCTCCAAGCCAGAAAGACTGTGTTAAGGGCACATGTAAGGAGGTGGTGCCCCTGGTGCTTGGTGGTACCCTGCAGTCCCATGGTGAGTGGAACACCTCAGCTCTGTCTGTGGCAGTCTCAGCTCAAATCTTAATCCACATACTTGGTATATTGTTGCAAGGAGTCTATATCATGACTGCCAGGGTTCAAAGTCCTGCTCTGGCTCCTACTAGCTGGGTGATCTTGGCTAGTTATTTAATTCCACTATGCCTGTTTCTTTAGTCTTACAATGGGGACATGCAGCACCTGTCCTGAGGAGTTGTGAAAATTCATTGACACAATGAATGTACTAGATTGAGCCCAGTGCCTGGCACAAAGTAAAATGTCAAAAATTTGTAACTCTGAATTTATTAATGATGCAAGAAAATTCACACATATGTCATTATTCCTTCTTCATGGTATACCTTACTAATTGATTTTATTATTCTTTCTTTATAAAAATGGCCTTACAGCCTTTGTAATACCACCCTTGCTTAGACAGTCACTACCAATAAATCATTTGGAATTGTTCTGCAAACTGAAATCTATTAGTTCTTCCTAATTCAGGAAGCTCTCAACAGACTGTCAAGCAGGATTATTAACATTGGGTTTAGTGTCCAAGAGTAAATTGGTAGTTAATTTTGCCTCTGGACAAGGGGCGAATTCGGCAGTAGATATCCATGGACAAACTCACTAGCAGGAGAGAAGAGAGAGTTATGGGAGTACCTGCTCTTGATAAATGAGAATAGAGAGGAAGGCCCTGCCTCCTCCCATTAGATTTGGCTCCCAAGTTGTTATAAAAATCAGGACTATTGGAAGGTATGTGCTCTGATTCACTCTCTGATGTATTCCTTTAGATGGATGGCTCTGATGAAAACTGGGAGTTCACCAGGAAAAATCACCCCTCATGATTCCTTTGAATTCTTATTAAACATTCCAAACTCCTATGAACAATTTCTGGATTCCAGTCAATATCACCAGAGGTCTATAATTCTTAATAACTTATTTTTAATTGATAGAGAATCAAGCAGGTCATTACTATTTGGGTGGGGGGCTGTTTTAGAAGGGACAATGGAATTAGTTAAGGAGCTTTTCCAAGAGTTCAGGAGCCAGCCAGATTGGAGAGATAACAATGATGCTTCCAGAATAAAAATGTAAATAAAGTTAAATGAAGTCATTGAGGTGGGCCTTAACCATACCCTTGTAAGAAGAGGAGACTGGGACAGAGAGGCACAGAGGGAAGACCATGTACAGGTAAAGGGAGAAGATGGTCATCTCCAAACCAAGCAGAGGGGCCTCAGGAGGAACCAACCTTACGGACACTGATCTTGGACTTCTTGCCTCCAGAACTATGAGAAAATAAATTTCTGTTAAGTCACCCAGTCTGTGGTATTTTATTATGGCAGCCCGAGCAGACTAATACAAGTAGTGTTGGACTCAGTCAAATGTGTGTTAGAATCTCGACTCTTCCATGCAGGAACTGTGAAATCTCAGGCAGTTAACAATCTGAACATCAGTTTTTTCTCAACAGTAAATAGAGATGATATAAAGTCCTCAACTTTCATACATTTTTCATCAGAAGCTACAGGTATGATCTTAGTCACCAAAATGTAGACAGGAATTGTAGAAAAATATGAGCAAAGTCCATCCTGCAATAAAATAGGCATAGAAGGGTCTGCACCAATAAATAAAATAAATTTTAGACTTATAGAACTAGGAGTGATTATGTTAGTTTATTAAACCATTTATACTAATAAGGAAGAAGCTTGTTTCTAATTAATTTTCTTAGCCTCTTAAATGTATGTTCTCCAGTAAATATCATCATTTGGAGAACAGCTATCTAATAATTATGGTTTTTGGTCAGGCACATTAAAATTTAAGTTGACATTCTGAATTTTGACATTTTTGGAATAACTGGTTTCTCTAGCAATCAAAACTTCCAACATGGAGAAAGAAGACATGACTAAAATTTAACTACTTCTTTCACCTCCAGTTTTCCACAAAGGGTATGAAACAGATCACAAATCTGTTCACCTATAAGCATTCTACAGTCAATATAAACACACTATGTTGCCTTGCATCCTAATAGGAAGCAGGAACAGAGTTACTTTGAACCTCTGGGTTCTGGGATTTCAGAAGTGAGCACATTAGCATTCAATGCATATTTTAAGGATTCTTCCATGTGTTTATCAATAAATGGAAGTAAATCTGAGGTTGAACAAGCCAAGCACATAACACCAAAATAAAAAACCAGATGTAGATTTCCTTCTGGGTCTTGTCCCCAGTGTGCACAGTCAAACCCCGCTCATTCCTTCCCAGCAGCAGAGAGCTGTTCCCTTTTTGTCCCTCCATCACATTCTGGCATAAGATGTGTCCATTCATTAATCTTGAGTCTGTAATGTTACCCATCCTGCAGCTGTATCTTCGAGTCTTTCCCCAATGTTCCCCTTGCCAGGCCTTCTCTTCCAAAGCCCACTACACCTCCCCTTCTCAATTATTTATCTCTTGTCTAACTCCCTATGCAATACAGCTGACCTCATTGTGCAACGGACTCAAGAAATCCTGAGCAGAGGGTAAGAGGAGGAGAGAATCAAGACCTATTCTCATATCAGGCCTCTGAGAGTTTCTGGAGCATGCTGTTAAAATGTATCATTAGCCTGATAATTCAATGCCTCCCCAAATCCAGAATTGACCCATAATCAATAAACATTAAAGTCTTTGGAGAAGGACCCTAACAAACCAAAAATAGGAAAAGGCTTGATTTTCTAGGCTTCTTTTATAGTTGACTTTTCTTCAAGAAGAATGTAAGCAACATAACTTGCTTTGAATTGAAGTAAGATTCTTCACTGAGAATGGTTATTTACATGAGCCTTACTTCCCAAAATCTCATTAGAAACAGAGATTACCACAATATCCTCATTAGCTCCTCTTAGCCTGACACCTCTTCCAGAAGAAAAGACTGATTTCTAGTGATTATAAATGGTATAAATTTCCAGTTTGCCCCATGTCTTGGCTGAGTATGGCCCCTAAACTGGAAAAATCCCTAAAAAACTCACAGCTTTTTGCACAAGGTGGTCTTCAGCTGAAGTTCAAATGAACAGGAATGAAGGAAAATGAAGGAAAAATGAACAGAGCACCAACAGCATCTGCCACAATGGAGATTTGAATATATAAGTGACTAAAATGTGACTGAATAATTTGATTTTGGTCTTTTGATTGCAAGGAAAGAAGGCACACTTGAGCTAACCAAAAGTTAAATTTATTGTGCAGATACCAATAGGTTTCTGGGTTTACAAGTAGAGAAACCAAAGTAATGTCAGGTCTAAAGGAAACTGAAACAAGCCTTTAAGAAGTGCTTACCAGAACATTACCCCCATCACTTTTCAAATAATGCAAGTTGTACAAAACACATTAATCAGTATCATTAATCACAAAGTAAATATAGAATATTTTTAGCTATGTGTCAGAAAATCTTTAAGTGCCAGAACCTAGAATCAGCTCCTTTCATTGATTTTCCCCCTACAACTAAAGATTGGTGGCTCTAGGAGAGAATGAGGGGAAATGAGAAAGAATGCTTTCTCCTCTGAGTGTTCATTCATTCTTTAGCATTAAAGAACCTCATGTTAATAGTTAAGCATCGTAGTCAAAAGCAAATAGGAAAACACCTAAATTTTTCATTGGTAAACCTTTTTTTAATAAGAAAGCTGCTAGAACATTTTTAATTTGTTCATTTCATTGCTAAAGAACATCATTTAGGTGAATAGTAAATTTCAGAAAATAATCAGGCACTTTATACAATGAGAACATCTGCAGTCACCCCAGGAGTGATGAAATTACAGGGCTGTCAATCCTTGTGCTTCAGGGCTTATTTCCTATAGTATTTCTATACTATCATCAGTTATGTTCAGATGTTTATTTCCCTTTAAATACAACTCACTGGGGGGGGGCAGGCTTTAAAGTACATTATGGCCAAATAGTGCAACAGGAACTTAAAATCTTCAAAGGTTTACAAAAATATTTTACAGGAATTAATTCAAGAAAAATAATTAATTTTCAGGGAAGGTATGAACAGCATTCCTTCACTTGGCTGTATTTTTTCACACACAGAGCCTGACAGAATAGAACTCAAGAATTTTTTTAAAGAATGAATGAACAAATAATGAACGAACAAAGAAACAAACTTACATGTACCTGGGTTCAAATCCCAGCCTCACCAATATTGACCTTGAGTACTTTGCTTATCCCCAGTTTACTCATCTTTAAAATGAGGTAAGTGTACCCAGCTCTTCTTGTTATTACAGGATTGAACTAAGTAATGTGTGTAAATGAATAAATTCAGTGCCTGGAACAGAGTGAACACTCAACAAATAACAGTCATTTTAAGAGCTTTCTTAGAATTGATTTAGCTAATTTTTGATCAAATGGATCTAACAATTAAATCATCTCAATATATTTCATAATAGAGCAAATATTTGTATGTTGCCTATATTATAAATCTGTATTCTATTGAGTCTCTGTGAAACCAATAGTATATTACACTACAGACATTCCCTAAGGCTATCCTTTATTTTGAACTAAGCATACCCTTTCTGCTGATAAGCAGACCTCTTAGATAGTGTCTTAGATAGACCTCTCAGACAATTTGTTTGGGCTGCAATAACAAAATACCATAGATTTAGTAGCTCATAAACAACAGAAACTTATTTCTCACAGTTCTGGGAGCTGGGAAATACAAGATCAAGGTGCCAGCAGATTTGGTATCTGGTGAGGGACTGCTTCCTCATATGGTAGAAGGGAGCAAGGAAGCTTTCTGTACCACTCTTAGGAGAGCACTAATCCCATTCCTGAAGGCTCAGTCCTTATGACCTAATCACCTCCCAAAGGCCCCACCCACCTCCTAATACCATCATCTTGGGGGTTAGGACTTTGAGTAAGGAATTTTGGAGACACATAAATATTCAACCTATGGCAGATAGTTTACTGTGACGAGCAAATTTCCAACTCATAAAAAGGGTAGCAGCTGCTCACATTGCAATGTCCAAAGCCCTGGCCCAAGGCTATGTGACTTTTGACCAAATGCATACAATCATCATGGAAAGGCTTGTAAATTATGAATGGTACTAATATTTCTAAGTTTCTTAACAATTACCTACTTGTTGTTAGCAATTCTCTTGGGACCCCTAAATTAGATGTACCCTGCAGATACAGATGTTCCAAACCCACATGAAGAAGTTCTATGAAAACAGAGTACATATGCCTTTGAACTCTCTGGATCTGACTATTTAAAAGCCAAGTTAAAAATAAATTGTATAGCATTTATGATTAGTGTAACTTTAAATAACAATGAGAATATTTTCCCCCAAACAGTGATCAAGTGCTGTTTTCATTGAAGAAAATGTTGGAAAAATAACCTAGTTTATTGGATTATTTCTTCTAGGGCAGGGTTATAAAAAGTCTATTTTTTTTCTGGGAAGTAAAATGGTTTTAAATTATAAATGTAGCTGCATATAATCAAATTATCTCTTTTTTGGAAGATGGCAAATGGGAGTATTTCTTAGAATTTAGAAAAAGTTTTTGTCATTTATTTCATAAATCATTCAGCAAAAGATAGCCGTGTACTATTTCAAATAAGTTACTAGCAATTCAAAATGTCACTTGACTCAAAGTTTTTTGTTTTTTGTTTTTTTCCCTTTATCATCAACTCAACAGTTCTGCAGGCAAGGGGCAGGGCCAGCTATCTCCAGAAATGTTTGGGGAGAGGAAAAAGGGTGCCTAATATGTGAGGACTAACACTAGAACCCCCTACATACCCTTCCCATCACCATCACTTAAGGAAACAGAAAGAACCCACCGACTATTCTGAAACTGGGGTCAATGCTCAGGCCACGTGACACTGAATAACGCTGATTGGAGTCAGATATTGAGACTCCACAGCGACACAGTGATTTATCTGGAGCTCGTTACTGAAGTATGGGCGCTCAGAAATGGGCAACCCATTCCTATCTCGACTGAACCAAAGGTCCTGCTGGCCTTGTGAAAGCTTGACCAGGTGCTGAGAGCGGCGTGAGAACACCGCTTTGGGAGGCAGGGACAGTGAAAAGGATACAGAGGCACGTTCAACTCATGCCTTAAGAAGCCTCTGTGCCCAGCCGTAATTTAAAGCGGGAAATGAAGGGGCATAGATTTAAACTAATACAATGAACCTTTACATCGGTCACCTAGTTTAAATCTCTAGGAAGTCGGTATTATTAGACACCTGGGACTGAGGGTGAAAGACTGGAAGAGACTGGAAGAGACTCTTGCCCAGGCTCCCTCCCGGCGCCGTCAGACTCCCGGGATGGGGAAGCCCCTGGGGCAGGCTTCAGCGGGTTCATGATGGGGACAAAAGCCTGGCTGCCATACAGAAACCTAGGCGTGAGTGAGGGCCTGCCAAGGCTGCCAGCAGCGGAAGAGAGTGGTGGTGGAGGGGGGAGGAGGCGAAGGGGGATGTATGTTGTGATCGGCTGGGAGATCATAGAAGGAAGGCAAACGCATATTGTTGGCGAGAAGGACCAGCCTCCTCAGCCAGCCCACTCGCTGCGTGGAAGGGTTTCTCACGCCCCCTGATCCTGGATGACAGCACCGGATCCAGGTCGGAAGAAAGCGGGGAGAGGATGAGTCATATCGCCTAATTCCTCCTTCCGAGTCCCCTCGCCAACGCACGCCAGCCCCCTCCCGATATCCTGCAGCCGCGAGCTAAGACTTCCCTCGTCCTCAGAGTCCTCCACCAAACCCGCTGTGGCCTGCGGAGAGAGGAGAAGGACGGGGCGTTTTGCCAATAAGAGCTTCGCTTTCTCGGCTGCGGCCCAATAGGCCACTGTTTACAGGCAGGGGCGGGACTAGGAGGGCACGAAGGGGCGGTCCTGGACTGGCGCGGGGCGCCGCGACACCGTAGCTCACAGAAAGAGCGCCTCACGCACCAGGAGTCTTCGTCTAGGCGACGCGGGAAGGCACTGCCACCACCGCAGCCGCCGACGCTGGCCAAGGTGCTGGACAAGACAGCTGATAGGCCACTTCACCAGTTCAGCCACCCGTTGCAACCGCAGCTGTCTCGCTTCCACCCGGGTCTCCATGGAAGAGATGGAAGAAGAGTTAAAATGCCCCGTGTGCGGGTCGTTCTATCGGGAGCCCATCATTCTGCCCTGCTCCCACAATTTATGTCAGGCGTGCGCCCGCAACATCCTGGTGCAAACCCCGGAGTCTGAGTCCCCCCAGAGCCGTCGGGCCTCGGGCTCCGGAGTCTCTGACTATGACTACCTGGACCTGGACAAGATGAGCCTGTACAGCGAAGCGGACAGTGGCTATGGCTCCTATGGAGGTTTTGCCAGCGCCCCCACTACCCCGTGCCAGAAGTCCCCCAACGGCGTCCGCGTGTTTCCCCCAGCTATGCCACCACCGGCCACCCACCTGTCACCGGCCTTGGCCCCGGTGCCCCGTAACTCCTGTATCACCTGTCCCCAGTGCCACCGCAGCCTCATCCTGGATGACCGGGGTCTCCGCGGCTTCCCCAAGAACCGCGTCTTGGAAGGGGTAATTGACCGCTACCAGCAGAGCAAAGCCGCGGCCCTCAAGTGCCAGCTCTGCGAGAAGGCTCCCAAGGAGGCTACCGTTATGTGCGAACAGTGCGATGTCTTCTACTGCGATCCGTGCCGTCTTCGCTGTCACCCGCCCCGGGGTCCCCTAGCCAAGCACCGCCTGGTGCCCCCGGCCCAGGGCCGTGTGAGCCGGAGGCTGAGCCCGCGCAAGGTCTCCACTTGTACAGATCACGAGCTGGAGAACCACAGCATGTACTGCGTGCAGTGCAAGATGCCCGTGTGCTACCAGTGCTTGGAGGAAGGCAAACACTCCAGCCATGAAGTCAAGGCTCTGGGGGCCATGTGGAAACTACACAAGGTGAGTCCTAAGAAAACCCACCCCTGACTCCCCGCGCCTCCGATCTTCCGGGTCTGCAGCAGACAGCCCTCTTCTTTTGCGCACAGTGCATCCCAGCGGGGGCGCAATGCAGGTGCCTAAAATATTTGCTTCCCCTGTCTGGTGCATTGCAGGAAGCGCAGGGAGAGCTTAGACAGTGCACAGGGGAGTTGACTATCCCCAGAGAGCTGTTGCGGGGATGCTTTATAGCGGGACTCCCTGGGCGCGATGTGAGCCAAGAGCAGGGCGCCCCCGCTCCGCTGCGGATATGCAGCTTGCGGTTGTGGCCAACATGCAGGAAAGCGCTGCGTAACTGGGCAGAGGAACACTAGTGTCGAGGACCGTCAGGGCCCCTCCGGGGCAGTGCCGGCTCTGGGACTCTGGCCCCGGACCCCGGGGAGGAGGAGGAGGAGGCTGTTGAGTTGCACGGACCGCCAGGGGCTGAAGCTGTTGGATAGGCAGGCTCTGTGAGTCACGGTGTGGGCGGGAGAAACGCCGCGGGCGGAATACTGATGAGTCCACGCTGGCCCAGACCCCGCGAACCCTCTGGAGGGGCTGCGGATCCTGCTGCTTTGAACTCAGGAGACGGAGGAGTGGAGTGGGGAAATTCTATGGTCGCCTTGGCAACTTGGCTTGCAGGCTTAGATCCCGACCCTTCCCAGAGGACCTGTGGCTGGAGGAGTAGGACCTGAGGTTTCAGTGCAGTCCAGGCCTGAAGGCTAGGCAAGCGTGTCTCCCAGGGTAACCCCTTCCTCCCAACCATCCACACACCCATTTGTCCAGGATTCAATCCTTTTCCTCTTTCAGTAGTTGTGGGGGCAAACTTTGAAGCACCTGTTACCAGATTACGTTCCTGTTCTCTTTTGATGGCGCTTCCACCAAAGCTAGCTTCCGTGTTAAGTCATGCCACTTCGCTGCTCAGAATCCTCCAGTTGTCCCCCACGTTTCTCATCCAGTCCTTAGAATGGTCCATCAGGACCTTCATGACTTGTTCCCCTTTGGCCTCATCGACCTCATTTCCTGCCACTCATTCCCCCTGCTCAGCCACAGTGTCCCTCTTGCTGTTCCTCAGCCAACACCAGGCACCTTTGGCCTCAGTGCCCTTGCATTTGATGATCCCTCAACCTAGAATGCCCTTCCCCAAAATTCTATACCCATATTGGAGAGGCTCACTTTCTTGCCTCCTTCAGATCTTTGCTCAGATGTCACCTTTGCAGGGAGATCTTCCTGGCCACAATTTGCTGCCACTCATCTCAGATACCCCGTATTTTCCTCCCTACTTTATTGTTCTCAGTAATAGTTATCACTATCTGGCAAGCTATATATTTTAATTATGTTAAATTATATTACTTTTATATATCTATTGCTTTCCTCCCCCCACACACACTAGAAAATAAGGTTCAACAGTAAATAGATCATTATAATGTCGTCCACGGGGCATAGAAGGAAGGGAAACATTTTTGAGGAGATGTACATAAATTTGACTTCAACTTTTTAAATAATCCACTTAGTTGGGGGTGTGAAGAGCAGGGTAGATTGTTATAGGAAGGGTTTCTTTACATCATTTAGTTGCAAGCCCAAAGATAAAGCAGGGCCTAAAGATGGTGTTTAGTCCTCAGCTATACCTCCATTCAGGGTTTCCCAGAATTCCTTGGAGACTGGCCTTTGAGAGGCCATTGATATTTTATTTACAGAAAGAATTTTAAAAATCACCACTTTCAGCAATCAGAGAGGGTTTCTCAACTCAGTATTAATCTAATGTAATCCATACTTAGTCATTTGTAAATGTGGATTGCATTGCATATATGTTCTTACATATAACCTATTAAACCATATTAGTCCTGATGAAGATCTAATTCAGAACAAATTTGAACCCCATGAGGCACATGCCACTATTTTTAAAGTGCTTCAATTTAAATGTTTTTAAATGACAATTTTGAAAGTTTTCAAAAATTTAGTTAACAGCCAGCTTTTATTTCCTTTTATGATTTCATTCTTAAACTGCCAACTATATTGAATTGCCTTACAAAACTTGGAACTAAGAAATTAATCACCCTGTCTGGAAGAAAGAACTTAGAGCCATACACTAATTAGAATGGTCAAACCATAGCATTATTTTTTTCTATGAATGAGAGCCTATACTTTATCCAATAAGACTAAAAGCAACCTGTAAATTTGTCTATCCCGGTGTAGATTTCAAATGTTAAACCATCTGTTTCATCAGTAATGGAAGCTGTGAGTAGAAACTGTGATGGGGCCTGGGCTCGTATTTGGATGTCTGCTAAAAAAGAATAATGTTAAAGCCCTTGAGGTTTGACATAAGTATGCTAGGAAGGGAATGTTGGTTACTTTAAAAAAAGATAATTTCTTCTCTAATCTTATGCAGGTTTCTTCCAAAATAGTAAGCAAATGTAATTTTGTTCAGTCAATATCAGTATTATTAAACTGTTAAGAAAAAATAAGGCAGAAGGATGACAGATTTTAACTTTCACTTACCATCTGTTGATGAACAACAAACATTACTCCCCCACCTTATCTCTTTAATAAGGTAGTTAAAATGTTAACACTTTGTCTCATACAGTCTATTTATGTTCTAGTTAATGATACCTTTATTCCCACAAGAGCTCATGGACCAGAATTTCTATGCTCTTTAAAACATAGCAGAGCCAAGAATTACACTGAGTAACTCTTTCAAAGTTGGACAGTTATCTACATAGGTGATTACTTGATCTGAAAGTTTTTGTTAATAGTCTGCCATATTAACCAGCCATTTCCAGTGATAAAGAAAATCTTGTGAATAAATATTTTCCTTGGGCACTAAGTCATTATCTTACACACTGAAGACAAAATGACTAGTTTTTTTAAGTGGTTTTAAAAACAACTAGTTAAACTTCATTAGCTGTCAATTGATCAAATTAAAGTACTTTTCAGTATATATGACCTTCAAACTCCATCAAAAATAATGCATGAAGTGGTTTTACAAGATAAATATCTGGTAACAGGTTTTATTTAGTATCATCACTTACTATATATGGTTTTGTGGTTTTTTTAGCCAACTTAGGTTGATGTAAAGAATTGCTTCACAAAAAAATGATTTTGTAGAAATTGGACTCATTACTTATTACTTTGTGATTTTAGCAATTCACATTCCTAAATCTAACATTCTTAAATTCCTGATATGTTTTATCAATTATTGAATGAGTAATATATTTATGGCCATTCTTTTGTGTTTGTGCTGTTAAGCAAGGATTTTTTTTTTGCTTTGTATCCTAAATACTGACTATTCATTCTGATTTTTTTTAAGAACTTTTATTTATTTATTTTTAGAGAGAGGGGAAGGGAGGGAAAAAGAGAGGGAGAGAAGTATCAATCTGTGGTTGCCTCTCTTGTGGCCCCCACTGAGGACCTGGCCTGTAACCCAGGCATATGCCCTGACTGGGAAGCGAACCCACGACCCTTTGGTCCACAGCTTGCGCTCAGTCCACTGAGCTACATCAGCCAGGGCTCATTCTGAATTTTGTCTCAATGTTATTTCTTACATTCTTTTTGTTGATGAAGATTTGCAATTTAAACAACATTTAAAATAAACAGTTGTTATGCTTTGATTTTCAAAGTATTTTGGAAAAAATACCTGCTCTGTAGTATGGTGACATCTCATCATATATTTATGTAGCAAAATGTATTATTTAATGTAACTAAATGACATTCAGTTAACTCTATATCAGCAATCAACACAATATAATCTAAGATGTTCCTATGGTAAATGTAACAGGTAGCATATGTTCATGTTTTATTAATTTTTAAAAAGTTTACTTCTAGTACAATCAAAACAGTCTGTGTACAATGCAAACTTTCTTAAAGGCATTAAAGAGAATATTATAGAGAAATAAATTTTTCCTCTTTGTGTGAAGACATAACAGAAAGAACTAGATGAAAGGAGATCCGGTTTCCAGACCACATGCTGCCACTTACTTGGTAGTAACTTTAAACAAGTTTCGTTACCCCTCTGTGCTTCCTACCTACAAGGATGTGAAGGAGCCAAAACTATATTTTGGAGGCATTTTGAAAAAAAATTAAATGTTTATAACTTACTAATTTCAGTTTGACCCAAGAGAAAATTTTTGCATAAAGCAGAAGTTATTGTCTCACTAGTCAAGAAATACTACATAAAAACCTCACGCCCCAGCTTGGAGTGCTTTGCTTGCATTTTCAGAGCACAGAGTGCAGCACAAAGGCTACTCTGGATGTTGGCCTGAAAGAGTGAGCCACGTCATGATAGGTCCAGAGAGAATACTCAGTTGAATCAAGCTCAGGCTATAAGAACATTACACAAAGGTTTATTTACATAAACGAAAGTATTTTGTTTTTCAATAACAGAACTAAAATGGTAACTGATATGACATATTTTTTCAGATATTATTATTACTTTGAACTCTTAGAAGTTGTTTTTTCTGTATATGCAAAAAAATGCTATTAATTGGAATTCAGGGTCAAATCACAGTTTGCATAAGTTAAGAGAAAATTATTATATCCATCTGTGAGTAATAATGCACAAAAATTACCTTTACTATTGGTTCAAGAAATTACACTTCTCTCACCTAAACACTTTTCAAACTGTGTGTATGCATTTAACTTAACCTTGGTACAGAGGATAGAATTCATTATAAGATAAATGTTTAAGAACAAAATAGTTTTAAATAATGTCATTTTTATCAGTTTTATCAGGGATTGTTGGTAGTAAGACTGCTTAGGTGATCTCAGAGGAATTTCATGGGAAATGAAACAAAATCAACTCCCAAGGAGAATGGAACTGGAAAGCTAGAAACTGAGTTCACTCTGTGTATTTGTCAGCTTGGACTAAGTGACGTTGTAGTAACAATCTCCAAATCTCAATGAATTACAACACAGCATCTGATTTCTTACTCATGTCAGTGTTCACTGAGAGTCAGCTATGGCCCTCCTCCACATCCTTCTTATTCTTGAATTTAGGCTGAAAGGACATATTTGAGGTATGCCAAACTTACGGCAGAGGAAGGAGAGCAACGCAGAACCACTCAATGGCACTTAAAGAGCCTACTCAGATGTAACTTTGTCTCTCCTGCTTACATTCCATTGGCTAAAACAAGTCATGTGATCAAACCTGATGTTCAAATTGTAGGAAACACACTCTTCCAACCAAGAGAGGCACCAGAAATGAGTCCTGTAGAGGTGGGCAGAGAACAGTTTGAACAAATAATGCAATTTACCGCATGCTTAACTCTGTTGTCTCTACTTTCTTTCTCAGGATGGGGTTCTTGGCCTGCCCAAGGCCTTACATGACTTCTCCAGCCCCAACTCAGCAGGACATTTCAGTTCAGGTGCTCACTATCATCTAACTAGTGTCTCTGTGTCTGAGTTCACATTTTCAAGTTTAGAGAAAGAATCTGACTGGCTGAACTTGAGTCAGGTGTTTACTGACAACTGTCTGGGTCGTGGCCACAGCCCTTTGGTTAGATGGGTGCAGAAGACTAGGAAGAGACAAGTGAGGCATTCACCTCAGGTGCAAGACTTAAGAGGGCACCAAAGACTATTTATAGGTTTGCTTTTTTTTAAGACAGAAATGACATAAGAGAGTAAGTAGAGGGTTTTTGTTGTTGTTGTTGTTGTTTTGGCATTTTAAATATCTTTATCTCTGCAGATCTAAAACATTTATAAGTCTATCTTGGAAAACATACAAATATGTTTAAACCTGAAAAGCAGGTATCTGCTTTATGTTTACTTTCAGTTTTTTCTTATACTCTTTACCAATGTGGTTGAAAGAAAATATGTGTATGCCTGTTCAAAAATATATACCTGACTCCACCTTTTACCATAATATAAAAAGGAATACATATGAACTGGCAAAGCCTATTGTTTAAGAATGGATTTAAGCACTGCCAAATAAAATTGTTTCTCATAAGCCTTGAGTGTTTTATACCACTAGTTCTGGTCAAAGAAAAAACTGTCTCTTAAAGAATTAACATTGGAAGTAGAATGCTAAGCATTGTTGTTTGGTGTGGGAATAGCCAGTGCGCATAGATGGCTGATTCTCATCGACTTCTGATTCATTCATGTGAAGCCAATTTTCCAGTCAGACAACATCAATTCAGCTTTATTGAGATTTTTGTTTATCCTATTTTTATTCTTACTTTGCTCGCAGCTGACATTTTTAAAAGCAACCGCTTGACACCAAATACTTATCACTCCCTCCCGGCTCCAGGACAAAGCCTGGGACAGGGCCACGCTGCTCTGACCTGTGGTGTGTGCATCAGTCTAAACGATTACCCACTCAATGAACAAGGCAGGTTGCGGAGAGAAATAAATGTGAAAGTCAGAGGTTAAACAGTTTCTACCTAATAAGGCTTTTTGACTTTGTATGGAGCAAATGCTTGAAAGGTTAAATATACACAGGTTCAACTCTAATTACAATTCACCAAAAGCCAAAGTAAAATAACTCTAGAACATAATCTACCATTTCTGATCAGCTGCACCTTAGTTTCTTTTCATCCGTGCAAATAACCAGGAGCTGATTTTACTGTAGATGTGTGCAGTCCATTGCATAGTGGTGATCCTGATACTCATACCATCACCCAGGTGATACACCAATATATGAAATTGATAAAATGGTGTCATTTATGCTATGCCATCCTTCCCGCATGTATGAAATATTATCCCAAGAATGAGAGTAAGGTAAAATCAAGTGTAAAATTAGTCTTCCATCCAAACTAATAAATCTTACATGACACAGATAAATCTGCAATGCTTTTAACAAGCAGGTGTATTGATTGTATTGCCCATTAATCATCTGGCCAAGACTTAGCAAAGAAATATGATAAACACCTTTCAGTGCACAATCAATATAGTATGAAGATGCTTGAAGTTTACATTAAACTTGTGTTATCTGTCAATCTTCTGCCATTATGCAAGCAAATCTGATACTGGTGGAATTAAAACATTATTTAGTATTAAATAAATTTTTCTCTACTTTCCACTTTGAGGATCAAGAAATAGAGTATATAGAGACTAGTATAAGCACTGATTTCAAGCTGGCTTCCATCAGCACAATGACGATACAGAATGAAACTACCATTTCCTTACAGTTCAAAAACAGCACATTTGAACTGGACAACTAGGACATGGATTTCTGATTCCTCTGGTAACTGCATATGAAAATTTTGTGGCAAAGTTGGAATGATAGTAAGGTCCTGCTGTGCAGATATAAAACATAATAGTAAAACTATTGGTATCAACTGGCAAATCAGCACATACATATTTTACATGAATTTTTAAAACCATAAAGCCAAAGAGAAATGTAATGCTTCTGGCATTGAAGATATCTTTGGTTCTTGTTTTCTGAAAAGGCTGCACAATCTTACATTTCTCCCAACAGTGTAGGAGGGTTCCAATTTCCTCATGCCCTCCCCAAGGCTTGTCATTGTCTGTCTTTTTGACTAGAGCCTTTCTAGTGGATGTGAAGTGGCGTCTCATTGTGGTTTTGATTTGCAATGACTAGAGATATCGAGTGTCTTTTCATGAGCTTGTTGGCTATTTTCATATTCTTTCTAGAGGAATATCTGTTGAAATCTTTTGCCCATTTTTAAAATTGGGTTACTTCTCTTTTATTGTTGAGTTGTAAATGTTCTTTTTATATTCTGGGCACTTACTTTTAAAATTGAAGGGACAGAGATGTGAGCCTCCTATCTATCAGACAGACTTAATAAAAATAAAAAAACAGACATAGAACTGAGCATGAGGAAAAACTTGTCAAGACTGGCTCACCAAGCCTTGGCTGGTGTGGCTCAGTGTATTGAGCGTCGGCCTGCGAACCAGTTGATCCCAGTCAGGGCACATGCCTGGGTTGTGGGACAGGTCGCCAGTAGTGGGCATCCTAGAGGCAACCACACATTGCTGTTTTTCTCCCTCTCTTTCTCCTTCCCTTCCCGTCTGTCTACAAATAAATAAAATCTTAAAAAAAAAAAAAGACTGGCCCACCAGAACCCACTGCTAAGTTCTTGCCCAAAAACCTTTATTAGCCAGTTCTGAGGCAAGATTTGAATGAGCCCTACCAGGATTGGCTCCTGACAAACAGAAAACATGGAAAAGTCCAAAAGCAGGATGGGAAAATAATGTAGTTCTCAAGCTCCCTGAATATGAAGACTGTGTTTCCTCCTTACCTCCAGTTCCACTTTTCCTGACTTTGATAATGGATGTCTGTTACTTATGGGCTACCAATGTAATATTCAAAGAAGTCACTTTAGGGCCCTGACTGGTGTGGCTCAGTTGGTTGGGCATCATCCCACAAAGTGAAAGGTTACCAGTTCCATTCCTGGTCAGGGCACATGCCTGGGTTCCAGGTCAGGGTGCGTAGAGAGGCAATCGATTGCTGTTTCTCTCTCACATTGATGTTTCTCTCCCTCACCTTCTCCCTTCCTTTCCCTCTCTCTAAAAAATAAATACATAAAATCTTTTTTTAAAAAGTCACTTTAGAGTGTCAAGATGGTGTCTTCTTTACTACATTTGATGAATTATGAACTGGTAAAAGAGACATTGGATCTTTAAGATCATTCGCCCAACCTCCAAAGTCAGAAAAATAAATGCCAGAACACTTCAGGAAATTACCAAAGTCACACAGTACATATTACCCCCTTCAAAAAAAAACCCCTGCTAATTTCTTAGAACTTGTATTAATGTTTATGAATATCCAAGGACCCATTTCCAGCTCTGTGTGTGTGTGTGTGTGTGTGTGTGTGTGTGTGTGTGTGTGTGTATTCAGTGAAACACAATTGAAAAACTAAATCTCTGTTTTGGAGGCTCTCGTATGCCCCCAGACAACTACAATCACAGGGTTTTTTCCTTAGCCCTGACCACAACTATCAAAGTTTACTTTACTCTTGTTGTTCCCTCTTTAAGGGGATATTGTATATGCCTAGAAAATTGAATTAATGTTCCTTCACTATAAATAAGGGTTTTTTTAATATGGCCTTCAAGAAATAGTGCCTTTGCTCAAAGGATCCATCTAATGGTAGGAATTTCAGGTGAGGATGGAAAAGGAGAAATCTGTAGAGGTCAGAGTTTGCTTTGTCCCTCACACGGGGGGACTGCTGCATTGCATGGCTGACTCCTTTCATTGACTGCCTGACTGGCTTCTGCTCTAGGCAACAGTACAAAATAAGTTTATGGAATGAAGCAAAGAGTCTCCTGTTGCTCCTCTCCCCTTCTGGTGCACTACTTGCCAGTTTTGCTGGCTCCTTACAGACCACCAGTACTTTCTACTTCTCCCCTTTGCCTATGGTCTCTTGTGAATCTTCTGTCTGTAAGCCCAGTTTAGCCTTCTTTCCTGATCATCTCCATGCCTTGTTCTGAGCAGTGTGTGTCCTGTCTGCTCATCCAGCTCCAGAACCTTGACCAGCAACTTCAGGTCGAGCAACTCTTGACCAGCAACTCTCTGCCCAGTCCGTTTGGCTTGTGCACCTTCTGCCTCCAGCCTAACACTGGCTTTCCCAGCCCTGGTGTCCTTCCCAGTGAAAGTCCCAACGCTAACAGCTCCTCAGATCATACCTTGTGGGCAGCAGCTTTAGGGCTGGCACTGATCCCAACAATAGATTATTGTAATGTACTTGGCTGATCACCTGTAATGTTAAAATAAGATTATAGCATGTATATCTGGCTGGTATAAAATGTACTCACATAACTCTTCTTTTGAAACATGCCATAAAATGATTTAACTAACTATAAACATAGAATTCATTGATATATAGCCACCACTGAAATTAATATGATGGCCATTTAGAACTTGGAAGCTCTGCTTACATTAAGAGCAGGAAGTATAGAATAACTTATAAATTTCATCTGCAAAACAAGGAAGGAATGATTTACTTGGCAGAAGATTATTTCCCAATTTGGAGGCTAGCCAAAGACTGGTCAATTGCTGTCTTCTGAATCAAACCAAATAGTTCAATTACATTATAATTTTAGTCCCTCAAGTCTTCTATTAACTTTTATGAGAAAAAAAGCACCAGTTCATCATTTTATATTATTTTGCATGTTGTTACATCTTTTGGGTTATGAACAACTATTAAGTTTTCTAAAACTATATGTACAACAGTTATCATTCTGAGACATAGCCATCAAAAATTAACTTAGTGTTTTAAAGGCATTTTAAATTAGTATGTCTGAAGGGATTGGTATAAAATTTGCATAACTATTAGACTTGAAAATTAAGTTCATTTAGTATTTCTTTACATCTTCTGCTTTTCTTCAGGGATTAAATCATTTTTATCAGTGGTATATTAAACCTACTACATTCCTTCCTACCATATTGTTCTATAATCTTTCCAGCTATGTTAAAAATTTAAATGATCTATATTCAGAGCTCTATCCTCACTGTAACTCCTTCAAGGCCCAGTGTGGGATGGGTGGGGCCCTCACTGTTGTGGATCCAGACTCAGGATACTGATGGTATCGCATGAGCCCATTGGGTGTTCTGCAGGCATTGAACTCCAGTTTTATTAGGCTGCTCAAGTGGCGAAATTCACACAGTAAGGGAGATTTCCAGTTTGATCATATAAACAAAGCACTTTCATATGCCCAGAAAGAGAACTATATAATAGCTACATGAATAATGGTGTGTGACTATTTTAATTCCCAAGTGTCTCTGAGAAGAACGGTTCTTGTAACATATTAAAACCAAGGTCATGGAGGAGTTGTTGCTATAACAAGATTTGCTGTGTAAACTGTGCTGTGAGTTGTGATTTCATATCAATGTCTTGTCCACTATGAACTATTTCTTTGTTTAACAGTGAGAATCATTAGAATTGAGTTAGGAGGACACTGTGCATGTTGAAGCTGAGACTGAGGGCCAGGACTTAAGTCTGACAGCTCATGATCACCTTACCTCAAACTTTGAAACACCTTATGAAGGTAACCATGACACCTACAGGAAACATGAGACTCCCTCCTCCCTGTGCCTCAAAACAGTTGATCACGAATGCCATTGTGAAGTTGCCACATCAGTGCCTTGTTGGCTGAGAGCAAATGATGACAGCATTTGGACACATATATAAGCTAGGGGAATCTGTGATGCACAGCAAGAATTCAGGTAACAGAAAATATAATAGTTGGAGAATGAGGAAATAGAATAAACATGACAGAAATGGAAAAACTAGTCTCTGGTAAAACCCTTGTATAGCAAGCTCTGAAATGAGAGTGAGGGTCAAACAAAGTAGGAGAGCCCAGCAGAAGATGCCTTTTCTTGATAAAGCTATAGTGGGGGTTGCCTACATGGCATTGTGAGGCTTACTCGTACACGGTCAGGAAAGCTGGGTTCTCTTCCTGAGTCTACTATTATTCAGGAAATACAATGGAGGGGTTTGGAACATGGGTCTTGATGCAGACTGCCTGGCTTTAATTCCTGACTTTTTCACCACTTAGTTGATTCAATTTAGGTAAATCCCTTGACCTTTCTGTGCCTTGGTTTTCTCATCTGTAAAACGGAGATAACAATTGGACCAACCTCTAGGGATTGTTGTGAGGATGAAAGGAATGGTCGACACCAAGCCCTTGGAATAGAGCCTGGCCGGATGAAGTGCATGATTCGTGTGTGCTAGTGTTACCTGCGAAATGGGCCTGGTCATTTCTGTCTAGACCTGGAGTGCTGATAAGGGCTGGACAAGAGAATGAATGCATTGAAAAGCCTTTTGTACCCTAGTAATAAATCCAAAGGTTGTTTTTAAGCACCTTTCACATAGAGGCAGAGAATATAGAAACAGAGGAAAGGAGGTCCAGGAGACAGAAAATTTTAGCAGGAGGTTATGACAGTCTGTTAGGGTCACTGCTGACTTTGAGAACATACATTCTATAAGAAAAGAGGGACAGACATTCTGAAAAAGACCCCAGGCTTTGGAGCCAGGAAAACTCACTTTCTTCACTTACTTGAGTTTATCTTTGATAAATTATTTAGCCTATCCCTGACTCAGTTTCCTCATATGTAAATATACCACCCACCTCCTTAGGTAGTAGTATAAGCTCAATGAGATTGTCTTTGAAAAGTACCTAGCATTTGCAGGTCTTCAATAATTAATAACTTTTATTATTCAAAGGTCATTTAAATACTTGTTTTTGTCTTGGGTACTCTTATAGCTGCTGACAATATATAGCAATAAAAAATACACTTAAAAATCCCAGCTTGCTAAATTAAAGTTTATTTAATGAAACATTTGTTGAACTCTTGCTGTGATCCTTTTTTAGGATCTGACAAGAGGGCACACAAAGTTTCTTTGCATTCAGTGCATCTTGCACCAAGTGAGGTAGAAGTTGGGTGTATTAGTCAGGGGTTTTCAGAGAAATAGAACCAATGGGAGATTATATACATACACAAATACACAGGGTGGGACAAAAGTGGATTTTCAGTTGTTTGTATAGAAAATAATACAATAATCAATAAATATAATACAAGAATAAACTGTATTTCACGTACTCACAACTGTGAACCTACTTTTGCTCCACCCTGTGTGTGTGTGTGTGTGTGTGTGTGTGTGTATGCTTTATTATAAGGAATTCTCTCATGCACTAGGGTCTGAGAAGTCCCATGATCTGCCATCTGCAAACCAGAGACCCAATCAAGCACCAGGGGAGCCAGTGGTGTAATTCCCAGTATAAGAGCAGAAGACCAATGTCCCAGCTCACACAAGCAGGCAGAAACGGCAAATTCTATCTTGCTCTACCTTTTTGTTCTGTTTAAACCCTCAGTGGATTGGATGATACCTACCCGCACTGGAGAGGGCAATCTGCTTTACTCAGTCAGCCAGTTGAAATGCTAATCTCATCCAGAGACATCCTCACAGACACATCCAGAAATAATATTTAAACATCTGGGCACCCAGTCATGTTGACACATAAAATTAGCCATCACATTGGGTCATTTAGAAGTTGGCCAAAAGCAATGAAAAATTCAAATAGATTAGACCCGTCTCTCACCCCTCCCCACAAAGTCTTGGGAGTTAGGACAGCTCAGCCATCTGTGCTGCCATTTGTTCCTCCTCTGAGCCTCCTTGCTCCAGGGCTTTCTGATTCACACTCTCCTCTTCGTGTTTGCAAGGAATTCAGGCCACAACTTAAAGGAGGACAGCAAAAATGGGGAAAAAAAGTTGACAGGCAATAAGCTGCTAAGGAACGTTCCATGCAGCCCCATATGGGCATGTGTTCCTGGGAACTTTGTGTAAACCAAATCATACTTTAAATGTCTAGAGACGTTCTCCATACATATTTTTAAAACCCTCTGGTATATATTTTCAAATGTAAATATCTATTGTAAATCCACATTGTCTAGATTCCAAGATGCCAACAGGTTAATAACATATTTTTTAATTTTTTTCTAGAAAAAAAAAAGAACAGAATTTTTGAAAAGTATTGTAAGGTACATCCCAAGTTCAGAAACATTAACATGGAGTGAGAGTTGGGGAGGGGGCCCATCAAGGAATTTGGAACAGCAGTGGTCAAGTGTAATAGAAAAAGCAAGAGACAGGAAGTTAGAGGCCCCTTTTCTGATCTTGTGTCTGCCTCTTGGGCAGCCTACCTGACTCCTCAGGACCTCCACCTGCTCATGTGTGGAATAAGGATATGGGATTAGATGAGAGCTAAGGTCCAAGTCAGTGGCAGATTTCACTGGGACCTAGATCTATTGATGTTCCCCTGGATCAGTTCCTGACAAGAGTTTCTTGAATAAAACAGTCTGCTACCTGCTGCGTGTGCCTTTGTCAGAGACAAATTTAATTTTCTTCCTGTTTCAAGTTTCTCAGTTGGGGCTTTACCCTTTGGGGATCAAAAGAAGATAGTAGATGGCGGCAGCATCTTTCATTTCCCTCATTTGACCCTGGGCTTGGAAGTGCCCTGGGGGTTCCAGAGCCATGAAAGAGAGGCTGTCTGTGCAGGAGGCAGCTAAGTGGGGAGAGAAGGGCACATGCTGCCCAGTTTTGAGTTCTGCTTCCAAATCTCAAGTGGAACAGCCCACTGGTGGATCTGTAATGACCTTGTCTAGAGATGACACTCATTGTCTTTTACTTGCAGAGAAAGAAAAGGGCAGGGCAGAGGGGGTTGGTCAAAAAGGAATAAAAAATCTGTTTTTAAGATTTACTTCCTAAAATGAGAAGTAGCATTTTATTGAGCAAGATAAAAAGTAAAAACAACCTGGCTGGTGTAGCTCAGTGGGTTGAGCGCGGGCTGCGAATCAAAGCATCGCAGGTTCGATTCCCAGTCAGGGCACATGCCTGGGTTGCAGGCCAGGTCCCCAGTGGCGACCACATGAGAGGCAACCACACATTGATATTTCTCTCTCTCTCCTTCTCCCTCCCTTCCCCTCTCTAAAAAGTAAATAAATAAAAAATTTTTTTAAAAATTCCTACATTTAAAAAAAAAAAGAGTAAAAACAAAGAGTAAGTGTTCTCATGCCTTCTCATTCCCTCATCCTGGCAATCTTGAAGCTTGAGTTGGCCTCGAGTTCCTTACCAGGAGCAGGAGCCAAGTTCAATGCTAAATTTCTAAGAGGTATAATGTATTGTTCATTTTAGATGCCAAATTTCTTCAATCTCAGGTGGTTATTATTTATGCAAAAGAAATAGATGTGTGTAGTTTTTGTTGTTGTTATTGCTCTTATTCAGTAGTGTGCTGGTAAATATGTAAAGTCCTGATTTTTAGCATTTGCCATGGCTGACTTCAAGCTACCTGACATGAAGGCACTGACCTTGGAGTTGGGAAGAGTGGATACAAGCCAACTCCAGCACCCTACAGCTTCTTTGAGCTCTGTTGCTCTATGTCAGACAGGACAAACTGCCAGATTGTAAGTTTTCTAAAATAGTTTCTAAAATTATTTAAGCCTGCAGCTGCAAAAAAAAAATTACAGAAATTTTTAGTATAAAAATTATGAATATACAGCTCAATGAATTTTCAGAAATTGATCACATCTGTGTAATTAGTACTAAATCAGATACAGATTATTATCAGTCCCTGGAAGCCCTCCTCATTCTCCCTTCCAGTCACCAGTCTCCATCCACCCCTGGTAAGTAAGTGTAACCCGTATCCTGCCTTCCGCCAGCAAATAGATCTTGCCCGGTTTTGCACTTCACATGAATGTAATCCTGTATAGCATGCACTCGTAGGCATGGCTCCTTTTGCTCACTTTTATATTTGTTGGATCCATTCATATTTCTGCAAGTAGTTTTAGATCATTCTCATTGTTTGATAGTATTCCACTTCAGGAATATTCTACAGTTTATCCATTCTACCATGGATGGGCATTTGGGCAGTTTCCAGATTTTAGCTATTAGGAGCAATGCCACTATAAACATGAAACTTATCCTTTGGGGCACAAATGTAAGCAGTTCTGGGTTGGGGGGAATTCCTGGGTGACTGGGTATGCATAAGTTCAGCATTAGTACATGCGGCCAAGCAGTGTCAGAGTTGTGGTGCCATAGTACATTCCCAGCAGCAGTACTCCTCCTTCTCACCAACACTTGCTAACACATGTTTTTGTTTTTCATTTTGGCTCTTCTAGTGGGTAGATAGTGGTATCATAGCGTTGTGATAACCAGTGGTATTAAGCATGTTTTCATAAGTTGGTCATTTGAATATCTTCTTTTGTATGGAGTCTGCTAAGTCATTTGCCCACTTTCCCATTGGGTTGTTCGGCTTTTTGTTACTCACTTGTCTTTTAAATTTCTTTTTCATCTACAAATACAAAAAAAAACCCTAATTCTGAAATAAGCTGCTTTTTCTTGTGGGCCAGAGGTACTAATTAGAAAAGATTTGCCACCTCTGCTTTCTCTTATAATGTACTCTCAATGGAGAGCTTCTGCTATGGTGTGCATTGCTCTCTATCAGGTCTTTATCAGACTTTGTGCATATTTCAGAGCTTCACTTAGAAACATTATAAAGCAATTTAGAGAGAGACATTTTTATAAGAACAAACAGTGCAAATGCAAATACATTTTCAAAGGAGAACAATTCTTTCTTAAATGAAAGTAAGAGCTATTCAATAGTCTGTAAGAAAAAAAATAAATTGAAACCTCAGTCTCAAAAAAGTAATTCTGATTTCAAAAAGTTTCCAGAAGTAAGGCTTCTTTTCCCTTTCTATTATTTCAGTAGAAAGACCTCCTTCCTTATCTACAAGTCTTTTTTTTTTAAGCCTGTCCAGTAAAAATTGAATTTCTCCTATGTATTGTGTAAGCTGTCATATACTTTTCAATCCTAATTTAGATATGGTAGTTCAATCTGTTAATCCACAACTGGTTCTATGGCAAGAAAATACAAAACGATAGTTCACTGTTTCAGAGTTAAGGATCTTTTGCTTGGAATGATGGATGTGGGTCAAATATACAAACAGGCTTATCATGGAAGCCTAATTGCTTTACCCTTCTTCAGTATTTTTTCTCATCTAATAAAATAAGATAAAGTACAATGACTACTATTTCAGGAACAATAGTTAAGTCTCCCCAAGAAGAAAGAAATTTCCTGAAATGCTGTAAGAGGAATCGGGGATACTCCCAGAACCTCCTGAAGGTCCAGGCATATCTCCCCAAAGCCCAGGTTGGCCAATCCTGCCACGTGTGCCTTTTCATAGCACATGGCATGGGCAAGCCAGAGAAAACTGGTGAGAAGGGTAAGTTCCCCTACCATGCATTCTGCTCCCCTTGTTGCTATGCTATCCCTTCACGGTACTTCCTCACATTACGACGCCAGGATTGGTGGATATATATCACCTGCCACTCCTCTATTCTGGCCCCGTGGGAGCCATCACTGTCAATCATGGCACTTTTTTTCCAGGTGTAATCCAAATGCAGCTCATAATTCTTAACATGTCACATTAAGAGATCAATACCAAACTCTCAGATTTGGCATTTAAGACTGTATTTACTTGCCATTACCTTCTTAAGTGATGTGATTCTTATTCCATCTTTCCCATCAGCCCCAAAGTGTAAATTATTATGGTTCCCAAGATTATTAACATTATCTGACATGGCAGCCTCTGTCATCTCAATCTCTGACTTACTGTTTTCTATCATGGTTCTGGATGCTTTCCAGCCTGGAGCTGTGAGTCAAATGCCTACAGGGACCAGATGATACAAGCAAGCTAGCAAGATTTGAACTTCAATATTTTAGTCTGTAGAAATAGGAATAACAGCAATAGTTTTCACCTTTAGACAGAAATATACTGTCCATTTTACAGATAACATATGGCCCTCAGTCTATCTTTGGTTTGTTCAATTTTGAAAGGCACATAGTTGATTCTCATTTTTTAAAGTAGTTATGTTGTATAAACCACAAACACTGAATTAGCAAATACTGAACCACTGCTCCTGGGAGGAGTACAGAGTTAGGTCCCTGCAGTCCTCTGGTCACAACATTTTTATCAACCCATCAAGATATCACCTTGTTTTATGTGTGTTTCTGTTTATACGTACCTCATTTTATCTGTATTGTTAGTTCATGATCAGTGAACTCATGGCTGGCAGCACGGTAACTCATATCTGAATGAAGTTCATCTCACGTAATGAATTCATTGTTATAAAGCTATTCAAATATTTATTTATTATCCTTTTAATGTTTGTAGGTTTTGTAATGGAAGAGATATTCTTTCTTCCATTCCTGTTATCAGTATTTTTTGTCTTTGTTTCTTGATCAGTATTTTTCAATGAAACAACTACTGACTTTAAAATTGTTCTCTATTATTTCATACTCAGTTTCATTGACTTCTTTATTATTCCTTTTTCCATTTCACTTTTCCATTTCTTTTCCCTTTTCTTTTAACTTTTGTATCTTTAAAATATAAAAATTTAAAATCCACCTCTTGCAGATAGCTTATAGTTGGGATCTGTTTATTTAGTCTGTCAACTTCAGCCTTTTAATTGGGGTTGTTAAGCTTGAATTTAATGTAATTATTGATAAGGTTGGATTTAGGTCTACCATTTTCTTGTCTGTCCCATCTTCTTACTGTCTGCTGGTTGGTGGGTTTCTCTGTTCTTCTCTCCTGCATTTGTTTGGGGTTATGGACTATTTTTTAATATTTACAACAATTATAATCCCTTTATTGGGTTTTTAGCCAAAGTTCTTAGTGTTATTTTTAGTGACTGTTCTAGAGTATCTAATGTACATCTTTAATCGATTACAGTACTTAGAGCTAATATTCACATAAATATCAGAACTTTGCAACAGCGTAGTTTAATTCTCCCACCTCTTACTTTTTGGTGTTAGCGTATAAATTATGTTATACATGTGTTGTAAACTCCAAAATGCAGCCACAATTTTTGCCTTTATAGTCATATGATTTTTAAATACACGAAGGGGGAAAGTCTATTATACATATGTATTTACCCCCATTTCAGATGCTCTTTATTTCCTTTCTGCAGATTCAGATTGCAATCTGATACCATTCCACTTCACTCTAAAAAGTTTTTTTGTAACATTTCCTGTAATTTAAGTATACTGGAGACAAATTCCTTTAGCTTCTGTTTATCTGAAAATGTCTCTATTTTGCCTTAAATTTTGAAGGCTATTTTCAATGGATGTAAAGTTTTAGGTTTTTTACCTTTTAGGACTTAAAATTTTTTTTTCATTATCATCTTTCCTTCTTTGCTTCTGATGAGAAGTTGGCTGTTACTCCTTTATGGAGTGTTTTTTTTCTCTCTAATTTCATGATTTTTCCCTTTATCTTTGGTTTTTAGGAGTTTGACTATCCTAAACTCCTATGCTTAGGTGCATATGATTGATTTGTTTGTTTATTTTTAAATTCATCTTCTGCTCATTTCACTGAACTTCTTGGGTTATAATTTTTGAGTTTTTTAAACCAAATTTGGAGAGTTTTTATCACTATCTCATCAAATACTTTTTTCTGCATTTTTCTTGGTCTCCTTTCCTTATTCTATTTTAATTAAGTGTATTTTAAGTCATTTGATATTTTCTTGAAGGCCACTGAAGCTCTGTTCTTTTTTTAAACTTTTTTCTCTTTTTCTTTCAGATTGAATAATTGCTATTGATCTCTTTTCAGAACCCTTTATTCTGCATACTTCAGTGTACTATTAAGCCTGTTAAATAGATGTTCATTATAGTTATTTTACTTGTCTGTTCTATTATCTCCATTTGGCTCATTTTTTTATAGCTTCCATTTCGTTGTTTAAATTCCTCATCCGTTTATACATAATGACTATATTTTTCTTTAAGGCATTGAACATATTTATAATAGTTGTTTTTGAAGTCCTTATCTGCTAATTTCAACATCTGGGTTGTCTTAGACTCTGTTTCTACTAACAAACTTTTATTTCTTTTTTCTTTTCACAGTGGATCTCATTTCTTATTTCTCCACATGTTTCATAATGTGTCATTATATACTACAGATGATATATGTTTAAATTCTGCTTTCTGTTATTTCTCTAAAGAGTGTTTTTCCTGGTACACATATAAAATACTAGGTGATCACTCTGATCTTGAAAAAGCTTAATGTGCTAAGCTGTTTACCAACTACTCCGTAGTGCAGGACTCAAACTTAGATTCCACTTAGATCCTCTTCATTGCTCAAGCATCTCTGCTCATTGATTTCACCCTTACAGCTGTTACTGAGTTCCTCTAGGCCCTCCAGAGCCTCTCCCATCGATCTACAGTTCAGTTCGGGGTTAGCCAAGTGTTTCAGTGGGGATTCAAATGCAGATTTTAGGGAACTGTTCTCTGTAGTACTCTCCTTCATAATATTACCCTTTCAATTTCCATCCACTCAGACCTACATGTAATTCCTTCCAGTTTATGTCTGCTTTTGTTTGCTCTTTAATGCTTTTACTTTTTAAATATATATATTTTGACCAAGGTCTATAATTGATCATTGTATGAGGGTTATTTCAATAAAATCTACTCCACCATTAACAAAACTGACATGCTAATTTTTCTTGTCAATATCTGACATATATTCAAAAATTGTGAGACACATGAAGAGTCCAGAAAATATGACCTATGGTCAAGATCAGAAGCAGTCAACAGAGCAGTAACCGATATTCTAAAGAAGCTACACTGATGGTTAGATGTCCAAGGACATAGTAGAGGAATATTAAATTCCTTAGTAGGGCTGTATTTTTTCCCCATTCTTTTCACTGTGTCCACAGTTCTATTCCACCAATTTGAATACTGATGAACAATTAAAAGTAAATGTTGAAAGAAAAGACTACCCATCATTGTATTTTTAGCAAATTACTTGCATTTCCTATTATTAATGAAGGCTCCTGATTGAATGCTATGTTTATCAGCTTCCATGATTGCTGTTTCTGTAGAAATTAATTTATAAGTCATGTAGTAACCATGGTAACATGAGGCAAGGTTGTGGAAACGGTGTTTAGAGGAAATGAAAAATCTCTGCCCTTCCTCTGCTCTGTAGTCTTCTGTGCTCCACTGTTTCCCTCCTTGGAGAAAGAGTTGATTTCCCAAGAACTATTATGAAAATGATTGGTAAGGGCATGGGGATGAGGGGTTGTGGGGTTGCTTATATTGGGTTGGTCTTAGGCTTGGCTGACTAAACCTCCATTTTATCAGTTTTTCCTTTACAAACATATTCTGACCTGCCCTAGAGAACTTGGAGAACTGGGCACTCAGCCCAAGGGTTCCAAAATCTTTGTTTCCTACTACAATGTCTGAAGAAAAATGCAAATCATCCCAGGAGAATTCTTACTTGTGTGCGGAGAGCTAAGAATATAATTAAGATTAAGAATCGGCAATATTTTTCTTACTCTTCAAACATCTCATAACAAATTCTGTCCAGAATTTTCATGGCATTTGTCATTCTGAATTAGTGTGATAGAAACACACTACATGCAGCTGAATTGAAGGGGCTAAAACAAGATAGAAATTATTTCTTTCACATAAAAGTCTGAGCTGAGTGTATTTGTTTTGCTGAAGCAGTCATCAGGAGTCTAAGCATCTTTGTCTTGCTGCTGTCATCCTCATGGCCCAAGATGGCTCACCACCACGCCTGTATTCTTACCACCACAAAGGGAAAAGGCACAGGGAAGGCATGTCCTGGAGGATGCACATATGACTTCTCACATCCCAGTGGCCAAAAATTAGTTCTGGGTCCACACCCAGCTGTAAGAGAGGCTAAGAAATGCAGTCTATTCTGGTGGAGAGAATTCAAATTCATGTGCAGCTGAATCAATAACTATCTAATACATATGTGATTTTATTTGACTTTCCCAACCAACAATGTTGACAGAGTAGGTAAGGCAGGAATAACTCTCCCCATTCTGTGGATGAGAGGCTCATAGCACCTGAGTAGTAGTAGCTCAAGGGCACTCAAATAAGAAGTGGTTATGTCTGGACCAGACTCCAGTTTCAGCTCTGAGTTCCAGTGCATGACTGTGTTGTGCTTTAATGCAAGGACACCCTCAGCCCCACGGTGGGAGGTTGAAATGTGTTAGCCTAGGCCTCTAGATTACCATGGACTTTTCTTAATTTTCTCCAGTTTTTCAGCCTCTATGCTGGTAGGCAGGCTATCAGCTGCCACCTCTTGCTGTAATCTATTGATAAATGCGTTACTTTCAATGAGTGGTAGACTTAGAAACTAAATAAATAATCAAGGTCATTAAAATTTAATTTAAAAAGCAGAATAAATTGGTTCAGAATCAGGCCCCAAAGTCCTCTCCTTTGAGCAAATTATCTTTAATTGGTCTTTAAACTCGTGTATCAGCTTCTTTCTTACTTGAATTCCAGAGAGATGGTTTAGCCTTATATGAATGTTTTGGTCACAAAAGAATTTGTTTAATTTGTGGATTATATAAGTTTGGCCTATTTTTCACTAACAGGCTACACTACTAAAAGGAAAATAAATTCAGATGAAAAGATGACAATTTTAATTTTATAATAAAAATAAAAACATGATTTTCATACCTTCTGAGAATTGCTGTTCTACCTATTATGTCATGTATTTATTGGGACACAAATGAACAGTTGACAAGCAAATTTTAAAGATGAAAAAAGTCTAAGAAAAAATTTTAAATATGACAAAGCAGTATTTCAAATTTAATGTATTTTATTTTAGCAGGTAGAATACTAGTATAAAAGGTAAGGAACTCAAGTGTTAATAATATTAATCATAGTGACTTCCAGAAGACAAAACCCTTGATCTACAAGAGGAAATAACATGACTTCCATTATAACCTTCTTGAATACAACTAAAGAAATATCTGTAAATTTACAAGACAGAAACATTTTAATTCTGTAAAAAGAACAGCATTCCTAATAATCAGGCTAATAGCAATAATAAAACAATTTATTAGCTGTCATTTGCTGTCAAGGCCACCCCAGTGACCACCCTCAGTGGCCACCCTCAGTGGCCTCCCTCAGTGGCCTTCAAACTGTGAACAGCAATTCCTACCCAAGGGTGGTGGGGTTTTAGGGTAATGAAGTAAGAATTGGAGGACTTAGAGCACAGCATCCGTGGCCATGAAGATATATGTCTGAGGTCCTATGTTGGCTAACAGAAGAGACATCAGTGAGTACTTCAGAAAGCAAAACACTCCAGAATGATTCTGTTAATGAATGGGAGATGGGTTTGTTTATTCATTCTTTTATCTGATGGGTAGAAGCTAAGCCAAACCAGATGAATATTAACAGGTACAAGATATTGCCTTAAATCTCTATTTCACCTTAATAAATATTTGCTTCTTGATCCCAGAAGCTGAAAGCACTAACCTTTGATAGGAAGGAGATCATGGAAAGGCTTGGGCAAATTGCATTATGTATGACAAGACAGCAATGATAGAGGAAACAAAGGAATTTAAAAAAAAACGGTTTGCCAGAAAAATCGAGACCTTAGACCAGCTATAATTAAGATCCTGGAATTGTGATCCTGGAAGAAAGGTTAATGGCATAAAAATAACAAAATAATTTTCTTTGATGGTTTGCTGAGCTGTTCATCCAAACCAACTGCCTGGGTCCCTATTTTGTATTCAGAGTACTGCGCCCTCTGACGGAGAGCTTGCTGTGCATGTGTGAGGTGACATTTTCAAACTTCCTGAAAAATGTTGGACTTGTTTGTTTAATGTCAAGTTTTTGCATGTGAGGTTATGAGATCTGGGATCTAGAGTATAGCACATCTGGCATTAGGGATTATTTCATGAGTTCGTTTATTTTGCTTTGTTAGAAATTCAGCATTGGATTTAGGTAATGTAGATGCAAACTGTACATTTGTGTAGAATGAATGTAGTTATGTGCTGGATTGAGAGCTAACACAAATAATTTGTTATTTTAAAATTTTAAAAATAAGTATTAATGTTTTCCATTTCATTCCATGATAAAGATCCACTGATTATAAATGAATTTCTGGTCTTGTTAGAGAGGTTTTAATACTTCTGAAATATTCTCATTTTTTAGCTGGATCAAGGATGAGAAATGCGTGGGCATAATTTTTCATCCCATTGTAAAGGTTTGCTTTTCCACAGCTATGATAAATAGAAGTGGATGAAACATCAGAGACATGAGTGGAGTGTTCACTAGGTTAGTTTTAGGATGTGCTTTTCTAAATATATACATCCTAATAAAGGTTATTTCCTATGGCAGAAGAGTACATAATTTATCTTTTCAGGATTGTCTAAAAGTGTTTATTTATGAATAACAGTTGAATAATTCTCATGAATTGTTTAATCTAGTAAAATATAAGTATTACAATTTCAAATTTGTACAAGTTATATTGTATTCATGGATTCTATGGCATATGTTATATTAGCTTCCTAGCCCTGCCATAACAAGTTCTGCAAACTTAGTGGCTTGAACCAAAACAAATTTATTGTCTTTTACAGTTCTGTAAGTTAGAAGTCTGATACAGGTCTCCTTAGGCTAAAATCAAGGTGGCAGCAGAGCAGGGTTCCTTTCTGGAGGGCCTGAGTGAGAATTCATTTCCTTGTCTTCTCTAGCTTCTGGAGGCTGCACACATTTCTTGACTTATAGCCCCTTTCTGCATCTTCAGAGTCAGCAACCTTGCTTTTCTCTGACCGTTCTTCTGTAATCATATCTCCCTCTGACTTCTGCCTCGGTCTTCCACTGTAAGGACCCTATAATTATATTGTGATTTTATTCCAGGATAATCTCCTCATCTTCTGATTAACAACCTTAATTCCATTGCAACCTTTTGCCATATAACCTAACAGATATATAGGTTCCAGGGATCAGGGTGTGGTCATGTTTGTGGACCATTATCCTGCCTACAACTCACATTTTTCACATTTTATGGTCTTTGCAATCAGGATATGTCTTATAATCAATGTAATAAGAAAACACGATTTTATAGTTTAATTGGCATTGCTTTTCCTTCTTATTAGAACATAAAATAATGTTGCTTTTTACAACTGATAACATTGAGACTTAATGAAATAACATCATAACTTCAAAGTAATACACCAAATGAGTATATGATCCAATCCTTTCTCTTCTATGTTAGTCATAAATCATACTTTCAAAATGATGTCAAAATGCTTTCTGGAGAAAGATTAGTCAATTCTATGATAGTCTCTGGACTTCAGTAACTAAATTTTAAGATAATGAATTTTTAAAATTCAGGTTGACTATTCATCTATCTTTAGAGATGGTATCTGATTAAATTGACAACTTTATTAAAGACTTTAAGACGGCAGACCATTGTAGATTCATCCTTGCCCATAAATTTTTCCTTTATAGACTTTATCTTTGGGTGACAGTTTGTAACCCTTCCCATCCATGAGAATGTCTGTTCTGATTAACTTTACAGTTGAGCTGTGTCAGAGACACTCCCAAAGTATTTGAGATGTACACTACAAATCGAGCATCAGATGAACTCCTCTACGTTTGAATTGAGCATCCCCTACTGTCAGTATGCACTGAGCATCATTTCCCTGTCAGTCAGCACCCCCTCCATAAAGGCTCAGCTCTCGGAAAGAAAGTGCTGGAAGAAGTACAGGAAATCCCTCAGGACTTGGGAGGAAATGGACAATTGAAACTTGACTTCTCTTGGGGAGTTCTAATAAATACTGAGTACCTAAAATAAAGGTCATCTTATTATCATTAATAAAACATTTCATAAATAATAAAAGTGCTTTATGCAAGTCATTTTTCAAGATTCTTTTTTATTCTGAGTATTGTTTTTACTCTAAAGATAGTAAAATGACAAGTTCCGTCCCTTGATGTCAGGAATGAGGTATGGAGCTTATTTACACACTGTACCCCACCAATAAAGTGATGGGACCCACTCAACCCTAACTCTCAACAATTAGAGATGTATAGGCAATGATGTGTGTCTTGAGTTTAAAATGAGGGCTAGAGAAAAATCTGCTTAAGTAACAAAGTCTGAGTACCTAGTGGCAGCAGCTAAACTGAACATTATAGAATCTTGGTAATCACTGTGCCTACACCAAAACTCCTACTCTGAAATCAGGGACTCTCATCATTGAAGTGTGATGGTATGTTACATCTGCTGCATCAGGCAATCAGAATCACTATCTGCTTTCCATTCAACTGAAATAGGGATTAAATATAATTAAGTGTTCTTAATAGCAACAATAGATAGGCAGAAATAGTGTTAAGTGATGAGGCTATTGATAACCAAATTTAATTCCCAGGAGAAGAGGAATTCCAGCAGACACACAATGGGGGATAAGATTTTGAAGAGTCATTATTAACTGAAAACTAATTCCTAATCTTGTTTGCAGACCTTGTCTCTTTTGTTATTTTTAAGGGCTCCTTAGCTCCTTACGTGTTAGGGAATTGGTACAAGTTTGCTTAAAACACTTATAGGTCCTTTTCCCGCCATTTGAAAATGTATGTTGAGAGAATTAACTTAATGAAAAGTCACATAAGGACATTAATAAAATTTAGTTGCTGGATCCTTATGCCTGTCATAAAAAAGACCTTAAGAATAGTTTGCTAGACTGTTCCATCTTTTTCTTCAGGGGCCCATATTTGTACCTCACTAACAATCCAAGTTTAGGATCATTTAGCTATTTGCATTATACTCCTCTGCTAATTACACCCATATTAGCAAGTTACATGAATGTATCTCTTCCTAGGTGCTTTGTAAAAAAAATCTCCCATCTCTCAACCTCAGTATGCAGCAGAAGCTTGCCAGGTAGGACCTGCATGCCTTCACCCCAACACCCCAAATTTCTCTTCAGTCCTTTTTCCACAGTGCTGGTTTGCTTAGCTAGAATCACAGCTCCTCTGAGTGGCCTTGGGCAGGCCAAGGAAGGAAGAAATGAGAATAATGAGAGGAAGAAAAGAAGCAACAAGAGGAAGAAAAGAAGCAACAAGGAGTTGGTGGGGGATAGAAAGAGCTAGGTAGAGACATTAAAGAGAGAGCAAGGATGGAAGAGATGAGATAAACAGGAGGAAGGAAAAAGATAGATAAAATGTTTAGGGACAAAGAGGATTTCATGTGGTTATCTGATTATGATATTTTTTTTTGCAATTGGCAAATCAGCACATATCAATCCCTTATTAAAACTCTCCAGTGACTTTCCATCATACTCACAATTAAAGCCAAGATCCTTGCTATGACCTACAAAGCTTTACATAATCTAGCTCTTAGACACCACTTAGAGACTGAAAACCATTCATTATCTCACAGTTTTATGGATCAGGAATCAGGAATGGCTTGGCTTGGTGGTTCATGAGGTTGCAGTCATGTTACAGAACAAAAGGGGGGCCAAAGGCGACATACTATTATCAAAAGGAACCCCCCAGGTTCGTTATGTCCGCCCCCTTATAGGAAAGACATCTCTCAATGCCAGAGATTCGTGAAAAGGAAATGTTTATTTAATGCTATACAAACTTAAAATAGTGACCTAATGTCTTCATCAAAATCCCAAAGCCCCTTAAAACACCCCCAAATACACACAGTCCTTCCTTCCCCCTTTGCCCAGTCTGGGGTACCGTATCTCAGGAAAAGAAATAGAAGTCCGTGGCTCAGGCAGCCCCCAGTTCTTCCCAGTAATCCTTCTTGGCTGGTAGGCCTCCCTCAGTTCCCAGTACCATCAGCTGTGTCACCAGGATCTCTGCTAAAGCCGCATAGTGGTTCTCTGCTAAAGCCTGGTGGGGGTTCCCCTTACTAAAGTTGCGGGGGTCCCCACTCGGGCAAAGCCACGTGGCTCTCCTTTCTATTGCCAGAGCCACATGGTTCTCCCTCCCAGGGCCAGGGGAGTCCCCGCTCTGGCAAAGCCACGTGGTTCTCCCTCCAATGGCAGCTGCATCTGGGTTTAAATCCCTGAGCCAATCTTCCTCTGCAGCCCCATTTCCAACTCCTCCCACAACTGGCTACACTTGCCAGCACTCTCATATCCTCCCAGCTTTACTGGGCTGCCATAGTGAGTCTGGGCAGCCGTGGCCCCATGTCATTAAGCCAGTCATCTCCAAGCTGTCACGTAGGCACTGTAACTCAGGGAAGTTGCCTCCCAGCTACATCTTGGTGGGGAAGTTACTTCCATCCCCCTAGCTCAGAGCATGGCCACAGCTATTTAACATATCTATGCAACCAGTTAAAGGTTATAGATATGTTAAATGACTATGCCAGAGTTTAGCTGGCAAAGCTGTTGCTATGCAAAACAGCTCTCAATGGCCCTGCTCCATTTGTCCCTTCCCCCAACCCACACCTGTGGGGGGGCGGGGGGAGGACATCCTAATATTTCCTGGACACCTTGAGTTCTGGACCCCATTCCAAATCCCTATTTGGGGCCCCCCTCTTGGCCACACCCTGTAACAGTCAGATATTAGTTGGTACTAAAGTCATCTAATGGCTTGGTGAAGAAGGCTTGGTTGTAGAATTAGTTTCCAAGGAGCCTCCTCCAAACAGCTGACAGCTTGGTGCTGCCCATCCTGCAGGAGGCCTCAGTTCCTCTGTATGTCAGCCTCTCCAAGTGTCTGGGCTTCCTCACAACCTGGCAGCTGGGTTCCAATGGTGCTCATCCATGGAGGAAAAGAAAAAGAGGAAGGAAGGAAGAATTGGCAGGAGGGAGAGAAGGGAGGGAGGGAGAGAGACAGAGACAGATTTGAAGTGACTTCTCTATCTATATAATGTCTTATATCTATATAATGTAAGGCTATATAGTCTTTCATTAAATATCTGTATCTACCTTTGCTCTTTTGCCTCCCATCAGAATGTAAGCTCTATGAGGGCAGGAATTCATTTTGTTCACCTTCCTATCTCCAATGCATGGAACAGTGTCTACCCCAGGGTGGGTACTTAGTGTGCGTGTGTGTGTCTGTGTGTGTGTGTTGGATTCTGAGTGCTAAGAAGCATGCACATTACTGCAAGTCACAATGAGAGCCAGTCTTAAAGAAAGAATAAAAGCCCAGAATGGTGCCTACACTAAACTATGTTAATGTGGATGATAAGACTGGGGTAAATGACTTCAAATTTAAGCATTCAAATTCTAACCCAGCTATTTGCTTTTGAATTTGTTAATTGTTCTTGCCAAAATCAATAATCTTTGAGGCGTTTTGAAACAGTCTAGCACTGTTTTAATGATGATATATCAAAGGATTAAAAACTTCAGGGTAAACAGGGCTCTATAATGGATTTTTAAAGTCATATCAATGGGTACAAGGTAAATTATTCTACTAATGAGATGGTAGTTCAGACCTTTCCTGAAAGCCAGCAGAATAAAGCCAAGTACAATGCCAGTGCCAGCTAATTTAAGAAATTTAGCAACAGCTTGATCAGTGATGGCTATGTCTACTACAGGAAACAGAGAAAACATCAAGAAATCTCTGGGCCATGTCTTCTCACTGTCCTAGTGCAGCCATGCTGAACTGCTCACAGTTCCCGACCAAGCCAGGCCATCTCACACCTCCATGCCTACATTTGCTATGTTCCTTCTTCTGCAAACAGCTCTTCCTACAACTGCTGATCTTCACCTCCTCCTGAGCCCTCTCTCAACCCACACCCACCCCGAACTAGAACTGGGAGCTTCTGTTAACTCCATGCTTCCCTGTACACACACCTCTCATAGAACTATAACACTTTCTTGTGTTTATTCAACAGTTTGCCTGGGTGTCTTCTCCTGAATCATTAGCTTCTCAAGAGCAGATTCTGGGTCATGTTGGTCTTTGTATCCCTACTAACAAACCAATAATTTTTACACAGGACATACTCAATAGAAAGATTTGATAGATGGGCAAGCAGACAGAAAAATGCATGAACTTTCATGACAGTGCTCAAGGGCTCTTGAAAGTATAAAGGAAGTTGCTGAGTAATCAGCATCCTGTTATCATACTCACTGGGGAAAAGGGTTGGTGGCTCTCTTCCTAGACTGTCACATTGAATATGGCTTCTGTCTGTAAGTTCTGTGTAATGAGAATCCTCAAAACTGCCCTTCAGGGACAGAGCTGCATGACATTCGGTCCAGCCAGTGGGGCACATACAATTAAACATTCACAAGGCGGAGATGGCCGATGCAATGATTCTTCCCTAAACTGCTGCACAGCCACGTGAACCCTGAAAACCTCTGCACTGCAAAACAACTGGGCAATTTAATTTGGTTTAGTTGGATATTCATCATTCTAACATTAACAACAGAGTCTTAGGTGAGTAAATTTTAGAAAATGTCATTTTGGAACAAGCTCTTATCAGGAAGAAAAATGTTACTCTTCAGGGCCTAAATGAGGGCATGTACTATGCAATTTATAAGATTTGCTAAGGGTGTTTTTACAGAGTATATTATATAAGAATGTATATACTTAAAATAGATTGTTCTATTAGGTGTATTTTTAAGTTAGAATTAAATATAAATGTTTGTTAAAAGTTATATTTTCTTTTTTGTGTATAATTTTTATTATATTTTCCATTACCATTTTATCCCCTTATACCCTCCTCCTCCCAGCAATCACTTCACTGCTGTCCATGTCCATGAGTCCTTTTCCCTTTTTGCTCAATCCCTCCATCCCCAACTGCCCCCCACCGCCATTAGCTGTCATCTGTTCTCTATCTATGAGTCTGTCTCTGTTTTGAAAAGCTGTGCTTTCCATTGAAAATATTGTTATATAAATATTATTAAAAGCTATATATTTTAATTGAAAGTTTTGTTATTGTTCTCTTAAGATGTGTTGCATTATTTTAACTTGGGAAAAAAAGGAATCTCTCAGATTCATCTCTAACATTAGTTAATACCCTTCTTTGACCATTTTTCCTACCAGACACAGATCATATGTGTAAGTCTTTACTCGACCATATGTCCCTTATCCTGTTTGTCTTTGTATAACATGGCCTGGACCGGTGCTTTGCACACATTAGGTACATCATAAATATTTTAATTAATTACCAAATCAAATAACTTGATGCAGAGTTAATTGTCCTCTCTTGCTTCCTAACTTTGCACACCCCTGGTAACAAGTCAGTCTCATGGTTCCATCATCCTACAGAATGCTTTTCTTGAGCATTATCTTCATTCCTCAATAGTGCAACTATTCCTCGATTGCACAGTACAACTGTCCTTGCCCTCAGAGAGCTCCAATAGGAGACACAGCCATGGAAGGATGAGTGTTGCAGAAGTAAATGAAGGTACTATCTGGGTGGCGACAGACGGTCCCACCTGGTGTGGGGCAGTCGAGGACAGCATCTCAGAAGGGGTGGTGTTTGAGCTACAGGACTTGAAAAATAACACACTATGCAGATAAATGATGTTTCCTCTGTGTCCCTCTCCAGGGACATTCCCTTTCCCATTAGCAAAGGTAATTCTGTCCTGAATTTGTACTTATCACACCCATGCATTTCTTTTTAGCCTTACTCTACATATATGGATCCCTATTCTAGTATCACCTATCTTCAGACTTTATATCAGTGGTATCAGCGTGTTTATCTAAGAACCAACAATTTACTGGGCACTTAAGATGTGCCAGTGTTGTAAACATTGTACATATACTGAAATATTCCTCACAACAACTCAATGGTAGGTACTATTGTTATCCCATTTTACTAAGAAAGAAACTAAGGCTCAGAGTTTTTAATTTGTCCAATTTAATTTCACAGATAATGTGAGAACCAGGACTCAAGCCCAGGCAGTCTGGTTACAAAGTCTGAATTTTTCCCCCTTACTTTCAAAGCAATTTTATTAATGAGAATCATCTTGTTTTTTCTCTGAGCATGAAAAAAATTGAATTTCTGTCATAGGATAGAAGACCAAGAATACTTTCCAGGTATTTTCACACTGTATTGTAGATTCATATGCAGCTGTAAGAAATAATATAGGGAAATCCCGTCCACACTTCCCAGTTTCCCTAGTGGTAACATTTTGCACAAACTGTAGTACAATATCACCATATCACATAGCATTGATACAATTCACTGATTTTATTCAGATTTCCTAACTTGAATTTTATTTTTCTCATTACCAAAATTTTCCTTGGCTACAGACAAAGAAATAAAATATTTAAAAGGGAAATCTTTGGTTTAGATAAAAAAAATAATGTGAGTGAATTTCAGTGAAAGGAAAATGGATACGGTATTTGGCAGATAATTCGTAAGTGACTGGTGTTGGGTCATTCCTAAACTTTGAGAGACAGAAGGAGAGATGGCATCAGGGGACAGGCTGAGGCAGCACGGATGGTGCACAACATGGAGATGGACACTTGACCAGATTTGGTCATGATCATCTTCTGCTGGGTGGGAACAATGACAGGCGGTATACTGAGAGACTGCTGTCAAACACTTGCAGTGTTTTTTAAAAACCAGGTCACTTAGCATAATGCATCACAAGCTGGGGCGGGAGGGAGCTGATGTAGCTGTCAAGTTTGCACTTTGCAGAGGGCCCTCATCACATCTTGAATACTTGCATCCTTATTCAAAGCTGCACACTCATTCCCTCCTTGGATCTCTGCTGAGAGAAAACCTCCCTCCAGCAGAACTTCCTGCTTCAGCAGTGTTCAGAAGGGTACATGGCTTAATGGATTCAAGGCTGGAGTTAAGGGACTTGACTTTAATTATCTACACTAAACCGATAGCAATTTTTTTCTTACAGATTGGGATTAACCATTATGATCCATAATGTTATTGGGAAAATATGTTTATAAAGTATTATTTGAAACATCATATTATGTTTTTAAATGAAAATGAAAAAACCTGAAAATGTTTCTATACAATTTTTAATTAATAAAATAGGATAGATTACTAAGAAGGGGAAATGATGGTAAAGAAGTACAATAGCAGCACCTAATTTTAACAGAGAAATAGATAATAAGCAATTAAATTCATACCATACTGGATGTCTTAACAACAGCTCTAAGAATCTCTTCTTTTCAAGGAATCAATAGTTTCTGGAAATAAAAGGAAAGACATTTGGAGGTGAACACTTGTCATTTGCTATGAGGTGCTCTAAAATCTATTCCCCCCACCTCAGATTAAAACATCATTGAAATTCCCAGGAGAGGCAGGCCCTGCAGTCCACACTTGGCGGGTGCAGAACGGACGGAGCAAGCGCAGCAGCTCGAATAGGCATTTCCTGCACGTTGCTGTCTGTGTGAGGTTAGCAGCAGATTCACCGGTCACCTCACATAACCTACCCTTGCTCATGAAAGCTTGTAACAGGCTTTTCTTTGGAAATGATTGCACAGTTATTAAGTCGTTTACAAAATCAACCCACTGCCATGGTGAGATTTATTTCTGTGAGTCAAATCTTACATGCTAACTAGCAGAGCAAAAATCTGTTGTCATGGAAACCATTCCCATTTCACTAGGCTGGAGCTGCAATTCACTTGCATGGAGATAGATTGACAAAGATGCAGAGGGAAAAGGTGAAAAGGAATCAGGCATGGCTTAAATCCATTTTCCTGAACAATATTGATGATCATTGTTAACTCCACTTTGGATGGAAATTGACCTATAAATACTGGATCCTAATAAAACCTTCCCATTCTGGGGTGAGGGAACTCCTAAATGTGTTTTAAAAGTTATTTAAGATATCCCAAAGGATTTCTATTTTGCCAATGAAGAGGATCATTTATTAGAATAAGATTGTGTTTTAGTTTGCTCTCAGAGTAATTAAAGCCATGACAGTGGGAGGGAGAGTTATGTTAAGGATAATTTAATTTCCTTACATTCAGGTTTTTTTTAAATGTTGGAACTGTCAGAGGAAGAATATGTGGATTTATTATCAATATGAAAAGATCACATGCTTCTCGAACTCAGAGTCAAAGTAAAGGAACCCAGCACATCTGCACCCAAGTTCTTCCTAAAAGGTTATGGCATCATGAGTTGACCAGGAAGGGAAGCCTTAGGGTATTAGTGCCCTCACAAAGGATGGGGCATTTTTGAAGGTGAGCAAAGGTACTAGCAGAGGGTGTATGTGATCCCATTTCTTACTCTGTGGCCCCAATAATTCTCCCTCCCTCTGAAGAATCGCACTTTTCAAATTAGGTATCCCTTTCCTCTGGAAGGACCGTCAGCCAGACTGGTCTTTAAATTTAAAATCGTGTTATTGTGAGAGGGCGCCCAGAGCAGAGTTTGCATTTGCCATGTGACAAGGTTTTGGGTGTTGCTGGGTGTCTGCAACAGAAGAAAAATGACCACGTGGCCAGGGGAAGGGCGGGAAAGAAACAGCCTCTGGGCAGAAAGCTCCCAATATCCAGCATAAGATGCTTGAGGGTTTTGTGGGTCCTTATTTAAATTCCACTGGAAAAAAACAAGATCACCTGAAAAAAATACTTCTATTTTTCACATAGCATGGAATTCTTAGTAAACAGAAAGTAAAATACATAAGGAGTATTTATCCTCGGTTGAAAACATTCATTTTTTAAAAATGTAAGTTATCGACAGTAAATCCTACAAACCTTATATTTACAGCTCAATAAACTTTTACATACATATATATGTATGTATATAGATACATAATTACAACTCAAATCAAGATAGAGACGTATCTCTACCTCAGAGAATTTCCTCACATCTTCCAGTCGCTTTCCCCACCTCCAAAAGTCACCATTTTTCTGACTTCTATCATCATAGGTTACATCTGACTGTTCTTGAACTTTACATAAATAAAACATATACTTTTTTATATATGATGTCTTTTGCTTAACATATTTTTAAATCATTTATGTTTTGCATATGTCTTTATGTTGTCCTTTCTTATTACAAAGCAGCATTCCATTGTATAGTAAACACAATTTATTTATCCATGTTATTATTGATAGATATTTGAGCTGTTTCCAGCTTGGGGCTATTATAAATAAGGCTGCTATGAACATTTTTATCAAATCTTTTGTGGACATATGCTATCACGTAGGGTAGGTGTACTTTGTGACCATCACACTCAAAATGACTGAGTAGAGCAATGAATCTGCATCAAATTTTGCGTGAAGCCTGAACATTTCTCCACGGAAACTATGTGGATGATTCAGAAGGCTTTCAGGGAGGATGCAATGAGTGCAGCACAAATAAAAGTGTGGCACACACACTTCAAAGATGGTCGAGAATCTGTTGAAAGTGATCCACATTCTGGGAGGCCTGCAACAAGCAGAACACCTGAGAATGTTGAACGTGTACGGGCTGCAGTCAACAAAGATCAGCAATGGTGTGAAAACTAGAAGCTGACTTGGGGATTCCAAAAACTACTGTGTCCAAGATTTTGCTGCAGGACCCTGGCGCAAAACTTGTCATGGCAAAATTTGTTCTGCAGCTTCTGCTACCAGAGCAGAAAGAACATCGCACCGCAGTTGCTAATGACGATTCAGTCTGCCACCAATGAACCAGATTTGGCGCCCTGTGACTTCTGGCTTTTCCCAAAACTAAAATCACCTTTGGAAAGGAAGAGATTTCAGAACATTGATGAGATTCTGGAAAATATGGCAGGGTAGCTGATGGCGATTCCAATAATGGATTTGCAGAGTGTTTTGAACAGTGGAAGAGACGCTGGGAGAACTGTGTGAGGTCCCAATGTGCATACTTTGAAGGGGACTGAAGCGTTATTGTCCTATGTACAATGTTTCTTGTATCTTGCATCTTCTCCAATAAATGTCTCTGTTTTTCATAGCACGTGGCTGGGTACTTTCTGGACAGGCGTTTGTGTATTTAACTTTATTAGAAAGCTCCAGTTTTCACAAGTGGCTGTTGCCTCTTCCTCACCAGCACTCAGTGTTGTCAGTCTAGCGGGTGCCTAGCGGTCTCTCCTTGTGTGACCTTTGTTTTTAAAGAAGCTCTGCTAATGTCTGCATTGATGTTGTAGTGGGGTCCAGAAGTCAGAATTAGAACTCAGGTATTGTGATTAACATTTGCCAGCTTTTTAATGGTCCCACGTCTTTGAAAAATGTAGCTTTTCTAAGATAAACACAGGTTCAAGTAAGCTGAAATTTCAGGGTAGCTGTAAGCTGATGATTAGAACAGATTTAAGTTGGAAAGGAATACTTTTGTATTCAAAACACACATCAGTGTAGGCTTCTAAAATGAACAATAACCACTTGCTCTGAAGAGATGGAAAATCTATTTCTGTTCCTATTTTTAAGAAATCATTGAAATTCGATAGCTGACTCCAGCCTAATGGGGAAGCTTCACTCTTGGTGATTAGCTACGGGACTGTTGAGCCAGCTCAGTCGCACAGAATTTCTGCTTTACCAGGAGGTCAGGTGCCTCAGGTACCTCACGTGTGCATGCAAAGAGCTGAATAGCCAATTCCTGGTCCTTCGCTCAACCTCGAAATGTGTCCACAGATTCCCATGGGTCAGATTCTTTTTATTCTTTGTGGTCATATTGCTTTCCATCTAAAGCTTCTGAACTTAGAAAGCAGAAGACACATATTCTAAACAGATTTACAAAATGTAAGGTGAAGCAATCTGGCCATTGCCAAAGGGAGTAAGAATCAGCTCTTAACTGACTGCCTTCCGAGGTGCATTAGGTTTCTCTGACCAAAAATTTTGTGACTTAAAAAAACAGATTTTTAATCTTAGAATGCCATGCATCAGCAGTCCAGCACACACAGAGAAGTCCCTTCTGGATGTTCTAGGGGAGAATTCATTTCCTTGCCTTTTCCATCTTCTAGGGGCTGTCTCCATTCATTGGCTCATGGCCAACTTCAGAGCCAGCAATGTGACTTCTCTCTGATCTTCTGTGGTCACATCTCTCTCTCATTGACATAGTCCAGAAGGTCCTCTACTTTTAAAGACTCATGTAATTAGAATGGTCTCATCCAAATAATCCAGGAATAATCTCATTTTAAGATCCGTAACCTTAATCACATTTGCAAAATTTCTCTTGCCATAAAAGATAACATATTCACAGGTTCCAAGGATTAGGGTGTGGACATCTTTGGTGGCCATTATTTTGCCTACTATATCAAGAAACAGAGTCAATACCAGGGATCGAATCTGGTCACTTCATTCTCGTGGCTGAGCCCTGCTGCAGTGATGCTGCTGAGGCACAGGTGCTCCCATGAAGTGAAAATTCATTAGTGCTGCTCACTGGTGTAGGTGCCACAAGTGTGGCTTCTATCCCTCTCCAGGTATCTCAAAGGCTGAGGAACGGATGGTAATGCCACCAGTTGTAATTGTCTGCTGGTAAAGTTAGGCAACTTGTGACAGGAATCTCAGATGCAGGGTTGCTTAGCTATGATCTATTCTTTGATGTTATGAAAAATATTTTGTAATGAGAGAGAAGCCATTATATTTTGCCATGAAACTCATAACTTAGTATTGGGAAAAAAGACTGAAATTATTGAATGTTCAGACATAAGAACAGTCTGCAAGAGCCCTCCTAGATGTAAGCACTTATGTGCAAAAAAGCACACCTCTTTCTTTTGATCTGGTCACCATTGTGATTTAGCTTTGAAAGTATATGAGAGGTGGGAAGAATTCTATTCTGGATCTACAAGGTGCAGGACAGGGAAAAGAGGAAAAAATGTTCCTGGTTTTTCATGTTTCATCTAAGAACAGTATTTCTAGTGGGAACAATGTTATAAAGAGCATTTGGGTTTCCTAGCTAGCCTAAATATAATATCCTAAGAAGCAATATATTTTCATAAACTATTTGTCTTCATTAATATCTAGATAATATGTAAACTTAGTTTTAAATTCTAGTGTGATCCAGGGATATTTAGAATGTTATTTCTCAATTTACAAGAGATACTAAATATTAAGTGAAGTGTTTGGGGGAATGTACTAGAGTAGAAGGAACAAAGTTATTAGTTAATTTTGACTTAGTAATGGACAAACATAGGTTTATATGTAATGAAATATCAGAAGGTAACAGCTTGCAAAATGAAAAAGCATAGCAAAATATCCAAATTAATTGTTGAGTGGGATTAAGATATATAAAGAAATGTGATAAAGCCACAGAAATTTTAAAAAATAAAAATAGATTATAACAAATAGATATATAGGAAGGGACAAAGTAGGTTTATAATTGTGAGTACATGAAACTGAGCTCTTCCTTGTATTTGTTAATTATTGTATTATTTTTCCGTATGAAAAACTACTTTTGTCCCCAGTGTATAAACAAAGTTGATGGAATAAAGCCAATTATGTCAATTAATACAACAAATGTAAATAGTCCAAATTTCCCCATGATAAAGGAAAAAAACAGTTTTAACATAAAAAGTAAGCAAAGTTATGCTAGAGAGATGAAGAGCAAGGAGGGTAATCCATGACTTTTCACTTCCTCTTCAACAGACTTGGACTCCCTAGTTTCCAGTCTGGGCTCCCGAAGGCTTTCTTGGTAAACAAACACAGGCGAGGAGGCCAGCCTTGTCCAGTCAGTCATCAGCAGTGGGACGAAACTCGTTTCTTTAACAAACACTGTGGGCTAGTACCTCTTCCAAGGGCTTCACAAACAATACCAATGAGAACTTATACCTTAACTACAAAGAAAAGATTAGTAAGGAGCTTAAAAAAACACTACCCTGGTCATTTTAAAATGCAAATTTTGAAAAGTGAGATTCCATTTTTTACTTATCAGATTACAAAAACAAATATAAATTATATCTGGAGTAAGATATGTAGGCAAGTATTGTTTTACCCTCATCACCTTCCTCAGGAGTGTAAATTGAACAACCACTCAGAGGGACATTTTGATAACATGATTTTTAAAACCTTCTAAATTTTAAAAGTTTGTTGATCAAATAGTTGCATTCCTGGAAATTAGAATAACCAAGAGTATGTTCAGATATTTAGTACATGAATTTCATTTCAGCTCTTTGCAACAAGATGGAAACAAACTAAATATCCTAAAATGGGAGATTAGTTAAGCAGATTATGATGCTCCTACACAGTGGTTACTCTACAGTTTGCAGTTAATAGAATAGGTTCTGGCCACAGACTTCCAGATCTGACTCGCTGCTCTGCTTTTAAACAGCATATGACTTTGGACCACTTAACCTCCCTTGCCTTAATTCTATCACTTTAAAAAATTAAATAATGATAGTACCCACCTTTGTTGGATTGTTTCATAGGAAAAAGTGATTTAATATGTGCAACATATTGCAAGCAGTGTCTACCACTTAGCAAATTTTACCAATGTTATATAGCTATTTAAAAGGGAATAATCATATATTATTTATAGTATATTAAGTGAAAAAAGTGAATTTTGAGAGAACAATTGGGCATATGACATGATCTCGGTTTTGTTGATTTACATTATATAGAGATATTCTTATCTGCCTATAAATGTATACAAGATTTCAAAGGTTCATTTTCAGGCTGTCTGAATATATTGGTAGTTTTGTTTTTTTTTCTTTTAAGTCCTTTCATTTTCTGATTTTTCTGAAATGAGCATGTTCTGCTTTTGAAACAAGGGGTAAAAAGTTACTCCTTTAAACAAATAGAGAGTCACGCTCCCACCAGATATTTAGTTCTCATCACTGGAAATTTGAGAGGATAAATAAGAAGTCATTTTTGCTTTGATGTAACACTTGAGTCTCCAAAAGAGCACAATAAAAGTGTTTCTGCAGGGTACAGCAAAAGTAAGGCCTGCTTGAGTATGGTAGGTAGGGTAATAATATGGGTGTAATTATTTATAGTTTTATTTTGAATATTTCACTTACAATGTCATATGGTGTGCTTGAGTGTGATATTGTTATGTTACAGAATTACATGCTTATGATTTTTTAGTAAAAGATTTTGTAATAAAAAGGGGATGTTATTTGTGCCAGGCCCTGTATATGAAAAATGGATGGGTGATTTTTCACTTTATCACATGTATTTCTGAGAGTATGTTTTTACTTATTTAGTGGAAAGCTCTTAATTGTAGCACTGACAGTTTCTCTCTGGGGCACTTAAATACTATAGACAACTGAAAATTTATAGATCTCAAATTTGTTCTCCTTCTTCAAACTCTTCCCTGGTGTAGGAGCAGACAAAGCAGAATGCTACAGCACCTGGAAGAGCATGGTGTACCATGGGGTGTGGACCTGAAGGCAGCCAGAGGGGGATCATAGAGGAAACAGCTTTCTGGAAAGGGACTTAGAGCCTGCTGGCTGGGGCCCTAGAATTCTCCGGAGGAAAGGCAGCATTTGCACAAAGGAGGTCTATCCTGCGGTCCATCTCCGAGATGTGAAATCTAATATTTACACAAAGGCTTAGCCCAGGGAAGGCATATTTTTGATCCTTGGCTGTAAATACTTAGTAACTGCCTAACAACACACATACTGTGGCTTAGAATATCCGTAGAAAGGCATGCTCTCTGACAGAGCCTTGGGCAGAGCGGTGTTGACCTTGCAGCCCATATGCCTCTGCTTTATTAAAGTTTCATGCCTTCAATCACAATCGCTGCATGAATTCTTTTACAGCCCCCAGCACTCTAAGCAAAAGCCATAGAGACATGGCAAATTAATTTTTCTCTGAAGAAACTGTGAACATTGGGTGAAGCAACAGTTTCTTTTATTTGTTCTGGGGTCTTTTGGTGCCATGAGGTGAAAAGTGGCTCCTCTCATCTCATTACTGAAGGAACCTGCCACGTTGATTTGTATTTCCAGTTTAAGAGCTTCCTGTCTAAAGCAGAGAAACATCTTCAGTTTGATGGACTTTCAAAGCTCTTCAGGTTATCTGGAATTCCAACTGGCCATGTCTTGCTAGGAAAGCAGATACTTTGCCTTTTTCCCTGAGAGAGAGAGAAAGTCCATTTCTGTTGTTGGTTATTAGAATATTCTAGTCTTCTGCTTCATTAGAGCACATAGGGGAGAGAACTTTTAAATGGACATTACTAGGCTCAAAATAGTGGTAGTTTCAGGGCAATCATGATTCCTTAAGGGAAGGGATAGTGTTTACTTTTGTTACCATTATTTTCCTACCATGAAGCACTGCTCGGCCCTTCGTGAGACTCCATGAACAGTGATTAAATTAATAAATCATGAAGGGAAAAATTATGATTGTTATCTGTATTGGTGGCAAGACACCTCCCAAAACCTTAATGGCTTATAAAACAAAGGCTTATTTCTTGTTCATGTGAATTTCATAGGCGGTGGTCTGAAGTTGTGTTGTACATGTCTTCCTTCTGAGGCCTCCAGCCACTGGTATGCTGACCTGGCTCAGACCAGCTCACAGCTCCAAATTGATGGCTCACATCTCCCTGCTCCATGTTCAGTGATATCATTTGGGTAGCCAAAAATCAACTTTGTATTTATACCGTGGAAATTGGCAAACACTTTAAGTCAGAATTTCTTTTGGTTTTTGAGAGTCAGTTTATCAACACTCTACCAGATTTATGTGACAAATAAAAAGAACAAAGGAGCTGGCAGAAAATCACAATGTCTCTTTAGGCCAAAGCCACTCACATGGCCAAGGATGACAATTTGCCAGGGACACACTCTTCATTTACAGGAGGCCCTGCAAGTCATGTGGCAAAAATTGGGAGGGAGCAAAAGATTGTGAGCAATACTACAGTCTGCCCCACTGTCTGAGTAATTATAATTGACCAAACCCCAAAGTGGGACATGTGGTATGGCAGAGTGTTTTAACGATGCCTATGTATGTTTTAACATTAATATAAATAATACTACTTATTAAACAGATGCTTACAATATGCCAGGTGTTATATACACGAACTTTCTATCCATGATTTCATATAATTCTCACAACAGTCCTATGATGTAGGTACTGTTATTGTCCCCATGTTGCAGACGAGAAAACTAAGCCTAGAAAGTTTAGTACTTTAGATGGGATTCCGTGGACACAGACTCAGTTGCATAGGAATGCTGAGTTGCTCAGTGTTCTCAGTGGATTCACCTGTAAAGAAGAAAGAAGTGAGAAGGCAAAAGGAGAACAGTGGTCTACCATGGCCTCCGCCCACCCTGTGGGGAGTTCTGGAACTGAGGTGGCCCTGGAGGGTTGTTCTCAAATCAAGGCACGGGGCTCCCAGCAGCTACTCATGGGACTCCCCAGAAGGGGCATAGCCTTGAGCAATGCAGTTGCCTGTTGGCAAGAGCAATTTCTAGTGTAATCTATCAACAGTGATATATGCAGCAGCTGGAAAAAGGATGTATGTACTGGCCTTTAAAAGGGGGTCTCAGCAGAGCACCACAGTATCCACTACAGATAGGTAATATGTCCATGATCACACAATAAAAGGCTAGAATTTAGACCTAAGTCCATCTGACCTTAAAGTCTATCCTCTTAACCCCATTGGCCTATGTTGGTTCCATTTCCCTATCTATCTCATTCAATTGCTATAATCTGATGAGATAATGACATTTCTGGTACATGTTTATGGTTTAAAGAGCAACTGAAACAGAATGCTTGGATTTAAATTGTTTTTTAAAGGAGGTAAATGGCATTCTGCATACACTTCGGGAGAGGATGTGTGCTTATGCTTGCAGGGCCGGCACTGAGGAGTAGGAATGTGGATTACACGTGATAGTTGTTCAAGTAAAAGTCCATGATGTCTTCCTTCTTTCTGTCCTCCACACACTTTATAGAGTCAGGGCCACAACAAAAATGGTGAGATTTGCTTCATGTATGAGAGCTGTGCCAGTTTAGGCAGGGAAACTTGGGTCTGTTAGTGATAGGTTTTCTTACTTATCCTTAAGTTAACCTGGGCCTGTTGAGGGGTCGGCTCTTTGCCCAGGATTGCCCCAGCTCTCCCTGGGTCAGAGCCTGGGTCTGCCACTGTCAAAGATAAACAAAGTCGGGCACTGGGTGACGTAGTAGGGACAGATTTTAATCAGTGATATACTTTTGCAATAGGAAAACTTGTCTAGTATTAACTGAACTCAACTTCAATTGTTACAGAGATGACTGGGCATTTTAAAGGGAGAATGAAGGAGGAGGGAGGAGGTGGGCAGGAGCTCAGTGGAGTCAGATAAGTGAAAAATTACAAAAAGTGCGAAGGAGGAGTTGGCTCACGTAATACCCTTTTGGTTGTACTAATAGGCGCTTACTGAGGTTAGGCTCCTAGCCTCCCACAGAGATTGGGAGACACAGGCCCTATCTATAAGGAATGCCTGGAACAAACAGTAAATTCTTTTGGCAGCTTTGAGTTTTCTCAGACAAACACTTTAAGGGGAGTTAATGTCATCCTGGGGATATGGCCTTGAGGTGTTTGAAACTGTGTTAGTGTTTTGTTCAAGTCTTTATAGGCCAAAGTTGAGGCCTTGTCAAAAATGCAGCTCAGAGGAGCCTGGCTAGAGTTTGGCCACAGAGAGACTCTTTGTCATAACCAGTGAGAAATAAGCAGCAATTTACTGGACAAATTCCTTACCCATCAGACCCCTCTGATACCACTCTTATCCAAAGCCAGGAGCCTACTCTACTGATCAGAAATCTCATACACACATGTTCACATACTCTTACACCCTTCCCCATTCTGTACCCACATTCATACTCACACACATATGCACATGCAATCACATACAGTTTCACAGCCTCTCACACACACTCAGATGTTCTCACACTCACACACACACACACACACACACACACACACTCTCTCTCTCTTACCCCTAGACTGTGTGTTTCAGTTCCCAGGCTCAGCTACTCAGTTTTCAAATCACAACCTGTTCACTGCCCTAGCCCTGCTGCTGGGCTTAAAGATGGGGTGGCACCTCCAGGCAGGCCAGCCTCTGAGGCTTCCTTCTCATGTGACTACAGTGAGCTGGGACTGGGGTGATCCAGGAACTCCCACCACCAGAGAAACCAGAGGAAAGATCTCTTCATGGGGACAGGACGGGTACAGGCAGGAAGAATAGAAGTTTTAGCTAGCAGGAGAGTCAGGTCCTGGGCAGCTCAGCTTGGAGGTTCCTCAGCTTGAAGCTTCGCTTGCTGAATTCTCATTTGTTTATGTCATTCCACAGTCAGCTCAGTGTCTGCCAAGGTCTTAGGTCATTGGGTAAAAAAGCCAGCGTTGGACCCCAATCCAAAGCTTCTTGCACTTTCCATGAGCCCCTCTCTTTGACAGGGATCCTTTTCAAATTCACCAAAAACCTTTATGCAGGAAAAAGAAGTTGAACATTTCATAGGTTAACTAGCCATGTGATGGTTTACATATTGTCTGATTGTTAGGCATAGTTAAATTCCCTCACAATCAATTGTAATCCCCTTATCAACCCATCTTCTTTGGTGTTACGTGCTCTTACCATGGGCTGGGGCTGGTTTTTTCCTTCCTTCATGAGTGAAGGAAGAGTTTTCTTCGGGAGGGTGAAGCAAATAGCTCAACTGTGGAATCAGACGACGGTCTGTGTTCCACCCTTCCGTGTGTGAGTGGTTGAACCTGAACGCATGTGCGTCCTCCCTGAGCCTGCATAATGGCAGGGTAGTGACTGGGATGAAACTGGGCACATATTAAAGTTCCCATCAGAGTTTCTGGCTTAGAATAAATCACCAATATATTGTAGCTATTAGAATTTCTTGCTTTTACTTTTTAATTATGTAATGGCAGTATGTAGTGAGACTCAAAAATCAGTATTTCTTCAAGAAGAATTGTTACTCTCTTAGGGGAGGGGGGAAAGGGCTTCTTACAGAATCACATTGCATGGCTTGTCACTTTGCTCCTGTGTTTTGTGCTGACCTTGGCACCTGAGAAGGAGGTGGAATGGGTTGCAGTCCTGAGCAGCATTCGTTGTGACAGAGTTTCCCAGGGGAGGCAGCAAGTTTGTGCCTGTAATTTCAGACCCTAGACAGCCAGGAAGCTTCCTGCATTTGCCCCAATTTGCCCTCATCCAATAGTTGTAGTAAGTTGGGCCCGGGAAGCAGGGGGAGGTTGGGGGGATGCGGCATGGGGAAGAGAATGGATGACATGTGAATAATATTCACAGCAGGAAAGGAAAGGAGACCCTGTCTTCTGTCTGAGCATGCTCAGCAGCTGGGCTGGGCGGATGCACAGCAAGTACGGAGTTGGTCAGGGTGCAGAGAATATGCTACCCATTTGCAGAGCCTGAATAATAATAGGATTTGAAATATCCTCTGTATGCACTCCCAGGTTGAGCTCCCAATCTGCCATAACATTTTGTCTTTTAGGAGGCAATGGGAGCCTGTTTGGGAGGGGGAAGTCAGGAAAGGAGGGGAGGAAGAGGCGGAGTTCTTTGTTTCTCTCCCCAAGCCACGGACAACTTGCCATCTTCCTAGATCTTGGTTATTCAGAGCATGCTCTGAGCACTTGACTGGAAATTTTTCAGTGCTTCTTCAGCAACATCATTTTTTCACTCTCATTCACTTTCTAATCATGACACCTTTTCAGGAAATTGGAAAACAAATATCCAAGAAATCAGAATGTCATGCCAAAGCTTTATAAATAGCTTCTAATGACATGCACAGCTAGAGATGCCATAATGAAAACACACTAAATATTTGCATCTTCAGTGTGCTGGTATAAATTCACAGGGTTGCTCTGTGGTCCTGAGTACAGAGCATCTCTGTTAGCACAGAGCAGGAATTTAAATGCTTCTAAGGAACAAAATCAACCAATAATAAAGTTCTTCTATATCAGATAGTAATTTATAAATGTGATCAAAAGACTGTACTATTAAAAAACCATATGTAAATCCTTACAATAAGAGCATTTTCTAGTGATAAACAGTTTCCAGGATTTTTCATTGTCCCCTGCTCAATTTCTACAAGGTAGCAAAGCTTCAGAGAAAGGTTTCTAGATCTTAATCTTATAATGCAGTTGTTTATCAAATACCAGAACAGTCACTTGCCAGGTAGAATGCGTCCTCCAGACTGAACATAGACACAAAGAGAGGAACTCTGCAGATAGATTTTTTCAGTTCACTTACTGCTTTGCCATATAAAATCCTGCAAGTGGATGAGGCCAGCCTTCTTTGTCAACTACAGAATAACTTGGTCTAAGTGTATAGCAGCACCTGGTTAACAATTCTTTAGGGGGTGAGGATTGACTTACATTATATAGAAAATTAAATGCAAAGCTAGAGTACAAGAAATCAGGTAGCTCTAGCTCTGTGTAGCTGAATGGATTTGGCCTCTGTGCTCCCACTTCCAAATGTTACTGAGGCATAGGTTATATGCCTTAGTATAATAATAAAAATGGGGAGAAAACTGTGGTATCCCAGCCAGCTTTCCTCATTCAAAAAAAATGTGCTGTGAGTTCCGAAGCAACAGTGAAAAAATTTTCTCCTTTAGAATTTCTCTCATTTTATTGCTCATTCTTGCAAATAAGACCCTCTTTTCTCCCTTCATCTCTGGGCCCCTGGAAAAAGTTCTTGAGGTGAAAACTTTGACCCCAGATTATAGCGCAGCTGGGACCTAGTAATAAAGAACTGAGTAGCCCTTTCAGCAAGTGTTGGCTCATTATGTGCTTTTTCTTACTTAGTTGTGCTGTTGTTGGTCTAGCCTCCTGGAGTCTGAGTACATAAATCAAAGCACAAGTGTTAAAGGAATCTCCTCTTCAAATGCCCCAGTCAGTCAACAGGTATGTGAAGCAGGAAGGAAGAAGGTAAATAAGAGTTAATAACAGCCAGTGTGTATTAAGCACACACCATGCACTAGCATGATTCTGGGCTTTAGGTATTATATGTCATGCAATGCCCACAACACCAAAGAATAAGAGTATTCTTCTCTAATTATGGATGAGGTAAAACTATGGGTAGAAGTTTGCACAGCCAATATCTGGCAGCATTTATTAATTCAGAATAGTTCCCTTAACCACTACCCTTAACTGGAAGGAACTTTCACGTTAGTGAATTCACTAAACCCTCACAATAACCCAACTATAATATATTATTATTATTCCCATTTTATCCATCAGAATAACTCAACCAAAAGTTACCTTTCTCAAGGCCACACTTAGTAAGGGCACAGAGCCAGAACTTAAGTCCTTCCAAAGCCTTTGTTCTTTCTACTGCCCTACATAGCTTCCAGCAAGCATTTGGCATGCATATTCTCAAAGAGGTTTAGTGCCAAACTTTGTATTAAAGCAAACAAATATATGAGAAAAACATGCATAGGACCAAGAGATATAATTTTAAGATTCTGTCATTTTTACAGAAAGAGTGAATGAGGCATGTGTTAGCAAGGAGGAAAGTGGGCTTTAATTTTCAGAGAATGCATGTGGGAAAGGGAGAGTGTCACTGTAGTTTACTGGAGGGATGGAAGGATGTGCCCAGGCTGCTAGGTGTTGGAATTTTGTACCAAGTACAATGGCAATGGCTACAAATAATTGAAAGCTCCAGCAAAGGGACTTGAAATTAGTTTTAACGAGAAGCCTAGTGGTAGGAGACTTCAAGTGTTGAAGTCTCTGCTCAAAGACTGAACAGAGCTCAGTTCAGCTGCTCAAAGATGCCATTGGAACTAAGGCTCTTTCTCTTTCCAACCCTGCTCCCTTATCATGTTGGCCTTCTTCTCTTAAGAATCACAAGACATTTGCCATAAAGTGAGGAACAAAATGGAAGAAGAATACACCTGTAACACTGGTACCATGTCAGCAGAAAAGCAGAGGCTTTCTCAGATGCCACCAGTCCCCAGATGATTTCCACTTAGGTCTCACCAATCAGCAAGGCCCATTCCCCTCCCCCCCCCAAGCAGACAGGGATGCTGGGAAAGCCAGTGCTTCCCTGGACATGTACCCCCCAGAAGAACTGCATCCCTATAAGGATGGGGTGGTATGGGAAATCACAAAGACAGCGTGACTTGGTTTAGGAGGTTAGTGTGGAGAAGAGTTAGGGCAACAGGGCTGTACTTGAGAGAAGGAGGATGATGTTAATGAGGAAGAATGTTGTGGTGCCCTTTGTATCTATCTTTACATTTAGATGACCCCAGAGCATCACACCTGTGATGCTTCCTTCCTTCCCTCTCCCGTTCTTGACTCTCTTCACTCCCTCTGCCCCAACCCCAGACCAATAGCCCTTTGGGCTAAATAATGTTGATAATTATAAGATCATCTGATTTCATTTCTTAATTCTCGCAAATAATAGGTATTGGATAAATTATTGCTGAATTAATTATGTAACGAGATGAGGAAATTCCAGGCAAATATTAGCTGGTAAGGGCCTTTGACAGCATGGCCAGAAGTTCTCACTGCTTCAAAGGAGAAACTACTCAGAAGCCTGTGGACAGCATCTGGAGGCCACTGTTAACAGAATCCAAGTACAGGTGTTGGCGAAGTGGCCCAGTTCAGACAAAAGGAGTCTGAAGAGGCTGAAGACTTGGATGTCGGGTCAACACAGCCCTGCGTGATCTTGTTGCTACCTCACGTGATTATAGCTCCATGGTTTCCTTCTTCATCTTTGCAGAGCCAGCTCTCCCAGGCGCTGAATGGGCTGTCGGACAGGGCGAAAGAAGCCAAGGAGTTCCTGGTGCAGCTCCGCAACATGGTCCAGCAGATCCAGGTACCACAGCAACTGAGACCCCAGGGGTTAAGATGTAACTATGTGGTGGAAGCATTTATCCATTTCTTCTCTTTTATTTTTATGTGTCCTGGGGAAAATCCCATTATTTTCTTCTGCTCTGTGTCTCCTAATACACACAAACACACATACAGGCAAACTTCAAAGATATCCCTTCCTGAGGTGGTTATGTTTGCCAGCAAGCCAGAAAGAACCTAGTTTTCCAAGTGGTTCCTCTCTTCCACACAGAGGTCCTAATTCTCCACTACTTTGTATTTAGAAAGAGGTTTATTTCTTTGTGAATTTAGAGTCATTATTGTTTAGTTTTTTTAATTCTATAGGTCCCCCAAACACTTTGCAATGATTATATTTTATCTGATGGTAACAAACAAGTCACACTTTCTCTTTTTTCTTCCTTTCTTCTTTCCTTCCTTCCTTCCTTTTTACTTTCCTTCCTAGTTTCCTTCCTTCTTTCCTTTCCTCCTCCCTTTTCTTCCCCCTTCCTTTCTTCCTGCCCCATAGTAATGCTTCTCCTTTACTTAGATACTTAAATATTTTTCAGCCATGATCTCCTGGTGACTACAATTTCAGAGTGCTTCATCTGGACACAATGACCAACATATCAGCCAGCATTTGGAAGCTAAAGGGGAGAAGCCATAAATCACATGAAATGCTAAAATAATGACTTTCTGCACTGTTCACCATTCTTTTGAGATTTACCTCACAGAAGTAACCTTGGCTCTGGCCTCCAGTAAATTGTCTTTCTGAGCTAATAGTTAACCTTTGTCAAGGCAGAAATGGCTTTTTAAACGTAAGCCAGCTTTCCAAAGCATCTCACACTGATTTCTTTGCCTATTTTTGGCACATATGCCATGTTAAAATTTCTGATTCCCTAACAACCAAACACTTGTACCCTTCCTTCTGTTCTCCAAACTAATAGAGTCCCTTCTTTTCTTTCACTGGCATGAAATATGCAGCCCCAGGCTTGCCTCTGAACCTCACCTCTTCATCAGACAAAGCTTTCTTTCTGGTCTAAATCAGAGCCTGTAAGGAGAAGGCTCCCCCTTCCCTCCCAATACTGCCCTGCATGGGACATAGAGAGCTCTGAAATGATAATTTCCAGGGGACTTTTCTGAGAACTCAAAAGTAATTCACACAAAAGCTGAAACTTTACATTTGTGGAAGTTGTTGCTGAAGCCATTATTAATATGTGCCTTACATGAAGAAGACCTTGCATTTGAAAATGACCATGAAATATCTATACTTATATTAAGAGAGAAATACAGTTCTTTATGGCTTTTGTATAAATTAAAATTTGGTAAGCTAAGCTGTTCCTTCCTTGCCAGTCCCCAAAAGTTTACAGTTTACTCAGTTGTGTTAATAATGTATACATGAATATTTAGTTTTAACTTGCTATAAATTATAATAGTTTTTCAGGTTATGGTTTGAGAGTCAAAATTATATGTGTCTTATTAAAAGGATTACTTTTAATGAATGTTTATAAGGTAGTGAGAGAAGAGCTTAAAATTAATGTCTATGGTATGTACAGATTTAAATGCATTTAAAACTTTGGATCCAGGATTCAATACAAACACCATGGGGAAGCTATCATTCATTTAGAACATGGTTACCCTTCTCCCACAAGCTATTGGTTCATGTCCAACTTTAACAACCTACCCATTCGTGTTCACTTTGCTCTCCTTGATGAAAGGAGCAAGTACTTTTGCCCATGATTATAATTATAAACTTCCAGTGTCACTGGATTATTGTTTAATATTGAAGACCATTGCTATCCTCTTTTTCCTTTCTTTCCCTGAATTTAGTGATTCTTTTGTTTTTCATGCCTTAACAATACCCCATTCCCTCAGGCAAGCAGCCCTTCTGAATGCCACCAAACTCAGCTGGACATATGCCAGCTTTCAAAGCATTCATGTTCAACTCTACAAACAAAGCTTAATTTTATTTAATATAATTCAAACTTTGGAGATGATCCCCTTTTGATAAAAAATAAGTTTACCAAGTGATATTTATCTTTTCAATCTATATTTAAAGCAAAACAACCACTATAGAATGAAATTTATCCAGTTATTTTTGAGATGCCTAATGTGCATTGTGGACAGAATTCCTCTTCATTGTCTCCACTGGGGATCTGTGCCCCACAAGTGGACAGGCCAGCTCTGTTCGCTCCGGCAGCCTGAGGGCACCCAGGCACCGTAGGGCTGAGAGGTGTGCTCTCTCACACAGGAGAACAGTGTGGAGTTTGAGGCCTGCCTGGTGGCCCAGTGTGATGCCCTCATTGATGCCCTCAACAGAAGGAAAGCCCAGCTGCTTGCACGCGTGAACAAGGAGCACGAGCACAAGCTGAAGGTGAGTGCTGCACTGCAGGGGCAGCAGAAAGCCAATGAGCTGGGCTCCCAGGGCCATGATGGACAGGCTAGACGGGAGGGGGAAGCAGGACACCCGCAGCCTGGGGTGGCCAGGGGCCTGGCTGGCAAGGAGTGGGCATAGCCCTTATCCACCACTCACTTGTTCGTTTAACTCACCAATATTTGTTGAGTGACTTTTCTGGGCCAGAGGCTGCTTTGGGTATAGGCATAATAAAATCAGTCAAAATCCCTGCCCTCGTGGGGATTATATTCTACCAGGAAGGATTAACAATAAGCAAGGTAAGTAAGTGAAATATCCAGTATATTAGTAAAATGTGCTAAGAAAAAGTAAGGAAAGAGGGATGGAGGGTACTGAGGATGGGGGTTGAAATTTTAGGGTGATCAGAGTGACCATACAGAGACATAATGTATTTTTGAATTAGGAAATGGAACCTGTACTTTCCAGAAAGCAAGCAAGATTTGTCTTAACTTTGAAGTGGGTCGTGTATTTGGACAGCTGTACAGACTTGTCATCACTCAGTGGAATCAACTGATTACAAGTCTGGCTCCCTGCTGGCAGAAGGACTGGTCCTCCTGGGGACATCTGATATCCCATTCACTGCCCCGTTGGAGCAGGGCAACAGCATCTGAGAACAGGCTAGATAGATGAAAAGAGCCCAGCCAAGGGAAGCTCAGAAATAGAAAGTCAGCAGAGATCCATATGCATGCCCAGTAAACCTCAGGGTGACTACCAGTGGAGGGTGGGTGGGTCGTGTGCAGTGTTGGCCTTGACTGGGGTGGGGGAAGAAATGAGGTCTGACCTAGGCTCCATGTTGGGGTTGGGCAGCCAACATCAGGGAGCTTCAATAGTGGGCAGCAGTGAGTGGACACACCTTGGAGGAGCTGGTTGCGTGTCGCTGGTGAACAGTCCAGTTAGTGACAGATGTCCCCTGCATGTTTGGAACAGGCTTTAGTCCCTGAAGGACAAGAAAGGCACCATTTCTAAATGACTAGGGTCCAGTAGGAGAACCAAGGAAGAGTTTGAAAGTGAAGGAATAGGAGAACACTGCTGACAAGATTTGAGACTAAAGCCTGGTGGCAGGGAAGCTTTGAACCAGGCCAGTGCTCAGTTCATGGGTCCCAGAAACAAGGCAAGAAATGAGGTCCTAAAAGGGACATGAGACTGGGGCGAAACCTGCAGCAAGACTGGCAATGCTGAGCCCTGAACAGCAGAGTTGCCAGTCCTTCCTCCATGCCCCACTCACACACCAGGACCCAGAGCCCAGAGGTCAGGGAGCCAGGCAGCACGAAAAAGGACACCATTCCCCTGAGGAAGCTTCCCACTACTCCCCACAGGTGAAGGAACCTCTGTTCCAGGTGCCTCCTCAAAGCACCCTCCTCCACTCCCCACCTGCTGCTCCTCAAAACACTCTTAGAGCCATACTCTTACTTCTTCCTTCTGCAAAGCCAGGGCAATAATATAGCTGGAATATAAAACTTTTTTCCCTGCCTTTGTGACTTGCCCAGCTGTCCCTGTGAAGGGCCTGTGGAATGGAGGCAGGCAGAAGGCTGCTCTGTGACAACGGGATCCGAACCAGAAAGGGCTCGAGAGAGGCCTTGCAAGAGCTGTGCCCCATCATCAAGTTCACTAGCGAGACCTCCTCTGGCACTGTATCAGAACCATGTCCCTTTGAGCATTCCTGATGAGACAGCAAAAGCAGAATTGGGTCAAGGAGAGGCCCAGCAGATTCCTTGATAAAGAAAGTTGCACATCTGGAAGTTGAATCTGAACCAGAAGTTTGGAAAGAAAAGTGCCCAGGGCTCCAATGTTCACAGAGCCTTGGCCTCTTAGTTTAGAGAACAAACCAAGGCTGGGGATTGTAACACTCCTTCCAGAGCAACCAATACTGTCTACTGGTGGTGAGTCTAACTGGATGACCCTCTCAGGGTCATCTTACAATCAACCCTGAGGGGCACCACACCGACCCCGCCTGGTGGAGCCTTTGCCCAGGAAATGAAGGTAATCAGGAAGGCACTGAGCTCTCAAAGGAGGTTCCTCAGTGGCCTGTTCATGCTGAATAACGGCGAGTTTTACTTACATGGCTTTCTCTAGCTCATTAGTTTCCAGGCTCCCGTCTCCTAAAGTCTGGGAATCACGTAGAGCGAGTTTCCTACAGGACCACTGGACAGCATCTCATGGCAACGTATGATGCAATCCCTAATATGTGGGGGAGGGGACAGTATTAAAGCTACTGTTTTTCACCTACCAAGTTCCCCAAAAGTTTTACCATGTGGATATCAATCTTATGGATTTAGCTGCAACAATCTGGTAAATATTTCTATTCCATAAACATTTTCACCCAAGATAGTCAGGTTAGGTCTGAATGAAAATTATAAAGTCACCAATTTAAAATCTGAATTAAAATCTAGAAGTGCTCTGAGACGTGCGTCTGTAGTTGCCCAGTGAACAACACAGAAGACGCATGGTTGGCGCCCAAGCCCTGACTCTCCTAATAGCAATACTCACACTGGGGGACACTTGCTTTAGGCAGCACTGTACAAATTATGGTACAGCGATCAGCTCCTCAATTCCTCACAACACCTCTACAAGGTCATTATTACAAATATCCCCATACTAGAGGTGATAAAACTGTGGCACCATGATACTAAGAACTGGTCCAAGGATCCAGAATTCCAGCGCTGGTAACCTGGCTTCAGAGCCTGGAATCTGGACCACGACACTGTACTGCCTCTGGCTGGCAGAAGCACAATGCACAGAGGAGGCTTGTCCCCACCCTCACCCTTTCATCAGTCAGCCGGCACCTAATGCACACCTGCTAGGAGCTGAGTGCTGGCCAGGGGGCGGGGGAGGAGAGAGAGATGACTCAGGATGAGTCCTGCCCTTAGGGAGCTTATATTTCAGTGTGTGAGATAAGTCATACCCACCATGACTCCAGCACAGGTAGATAGAGAGTGAGCTCCCAGACACCAATGCCATAGAAGTTGGGAGGGGGGTAAAGTTACTTCAAGCTGAAAGGATCACAGAGTGCATCCTGGAAGAGCTGGCATTGGAATAGCTCAAACTTTGGGAGGTGTGCGCTAATGATGGGTTACATTCTTGCCTGCAGGATTTGGCAAAGCTGAGAGGGAAGAAAGTGGTGATTAGCACAGTGCACCCTGGTCTTGCTCCATCCAGTGAGTTATGAGGACTGACGGATGTTTTTTGTTTCTTCGCTGCTCTGACAGTATTAAAAGATCGTCACTATAGCCCTTCATTTTAGCATGCTCCAGAAACCCAGAATTTGTGTTGCTATAGTAAGCACTCAAAGTACCATTTGAATCACACAGAGTGCTCTAAAGTGAAAACACAGCTGTCTATACGAAACGAGCTGGACAGCTGAGGTTTCCCTCTAAATAGTGGGCCAGTCGTTTCAGTATCTAGCCATAAAATTTTAACTTTTTCTCAATTGAAATCTCTTTTTAAAGATATTGTAGACACTTTTCTGGCACATTTAAACAGAACACAATGAATAATTTGTGATAAGTTATATGGATGGTAACTATAGTGGCCACTCCAAGTTTCTATATTGGAGAGATTGTAAGGGCAGGAATGGAAGAGGAAATCGAGAAAGCATCATTTATTTATATCAAAAAGTGGCAGAGGGGCATGAAAGCTCCCCAGTTCCCCCCTAGTGCTGCTTCTGCAGGATGGGACTACATGAAGATCAGTTATGGGCTGTGCTGAGGACACAGATAGAGACCACACAAGAGTGACTTTGATGCATCACTGGGACTCCAGGGCTGCGATGGTGCATTGGTGTCAGTGGCCTGACCTGCAGAACGCACTAATGCTTCTGGGGGATGCTGAGCAGGGCAGCTGCCTGCCCCAATTCCACCCAGGGTGGGGTTCCCTGCCCCAGATCCCAGCAGGCTACAGAAACCAGACACAAGTGGCAGGTTGTCCCCCATGGCAGCAAAGCTGTTGTGTCTTCTGTCTCGAGTGATTTGTTTCTCTGCTGTTTCAGCTGATTGTATCTGTCACTGCTTCCAAAAACAGCCAGCAATGCCAATGCTGTGACTACTGATGCCAGCCTCCATGTCTCCCTCTCTCTGCTTTTCTCCGCCTGCCTTTCCCCTTTCTTGTCATTTCTGTTGCTACTCAGATTTGTGAGAAAAGACTGGCCTTTTATGGATATCACTTGCCAAGCACAGTTCTTCTTTCTGTCTTTGTTAGCTAACCCATCACTCACAGCCGGCAGGGATAATCTTATGGTCTTCCGCTTCCTTTGACCAAGTTCTCCGGGGGCCTACATTTTGCTGACAAAAAGGAGAGTTTTGTATGTGTGTGGTTTTCTGGCAACTTTCTCTTCTCGAGCAATCCAAAAGGCTAGGGATGCTGGAAGGGGAGTGTGTATAAATACAGTGTTTATAGTCTACTCATGCCCCTCTCTGAAAGCACTGACAGCTTGAGCAGATTGAATACTTCTGGTTCTGCAGCAGGCTGGATCGGAGTGGTGAGTGTCATAAAGAACAGGGTTTGAGGACACACTTTATCATTTACTGGGTCTGTGACTGTGGGCAAGCAAATGTCTCAATTTCTTTCACCTGCGTGTAAAATAAGGCTAAATGTAGCCATTACCTCATATGGCACTGAAAAACACTGAACATAGTACTCAATAAATATTCACTATTATTATTGATGTTATTACTGAGGGACAACGACTGGAAATCTGGTTTATTCAGCACCCTGAAGAAGGGCTTCTATGGCTAAGTTTTCATAAATAATCATTTATAGTGAAGAATTAGCCTATGAGTGGGTGTCACTGTCCCTGAACCTAGGAAATTCTTTAATGGCCTGAGTTTATAATTGATCACCCTATAAAATAATTCACAAAGTTTGATGAACTATTTTTAAAAGCTGAAAAAAGGCTTTGAGACATATGCAGTTGTGACCACATTTTAGGGACACCATTTGAAATGTAAATTACAGTGAATACTATTTTGTGGTTTGAAAAAAACACTAGGAACCAAATATCTGTTTTTAGGGTATGGTGAACTAAAGCTAATGTCAGAAAGCTACTGGAGAGAGGAAAAGCTTTTGACAGAGTAGACCGGCTCCCCGGGTGTCCTGTCCTGCCTATATGCTTTGTTAACATCGTTCCCAGCTCTTCCTTAGCTGAGGAAGTCCCTGAGGACTGTCCTCTCTGTCTGTGACCCTCACAGGGAATTTGTGACAACATTTAAATTGAAATGTATTATTAATGAGATCTATGCTTTTTTTAAGGAATTTTTTACAAATGCTATTTTTCTTTTGCTAAACCCAAAGAAATATCTGAGAATTATTTTTATTTATGTAATTTTCAGAATTTGAAATAATTTTGCAATCATCTTAATATTTTAAGATGAATTCAGCCCTAATTGCTATGGTTCAGTGGGTTGGGCATTGTCCTGCAAACCAAAAGTTTGCCAGTTCAATTCCAGGCCAGGGCACATACCTGGGCTGTGGGCCAGGTCCCCAGTTGGGGGTGTGCAAGAGGCAACCAATCCATGTTTCTGTCATATATTATGTTTCTCTCCCTCTTCCCCACCCCCCCCGCCCTTTCCCTCTCATAAAAGAAAATAAAGAATGAGTTCATATGTTGAATAGTGTGTTATAGTTATGTTCTTAGTTACCTTTCAGCTCCAAGATCCTCTGGAAAAAAGAAAGTTATAGTTATTCAAAAACATTCTCAAAAAGCCTAATCTTTAATTTCCATAGGTGGTTGGTAAATTAACATACCAACAAAATTACTCAGCAAGAATGCTGAGGGATAATGATAAAGCTTACTGTTTTATAGAGCTTTTCATATTTATAGAGGATCTCCATGTCCCAATTGTAATTACCTATAGAATGCTTGATTTTTAATCCTACTGTATTGTTGGGTTTCATTAAAATCATCATTATCATCATCATTATCTTTGTTATTACTTACTATGTATTGCCTCTTATGTTCCCATTATGTTTGTAAAGAATACTTATATGGTCATATCATTGAGTATAAATTTACACTGGGGATATTATTGGCTTTTCAAACTACTTATTTCAGTTATTTTGCCATTGATTCATAATAGGCAAGTAAAATAGAGAAAGAGAGAGAGTTAGTTTAGGAAGTGAAGGAGGGAGGTAAAAATGAAAGAGAGGGAAGAAATGGGAAGGGAAGGGAAGGGAAGGGAAGAAGTAGTACCTGTTCAAGTTCACAAAGAACTTAAAAATAATTGTATAGCCCTGGCTGGTGTGGTTCAGTGGATTGAGAACTGTTCTACAAAATGAAAGGTTGCCCATTCAATTCCCAGTCAGGGCACATGCTTGGGTTGTGGACAGGTCCCCAGTTGTGGGCATTAGAGAGGCAACTGATGAATGTATCTCTCGCACATTGATTTTTCTCTCCCTCTCTTTCTCCCTCCCTTACCATCTCTCTAAAGATAAAAAACAAAAATAAAAATAAATTAAAAAAATAAGTATATAGTATTTGACTAGCTATAGCCATTACTAGAAAGAAAAAACAACAAATTTAAGTCAATAATCAGCTCAATCCCAATAAAATTACGGACAAGGAGTTCAGTTAGTCTATTATAATGAAGATATTTGGACAAATTAGGCACACCATAACAACTTAAAACCTTCTACTGTCCTCATCAGAACTCTTCAGGGGGCCAACTCTAATAATTTAGCCACAATTATTAATTATGAGCCTGTTTTTAATGGGCAGTTCCTTTCTATTTCATTTGGCAGATTCTATGGTCCTCTGCTTCCCATGGCATAGGAGCAAAGGTCCCAGAAAGTCTGTATGAAATAGAGCACCCAGGGTGCCCATGGAATCACAGGACACCATCACACGCAGCTGGAGCTCACCAAGGTTAGGGGACGTACCTTCGAACACTCTCTACACACCTTGGCAGTGCTAATCAAGGACAGTCACAGAACTTCTTTAATACCCTTGCCTAAACCCAGATGTGAATGACACTTCTTACCTCTAGAGGGCATAAGGCATACTTTGACATTGATGGAGTAATCCTCAGCACCCCACTGTGCCTCATGTTCTACAAAATACCATACTCGAAGTATCACTTCTACTGTGGCCCACCACAAATATTCTCCTGTGTGGGTGGGACTGCACTAACATGTTTATCTCTCCACGTGGCTTATATTTCTTCCTTCATCAACTTTTCTGTACAAGGGTACACAGTCTTCTATACACTAGGAGCATGCATTGCACGTTCCACTCAGTGTTGATTGGTGAAGCTGTTGGTGGCATTTACACTTACAGAACAGACAACTCAGAGCTTTACTGTTAAAATCTCAAGCCTTCCTCAAACAGGTACAGTATTTTATTTATCTAATAGGCCTCAGTGATTTTTTTCTTGGCTAAAAACTCAAAGCCTCAGACTTGTTTTTGAAATGATTAGTTGCTAATGTGGATGAATGGATAACACCAGAACAGAGGGTAATATGAAGAGAATGGAAAATATTTGCCAAAAACCACATGGGAGGATGGTGGCATATGAGAAAATAAAGAAGTTCTTTCTTAATTTAAATGCCTCTAAGTTTCAGGGAGTGTAATGATAACATAGGAGATAATATTCAACTCTAGGAAAGTAACAGGAGAATCCTTTATTTTACTAGATGAATCTAACGGCCAACTTACTTCACCTACAACTCACAGATGAGTCAGTTTCAAGCATTAATTGGTCATCTTGCTTCAAGACATGATGGAAGACATAGAAACACCCGCCCCACACACACCAAAAGGACCTGTGAAGAATAAATACAACCTTGCATCTTTAAAGGATTTGTTCCTCAAATAGGAAAAAAAAGATTACCTTATACTTAGGGGAAATTATTTTAAACTGTGATGGGATAGTATCGGGGTGTCCCACCTTTTGGCATCTCTGAGCCACCCTGGAAGAAGAAGAGTTGTCTTGGGCCACACATTAAATATGTTATGACATGTAATCACAAAAACAAACTCCATGTTTTAAGTAAATTTACAATTTTGCATTGGGCTGCATTCACAGCCATCCTGGGCTACATGTGGCCTGCAGGCTGTGGGTTGGACACCTTTAGAAGAATTTCTTGAAATAGGAAAAAGGGAATGTTAGCGTTTGCTTAGGCTAAAAATTCATTAGTAGTATCCCTCCAGATGCCATGATGAGAGAGAATGCTATGAGAAAAAATATTTATTAAATAGAAGAAATAAAGAAAAATTTAAAGAGTCACCTATAAGATGAAGAGATGAATGGAAGTAGAGGAAGGGTATCACGGTAAAATACTCAGAATAATAAAATTTCCCTTATTTAACCTTTGTGCTTGCTGCTGGATGTATCACATGATATGAGTGGAGGGAAGGGATGGACTTGTTAGAGATGGAATGAGGAAATGTAGTTTGGGGTAAGCAGCACAAAATTTTGGATTTGTGTTGTAGAAGCCATCACGGCCTGCTCCGTGCTGCTGACAAAGTCTGAGCATTCAACGGGACACCGCAGTCCATTCTCGGGTTCTCCTTTATAAACTTGCCACTTAACAAAATAAAACACTTCACATGATTACTAGGCACTGCCATTCAGAACAGATGGTGACCGCTGATAAAATGGTGAAAGTCTTCTCTGAAACTATGGACCACAGATTAATTCATTATCCCAGGAGAGCTGGCTTAGACTTTAATGCAGGAAGGCTGTGTTCCCACCCCTGTTCGAGTCATTCCTGCAACTCACACGTTTCCTAAAAGGAACTCTTGAGTCCAACCAGCTGTGAGGCTGTGCCAGGGGTTTCTCTGGAGCATCAGAGCTACAGCACAGAAACATGAAACTCAAAGAAAAAGAGATGTGGCGGCTTCCTGGGAATTGTTTTTCATACAAATTACAATGTAAAAAAAATAATGATAAAAGGGGTAGAAATAACAGAGTGAGAAAGGGAGCAAGTAAGAGGGCTGATAGAGACAGAGAAAAAATATTTATACTCTTAAAAGTTCTAACTATCTAGCTGATTTTCATAAGATGGGGAATCTTTCTACGTTAATTCAGAAACTAGAAGTCAATTACAATGCACCCAAAAATGCTACTTCTGGGGACTCCGTAGCTTAAATTTTAGCAGTGATTTTATCACAGGCTCTGGTGATTATCGTGAAATGGTTGGTTTAAAATGTAAAAAGATAGACCAGAATCTATTGTTGTAACAATGGGAAGTGAGAGCCAGGAACTCAGGGAGACTGAGTCCACACAAGAAGTTTGACCCATGGCATGCAGGAGCCACAGCAAACCCCACTGACACTCACCGAATCTTTGGCAGAGCAGCAGTGAAGCTTCTTAAGAGTAGCCAGGGAGTCCCAACACTCAGACAGCTCCTTGGGCACCAAATAAACCTTGCTTGAGAAAGAAATTTATAAAAGCAGACTTAAAATTTCATGAGGCATTGTATTTATTTCAGCACATTTAGGCAATAAAATCATCATTGAGCCGAATGCTCTGGAAAGTGAACACAGCAGTTTAGTGTATTTTGCCTCAGAAACAGACTCACTTTGTGTTACTGTGCTTAGATCAGGTATGTGCTTGTTATTTGGACTTTTAGTACCAGGCATATTCCTGGCAGATGCCATTCGGGTAGCGAATAATGACTGCCACGGTTTCTGCTGTCTGGCAGTGTTGTTGCGCTGGCTACCAAAATATAGAAACGCCTTATGGGAGCAATGTAGGTAAGCCTTACTGGGCAAAGAAGAGTGGCATATTAGATATAGGTCACTTGTCCTGGCATTTTTAAATGTTTTACTAGTGGGTGGTTTTTTTCTGCCCAAGAAGTAGAAACTTAACCTTACTGTTTCTTTTCTGATTAAAAAAATAAAATAATTTGTGTTCCTTTATCACAGACTGACAGATGGTGGTGTTGGTTTGACAGAAACATACTAGATGCCAGAAGAAAATAAATCAATCTTAAATTTGATTTCCTCCACCCTCCCCACAAAAATCACAAAACAAAAATCTTCACATGAAAGTTGGTTTCTTTCATTAATTCCAGTAAAGATGTTAAATCCCACTTTTATTTTTATTTTAATTATATTGAAAGTTTAAAAGCAATAGCAAATCATCTGTCAAAAAATTAGGAGATTCCAAATAGCCAAAACAATCTTAAGACAGAAAAACAAAATTGGAGTTCTCATACTTCCTCATTACAAAACTAACTACAAAGCTACAATAATAAAAGCAGTATAGTACTGGCATAAAGCCAGTATTAAAGACACACAGACCACTGGGATTGAATAATCCCAAAAATAAACTGTCATGTGTACAGTCAAGTTACTTTTGACAAGGGTTCAAAGATCACTCAGTGGGGAAAGGTCGTTTTTTCAACAAATGATGCTAAGAAAACTAGCTATCCACATGCAAAAGAGTGAAGTTGGACCTAACACCATATATAAAAATTAACTCAAAATGGATCAAAGACTATGGAAAACACTCCACAGCACTGAATTTGAAAATAATTTCTTGGATATGATGCCAAAGGAACAGACAGCAAAAGAAAAAGGAGACAAATTGGACTTTATGAAAATCTATAAATTTTGTATATCAAAAGACAACAGAAAAATAAACAACCCAATAAAAATAGTCAAAGGACTTGAATAGCCATTTTTTCAAGGGAAATATGCAAATGACCAGTAGTGCATGAAAAGAAGCTCAACATCCCTTGTCTAGGGAAATGCAAATTAAAACCACAATGAGATAGCACTCAACACCAATTAGGATGTCTGTAATTTTCTAAAAAAAGAAACAAAATAATCAGTGTTTGTGAGAATGTGGAGAAATTAGAACCCTTGCACATTGCCAGTGGGAATGTAGAATGATGCAGCTACGGTGGAAAACAGTATGATGATTTCTCAAAAAATTAAAAAAGAATTACATATGATCCAGCAATTCTACTCCAGGGTCTATACCCAAAAGAAGTGGAATGGGGGCTCGAGCAGATATCTGTACACCCATGTTCATAACGGCTTTATTCATGATACCCAAAAGGTGGAAGCAACCCAAGTGTCCATCATTGGATGAATGGATAAACAAAATGTGGTACATATTTTCAATGTAATATTCTTCAGTCTTAAAAAGAAGGAAATTCTGATACAAGTTACATGGATAAACCTTGAAGACATTTGCTAAGTGAAATAGGCCAGTCACAGAAGGACAAATATTATATGACTCCGTTTATATAAGGGTCTTAGAGCAATCAAATCCAGTCAGAAAGTAGAATGATGTTTGCCTGGGACTGGGGGGAGGTGAGAATTGAGTTGTTTAATGGGTACAAATTTTCCATTTGAGAAGATGAAAAAGTTCTGGAGATGGTTGGTGATGATGGTTTCACAACAATGTGAATGTATTTACTGCCATAGAATTGTCCAAATAAAAAGTTAAAATTAAATTTTATGTTATGTGTACTTTATCAAAATAAATAAAGACCAGTAATGATGAATGAAAGAATTGTCAAAAAAATAGTAAGAACTTAAATGTCCAAAATAGGAGAGCAGAAATGGTCAAATATATTATGATAATCTACTCAATGGGATATTTATGTAGCCAATAGAAGTTATTGATGGTTGCAACATGAAAAAAGCCTTATGATAGAGTGATAAGTGGAAAGGGGGTAAAATTATCACATACTATGATTTCAACTATAAATAACTAACTCAAGGAAAAAAATTAAAAGGAAATATCAAATGCTTTAAAAATTTGTATCAGAGAGGTGAGATAATTTGCTTTCTCCCCCCATCTATTTTCCAATTGTTTTGGAAAGTATATAATAATCTTCAAAGGAAAATAAATTAATAGTAAAAAATGAAAAGAAGGAACAAGGAAAAGTTGTTAAAGAATTATTATTAAAACTCATTTTACTTATTGGCTATAAAATCTGTAATATCGGATGTTTCTGAGGCTTTTGCAAAGTAGCATAAAATATCTAGGTTGTAAGTGATTGAGATTCCTAGAAAACTCATTCAATTCTGTGCTTCAGAAACCACTTCAGGATTTGGGTCACTGAGCAGAGAACACAGAAGAGGAACATCTCTAAAGAAAGAAGCTTTTCGGGGACTGTCATGCGTTTGACTCTGGGCAAAGACAACTTCCCAGAGGCAGAATGCCTTTCTGGGGTAATGCTGACTCACAGTTTGGCAAATAGAGCAGCCTTTAAGACTGGTTTCCAAAATGAGTTGATTCTAAGTGGGTTATTCTTAAAACAATTCTGCATCCATCTTTCTCTGGCTTAGTTGTCATTAGCTCATTGTCTTTCAGCAAGTTCCACCTCTAGCCCCACCCCACCACCCACCTGAAGAAAGAGAATCAGAATGAGAAAGGAACTGAGTTCTGATGGTGATGTCTGCTGTGTAGAAGGGACAGGCAGTGGGTGCGGGAGGTGGGGGGGGGAACTGTGTCAGAGAGCAGAAGCTGCAGCCGAACCTCAGATGGCTCAGCTGCTGTACGGACTCTCCATGACCTCCCACTTAGAGCCACTCAGGATCCTCAGCTTCCCGGAAGTGGGGAGCAAGGGGGACCTGTGGAAGATGTCCCTTGAGGCACCAAGGTAAGCAGATGATTTTAGTCTGCAAGCCTTTCTGATGGATCCTGTTGTTACAAGTTCCTGTCAGAGCCATTATCCAACCTGTCCTCTGGGGCCATTGTCCACAGCAGACACTGCCACAAAGTAGCCTCATCAGTTTAGTCTCTTTCCATGGTGCTCTCAGGTTCTGATTTGAAGAAGCTTTCCAAAGTCCCAGTTTGCTTCTTTCCTACTCTCTGCCATTTTGCACCATTCTGTTCTGCCATCACTCCCAGGTGGTTCGAGATCAGATCTCTCACTGCACAGTGAAACTGCGCCAGACTACGGGTCTCATGGAGTACTGCCTGGAGGTGATTAAGGAGAATGATCCTAGTGGTTTTCTGCAGGTAAGTACAATTAGGTTCTGCTTCAGATTCTCAGTGTCCCAAGAGACTGAGTCCACCAAGGCCAGACTTCCAGCGGCCCTGGCTGGACATGGGTCCCTCCATAGGAGAACCTACCTTCACACTGCTGGGTGTTTGTGGGTGCCTGCGATCCTCCACTCACTGACTTCCTGGAAGCCTCTGCCGCCTCGTGCTACAAGATTGAGAAGTGCATGGGCCTCCTTTTGTTTGTTTGTTTCTGTTCTTGTGTTTAATCTTGAAAATATGATTCCATATAAGTTCCCCCAAAGCAGAGTTAGCCTAAGAATTGTGTCCTTTCCCACTAATATCTCCTGGACAGTTTTGTCAGCTAGAAACGTCTAACTGTGCCAGGTTTCTCTCTTCTGGACACCTCCTACTGCCAGTAAATTGGTGCTTTCCCAAAGAGAGTGAAGTTTTTCATTCCTCAGATGTCTCATGATTTTTTTAGTGTTCATTGTTTTAGTGAGATGCCGTGATTTCAGCTGAATTTTACTTATTTCAATCCCAATGATTAAGGGATCTTTTATTAAGGAATATGTAGATCCCTTGCAACTCTACCAAACTGGCCAAGAGTGGCAGAGACTAAATGTAAGAAATGAAAACATTTTCTGCCAAACTATAGAGGGGAACAGGAAGGTAATGGCTTATAGTATAAGAAATTCCATTTTACAGATCATCATATGCAGCCTCTCTACACTATTGGGTTTTAGCTGATCAGTCATAAGTAGCATGATCATATGTCCAGGTTTGTCTATTAGAGCAATTAACATCTGTTAATTGTTTATGTCACCTCCTCTGGCGCAGTGTCTAGTTTGGGTCACCTTCATCCTAACAGGCTCCTCCCACCTGCACAGAGACAGGAAGGCATAAGTCCCAAGGAAGGTTGGCAGTAACACTCCGGGAGAGTCGAGGAGCAGTGCTCTGTGTCCACTGTGGTAGCGTGTTTCTTACTCTGTGGTCTTTGATGCGATTAGATTTCTGACGCCCTCATAAGGAGAGTGCACCTGACTGAGGACCAGTGGGGGAAAGGCACGCTCACTCCCAGGATGACCACGGACTTCGACTTGAGTCTGGACAACAGCCCTCTGCTGCAGTCCATTCACCAGCTCGACTTCGTGCAGATGAAAGGTGAGTGCCCAGGTTCCCCTGTGCCAGTCAGAGCACCAGCCCAGTGGAGACTGGTGCTTGAAGCAGGATATAGGCAAACAAAAGGCAGCTGCCAGGTTCATAAGTCACCTAAGAGGTGGCTCCTGTCTTATCGTGCCCTGTAGCTGTGTAACGTACCTCTCAGAAAGTCAGATAAATTCAGATAAACTCAGTGCTTGCCACTTTGAGAATCTTTGAGATTTCAGAGGCTCAGCATCAGGGAATAACTGACAAAAAAAGGAGATAGGAAGAGAAAGCAAGCACTACTGTACCTAAATATACTCCTGTTACAGAAAGTAACCCAGAAATATTGTTATAAATCAAGGACTTCAGAATCAAAATGACTGCTTCCACATGGACAGAAATAGCGCACAGTTGAACATGGATTAGTGGGAGCTTGAGGGGCCAGCAGCTTGCCAATACTGGGCAGGAAAATCTGAGCCTGGATGTAGAAAGAAAATGAAAATTTTAAAAAAACACTTAACTTTTTGATTTATGTGACTAAAGGATATGGCAAGATCTCTGGGGTTTTGGGGTGGCTGAGGAAAGGTAAAAATAGTTAAAATAATCTTAAATAAATTTTTTTAAATTTATCTCAAAGAAATTAACTCTCTCCAATCAAAATAAAAACTCTAGCCAATCACGCAATGATATTTTAATGGCACTGTAAGTAATATCCATTTGAAAAATGTATCTGATGGGTTTTTTTTACTTTTCATATTGAAATAATTATACATTCACAGGAAGCTGCAACAATAGTAAGGAGAGGTCCCATGTACCCTGTATCCAATATCTGTAGATGGTTACCTCTCGCATAACTATCATATAATGTCAAAACCAGGAAATGACACTGGCACATTGTGTGTGTCTGGTTCTGTGCCATTTTGTCAGGTGTGTAACCCCCACTGCAATCGAGGTACAGAATGAGGGCATCACTGCAAAGATCCCCCTGGGGCTGCCCCTTAGAGTCACGCCTTCACCCAGTCCCTCCAGCCTCCCCAGTCCCTGGCAGCCACGGATCTGTTCTCCATCTCTAGAACTTAGTTATTTTCTGATGTTTTTTGAGAAATTGATTTGCTCTTTACTTCTCCCAATTTAAGCATCCACATAATAAATGGCTGAGAAGTGAATGCTTCAAAAAGTTTGTTTCATAAGAAAAATCTACGTGCTTCCTTTATCAGGCAGACAGAAAGTTTCAGGGCTGTCTCCTGGTGGCTCCCGGCGCACCCTTAAACTCACCCTGCACCTGGTGCATGTCCTTCTCACCATCTTACGGATCTTTGCTCTCTTTTATTTTCAGTCTTCTTAATTTTTGTTTAATATGTTTTACTTTGGGATGATGCCTTAATTCATGTTTGAAGTGAGTAGTGTATAGATGGTAAACAAAAATACTTTGCTGCAGTAACAAAAATGTTTAGCATTTATTGACCGCTTACCAAATCAGACACTCTCCTAAGCCCTTTACATGGATTAACTCTTTTTGTTCTCACGGCCCTGGTCAGCAGCTGAGGAAACTGAGGCACAGGAAGCCTGAGTTACTTGCCCGAGCTCACACAGCTAGTGAGTGCCAGGCCCAGGATTCAAACCCAGGGAGCATGGCGCCAGAGCCCACACCTCAACTTCTAGTTTGTGCTGTAAAGTTAGCACCTTACTAAGTGGCTTCTTCAAGGAATCACTGAATTCTTCTCTTAAATTTAAGAGGTTTAGTCATTTGTTGCAGCATTTCTTTCTTGCTGTTTAAATTTTTTTCTCTAAGACCTACACAGTAGCCTGTGAAACACAGCCGTCCGAGTAGTATACAGAGCCCCAGAAAAATTCCCTTCCATCCACATCTCTCTGTACCCAATTCTTTCAATGAGGAAAAATCATTGAAAGGTTCCATCTCCAGCAGCTCAGAAGAGAAAATATATTACAAAAGGGCAATGTACGGGCTTTTGGTGGAAGATAAAAAAAATGGGTCAACCCAATTAGCCTTGGTGGTGGGGCAGGAGAGGAGGGCAGATGGAGGCTAAAAGCCCCCAGTCTTTGAAGTGCATCCATCAGCTGGCAGAGCCCACTCCTCCCCCATCCGCTGTCATTCTGTGTCATGTCCATCTGCCCACTGTGGAATCCAGGCCACTTGGTAGGTTGGGAACAATTGTGTTGGAGTGAACAAGCCCTTTATCTGACATGGAAACTTCAGATTCATGTGCTGTGCATCCCAGACCGCATTCCTAAACCATTGCCACTTGACTAGTTAGGCTGCAGACAGAAAGAAGCGTGGACACAGCTGTGTGTGCTGTCCATTAGTCAGTACACACAGCAGAGAATGCCAAGCACGCTAAAGGCCAACACATGGAATGCACAGCAGAAATTCACCTGGAATGCAAAACTATCCAGAACAGTTATTTATGAAGGTAATAAAAGAGGCCATTTGTTATGAGACAGGATTATCCCCTTTTTCTTTTCTTTTTAACACTTCATCTTAATTTACTTCTGAGAGTAGTATCCCTCTGCAGAGTTAATTTATATGCTTTGTTTTGTGCTCATTAAGTTTAATTAGTTCAGTGAGAGCCTAGTCCTCTGTAGAATCTGAATAATTTTTATCTGTCACATGCTCACAATGGAAGGAAAAGGCCCTGGAACTTGATTGACTGTAGTGAAGACTTCCACTGACTCTCTGATATCTGTTGTCATATATACAACTGTATTGGTGTAGCATTCAACTTTTTTTAGGGTATTCATAGTTTAATAAACTGCACTTTTGCGTGTTTATTATCAATAAACATATCTCAAGAAACTGCACCCCAAAATCCATGTATAAGTGACCAAAATTTACATACCATTGTGAAACTTACATGTGTAATTCAGTATGTTTTCTAACTGTTCCAATTGTCTTCTAATTGTGGATTATAGTAGAAGGTTAAAATATTTTCAAAATTACTTAAAATATTCATTTAAAGTTATGATCCAAACTGAAAACTAAAATTTCTGCTTACTTCTTGAATCAAAATTTTAGCATCTCTCTGGTTTTGAAATTTCATTTCAGATGCCTTTTTTTTCTTTGATATCAAAGAAGATAGTCCATTGTTGATTTTTACCTGTTTCCACTTAGGCCAGCTACTATTCAGCAAGAATGCACTGCCTAAAATTATTCTATTAACCCGGGATTTAACTAATCTGTTCTTTCTGATTTCACATCACCCTAAGCAATTGAAATCTTAGTGGATAATGCCGGTACCTTCTTTGTTCAAACATCCCTAAATTGTAATGATATGTTTTCTGGTTGCATTTTGATTAGAAAATCATCTTACCCTCTTTCTAGACCATTGGGCATGGCATTTGAGCTCTCAGACTATTATAATAAACAACAGATTAAACTTCATTGTTTGTTTTTTATTATTTATTTACTTATTTCCATTTAGGTTTTCTTTAATTCTAAGTCGGTACTGTCAACTTTTTTCCCAGGTTATGGGAAGAAAATTTTAAGGTTCTTTTCCTAGCCCATCAAGGGCTCTGCTGCTTGGCTCAGAATAACTTTCAGATACGTACCCCCTCTCAGAAAAATATTATCCCAGAATTGTCTGAATACACACTGTGTCCCAGGATTCCCAGTCATGGTGCTGAGAGGAAACACCAGCGTATTCATTCTGCACCAGGATGAAACAGCGACTTGACACTCTGCCAAGCCTGTTTAGCACATAGACCAATGGCTGTTAATCCCCTTAAGTGCCTCTACTCACTCACTTAAGACACATTTCTCTCTATTAACTCATATTGAATGTGAGCGCTCTGAGTATGCACCAAGGTCATGGGCAAGGACAGGGTGATCTGAACAGACTGTCCTATAAATCATGGAGAAAGTGTGCCCAGAGATTTGGCAGTGATGGAGATGAGCACACACAATGCCTTGCGTGTAATCTGTTCATGCATATAATCTGTTCATGGTCTGGGGACGTAAAAGGCATGCACTCAAAACCTGTTATCCTTAACAGTGTACTAATGACAGCTTGCCAGAAATAGTTTATTATTCCTTCAGTCTAAACTCTTCCCACATGCCATTTGTGTTGTTCGGCGATCATAAACAGGAATGACAGTTCACAAAAGAACCTTCAGAGAAGGCAACTCAGGAAAATCGCATCCCCAACCACCATAGCTCCTACAGGGAAATATTTCATTAATCTATACCATCAATACTTGGGAAGCTTTATCGTTCCTATATAGAAACCAAAAACAAAAACTCCCCTTGGAATTAGCTGTGGGGATGCCCCTCGAGTGCACTATTACTGAACAGCAGACTAGAGAGGCAGTGTAATGCAGTGTAAGCTTGGCTTTAAAGCTCACTCTGCCACTGACTAGCCATGAACCTTTCCTGTGTTTCAGTCTCCTCATCTACAACATTGAGATAATAACAGTTCCAGCTGTTGTGGGATTGTTATGAAAACTAAATGAGTGAATGCATGTAAAACCCTTCATCGCACTGTCATGCACTCAGGAAGTGCTCGAAGGCATCAGCTCTCATTATTTTTCCATGTCGAGAGTGGATGGTCAATTTCCCTTCCTCACATGTCCTGTTACCTATCACACAGGAAGCCTGGATGGCTGTGACTGTTCACTACCTGAAGGATTAGGGGGAAGATTAAATGAATACCGAAAATCTGAGATATAATTTGAACCAGAATAGCCTTTATAAAGTTAAAACATTTGAAAACTTTTGTAGTAAAAGACACCATTGCAAAATTTAATTTTGAGCCACAGCTCCCCCAGGCCCCTTCAAGGAAGTGGTTAAGAACAGCTGCCCCTTCCTGTCTAAGAGCAGCAACTTCAAAGCTTCTTTTAGTCCGAAGCTTTATTTTGGTGGGCTAAAAGAATGCCACATACTGGAGTTCCGATCAACTGGGAGAAGTTCGTTCTTTAGGAAAAGACAAATGATGTCTAGGAATGATCATAACAGTGTCACGATTAACATAGCTATGGCAGTGTCAGTGACAGGCATTTCAGTAAAATAAAACGTTTTTTCTTGTAGTTCAGCCCAGGAATTGTGATGCTCTCCATTTCCAAAACACAAAAGGTAAATTAATTTGGAAATATTTTGGATTCTTGTAGACCATTTATTTTATACCTAATAAAGTAAAATGGGGTAATATAATACCCACTATAAAATGTGTCTTTCTAAAGTGTCAGCCTTAATAGTATTGTATTTGCCTTTTATATGCAACATCACTTTGGGGTAAATAATGAGAAAGAAAAAATAATTCTGAGTACATTGAGAAAGAGATTTAGACATGCAAACATGTCTAGGTTCCTTCATTTAGTGTCTCTCTCTCTCTCTCTCCCTCCCTCCCTCCCTCTCCCTTTTCTTATTTGCTTATTTGTTTAAACCTGGGACAATATTAAGATCTGAAGAGTAGTGAATAGTAGACTTTTTTAATCCTTTTATTCTTTTAAAGTGTATCCACTGAGGACTTACAAATGAAGTTCACATGTTTTAATTATACATGATACCATGTATTTAAATTAACCTTTTAATTATACCTATGTCTATACAGGGAAATTTGAGTTTCCTATCAGAGACATTGCAAGCATGTGTATGATTCAAATTGAAACAATCTTACTGGTTTCTTACTGTGATCTTATTCTTTGGTTTTAAAATTGATGAAATACAGACCTTCCTGAAACATGAACAAAGGGGAAATGAAGACTAATAGGGGAGCTAATGAAGCAGAGGCCTGGGAACTGTTGATTTATGCTAGCTCTAACTAATAAGGCCAGTTAAGAGAAAACATCCCAAGGGAGAATCATTCCATGTCATTAGAAGCCCTTTGAAGAATGGTTTGCTGAAACTTGTCATATTTACTCCATAGTTAATATTTTACAAGGTATTCTTTTTATAAGGAAAAAATGTTTAAACAACAAAGTAAGTTCCTAACATGTATAATAACCCAGTGTTAACCCTGTAATTACAACTCCTAGGTGATACCTGTTTGTGTGTAGATGATCATTGGAATCATCAGAGGACGTTATGTCTTCTCACTCTTCCTTCCTCCGTCCAGTCCTTGCAGCCGTTCTGTTGAGCAAGGCAGTGGCTGCATCGCCTTTCCTCCACATCCAGATGTTCTGGGACTTCTGAGGCTACAGGAGCCATTGTTCTCTGATGAGATTCCACCTGAACTCTATGTCACTGACACCTGAAACATGATGTCTCTTCCTAAAATGATCACCTCAAATAACTGGTCATCATTTTAATTTAATGATGTTTGATCTAGTGACCTGGGCATGGTTTTCTTATAATATATCATATTCTTTTCTTAAGTATAACTGACCTGCTTCACCTTCACATCTCTCATAGTATAGTCACTGCTTTTGTTTTCTCGGTTATCTACCAGAGAACCTGTTTTCTAAACTGCTGTGAAATGAACCATCTTCTTGGTTGGGGTGACTGGCAAGGAGCAGATTTTTAATTCAATGCATGACATTCAGAGTCCAGTTTTGGTACAGCATACCAGGTGTTCTACAATTAGCATTTGTTCATCTAAATGTCCCTGGATGTCATCCAAACTGTTTTCTCCTACTGCTAACATGCTACAAAAATAAATGCACATTTTGGTACTGAAAAAAATGTTAAGCAGTTGGTAAAAACATTGTTCTCAGATACGTAGATTAAGTTTATATGTTAGGAACTTGGATTCTTCATTACCTAACATTTCTGTCTGTGTGTCTGAAGGCTCAACTAATCTGCAGTTTTAAGTAACACAGAAGACTCAGCACAAAATGGAGACAGGGTTATATTGTGACTAGTGACCCTTGACAGATTCTCACAAGGTCACTAGGACATGTTGACCCTCCCCTGCCAGGCCCTATCTGCTCCCATACTACTCTGTAGGCTCACAGTTGACTGTTCTATACCTGTAGAAAGAATGGACTTGAGCTAGTGCTGTTTACAAAGTATAGCTACCTTGAAAGAATAATGTCAAGTTCCTCAGAAGTTTCAAAACTGAGAAATCACTGTTTGTGTCAACGATACTAAATTTTCAAAAATACACCCTCTTAGCTACTTATATGCACAAAGCCTTGAGTACAATCACTGGTTTAAAAAAAAAGATAGAACCTTAGAAATATAGTGGTTTCAGAGATATTTCTCAGAATAGGCAATTCCAAGTTTATAAACTTGAGGTTTAGGACTCAGAATAAATTGTATGATAAATTTATCAGCCATGGTATGGGTAAAATAGGCTTTACTGGCCTGGACTGGAAATCTATCCCCCATGTAAAACATTTCCTTAGGGATGATGTCTTTGATGCTCTATGGAGTGAGAACAGAGCACTTGTCTCCCCTTTAATAAAGGTGGGTAGGTAGTACCACCTTGGAGTTGGGAAAAGGCAGCAGCTCAAGAAGCAGTTCCACCCCTGGAGGCTAGCACTCCAGGGCTAGCTACTTAGTCACGTGTTTTTCAGAGGGATGTTTATCACTCCAAGATACTGAAATGTTTGCAACTCAACAGAAGCCAGACTTATACTAATTTCCTTTTAGCTTCCTCTCCAGTCCCAGCAACTCCCATCCTACAGCTGGAGGAGTGTTGCACCCACAACAACAGCGCTACGCTGTCCTGGAAGCAGCCGCCTCTGTCCACGGTGCCCGCTGAAGGATACATTCTGGAGCTGGATGACGGCAATGGTGGTCAGTTCCGGGTAAGCTGAGCGCCCGCTCCTTGTTGACCAAAACCAGTGACAACTCAGAGGACCCGCCAAGGAGTCTCAGGCCCACCTATACCACCTCTCCTGGGGCAGGCCATCCCCACAGGGCCTGCCTACCCTTGTACCATATCAAAGGTGGATGAAGGAGTCTCTGAATAGTAACAACCTTTCTTAAGAGAAAGTATGTGCAGCACTGCAAGCTCTGGAGTCAGAATGCCTGCATTCAGCTCCCAACTCCACCACCTCGATGTGGGACTGTGCCCATCTCTCATCTCTCTGAGCCTTCACATCCTCAGCTATAAAGTGGGGATGATAATGACGTATATCTCACAGATTGTTAAGAGTCATTTAGATAATCCACACAAAATTCTTAGCATGCTGCCATCCCAGATTCCCATCTTCTTAGCATCCCACTGGAAAGTTGTCATTTTAAGGCCGTGCTTTGAATGCAAATTATTTTTACTCATTACATCAGCATAATGTTGCAAAATGAACAGCTAAAGAGGGAGATAAATGCCTAACCTATACTAAAGATGCATGATGCTAGGATTTATTTTAAGCCTTTGAAATGTCATTCTTCCTCCCTTCCCTGTTTGTCCCCCCTTCTTCTGTACTGTGATGAAAACCTATAGTCCTATGGCTTTGAGTATATAGTCGTTGTAACAGTTCCAGAAGTCATTAGTGGAGTTATAACACAGCATAGAGACCACCCTCGTGTTTTCAAGCCTGTTTTTTACAAACCACACTGATAAAGAGCTCATAGGTATAACACACTGTATAAATGCCATGTTAATAAGTATAATGCTGCCTATAACACCCAGTTTTAATTTTTTAATTTTTAATTAGACCTAGCTGCTAATAACTCCCATTCATTAAGCTGCCATGCCCTTGCTAAATACAAGGCACTAAATACAATACCAATTCTAGTCAATTTTCTCATATGACCTTGTATAATCCTCACACCAGCCTCTTAAGGTGTGTATTACTATACCCACCTTACACACACCTTACAGATAAGTAGGTATAGTAATACCCACCTTACAGATGAGGAAACTGAGGCTAAAAGAGGTCAATTAAATGGCCCAATATCTCACAGAATTCGAGTCCAGATCAGGCTGATGCCAAAGCTTTTGCTCCTAACCACTGGACAACACTACCTCCCTAACTCCTCACAAGGGTTCCCGTTAAATGGCGGCCTGTTATTTGTTGACCCTCAGGAAGTGTATGTTGGAAAGGAGACAATGTGCACTGTGGATGGTCTTCACTTCAACAGCACATACAACGCTCGCATCAAGGCCTTCAACAAAACAGGAGTCAGCCAGTACAGCAAGACCCTGGTCCTCCAAACATCTGAGGGTAAGGCCCTTCAGCAGTACCCCTCAGAGCGAGAACTGCGAGGCGTCTAACGTGGCTGGCGAGCCGGAGGTAACCCCACCACTGCCCACACTCTGAAGTGTTTCCATGACTTGCTCTGCACGCTGGCGCAGGCCGCTGTTCCTCTCCCGCCGCTAGAGAGCCCTGGTATGTGGATGTGTCAAACCAAAGAGTCCACAGCGGCAATTCAAATGGCTTTGGCCGTCGGCTTCCTTTGGTAACACTCTAAATAAGCTGCAGTTGAAGAAACTGAAAAATGAAGGCCTGAATGCCCCCCGGTGTGTGAGACCAATGTATGTAGGCTCTAGGGCAGGCTCCCATTCTCCACGATACACGTTATTTGTCCAGATGATTCTAAACTGCCTTTTAGTGCTTGTTTGTTCCTGAGGGTGGGGCCGAGGTTCTTTCCAGCTGTGGGTTTGTCTAACTGACCGTGTTTCTAAGGGGTGTAGGGTGCTAGAGCTATTCTGAAGGGCCTGCCGGCCACTCCTGGCTTAACCAGCACGGACTGCTTCCATTTCACACCCAAAGCCCAGGCCGGCAGCACCAGGACTGAGGCTCCCTATGGGCACCAGACAGGAAGAGACCAGCAACTCCACATTACCTCGCCTTTCTCACCTTTGCCAGTCCCTCTAGGCTTGGTTAGGCTGCCTCAGGCCACCATGAAAGGTCAATCTCTAGAGAACTTTTGCTTCTTGGCTATACTGTAAATATTGTGGTCATCAAAGGCAAGCCGTCCATCTCAGAAGAGAGGCTTGAATGTAATGGCCAGGTATCACCTCTGAGGCTTTTAGCATTTTCATTTCAAAAGCAACTGTGACACATGAAATTAAAACTATGAAGAGGTATTTTGGGTTGGTGTCAAAGCATTTTCAGAGCTTCTGAGTATGATTTTAATTATAGAAGTCACCCCCAATACCACTGGCATTCTCCATAACTTCCTTCTGCAGAACTAATTAAGCTGATTTGGGTCAAATTCAAGACGTTAGAACTAGGGTGGTGTTTTCCCCCGACTTCCCACAAGCCTCAGCCTGTGCCAGTCACCCCTAAAATGGTTCACATGGTTAAAAACAAGCACAACTCCCAATCCCACAGCAAGGTTGACAGGCCCCTGGCCGTGAAAACCATGCGTGGGGAGTAGTTGTAAGTCCGTGAGGGATATTGTTCAAAGAGGATTTCTTGAAGGGAAAATGCCCACACGGTCTGTTTCCATTTGGGTTACAGGGATGTGGTAGCTAGAGCCTCCCCTGGAATGATCGTTTTAGCAACTTCTTTCTGGGGTGAGAGCAGTTGCCTCCTGTCCCAAGGTACCATGCCAACTGCTAAAGCCCTCCAGGGGTTCTCAGACACAGTGCTGAAGGCCTTCATGGTGAAGGCCTGGTTTCCCCTGTGTGTACAGGGTGTTGGACTGAAGAGTGAGGTGCATGCTGTCAGAGCAGGGAGACCATTCGCGGCGATGTTACTAACACGTGTCATCAGACTTATGGGAAAACTATTTCTATTCATACGTGGAAATCATACTATTCTGCTAACATCAGTTATTAGCATAGCAGCCTGAGCACTCACGTCTCTCTTTTCATCCTGCAGGAGGATGTAGTTTCTAGCTTTCACTTAACGTTCATAAGATTATGGTGTCTAATAAATTACAAAATTGGAACTGCGATCCTTGGTACCACAGTCACAGAACTGGGGGTCGTTTCCTAAAAGAAACTAATGGAACAAGTCCTCTTCCGACAAAGAAACTGTACTGTAGAAAACAATTTCCTCCATGAATTTTATATATTGTGTACAAATATAAGGTATGTATCTAAATACAAAGAAAACCTTATCATCGTGTAGATATCAGTATTCTCTGTTACTGCACAGAAGTGATTTTCTCATGATGAAATAAAGTTCACACACATACTTTCTCCATAAGCTTTGGTTTGTTCTATTTGTTTCTCCCTCATCCTAATTCATTTAAATAGTGAGACAAGATTTAGAAAGCAAGATAAAATATAATGAATAGCTCATTTTTTGAAAAAAAAGATTTATTCAATCTGTAACAATACAGAAAACCTATAGAATTAAAGAATTATATCTTGTTTTTGTTTTTTAGAAGTCAATGAGAAAATGCCATTGATGGAGTGTCAATATACTAACTAAACTTATGCTTTATTAATATTATTTTCCATAGTTCCTGGAAAGGTTTACTTTGGAGATTTTTTTTTCTTTGCTACTAATTGGGGATGATGTGGTGGTTGGTTTTGACTTTCTACTGTAACAAAATCTTTTGCATTCTTCTTAGCAGGAGTTAATCCCTTTCCAAAGTCCAAAACAAGAAGTCTGTATCTCAGAAGGATACAATTCATAGGTGACAGCAAGCCAAACTTGTATTTACATGCATTCAATCTGAGGTTTAAATCACTTATCACTTACACTCTTTGAACTGTCATATAACCTTCTGCTGACCTAAAGGTAACATTAGCAGAGAAGATCAAATGTCCACACTGTTATGAAGTCTCATCATTTTTTTCAAAAGCAAATTTGTCTGTTTACTTATTTGTTGGGCAGCGTTTGATAAGTGCCCACTGTGTACCGGGCTGTGGGTGGAGAGTGTGAAGCAGACATCACCCCTGCTGCCTGGGAAGAGAGACGGGTCTTAAAGAGAGACGGGCCTTTCTTAAAGAAATAGACACACAAATCATTGCATTTGCAGGTTATGACAAACAGTGCAAAAGAGGGAAAGGGGACCAGCAAAAAGACAATTCGTATAGGAGAATTGGTCGGGAAAACAATGAAAAACAATTTAATTCAATGTAAATTATAAAGAATGTGTTGTTAAAAGAAAAGAGGAAAGGAAAATGCATGTTTGGTTAGTTCCCTGAAAGCAAAGTTCTTGGGGATGTACCTATAACAGCCATGCAAATAAGGTCCATTGTAGTCTAAACCAAACTACCCTGACTTAAGAAGAAATATAACTGTAAGCAGTAAAGAATGTTAACAAAATTTAAAAATACAGCTCACAACCCTAGTTGTATGTATCTTTAAAGTAATTCATTAAATAGCCACCATGTCTGTGTTACAGTCTTTGAAACCATCTGCAAAAGAGTATTCATTAAAAACATTATGTAACAAGACTTCAATATTAAAAGTCCGTTCTGTGTCTGAAAGGCTACTCCAAATAAAAAGTCTGAGAAGAGGATAGAAAATTTTTCTGTTTATTTTTCCCTATTTTGCCTCTGTCTATCTAAACAGACTGTACCTTTTTCTTTTTCTTTAATCTGAAGAGAAAATGAAATAGACCAAAGGTAATATTCCCAGACTCACATAACTTACAGAGACTGTTAATGGCTGGAAAGAGGTCTCCCGCTGAGCCAGGGCATTGCTCCCTGCAGCCCTCCCAGCAGAGGGGGCGCTGCAGCGGCCAGAGGGTTAGAGCACGCAATAAACACTCTGTAACACAAATCTTTGTGTGAAAAGGTCATTTTCTTTAGACAAATTCTTAGAAGTGGCATTAGTGGACCTAGGAATATGAACATTTTTAAGGTCCTTGGTCTGTGTTTTCAAATCGCCTTCCAAATAGATTTTCTACCAGAAATGTATGAACCATTCCATTTTGTATCACCTTAATTCTACTAGAGTTTAATTTCGACCTATGAGTCACCTCTTCTAAAAGTAAAAATGTTTCAAAAAAAATAAATAAAAGTATAAGTGTTTCTAAAAGAGGGGCTTGGGGGGAAGGTTTTACAAATAGCTTTTATTTTTTGATATTTTTATATCTGATTAACATTTTCATTTGCATTTTTATGTTATTTTTCAATTACAGTCAACACTCAATATTATTTTGTATTAGTTCCAGGTGTACAGCATAGTGGTCAGACTATCACGTCCTTTGCAAAATGATCTCCCTGATATTTCAAGTTCCGACCTGGCACTGTACATAGTTATTACGATATTTTTTACTACACTTGCTATGCTGTACTTTACATCCCCGTGACTATTTTGTAACTACCAATCTGTACTTCCTAATGTCTTCCCATTTTTCACCTAGTCCCCCAACCCCCCACCCCTCTGGCAACCATCAGTGTGTTCTCCACATCTATGAGTCTGGTTTTTTTTGTTTGTTTCTATGTTTTTTACATTCAACATATAAGTGTGATCATATGATATTTGTCTTTCTCTGTCTGACTTATTTTAGAGTTAAAAGAGGGTTTTTGATGTATATTTTCACGGGAATAATATTCTGTCTGTTTTACACCTAAGAGCTACATGAAAGACATTACAACATATTGCAGATAAAATGGACACGATCTAACGGGGAGAGAAGACTTCCCAGAGAAGAGAGAGGGACAGAGGGAAATCCAAACACAGGGAATAACTGTATGCAAGGCAAAACTTCAAAGTCTGCATTAAGGTGACTATGGAAAGGACATCGTTCACTCGAAAACATTAATTGAGCACCTCGATGTTGTCAGGCACTGGGCTGGACCCCAGGACCACAGGGCACGGCCCCTGCTCTAGAGAGTGTGGGTTTACTCCTCCTCCTTCCTAAACTTCACCGCGCCTGACTCAGAGTGCCTAAAGCATATAGTGCCTCCTGAGCTCTCCAAAATGAAGATATCTGCCCGCAATTACAATAAAAAAGTAAGCCATAATGACCTCTAATTGGGAAAAAAGAAAGTTCAGGCATAGAAGCTCCTGTGTTACCCTCACAGCAGAGCCCTTGGTCTCACCCAGTTCTCACTTACTCTTAGTTTACACATGGTTCCACTGACCTCATGAACCCATTCACAAAGAGCACTAGAAGCATCACATTGGGAGAGAGAAGGATTTGGTATAGAAGTAAGTTGAGGCTGTTGGTAGCAATGAGCAGGTAACTGGAAAAGGTAACTGGAAAAACTGAGCAGAGAAAAAAGATCAAAAGAGAACATTCTATGGCATATGTTCTGATTAAGAAGTTATATTATGCATTTTAGAAAGATTTCTATCTAACACATTTAAAAGTTGGTATATTATCTGGAATCTTTGGTAATGAGGTATTAGGTATAACTCAGAAGGCTTTATAGAATCACAATATGAAATAAGCCCCTCAACCCTACCCCCCAAAAACTATGATGATAAACCCTAATTCATTTTGTGTCATGCTTATAAGAACTTTCTTCACTGTCCATTAAAATATTCCATGAAAAACGACAGCTATATGGAATTTGGACTCTACCTCTGTACCCATTGCTAATATCTAAAGCCCTGTTGCGGCAACATTTCAGATTTACCCTATGTATTATTTTCCCATTACTGCTTTAAAAATTGCCTCCAACTTAGCAGTTTAAAACAGCACAAATTTACCTCCTTACAGCTCTGGAGGTGAGAATCCTAAATGGGTTTCCCTGGGCTTAAAATGAGGTATCAGCAGGGCTGCATTCCTTCAGGCTGTTGGATTCCTTCCTCCTAGGGAAGCATCCAATCTCTTTCCCTTTCCGGCTTCTAGAAGCCACCTGTACTTCTTGGCCCATGGTTCCTTCCTCCACCTTCAATGCCAGCAGCATTGCCAGATCTTCAATGCCAGATCTTCCAATCTCTGATTCTGACTGTCTGGTTTCCCTTCTATAAGGCCCCTTGTGCCTCAATCACACTCGTAAAGTCCCTTTTACCATAGAAGGTGACACAGTCACAGGTTCCCAGGATTATGATGTGGGCATTTTTGAGTACGCCATTGTTCAACCTACCACACACTCCATGAGGAAAGTGTTATTATTAATAGTGCACCACTCTACACACGGGGGCCTTGAGCCTCTGAGAGGTCACGTAACGTGTCAGACCAGCCTTTCAGCCTCCAGTGCCCAGCGCGGTGCCCTTTGGTGCCGACAGCAGAACAGTGCTGTTTGCACTCAGCTAAATGGAAGGAAAGAGAGAAAACAACGCTAAGTCTGTCTGCCAGGTATTTGAAATTTCTTGTCAAAATGAAGCAGCATTGTGTAGCTGCCTCCTGTGTGGATCCAGAAACCCCAGCCAGAAACAGGGCATTAACACTTTCAAAGAGTCATGTGCAAGTTTTGTTGAAAACAATAACATCCGTGCTATTAAACAGAGGTGTGGAAGTAGCTGCCTTTTCCAGTATAATGTCCAAGCTCCTCCTCAGCTCCTGTCCTTTCCTCATGTCTTGGCTTCCTCCAGTCCCCACCCCCACCCCATGGGAGCGCTTACCTAGGACAGGCCCTTTTCCCCATTTGGTAGCCATGGGCCCTCTTGGTCCACAGAGACCGGTTGATGCCTGTGAAGGAAAAGGAATGTTGGAGCCAGATCTTCGAGGCTATAGATAAAGCTGTAAATTTCAGCCCTTCGGCAAATAAGGGCTCAGCACACTGAAAACAAAAGTGTTTTTACGTGTTTTTAACCATCTTCTCAGTTGAATGTTCACAGGAGCCATTTCCCCAACACGTTCCAGGGTTGTTTTATCTAATGGCAATAAAAGGGTTAGGATTCCTGATATTACATCTCAGAAACTGTTCTCTAAAAGAGGACAGAGAAAGCAGTATTCATAAAGATTAAAATGCCTTTCCCCCCATGAGACTCAGCATCACACTGCCCTTCCAGTGTGATAGCTGCTTCTCCCACACTTCAAAGGAAGTAATGCAGAGACTGCTCAGTGGTGCAGACAAAATCTAGCCCCAGATTGGCTCCAATGCAGCTGTCCTACATCTCTTGGCAGATCTCTCATAGGCAGATCTATTTGTGGCCAGTGTAAGTATCGTAGTCTTAAACCCTGATGTCCTGAGACCCACACCCCCAGAAGTTGTAACCTTGTGGGGGAGGGGGTGAAGAACCTCATCTGATCTCAGAGACAACAGGGAATGCCTCAGCCCGCCCAGCCCCTACGGCCCAAGTCCCCAAGAGAAGGGTGATGTGTTTGCCTTTCAATCCTTAGCCACCACAGTCCACACAATTACTCTATTTAGAGAAGAAAGATTCATCTTCAATACGGTGCAGAGTTTGAAGAAGGATACTAAGCCATTTACACAAACCTTGGTCACTATGTGCCCAGGGCCTGTAGCATAAATTTTACCGTAGTTTATACCTGTCCAAAGCACGAAAGAGCAGCAATGGCATTGTCGCCTGTCGCCCTCCAAACTTCATACCGCAGGAATCAATCCTGCCTGAGTCCCTCTCCTGTCCCACCACAGCGGGCCATGTGGCTCCAATGTGCCCCTTAACCTCTCAGGATTTCAGTTCATTGTTGTTGTGGGTGTTTTTGGTTTTTGTTTTGTTTTATTTATAGACTTAGAGCAGGTGACCTCTAAATTTTTTATGATTGGTACCCTGTTTTTCTCCTGTGACTTCTCTCTTCAAAATCATTACTGAAAGCTCTTAACTACTTCAGAAAATACCATGAACAGGTGCAGACTGCGCCTGCCTCCTCAGAGGGTCTCCGTAGGCCTTCAAGGTCTGCCTGTGACCCTGAAATTTCAACACTAATGGGAAATAGCAGATAAGGGATCCCATCAGGAAAAGAATAGTTCCCTGCAGATATTTTTCCTGTGCTTCTGCTTTGCTCTCCCTGACTCAGAGCATTAAACCCTCCCCCAAACTAATTTAATTAGAAGAATATGCAACTTCAGGACAAAATCCTCATGGGAGGTAAATCATACCTGGATAAATTTGGATAGATTTTATAAAATCCAAGGTAAACGGCATGATGATAGGTGTCAGGGTCCAGAAAAGACAGCCACTTTGTTCCTTTTAATTTTGACAGCATGCATGATATCCCAGGGAATTCCATGAATTTTTCCATAGAACTGAATTGGATCCAGACCCTATTTTTGGTTCTGGGAATGTGCTTTGTAGTTGATACTCTGGGGAGCAGGTTAGTCCTTTGGAATCTTTTTTATCTATTTGAAACACAGGAATTTTTGGTTCTTCTGATGGCAGTTCCTTATAAAGAATGCCATGATATTCTAAATCGGAGTGGAGGACTTGGCGACCAAGTGCACAACTGTCTTATAAAAGGTTCCAAAGCAGATTTGTTCCTCATTTCTCAACTGCAATTAATGCCACACTTAAGAAAGCTTAAAATACCACCTTCCACTATAAATTATGTACCAGTTGGACATAATTGTGACTTTGGATACTTATTAGATCATTGAAGGAAACTCAGCCTCCTTCATTTAGTTCTTGGTCTCTTTTAAAAATCTCCCCAACAAAAGCCAATTCTTTTCCAGTTGGCTTGTCATTGAACTGAAGCTCACCTTTAATGCTGCCTCATGCAGTTCTTAGCAACATGTCTTGATTTGCTGTGCTCTGAAATGCAACCATCTTGCTGGACCACTGGCCAAGGGCTGCTGAAATTATGATGCTGTTCACTCAGACAGGAAGATGACCAAGGTGTCTGCCAGGGCACAAAAAAGGCTGGATTGGCACATGCTGCCATAAGGAACCCCTGTCAGTTTGCCTTTCCCCTTGCAATTCCAAAAATAACCCCTCAAATACCATACTTTACATTTCCAAAATATTCTATAACACCCGTAGAAATCTTTAGTACTTTGTATATTTTGGTACTTTGTATATCAGTCAAGAAATCCAACTCCCAGAAGAGTAAAAATCCATCAATAATATAAAACACAGGTTTTCTCTAAATTACTGTTTTTCTGATGGTCAGCTCTCCTATCAGTCCATGTTTCCTGGCTGCTTGGTTTTAATACAATGTCTGGAACGTGGTGGGTATTCAATAAAACTTAGCTAATGAATGAAAGAAATATGCAGTTAGCCAAATAGTACACCTAGTCTTATTTTCACCTCAGACTCAAAAGTCAATAAATAATAAATGTGGTCCCCAGCCAAGCTTTGCTTTGATAATTCTTGACTGCTTCTTACAAGTAGAGGCCTCAAATCTAGAATTCAGCAATCCCAGGTGAGAAGGGAAAGCAATCCAGACAAGGGCAAGAGGAAAATGATGGTCAATGACAGAGTTGATGGAAAGTGTGTCTTGACCCATTCCCATTTTGAACACCGTCCCACTCCAGAGTTACAGAGTTACAGGTCGGCCACAACAATACCCATGGCACACCATGTTCCGTTGCTCTTTCCTGCTAAGCCAACTCTGCTTAGCAGAGCTCTTCAGCAGATAGGATCACTGCACAAGATGAAGCATGACAAGAATGTAAAACCTTTTAAGGAGATACTTGGCTTTCTCTAGTGATCTATTTATTAAAAACTAATGATAATCATCTTGCATGTTAGCTATGAACTAAAACATGGTTTTGTATCATGTATTCTGGAAAAAAAAGATAATCCCATTCCTATCTGTCTTGACTAATAGAATATTAATGGCTGAGAAGCCTTCTCCAGGTCTCAGTATTTGTGCTTTGAAGGGTAGGGGAGGAGGTGGGATGCATATACTTCCTGCATTCCATGGTACAAAACAAAATGCGCATGTGCGTGGCTGTGTGTAGGCTCAGTATGAGCTGCATGATTTGGCTAAACCAGGGAGTGGCAATACTGTTCCCAATATTGTCTTATTGTCTTTGGTTCATGTCTTCGAACATGTCCAGAAGGGCATGATGAGATTAAAGATTTGAAATCCTTACCATAGAAGGAAGACTGGAAGTAGATTTTATTTATCCCCAAAAAGGGAAGACTTGAAGGGGATTGGTGACTACCCTCAAATACTTGAACACCTAGTGGTCTGTTCTGTGTGATCCCAGATAGTAGTGCTACAGTTGATGAATGGAGCTCCCAATGGGGTGTATCAAGACTGATATAAGCAATAACTGCACCCTGAAGGGACTGCTCTGAGGTGATGAGTTTCTCAGCCCAGGGGACATCAAGGGGAAGTTTGATGATTGCTCCTCAGATGTTACCCAGACGTGTCTTCCCTCTAAGACTCCTGCAGTCTGATGTAATACCAAATGGCATAGAGGGCTTACAGGCAACTGACCAAACATTTGCACTGTGTGCTCGTGCGGACGGGCGCTGCTTTTGTAGTCTGGCTGGGAGCAGGTGAACGTGATCTCGCTTGTGATTCATTTGGGAAGTCTTCATGACAAGGTGGAAAATTCTATTATTAGGTGCTGCTTAGAGAAAATGGGGTAAGAGCCCAGCTGTAGGGTGTGGGAGGCTGTAAGTGGCAAAAACACAAAGACAGAAATGGGTGTGCGCATTAAATAATCTTGCCTGAATAGAGGACATGTTTCAAGAGTGAGAGGAGTCCAGAAACACTGGGTCATCAATAAATAATGGATCCACATTGGACAGATAGAAAAACAGTATTATTTTAGAGTCAAGTTATTAATCCTATGAGTGACCATCACTACACTTGGCCCCACCCCACAGAGTGGTGTCAGCACCAGCTCTGAGTTTTTCTTCCTGGTGCCGAGAGTAGGAAAGGTAAGTACAATCCATGATGGGCTCATATATGCTCCCCAAGGTCTGGCTTCAGTGCATATCTCTTCACTGGTTTTCAGATGACTACTGGGCGTTTCCATATACTCTGAAATCAATTTTACTATATATGTCCTTTCTCTTAATTTTTAAAGCAACCCATATATTCAATATAATGAACTGATTGTTACCACCTGGTGAAAAATACATTTGCAAGCGAATTTTTGTTAATAAAAAAATCTCTTATTGACATAAATATCACAGTAAATGCCTTCCTTCCCTAAAAGAAGCCCATATCAGTTTGTGGGGCTGTGTTGTTGTTTTTCAAATGTTTCCATTAAACTAAGAGACTAATTTCCCCTTGAGTAATTATAACAGGAATTATTTCTGATTTACTACTTCTGAACAAAGAAATGATCACATATGTCAAGTCATCCAAACCATATGAAGTTTAGGTAGAAGAAAATTGAAGTACATTATTACTGGAACCACAGTGCTTTAACTCCATAAAAAGCAATTTCTTTCTCTGAGATCTGATTTATACTTTTCTTGTTTAAAAAAGATCCCCTCAAGGATAAGTCTAAAGGCTAAAAAAGTTAACTTTAATATTCTAAGTTCAGCAATGAAAATAAGACTGACTCCTGGCAATATTAAAATTAAAACCCACCAACACCCTTGTTCTGAGGCCTTCAAGTAGGATCATGTTCCATTCACATACATCACAGTTAGTTTTGTTTGAACATGCCCATGATAGCATCTTCACAGGATAAAGGGTGTGTTTAACATGGAGAAACATGCTAAGAGACTCAAAACAGAAAAATATTCTCAGGAACACCCTCTGCCAACCGAAATAAATTTTTTTTCCATAAGAAGCAAGTTCCTTGCTGGTTTTGGACCATTACCCTCACGTCATTTGTAGTTCCTGAGTTATGATGACCACACCAAGTCCTGAGAAGGCCCCAGTTGGTAAAACATCTGTCTCTGACCACACCGCCCTACTGCAAAGAACCAGTTATTGATTAACAAAAGAGAAGGGAGTGATTTTAGCAATTTAGAGAAACCACCTCACAAACCCTTCTAAAACCAGATCAAGTAACTGATAAGCCCTTTCTCTGGTAGAATAGTGGTCTTCACACCAGACCTGGTCATCTGAAAATGAAGACATTTTTTTTTTTACCACCAATGCACCTCATGGCTGCCCACAGTCTGTTTACTGCTAGAGAATCGGGGATGCGGTGTCCCTAGGGTCTGATCCTAATTCAAAAACAAAGGCAAGGCTCCTTCTCCAATTAGTTGTTCAGCCCCATTTTCCTCTCCTATCCAAAGAGCACGTCTCAAGTGTGCTGGTATAGAAAAGTCATCTCATCCATTTCAAAATGGAAAAAATATATATATGTGAAGAAAGAAAGGAGAAACTATGAAACAGCAAAGAGTTGGTAAAAATCATCACCTTCTAAGTAGAAAACCTCTTCAAGGGTAGTAACTTCAAAAGTATCCGAAGGGGGTGAAGTATGATTAATCTCCTCATGGTCATCAGGGGGTAGAATTTACCTCTAAGTTTCTAAATTCAACTCTAAAAGTATTTCATGAAAAGGAAACTTTCCCAACCACAAAAAATTGGGGGAGAATGAAAACGTCTGTGATATGTGGGTGTCCTCGGTCTGGTCTCGGGTTCTGATCTGCCCAGAATTCCCTTCCAGCCCAAGCCATTTGGGATTAGTAAATGCCTGTGGCAACCGTGGGCTGGATGGGGCTTTGTGCTGATATCAGCATTGGGAAGGCAGGTCTTGGGGAACTGTGCAGGGGCAAGTGGCAGATTTCTGATCTCTAGTTTGCATTGATCTTACATTTAGACACAGATTCAGAAGAACAGACACTCCCTTTTCCAGTGCCTTCGGAAAGATTGCCGCTCCGTAGAATGAGTCCTTTCTCCTCCACCCTTAATCTACAGCCCAGCTTCCCTGGGAGATCCTACTTTGATTTCCGATCCTCACCCCACCAGCTGAGCTTGCATTCCTCCTTACAGTCTCTCAATGCACCGGGTGAGCTGAGCTCGTCTGACCTTTCCTCTTGATCTCTGTGCCTTGAAGGCATCTCTGAAATACCTGTTTTGTTTTTGCCATTCATGTGTGTGGAGATGGCCGATGAGCTAGTCTCTCTGTCTGTGGCCTGCTTCGATATGAGGGGCATTTGGGTGATGGAGCTTTGTGGTGTTCTTGTTTGTATGCTGTGAGGACTGACCATCGAGTTGTGGTCAATGTACAATGGCATTGGAAAGCGATGAGTGAAGTTGTTCTTTTTGCACAAGCTGGTACTGCCATGGATAGCCTGCTCTGTCATCACATGCAGTGGCACAGCACGGCTCAGGCGCTGGCTCAGTGGAAGCCTTAATTTGGAGGTTTGCAACCCTGCTGTATCCAGGAAACCAGCTGTGTCTGGGGGACTGGATCAGTGCATCCAGCCTGGAGTGGTCTGATTAAACATAGACTCAAGAGATCTTTGTTGAAAAAATAAAAGTCAAAACACGCCAATAGCAGAATGCATCATACAAAGCAGGCAAACCAGAGGGCAGAATGTAAAAAAAATTCTGCAAAAGACTGTGCTCACTGGTAGGACAGTTGGGCTCAAGACTGGGGTTTTTTTCCCAAGCAAAAGGGAGGCACCACCACTAGCTAAATTAGAAACCCTTAACTAGCATAAGGCCCAAAGATCTGAGTTTCCACAGCCAAGCGGCTTGTGACAGGGCTCTAGGCCGATTTCAGGGAAGCTAGACTTGGGTTACCATGCAGTGCACTGTCTAGCAAATAGATCCTGCAGTGCCTACCATGCAGACCTACTTGATCTCTTCAGGACTATATTGTAATCAAGGGTACACGTGATGCACGTTTCACATTTCCAAGGGTTTCTTTTGTTTTGTATTTTTTATTCTTTTTGCTCATCCCACATCCTGGAATGAAGAAGACCACAGCATGACAGTGCAAAAAGGATGCAGGGACTTCAAGCTCTCTTTAAAATGACATTTTTCTTTGTGCTTTTACGTTTCTTATTGTGTTTCTGTGCACTACTGGCTTTCAGACATGCTTTGTTATGGAATTCTTTTCCCTTGTGTCTAATGTACTGAAATATTGTAAGAGTCTTTGCAATGTATACTGTCTCAAGAATAAAATGAAATGTGGGTTTGGGGATATTTGATGGCGGTGTTTGACAGCACTGTTCTAGCTGTATCATTGAATCCTGAATGTATGATGGTGTGTGTAAAGTAGTGTAAAACGATTTCGGAAAACTTGTTTTGAAAAAGACTTGCAGAAGGCATGATTCATTTAAACATTTTAAAAGCCCTATTGAGATTCTACAAATTTACTTACAAGGCTGGATATGAGATTCAGTTTTAAAACTCCATGTGTTCTCAGGAGAAAATGATTCTTCCGTGTGGGATTTGTTCCACAGTAAAATTAAGTAACCAAAAGTAAGGTCAGAATCTTTAAATTGTGCTTTTAACTCAAACATTAGTCCTTTCTAAGTTGCTTTCTTAATTCTGAAATTTCTTTAATTTAGTGTATTATCCTTCCATTGTTTTAGGAATTAGCATATTAGGGTCTTATGGAGTTGAAAAAAAATTAAATGATCCTTCCTAGGAGCTACCCTAGTGCTCATCAAAAACACATTCTCTGAAGCGGTCCCTGGCACCAATTGAAACCGTAGTTCTCACATCTTTGAACATTTTAAGACAAGGCTGCTTCCTCCACCCCCAATGCACCTGCTCATGGGGCAAGTAAAGTGTCAAAATCTTAAGGAAGGGGTGGGGGGGTGGTTGAAAAAGTTCCACAGGTGATTCTAATATCTCTCTGAGCCTACTCACACCCCCACCATGCCCCTCCCCCTCCTCTCCCTTAGATGAGAAGGATTGATGTAGTAAAACAATCTAAGAAGGAGATGGGGTAATTTCTTATTACATTTGATTCATGTCATTATTAATAATGATTAGATGTATTTATTACCATATAGATTACATTTCACATTTAGTTATGTATATATAAAATTTAACTTGGGCCCAAGTCACAACAAAGGCCTAACCTGAGTCAGAAGTGCATGGAATAGCGATGTGGAGTGGAGTTTTATCAAGATCCCGTGTCTTTTCCAATTCTAATTGGACGAATTTCTCTCATTTTTAAACAGTAAGCCTTCTTAATGTGAAAACCTAAGTGGAAAAGGTAAATTTGGGGAGATGATGAAAATCTAAGCTGTACAATTTGGAATCAACTAGAGGAGGATTTACTAAATGGAAAAATATGTACTTTTTATTTCAAATAAGCAGAGAAGAAATTTTTACTCAACAAATAAACTAACATAAAAAGGGCTTTGGTTTTTCATGAATCAGGCCTCTGGTGACTCTGTTCATATAAACAGTTTTTACCGACCTGATTATTGTTTCATAGCTTTGATGTGTAGTATCTCTTTATAGGATGCAATTTTGAGCCTCAGTCCGCACCTTACACGCAATTAGGCAAGTATACCTACTGTAATTGTTATCTTTTACTTATGTGATCGGTATGCTCAATTTCCTTCACAAAATAAATGGCAGTAGCTTATTTTATGTCAATAAAATTGTCTAATTGTCATTCAAATCCAATTATAATGTCTTCTCAAATACTTAGAAAAGTGGAAAAGATACCTGTATTTTAATTGCATACCTCAAAGAAGATGACTTGTTGACCGGTTTTCTTATGAGTTTTGAGTGTGGGTAAAGGGACAGTCAGACCAACTGCTGCAGCATTTGCAGTGTTTTAAATGGAGCCCTTTTTTGGTACTAGCCTATTAAAAGAGCCATATTTTCTTATCGATGTCAATTTTGCTTCCTATTTCTCTCTCCCATGCCTTTCACTTGGAATGACAACAGTTGACATTAAAAAGCTGTTGGCAGGTATGAAATAACCTTATTCTGTTACAAATAGAAAGACCGAAGTGCATGTGAGGTGACTCACAGGTTCCATAAATCAGCAGTGACATCTCTCCAGAGTGTGTTATTGGTAGGCGGCATTTAGAGCTCGGGGCAGAACAATGCATACGAAGATATTGTTCTATCTGCACCTAATGTCCAAAATACCTACTGCTCTAGCAAAATGTCTTACATGTTAGTGTTAGGAGTAACATGCAAGCTGTGTTTTTATGTTATGAAGGAAGCAACCTACCTATTTTATGTCCAAAGTCTCAATCACTCATGAAAATACATTTATATTGCAGATAGCTTCGCAGCTTTTTTGACCTTTCACTAGCACTGAGGACATTTTCAAAACAACTAGATTTTAGCACTTCTTCGGAAGGAATATTTCCTGGTTTCACAGTGTGTTTTATCCCTCCTCCATCTAGGACTCTAAATCCTAGCCTCCCCGCCTCAGGGTTACACAGGCACCTTAGCGCATCCCTCTCCCTTTATGTCTCTGGTGTACTGTTCTGCCAGTCCCCGGGTGAAGGGACTTGCACCTTCCAAACTCGATGCCACTTCACTCCCGGATCACCCAGTTGGGAGTGCAGTCTGAGCCAGGTAACCCCTGCTGAATCGGTCGTGTGTCCTCCGCCTGCTTCTGGGTGCAGAGAGTACCAGCTCCCAGGATGTGGCCCTGTCTGCTCACTCACGGCCCCTTCTGGCCCTGGACGCCTCCCTCCTGCATGGCAGCATGAAAATGGGACACAGCACTCCTCAGCCGCCCAGGAGTCTGTTATGGTGTTGGGTTCATTGGGTCCGTCTTAGTAACCCCACTGCCTTCTGTTGTTCCCAGTGGCCTGGTTTGCCTTTGACCCTGGCTCGGCACACTCTGACATCATCTTCTCCAATGACAACCTGACTGTGACCTGCAGTAGCTACGATGACCGAGTGGTGCTGGGGAAGACCGGCTTCTCCAAGGGTGTCCACTACTGGGAGTTAACTGTGGATCGCTATGATAACCACCCTGACCCTGCCTTTGGTGTGGCTCGCATCGACGTGATGAAGGATGTGATGTTAGGAAAGGACGACAAAGCTTGGGCAATGTATGTGGACAATAACCGGAGCTGGTTCATGCACAACAACTCGCACACCAACAGGTACCCTGCAGCCCCCAAACCAAGCCTTCTTCACGTTGGCTTCTGGTAAAGAATGAGAGCCCAAGTTCAAAGGCCTATTAAATAGACAACATTAGGGAAGCTGAGCAGGCGGTCTTCATTAAGTGGCACAGGAGTTCTACTGGTGTTAACTGAGTCCATCCTAATGGGTGTTTTATTTTTGTTTATTTGTTCTTTGCATAACAGCAGAGACATGAGCTCTTTCCTAGGCATTTCACTGTAACTGTCCACCCCTGGCTGGAAACTCAGAATCCGCATGCATATCCATTACAGGAAAACATTTCAGGATTCTAAAATCTAGCCTTACCACTTATAGAAAAGCAGTTTTGGACAAGCTAATTTAGTTTTTCTAGACCTCAATTTTTAAATCCACAAAATTAGGATAATAATATTTTTCCATGCAGGAATGTTCCCAATTAAATGGGATATGCAAAAATGCGTTACATCAAAGGCACCTGGAAACAGAAGCCATTGTTCTTCTTCTTACGATTATTTTCAATACCACTGCTCAGAATAGAAGCCATTTAATAAACTAAATCTTATGGATGCCAATTTGGATAGCTTTGTACTTGAAGAACTCTCATAATTATGCAGACTCAGAGCACCTGGTTTGCTGGGGAAAAATAACGTAGGAATCTCCTTAGGTTTTCCTCTACCACCAAAATGTTAGCAATTATAAATTAACCCATGCTGCAATAGTTTCCCAAGACTTCTTTTTTGTTTGGTTTGTGTTTTCTTCCTCAAATGTATCTTTCACAAATTTCCTAGATAGATAAGGGTCTTTCATGGACCCTGGTCCTCCTTATTCTTAATGATTTCCCCGAGATACCTTCTTCTTAGTGTCTCTTAAAAAAAAAAAAAACCTGTGAGGAAAGTGGGGAAGACCATGGTAGAATAGTAGGCTCCACTGTTTCAACCTTTTCTATATGCTCACTGCTGCCCCTTCTCTAGCCTGTAGGTCCCCTAGGGCCTCTGCTTCCTGTTCCCTGGGATGACTTCTATACACCTCCATGCTGGTGCGTGTTATTCACCACCACTCTAAGTGAGCACACATACTGTTTCAACCTGACATCAAACTTTACTAGATGGAGCAATTATCTTCACTGATCTACATTTTTGGAACCCTCTGTAACTGGATGTCTGATTCCATCACCCATGTACCATGCTTACTTTTCCCCTTTAGCTTCTTTATTTTGGACTGAAGGAGTGAACAATGACACAAATGTCACACAATGCAGAAAAACACATTCTTACAGATGAACACGTCTGCTTGCATGCAAACTGTATGTCACTTGTGCTATCGTTGCTGAAGGTGTGAATTAACAAGACACAATTTTCACGTATAAACCTGTCTTTGAACAACTATGTATACGCTGTATTTTGCATGTCTGAGGAAAAGAACAGCGCTCTTAAAGGTCTTTGCTCTGCTGAGATGAGGATGAAATTCAAAGAGGGGGAAATGACAAATCTGATCATCCATGCTCAATTGCTTTTGTGAAACCATCAACTGAAACATAAAACACAATTCATTGCAAAATGACTTTTGAATGCAGATTCTTTAAAATCAGCACATCTCCTGCAGTATAATTACGTTATAGGGGAGAATCCCCTTCTTTGATGTTGTCATTTTACAGAGTCTTCAACTTCTCAATTCAAACTCAACATGTCAAAAACCACCATCTTTCTGGAATGAGTGTTTCTCTTTAATGGGTAGCCTAAGGCCCCAAATCCAGCTTGTCATGCATATGTTTAAGTTTGGCTTAAATTCTTCTTTATTTTGGTTTTTAAATTAAATCACTTTCAATTAAGTGATTTTTAATGCACCCCTTTGTGCAAAGTGTTGCAACATAGCAATGGGCAGAACTCTGACAGCCCAAAGGCTACTCTTTCTTGCTCTTTTCTGAGCTGTGTCTCAGTGGGGGTGACCCTGTATGAATGAGTTCACTCTCAGCAGCAGCAGAGCAGCATGGTTAAACCTATACATTCTCAACGTGGGGCATGCCTCCCCCAAGGCAGTAATGATTGGTTTGGAGGGAGTAAGCAAAAATGTCCTATTCTTTTAGCACATATTGTGCTAATATATAGCACAGATATGCATACGGCACATAAATGGGCGCAGAGTATATCTGTGTGTTAAAATGTCAGGTGAGGAGGAGTGATTAGGGAGGAGGGGGATGTTTTAAAAGACTCTTGGGATAGAGGAGATGCTAGTTTCAAACAAGTTGAGAAACACTGGTTTAACCATGCAAATGGGGAGCTTCTAGAATAATGACAGGCGAGTAAAATCAAATTGTTTTTTTTCCACAGAACTGAGGGAGGGATCACAAAAGGGGCCACAATCGGGGTCCTCCTCGACTTAAATAGAAAAACCTTGACATTTTTTATCAACGACGAACAGCAAGGGCCCATAGCATTCGAGAATGTGGAGGGCATGTTCTTCCCAGCAGTCAGCCTGAACAGGAACGTGCAGGTAAGCACTGCGCCCCCAAATGTAGATGTGGCTTCAGAGGCTGCCTGTGAATGGGTAAATCCATTGCTGAGAGAGGGAAGCTCACTGTACAAAGTCCAGACCAAGACAGGCAGGAGAGGAGGAGGGGAAAGGATCAACATTAACAACCAACATGTTTCCAAACCAGCCTAAGCCCCTTGGTTGTACTTGGACACAGTCTAGTTAACAGCCAGTGGGAAATTGGAATTCTATTCATGGTTTGCTAATGATTGTCCCTCTGAGCCCTGGTTTCATCTCTAGGAGAAACAAAACTCTTGAACCAGCTAGCACAAGAACAAGGAACTTGCGCCGTTCCTTGAGCGCCTAAGAAGGGAAGGTGTAAGACTGAAATTAGCTCCATTATCAGAAATTTCAATCATCTTCTCTGCACTTTTATTTGATTCTGTGGGGACAGAAAACAGTCCCTGCACAGTTACTTCTGATTTATTGTGAATACAAAAGCAGCAGGTTTGTCTCATTCATTCATTTAACAAACATCTATTAAGTGCCCTTATTATGTGAGGCACTCTTATATGTATTGTTTATCAGCAAAAACAAAACGTAAAAATCTCGCCCTCCTGGAGCCCTGACACTGTAGTTGTAGGAAACAGACAACAAACGGGCACAAATGCCACATTAATGATATAGTGTGTTAGAAGGCAATAAGTGAAAGGGAGGAAAGACCGAGGGTAGGGTAAGGGGGTCCGGGGTGCTGCGGGGAGGAGGGTGTTGCCATCTTAAACAGGGTGGTCAGTGTGGCTGGCCTTATTGCAGTCACAGAGGAGCTGCAGTTCAAAGGGGTGAGGGAACGAGCTATGTGCAGCTTTCCAAGCGAGGGAACAGCCCGAGCAAAGCTTCTCAGGCATGAGGGGCCTCACACGGACAAGGAAGGGCCAAGAGGCCATGGAAAGAAGTAAAGGGGGGTGGGCGGTCAGTGGGAGAGACAACCAGAGCCCTGCAGGGAGGTCTGTGTCCTGCCAGCCCCTGTTGAGACTTGGGCTTTCATCTCTTTCTTGAGCTGGAGCCCTCCTTGTCAGCTGTGAATCTCATTCAGCAAATGGCTACCTTAAGATAGTTAAGGCTTGAGAATCAAAACACTGCAGGTGATTTTTTGCTCTATTCAGAACCACAGTCCGGGGAGCTATTTTAAAAATCCATTGTTCTTTATCAGTGCATACAGTAAAAGTGACAGCAACCCAGTGGCCTCTGCCCTCCTCTCTTCCTGCAACTAGTTGGGGTTTTCAGGGAGGCTGAAATCTAATCTATCAAGTTCAGCCTCTACAATGGAAGAAAGAAAACCATAAAATACAATAGAAGTGAGCCTTAGAAAAACCACATTCAAAGTTTTCCACATTTCTAGCTGCTCCAAGTATCTTTTTTTAAAGAATTTATTTATTGATTTTTAGAGAGAGGGGAAGGGAAAGAGAAAGAGAGGGAGAGAAACATCAATGTGTGGTTGCCTCTCCCAAGCCCCCTACTGAGGACCTGGCCCACAACCCAGGCGTGTGCCCTGACTGGGAATCAAACCCATAACCCTTTGGTTCGCCGGCCAGCCCAGCATTCAATCCACTGAGTTGCACCAGTCAATCTTTAGATAAAGACTCTTGGGCTGGGGGAGATGGGGACAAGAACAGGGGAGATGATAGTACTGCGTGAAATGGTTCTTGTCCATTGAGGTATGAGGTTGGACAGAATTCAGTAAAATAGTGTAAGTGTCCATGTTTCTTTATACCTGGCCATCAATCAGCTATGCAATCCCTAAATAAAAGCTTTTTCTCAACTGGAATAACTAGTGGACAAGTGATAAAGGAAGCATTGTCTGCTCCTCTGTTCTCTAACCATGGATCTGGCAGAGATCACCACGATCCGGCCAACAGGCTTTGCCACCTGCAGATCAATGCCAGGGTCTTCAGTCATAAGGAACACAAGCTCTGCAGAATCTTAAAATGAGAACCATATCATCAGTATCTCCAGGATTTGAGAGCCCACCATGACACAGACAGAATTCTACTAGAATTCTCTTTAACGGGGTCTAGAGTAGATGTTAAAGAAAAGTGAGCAACTCCCTTTTGAAGTAGGTACACACCCACTGTGCCCAGGGGAGGAGGATACAAGGTGGGGGGGGGCGCGTCCCTGCGGTGCCTCCAGGACTCATAGTCTCTTCCCCCAGGTCACGCTTCACACCGGGCTCCCGGTCCCTGACTTCTACTCCAGCAGAGCTTCAATAGCCTAAGGGTGTGCTGTGGAGGCGCCAGCTGCCTGTTCTTACCTCCGCCTGGGAAGCAACAGCAAGAGGCTCGGCCAGAGCTTGGTGGGATGCCAGAGAGCTAGAAGGAGGGGGAGAAGGAGATAAAAGCTGGTCCTCTACGGTCTTCATACCCCGCAGCTCTGCCCCGTTCCCTTCCAACCTCTCCACTGCTGTAATGCCTGCATTCGCTTCCATCTTCTGCAATTCCGACCAACAAAGGACCTAGCCAGCCCACCACGTCACTCGTTTCCACTCTCAGATTTTGCTTTTATTTAACATGAGTTTTATGTCAGTGAGTAACATTTTGTTTCCTTTCTGATCATGTTATTGGTGACAAATGGAACTGGCACTGCCAAGAAAAAATTCTCCTGACAATTTCTTTCTTAAGCTTTCTGTCAGAGGTTGTAGGGAGAGCTAGGGAAGAATGAGCTGAATTTGGAGCCTGCACTTTACCTCCTAGAATGCTCTCGCCTTGTTACCTCTCACACAAGGTTAGCTCTGCACAGCTGATCTCTGGGAGGTGGACACAGTGAGTGTAGCATTGAAAAGTGTTACCATCCACTGAAGCACAAAAATACAGCTAAATGTAGCTGCCCAAAGTTCACAGTGGGTAGGTCGTTAGGATAGCTGGGTCATTAGGACAGGCCAGAAACCCTGGTCATTGAATGAAATTGGAAAGTCTCTAGATATAAGCCGACAAGGGGACTTACTAATTTGGTTCATGTATTTAAGATAAGTTTTTAATTGAGAGCCTGCTGTAGACCAGCCACTCCTCGAGACACTGGCGACACTGTGGTGAAAACATGGGTGCAATCTCTGTCCTCCTGGAGCTTATATTCTCCTAAGGGAACAAACCCAAAATAAAAGAGTAACAAATTGTTATGAACTAGAAAGGAAATAAAAGAGAGAGAGAGAAGCTCATTGGCAAGATCTTTTAAATCCTCTGGAATGATGCTAAAAAATCCACCTATTCTGGCCATAGCACCAGAAACATAGCAACTCAATGTCTTTTCAGCCGTGCTATTTTAATTATGGTACCTGCTGGCATTCATCACAGAGCCCTTCTTTAGTAGAAATGATGTCAGCATTCTTATTTGTTACTGCTGCCACAATACTAAGCCTTAAAAATGAATGTGGGAAAACAACAGTGGCCAGAGGAGGGAGGACCCATCCTTCATAATGGGAAATCTTAGGTTGCAGTCCACAGCATTCACATTCTCAGGATAAACACACTTGTCTCCATGTACACTCTCCGTGCCTGCTACAGATGAAAAATCCATCCACTCTGCTGCCATTTGCAGCCCAACTTTCTGGAGTAGTTCAAATAACGTTTAGGAGAAAATGAAATTATAGGTCATCGCTATGAGTGGTAGCAAACTGATAATGTTACTACTACTTCTATATAGAGATAGACTTACATGGAAGTTACCCTTCAGACTCTTTAGTTCGACATGACATTTTAGAAAATGTAGGACCTGGAAAGAGGTTCTAAACTGTGGTTTAAATATTTGCCAGTGAGCCAAGAAATTCACCATGGGGGGGAGGCGTGAAACAAGAATAACAAATAGAAGTAGGATGCAAAAGCTAACAAATTAAAGTTTGGCAAAAAGTAACATATGTAAATAGCTAATTATTTACTTTTGTGTTGACTTGATTTAGATTACTCCTATTAGTTCCCATTTTTCCAGTTATGTGGACCTAATTTATTGAATGGGTGCTATCCCGTTTACGTCTGTCCTGGTTTTTCTTGGCTACAGAAAAACTCGGTTCCAGGGCAACACTAGTTTGATATTTGATTTACTCTCCAATGAGACTCGATGGCTGGGCTGCTGTAGAGTCATAGTTACTCTTGTTCTTTCTGAAATTCATCCTGCTAATTAGGTTTCTAGTGACTTGTAACGTGTAGTTTACACAGAATCGCCATTATATATGCATACAGCCGCTGTACTAGAAAAAATGGATCTTTCTGGTGTGCCAATAAACGATTTTTATGAGAGAACATCATATGTCTCTTTAGAATATGCTATTTTCTTGCCTGTTTGGGAATGACAGGTCGCCTTTGTCAAAGCAACATCCCTTCAGTCAAGTGTAATTGGAAGGTCCCCCAGAGGTGTTATTCACCCCTTGTCCTGGAGGTACTTAGCTCCTCAGTCTTAACTTGGTGTGAAACACAGTTGAGAGGAGGGTGGGGTCTGCCTACAACCACTGGGGACTAACTTTAACAAACCTGCTCCTAAAGAAGCCACAAACTTGCACTACAAAATAGAACTCTCAAACCTCAATCCTTCAGCATTTCTTTGAATGTTTGTATGGCTAAATAATACGATTGTTTTTTGTACATTCAGATGACTGAACAACATGATTGCTTTTAAACAATCACAACGTTATTGACCTTCTTTACATTGTTAATACCCTCTTAAAATAAGCTGCCTTTGTTTCTTATTAAAAGAAAAACATCACCTATGTGTTCCCATGTATAATGCACACCCATGTTTTTGGTCCAAACTTTCAGGAAAAAAATTTCTTTCATTTTCATTTTTTAATTCAATTTAGTTAGTTATTTATAGCTAGATACTTGCTTTTTGTATTGTAAAGGAATTTTAGCATTTATTTTTGAACATGTGGTATGAGAAATTTTGTGTAACAAATAATTACAAAACTCAAGAACAGATACAAGGTATTTCAGGTACTATCTATGTATAATGTGCATCCTCATTTTTCTCTAAAAAAAATAGGCAAAAGCTGTGCATTATACATGGCAAAATGCGGTGTGTGGTCTAGGTTATTACCATACCTCGGAGTGGAGCGCTAGGCCGTTGGAAGAAGCTGCTGCCCTGCCTCCATCCAGGTTTCTGCTCACTCCTCTTTCCTCATCACCCCCCACACCCTAGTGCTTTTTTCCTCTTCCTCTATTGGTACCATTTCTCCTTCTCTTTTTTCTCTCTTCTCTTCACTCCTAAATGGAACACTTTGGCTGTTTTTTACTATTCTCATGGCCCTAAGGATAATGGAACTTCTGACTCCTGGTATTTTCTCAAAGGAGTCATTAAGTGATTTATGAGAAATCATCCTATTTTCTGGAAATGAGATCGTTTTTCTCTGCCACTTATGTGTGCATTAATCCTTTGCCCATCTATTCAACACACTGATAAGAAAGCAGGGCTTGCTGTTGAATTCAGGATTTCTGATTATGAATCAAGGAAACTATAGTAATTAAAGAAATTCTCAGATCACACTACCTTATAATTTATATGACTATGCTAAAGACATCTGCATATATTCTTCAAATGTATCTGCCAGTTACTTCCACTGAGTTATTTAAGGAAGCTCAGGTCTGACATACATCACACAAAACTGAGGCTACCGAAATCTTGCCTTTATCTGAAGAACCAGCTTTTGATTACACAGAATGTGTGGTATTGAATGAGAGTGAACAATGGAAGCACCTAATTAAATACACAATAACACCAGTCTGGCCCTTTGAATTTGTTATCTGCTCCACTCTGCCACAGCTGTGCTAAGGAAAGCTGCAGGTATAGCATTAGATATCACAGAATTAGAAAGTGGGGATGGGTGCATAACCTTGTGAATAGTGTAAAAAATAAATGACTGAGCTGTACACTTTCAAAGGGTGAAGAGCCATGTTGAACCTGACGAGGACTCTCCTTACAGCCTCCCTCACACCACACCTGTTAGCCCGTTCCTTTTTCACCAAACCTGTCCTCTGGGGCAAAGCCCAAAGCAGAGGGGCAGGGGTGCCACGGACCTGCCAGCTGACCTCCTGACCCTACCTTTTCTTTCCCTGCCCACCTTCCCCCCGTCAGTGCAAGGGTTTTGCCTCGCTTCCACTTCCCTCTGGTGAAGATTGTCTCTTCATTTCATTCCATACTTTTCTGACAGGGACTTTAACCTTCCCCTTTCCTGAGGGCCATTGTGGTGGGGAAGGTGGGAAACCTGATTATGATTAAGGAAGCAATTCAGAATAGCTCTTACATACTCCCTGTGGTTATGAATCTTGTTCCTGTATTTTTTCTTCTCCTACCAGGTAGAAATAAACACCATGAAATCTAAAAGGGATCATCATATTATGGTTCATAATTTTACCCTTTCTTTCCCAATGTTTTTTCTAAAATTCTCTAATGATTAATGAAGATAATAAAAATAATTTCACTATAAGCATGGCTGAATGTTAAATTTTAATTACCTGTTTATCAACTTACAATCCACCTTTTGATGCATGACCATGATTTTTGATGTGTGAAAAAGAAAACCATAAAGCTAAAGAAACTGCCTTGAAGAGAAGAACTTCAGTGCTTCTCAACCATGGCTAGAATTCTCTACTAAGGGCAGTGTGTTCAACCATGCGTTTATGTATGTTCTATACGGAGAAAGGGACACAAATGAGATGATGCAGGTAAAAGTGATTTGCACAATAAAGGTGAAAGACACGTTAAATGCAAGTGTAATTATTGTAACCTCTACACTCTGCACATCGGCAGCCCTGAGAAGAGTAGTGCTGTGGCTGAGAGCACAGTTTCGGGCCGTGACTGAATTCTGGTCCTGGCACCCAGGGGTGACAGCTTGTACCCTGGAGCAAGCGATGAAAACTCAGGCACAGTTTCCACATCTCTGAAGTGGAGAGAGAATAGAACTGTTTTGAGGGTTAAATCAAATAGCACGTGTAAGACACTCCGAACAGTGCGCGGCCCTTAATGAGTGCCATGGTATTTTATTTGTGTGCAATCTGTCAGTGGTACTGGTTCTATCCCCTCCCTTCTTTATTACTGAGATCCCATCTGAGTGTCAATAATGACGCTCACCATCGTCTTGGGAGATGAGGCGTATTGGGGAACCTGACAAAATGTTCGTTAAATTCTTCTGCAAACATTAATGAAAGAATGTTAGCAAGGAGATTCTGAGAAAATGTAGTAACTTGACTTGTAGGACACATTAAACTATTTCAAAGCCACAATAATCAACATGGTGTACATGTTACTAAAATTAACCACAAGATAACTCAGAAATAGAGATTTCAGCAGATGTTGAATACAGAATCATAAGGGAGGAAATGAAAATTATTCAAAAGTGCTGAAAAATATTATTTGAGAATTGGTTCAGTATTTGGAAAGGAAAACTATATCCTTAATCATATCATTTTCCAGATGTTAAGGTGTTAAACATAAAATATTTAAAACTTTAATAAATCAGAAGAGAATGCAAATATTCATCTGATCTTCTGAAGAAGGCTTATGTCACTGCAAATTACTTCATGCAATCAGTTTATCTGTTTTATGTCTTCTCTCCAACTTATATTTTACACTATAAACTCTTCTTTGTTATCCTTGCCTGTACAAGTTATCTGTTTTCGTCTTTAATCCCCTGGACCTGTCTTTATCCTGTCTAAACCCACTTCTGGTACTGTAGATTTATTGAATGTATTGATTTACTGTTATACTGCCATTTAACAAACTACTCTTAAGGGAAGATTGAGGTATTAAGTATAAACTACTCTGCACTCTGTTTTTGGACTGTATTTTCAACCTACCAGTTAATGAGTTTATAATGAACAAGTCCTCTGAGGTAAATGAGGACCCTAATGGTTCCTTCTGTAATGCTAATTTGCACATGTGACCTGTGAAAAGACCACTCCACTCAATATATTTTCCTAATTGCCTGGTGGGCTGTGTGACTGTCAGATCCGAAGAAATGTCTCCAGTCTTACTGGTTGGGCAGGCTTCAAATGATGAGCAGTTGAAGGTTAACTGCGGTTTCTCAGAGGTTGATTTCATGGTTGGCAATACCACAGGGTTGGCAGAATACGCAAATCTTAACCATCTAGGCATAGTGATGCACTCAGACCTGGTATATCTGCAGAAAACATTATAAAAATCTATCAGGAAAAAAATCAATCTTAGAAACTCTGAGGATCACACAAAACTTCATGCCACTATTAAATTCCCTGTCTTCAAGATTTCAACTAAGACCAAGAATTAAGATGCAGGGCAGTTACCACTTACATACACATATTGTGTGTAAGCTCATTGTCCATCACCAAGTTGAGGGAACACTTGCTAAGAGAATCTGCACTTCTGCTCTCCGTGCCTTGGGAACGGACAGAGAGAGAATCTCAGTGGAACAGAGGAAGCACTGAGGACCAGTCCAGGGGCAATGGGGATGTCAAATCAGGGGCTCAAAGGAAACAAGAGAACAAGACACAGGAGCAGGCTCAGTAACAATGATATTGAAATGCATTTCACACACACTTCTTTTCCTTTAGAAGTGGGTCTCGGGCTTCATCTTTAAGCCTCTTGCAGGTGTTTGGCAGTAACTAAAGGAAACAATAATCACTGAGGCACATTCCTAGTAGAAACTTTTTCAAAGACACTCTAAAAGAGGACAACTAGAGGAGCATCATTATTCTACAAAGTGGGTCTGACCCAATATGATATTTTTCATGTTCTGAATCTTTCTGGGGGCTAGATTAATAATAACCATAACAATAATACCCTATTTTCTCACTTCACAGATGCAAGAGTTGTTTTGTGTTTTGATTTTTTTCACTCTCTATCATCCCTGCAATGAAGATACATCTTACATGTGTCAAAAGAAAATCATCAGCTACCAGCAAAGTGATGGTTCTCAACCTCCCCTGCATATTGAAATCACCTGGAGAACTTTAAAAATGCTGGCACCAGGCTACTAATTTAATTGGTCTGGGATGCAGCCTGAGAATGTGGGATTTTTAAGTTCCCCGGTGACTCCAACCTGCAGCCAAGGGTGAGGATGAGGATGCAGAGGTAAGGACTGAGTGGGTGGGGGTCCCGCAGTCAGACGGTGTTATTGTCTGTACATTTGGGAGATTAATAGGATGCGGGGTTGGGGAAGCAGTAGTTCATCAGTCTGTTACTTCCGTGAGTTATTTTCACTGGTAGCGGATTGATTTAAACTCACATCATGATTGTCACTTAAAAGGTCTTTTAAAGAGTCCATATAATGCAAGATGGAAAAGAAAAAACATTTCTATGTGTGCACAAAACTAATGCTCATACACTGGATAACACAATTGAAGGCAGTAAAAATTGCCAAAATTCTGAAAAAAGATCACAGATTTCTATTTGTTGGTACCAGTTGACATGTGAAGAATTACCATTCAGATATCCAAATCTGTCAAATGCTTCTAGCTACCTCCCAGGAGTTTTATTTATTTATTTATTTATTTAATATTTATTTATTTATTTTTAAATACTTTATTTATTTTTTTAGAGAGAGGGGAAGGGAAGGAGAAAGAGAGGGAGCGAAACATCAATGCATGGTTGCCTCTCACGTGCCCCCAACTGGGGACCTGGCCTGCAACCCAGGCATGTGCGCTGACTAGGGATCAAACCGGCAACACTTTGGTTCACAGGCCCACACTCAATCCACTGAGCCACAGCAGCCGGGGCTCTTTATTTATATTTATAATCCCATTAATCGCAGCGATACAAAGTAGCCAAAAGGGAAACATAAGCAAACAAAAACCCCACACAAACCCCAGCATTCTCTGACACGTGTTTAAATCACTCTTCAGGATCGCAAGTCCGCTGACGAGGGCCGATCGTGAGCAGGTGCCACCATTGCAGCACATGCAGCTGCCTGTGGCCGGACTTGATAGACTGGCATTTTAGACCCCGCTCATGATTGTCCCTGTGAAGAGGAAAGTGCCATGGATTCGTGGGGGCACGTGTACACTATTGTAAATTAGGTTTTTTAAAAGTTGTGTACATTTAATATTGTATTTGGTGTTCTTCAGAAGAGCCACTATTAAGTCAGTTGAGCACTTCACAATCTCTGAGTGACAAAAATATCTTACCACTGAGAAATACTCTAAGAATATTAGTAGCCATATGTTGAATCTTATTGTTTTCCTTGCAATACCTGAAGGGCTTTGAGTGAATCATTTGACTTAATCCTCATTTGACTTACGAAGTTTTAGAAATGAGAAAATTGAAACACAAAAAGGTTAAATAACTTGCCCAAGGTCACACAGCAGGCGAGGGGTGTAGCAGAGTCTTGAACCCAGACGATCCCACTCCAGGACTCCTGCTGTTAACCACTTGGTTACAGGATGTTGTGATTGCTACATAGGGTGTACTACATACACCACACTCATTCATTCAGTAAGTATTTGATGAGCACCTATTAAATGCTAAACAGTTTTAACTGCTAGGAGTACCAGTGAACAAGATAGACAAGGTCTCTGCCTTCTGAGAGCTGATATTCTAATAGGGAAATGTAAGTGAAAGAGAGAAAGGAAGAGGAAGGAGAGGGAGGAAGAGAGGAAGCTCGAGATAATTTTAAATAGTGACAGATAGCAGAAATTAAACAGGCTATTATGACAGGGAGTTTTGGGGTGGTACTGACCACCCCAAATTGCCTCTTTGAGGAGGTGACACTCAGGCTGAAGAGCCAGGGGAAAGGCCTGGAAGCAGGAACAAGCTGGCTCTGTCCAAGGAGCTACAGAGTCAGTGCAGCTGGCTCACAGGGGGAGAGAGGGGAGAGGAGAGGTAGCCAGATGACACTGGCAGGTGGACAGGGCCAGACCACGAGGGCCCCTGCAGTCCAGGTTACCAAAAACCCAAACCTGACTCTGGCTGACCTAAAGGCATAGAAGGAAGGTACTAGAATGGTATGGGCCAGTTCAGAACAATGGGACCAGGGCAGTGCTGGGAATTGAGGAGCAGGAAGTGGTGAAGTCTGTCTTCTCTGAGCTCCCCTCAACCACCACCCCACCCCGCCACACAAAAGCTCCCACTCTTTCTCACCTTTTTGTCTCTGCTCAAGCTCTGATTCCAGAAAGACAGGGCCTGGTTTTGCTAGGTCCTGTGTCTGCCTCTTAGCAAAGGGAAGGGAGGACATCATGGCTTAGAACCCCAACCACTGCATCCAATCCAACTGCTGTTTCCAGAAAAGTGGGATGGGCACTGGCAGCAAAATGCGCCAAGTGGCAGTTTCTGCCTCTGTCATGCTTTGAATGAATGACTGCTGCTTAAGTCTGTACCTTCCATTTCTGGGATGCGTTCTTTGTATTAGAAAAGCAAATGTTTTAGAAATGGCAGGAAGCAAGAAGGTTCAGTATAAATCTCTACAGAGAATAAACAGTGAAGGGGGAAATTCTCTTCAGTCTTGATTTTATGTCTCAGAATATCAAATGCTCAAACTGATTTAGCTCAAAAAACAACAGTGCTTCCACAACCGAGTCAAAACTGGGACCACAGCCAACACTACCTATTACGTCTTTTCCAAGCAATGAACACAAGAAATTGCCAACTCTAAGCTACTCAGAACTAACCTGGGAATTTTTTTGCATGACATACCCAGCAAATAAGGAAAAAATTCATTCTTTAGGTATTGCTGATCTGATTATCTGTCTCCACGTGGACTTCCGAGTCAGAAAAACCAGATTCCCAGTCCAGGTCAACCACTTACTAGATACAAACTTAAACAAATTAATTTAACCTCAATCAGCCTTAATTTGTCACAAAGCAGAAGTAATTATACCTACAAGATAGAGCGATTGTGAGAATTACGTTAGAAAATAATGTGTGAAGTGCTTGAGGCAGCACCTCACTGGGTTTCCTCTCAGTTAAGCTCTTGTTGACCTTTGCAATGGCAGGTGGTCCGTATATAATTAAATGCACACTGCTAGAATGTTTGCGTTGTGGAGGTGCTGAGGAAAAGGGTTACAAAAGGGCTTGAGCTTGAATAACTTTAAAAGATTTATATTCCTTAAGTATAGTTTATGCCAGTGTTTCTTAGGGCAAGTAATAATTGCTACTGTTACTTTAGGGCTCACAATGTGCCCTGTGCTATTGTAAATACTTCTTTTTTATTAACTTGTTTAATCTAAAAGCAGCCCTATGAGATAGCATTACTGTTAGCCCTCATTTTAAAAACCAGGTGTATGTAATTTGCCAAAGGTCATACAGCTAGTAAGTGGGAGAGTTTGGATTTGAACCCCGATGTGTTGGTCTGGGCCTTCACTCCTAACTATTCTGCTTCACTCTCCAAACAGCAAAGAAACACTAACCCACACGTGCCCCAGTGGGCTGTTCAACTTCCTCCCTTGGGTGCAAAGTTGTCTGTTTGGAGTAACAAATTAGAACTCCAATTCTAAAATTATGTGTGTTATGTTGATTCTCCAAAAATATACTTCAAATTTTTCAAGTATTAAGTTTTGCTAGGAAAGTACTTTATGTGAATGTGAGATTTTTGAAGACAGGGGCCATGTGTTCTTCAATATTATTCCATATGCCCACTGTCCCCTACAAGCTGTTCTGTGCAAGTGTGAGCTAACCAAACACACCCACCTATGTATGCACCTATAGCACCTGGTACTGGTCAAGCTTCTCAGCCCCTTCTGTTCATCAGAGTAGCATGTTTGGCATGAAGAAGACATTGTCAATTGGGATTGGGTAGTGGTCTGGAAGTAGAGGGAAATAGGCCTTCTCCCCACTTCCTAAAATAGATTTAAATGGTTGATGTCCACGTATTTGACTATTGTAGATAACTTACGTAAGTGGGGTAATGCAACATTTGCCCTGATGTGACTGGTTTATTTCATTTAGTGCAATGTTCCAACAGTTCGTCCATGTTGTTGCAGAGTATAGAATTTACTACTTCTTTTTTTAAAAGATTTTATTTATTTTTACAGAGGGAAAGGGAGAGAGAAAGAGAGGGAGAGAAACATCAATGTGTGGTTGCCTCTCTCATGCCCCCTACTGGGGACCTGGTCCAAAACCCAGGCATATGCCCTGACTGGGAATCGAACCGGTGACTCTTGTGTTCACAAGCTGGTGCTCAATCCACTGAGCCACACCAGCCAGGGCTACTACTTCTTTTAAGGCTAAAGAATATTCCATTGTATATATAGATCATATTTTTCTTTATCCATTCATCCACGGATGGACTTTTAGGCTGGTTCCGTTGCTTTGTTCTTGTGAATAGTTCTGCAATGAACATGGTAGTGATAAAACACATGGAATCAAAGAGTGAAATGGTGGTTGCCAGAGGCTAGGGAAGCGGGGTTGGAGAATTGCTCATCAACAGGCACAAAGTGTCAGCTAAGCAAGATGAGTAAGTTCCAGCGATCTGCTGTACAACTTTGTACTTACAGTTAATAATACTGTATTGTGTTCGCACCACAATAAAAAAGATTAAGTTTTTTTTAAGGTTTAGGTCCAGGGCCTGGTGAAATTCTTGCAACCTGGCCCTTGACCTTGGTCGTCTTGAAGGATCATCACCAGGCTGGGGTAAAGAGCTCTCTTCTCTGAGCTCTATTGCCCATCTGGTATCCTGGAGGATGGAGAACAAAGTCAACTCCAGGCAAAGTTCCAAAGTAAACAAAGTGTCTCTTTGGCACCTTTCACTTTCCTATCTGTGGCCACCACTTCTCATGAAGAATACAATACCCAAAGTACTGAAAGCTCCCAACAGCTGAAGCTTACCCCATGCCTCAGGAGCCAAACTCAGCTCAACCTCTTTATCATTCCCTTCATTAATCAAATTTTCTAGTCTGCAATTTCTAGGTTATTGTGTCTCAGAGTAAAATATCTCTAATACAGTTTCTTATAACTTTCCACTAAGCTATCCATACAAGCTTCTTAAAATACATAACTTTCAACCGCATTAGAAATCCTGTCCATTATTTGACAGCGCCTAAAAGGAATCTAGACCAATGTCAGCATGAAGAAGGCTGAACTGGGAAACATACTTGTGGCCAAGGTGCAAAGGAAACTTGTTGAAATAAACAGGCTCCACCCTCTGAGACAGAGCAGCAAGATCACCTTGAAAGGAGAGAAGCAGCAGCTTGGGTCACCCAACCCCCATCAGAACCTAGCTCAGAAATACAGGTCTGCACAAAATAATGCCCAGGGAGCCATGCCCTGCTGCACCCACCTCCTTCTATTGTATCCATTCAGGACCACGCCTCTCAGTACACATCACAGCTGTGGGCAGAGGGGGAGCTGGCATCTGAGGGCTCAGCAGGAAAGGTCCTCAGAGGCCAGCCATGTTAAGGGTGTTTTGCTAATATTCTTGAAGACAAAAACCAGTTTTCTCAGTGAAGCAGAACAAAAGAGTGGGAGTTCGGAGCAGGATGGCTAGAGCATAAGAATTTTTAAAACTGTAGCCATTGCTGCACTGAGGACACTGTAGACAATGTGTCCTTTGGGGGGAAAACTGCTTTTATTCTTGTCTTCTCCTTCTCTTTCTTCTTTTCTTAAAATGCTTTAAAGGGACCTCCAGTTGTATAAAAGGAAAGTCCCAGCCTAGCCCAGCAAGGGGATGGACAGAATGTGGAGCTAATTGTTCTGTGCTGTAATGTGTTTTCATCTTTGTGCAGTGAGGGTTTGGGCATAGAGGTTTGTTGTGTGTTTGTCTGTCTGTTTGTTTGTTCATTTAAGGGACTTCCTCTTCCTTCTGGCAGCCCAGGGATTGCAGGTGGAGGATCTCAAGGGAACAAAAAAGTGGGAAAACTCTCTAAAAGGGTGGCCTCCAGGAACATGGAAGCAGAATAGGATCCACAGAAAGAAAGAGCCAGAAAAGAATTCCCTCTGACAGTCTTTGCCCTGTGGTCTTTGGGCACAAAGATGCCTGCTAAGCGATTTCGAGACTTTTCCTGTGTTGTGAGATACTTCTATTACCACAACCCCCCACCCCCGCCAAGTCTTTAAACAAGCTTCCTTAACTTATATGAACTAGGGCCGGTCTTACGTGAGAAGCACCTTTGTGCTTGAGACTAAGTGACCTGGGAATGGCGGAGTCAACCAAAATGCCCAGGATTTATTCAGAATGAAATTGTGCTGCATCTGTATACTGGAACATGATACAATGATGAAAACATGTGCTGTTTGGTAAGAACATAAATAAAACTTACAAACATAATGTTGAGTAAATAAAGTCAGGCAACACAGAGAGGTACTGCATGATTCCACATATGCAAGGTTTAAAATAGCCAAAAATAACTTGCAATACTGGAAATCAGGACAGTGATTACCTTTAGGGTGGGACAGTGAGTAGAGGGGCCACGGTGAGGCTTCCAACTGCTCATAATGATCTGTAGCACAGTCTGGGTGGGCTTTGCACAAGTTCTTCATTTGTAAAAATGTGTTACAATACAAACTCAAGGTTTATATATCTGTCTGTAACTGTTTTAGTGCTATAAAAATATTACACAAAAAAGGGGTTTTCAAAGAGCTTATACAGGATAAGGCAAAAGTAGGTTTACAGTTATGAGTATGTAAAACAGTTTATTTTTGCATAATTTATTAATTATTGTATTATTTTCCATACCAACTGTAACCTACTTTTGCCCCACCCTGTACATCAAAAGAAATAGCTTTTAAGGTTCTTTTAATAAATGTTCGATAAATCTAAGAACCTGACTGATAGTATATACATGATGCTTATTTCTCTAGTTCTTAGGAGACTTTGAGGCAGGATTAATGAGGACATCTCATTAATCCAACACAAATGTCACTGGTCACTGGTAGTGCTCCCACTTGCCTTACCAAACCTCCTACCCCTGCACACCAAGCCCTGTATTCCTGGGAGTCTCCAGAAGGGGTCTTCACGTGCTCGCAGTCCGACTGGCAGCACCTCAGCCCCCTGAGCACAGGGGTTCCTCCAAAACCTCTAAGCTGTGCAGGAATGAAGTGCCAGAATGACTCACCTGCTCCTGTTAAAAGATAAAACAGTATTTCTGGGATCTGAGTAAGTTTTACAAAGCCTGCTGAGAAAATTCTTTCAGTTTTTACTGAGAGGACCCTTTGTCCAATGGAACATGTGCTTCTAGGTAGCAAGACCAGAGAACAGAATCAAGAAGCCACTACAGTGCCCCAGCCAGATTTCCTACCACCCTCTGACAACTAAGGCTTCTTCTTGGCTCAAGCTGATCAGCAGACTCATTCTACCCTTAGGGTCAGTCCTCACCCAAGAAGCTCCTCAGCCTCCACCAACCACCCACAGCTTGCTAGACAAGCTTATATACACCGAAGCCCCAGCAGTGGGCCTGGGCTGACTTCCTTCCTGATGACTGCAGCTCCCCTGGGCACACTGACTTCACTCATGCCTGGCTCACCAGGTTGCAGACACACCCACATGGGGTTGGAAACCTGTGACAGACCCCAGTGAACCAGCGTAGAGATCCATCTACTCTGCTACTGTAAACTCACACGGGGGACTGGGGAGCCCCAGCCGCTAGCACATCCAACTTTGCGTGTGTCACAAATCTACCAAAAGAATGTTACGATCCCATGTTTTCTTTTCTTTTTTTTTCATGGCTTCATGTCTAAGTTTATATTTTAATTTTTATATTTTATTTTTATTGTATTTTTCCATTACCATCTAGTCCCCTTATACCCCCTCCCCCCACAAGCACCACACTGTTGTTCATGTCCATGACCATTTTAAAAAATTTTTAAGATTTCACCAGTGTTCTGTATCAGAATAAATTACTCATTTAGATTTCAATATGTTTACATTTAGTGTTCGAAAAAGAAGAAAGTGCCATCTATTTTATGCTCTGGCTACAGTAATGAGAATAATCAATTTTTATTTATCTTCAGAATATGGGTATGCTGGGAGGAGGCGGGTATAAGGCGACTAAATGGTGATGGAAAAAATACAATAAAAAAGATTAAAAAGAATATGAATAATTTTCCACAGTATTTTTGTGCATAAACATCTAGAACAAAGAAAGAAATAAAACAATAATTAAAATTGCAATCACAGCCTTTGTTGAACCACTCAGTAGCCAGAGATGTCAACTTTAAATGTCAAATACCTCCACCTGCTGGTGTAAGCCTGTTCTGCAGTTCTCACACTGAATCCTTTCCTCAAAAAAACAAGATTAATTTGTCATGAAAATTATTAATGGAGTAAACTTCATCTTTTCACCTAAAACTGGAAATATATAATCGTTCAGTAACTAAGATACTATATAATTCAAGAGGGTGAGGAGTAAATAGAACTTCCAGGAAGAAAAAGAAACATTTGTTGACATTGGGCCTTAAGACAAATACATGATTCTGTTTCCTTCCTCTGAACTTAGCTAGCTCTTAAGGTTTAGGCTAATTGTTTTTTTAAAAAAATATTTTATTTATTTATTTTTAGAGAAAGGGAAAGAGAGGGAGAAAGAGAGAAAGATCAATGCACTAGAGAAACATTGATTGGTTGTCTCAACGTGGACCGCAACCCAGGCATGTGCCCTGACTGGGAATTGAACCAGTGACTTTTTGGTTTGTGGGACAACGCCAAACACACTGAGCCACACCAGTCAGGGCTGGGCTAATTATTTCTTCTCTAGCATATTTGGCCTTGTGTCTTCAGGTAGTTATGGTGCCGTAACCTAGTTTAAAAGTTCTTATAAGGCAATGACATAGCCTGTATTTTTTGTACCATTAATAGTGAGCACAGTACCTTGTACACAGTAGGCATACATCATTTAGTGATGTTTTATTGACTTTCTAAGCTGGGCAAGACTTCCAGATCCTTCTTTCACTGGGGACGTGACCATAGGGGAATCCTATAGTCATGGTTGTAAAACCTAGTTCAGGTTAGAAAATGACCACTCCCGCAATAAGCATATAGATTTATTCTTAAGTATGGGGCAGGGCTGGGAATAAAGAGAGGGAGTCAGTTCCCAGAAAACAAGGTACTAGGGAAACCATGTGTCTGGCTACTCTATGGTCAATTTTGTTCACTGATGTATCACAAGTGCCCAGCACAATGCTGCGCACATAATAGGTGCTTAACGAACCTTTTTCTAATAAGTCAATACATTAAAACATTGAATTTGAAAAATAGAGATAGGTTATGTTATGCAGAACTATATTTAATGGGGCAAATGTGGGACAAAAAGAAAAGCCCCACATTTGTGTAAGATCAGTTTTCAATACATTGTCCAAACTCCCAGGCTCCATTTTTGAAAATACTAGGTGAAAATGTACCTATTTTTCTCTGTATTATATGTCTTAAGCTAATAAATGTTACCCCTCATTATTTAAGTACCTTATTGGTTGGAGCTTTAAATATGGGTAATTAAACAGCTCAGAGGAGTTATAAAGTATCTGGCACTTGAGAAGGTGGTATTTGTGATTCCTTAGATTTACCCCTTCAGGGAACAAAATTCTAAAGCCAATAATATGTGTTTAGGAGCCACCTGCTGTACATGGTAAATCCTGCAAGTAACCAATCTCACACAAAGGACCGATCAAAATGTGGGCCCCATTAAGGGTTTGTACAACAAAGGCCCTGAGACAAGGTGCATGTTGCATCACGATTATCTGCTGAAATCCTGTGCTGAGCACATTTCTCACTTCCCTTCCTCTGTCAGCGCTTGGTCATATCTCTTTGCAAAATTTTCCCAGAATGAACCTCATTCATTCCCATAACAAGCTGAAAGCTTTTTCTGAAACACAAGTCTTTTGCATCAGTAATAATACCAGAGGGTTTTATTACTCTTGGTGTGTCTCCCGAACGTTGACCTAGGCCAACAGGCCAAACCCAGGAAGGCTCATGTCCTTCGTCAGAGATTCAAAGCACAGGTGCTAGAGTGGCTTCTCAATGTAGAGAGGGGAAAAGTAAACCACAGGAGAAAAGTCAAACACTGACTTTTCAAAATATTTCAAAATCTGATGCCAACCCAAAAGCTGACATCTTGATAATGCTTTTAACATTTCCTAGCACTTCTCCACTCATTATTACTTCTTTTTAGAGCTTAGTCATTTGATGGAGTGAATAGGACAGAGAGCATTCTCCTTAATTTGCAGACATAGAAGTCGAGGCACTCAGTGATTCCCCAGTGTCAGCATTATTCACAATAGGCACATTATTAAACTTGTAAGTGATTTGAGGGGCAGGGAGAAGATGGGTTGCTAAATATTTCTGGCTTCTCAGGAACTCCCACCAGACCACACCTAACAAGTCAAACTACTGTATTAATGAGCAAATCAAATATGACAGGACCTGAAAGTGCCAGTCAAGCACCCACTTTCTTCAAGACACGTCAAATACATTCAGGTAACAAGTGAATGGTCACAGTCACAGCCAATTATAGAGATGGTGATGCAGTCGGCCAAGCTGCCTACAGATTCTAAGGACATGCAATTATATAATAAATCAAGGCTCTCAGTCATCTTACTAAATATTTAAAGCAGCAGCACCTTGGTTGACAGAGTCAGACATTAAACACACTGTGTGAAATGTACTGAAATTCACTCATCGAGCAGAAAGCTTAGCTCACTTTTTACACTGTCCACCTCTGGAGGGCAAATGACCTGTTTGTGGGCCACTTTGGACCTCTGGCATCTCCCTGAACTTCAGAACTGATTAGAAGTAGGTCAAAAGGCCAGAGAGCCCTGCAGAACACAGGGTAAGTGAGTCAGCGGAGGGGCAGGCAGAATTCAGGTTTACTTAACAGATCACAAACCCTGTTTCAGAGGAGGGAAAAACAATATAGAAAGATTTGAAAACCTCTTCAGCCTTTTACTCATTAAGTGATCTTGATCAAGCTACTTAATGTCTCTAAGTTTTGGTTTCTTCATCTGTAAAATGGGAAGAAAAATAGAACTTGCCTCAGAGAGCTTGTGAGAGGGCTAAATGGGGGAATGCACATTAAGAGCCAAGCCAGAGCCCTTGGAAAGTAGGAGCTTTGGCGCTGATGAGCCTGATAGCGGTGTGCCAGCACAGTAAGGCCTACTTTGAAACATAATGGCTGTTAACCTGTATTTGTTTATCTAATATCTTTCCGCAATCACCATGAGAATGGGCCTCACAGACCTGCAACTGCAGGGAGCATAACCAGGGGCCCCGGGTATACTTGCTGTGTTTGTGCAGAAGCCATGCCTCCCAGGGGATGCTCCTACCAAGGACTAGGAGTATGGGGACTTCTCTGACAGCTGGCTTTGGTTCCATAACTGCCCAGGGGGCCTTGCTGGATCCCCTGGGACTGCACAGCAGTCTGAGGTGCCCCCTTCCATTCTCCCCTCCTTCTCTCCTTCACTGGGGGCTCAGACTTGTACCCCATTCCAACATTCTTCCCTGCTAACTTGGCTCCTTCCAAATTTTCTCTCCCACAGACATTTCCCCTAATAAAATCCTTGCATGTTTAATCCTATCTTCTCATCTGCTTCTCTGAAGACTCAGACTAACACACATTCCAAATGTTCTTTTCCCACAGTGGGAAACTTATACTTGTTCTGTGAGGTCTGGATAGCTTGTTCATTATTCACAGAAACATTTTACCACAGCAGCCCCGGGGAAGAAGCAGATGGGAAACAGGAACAACACAGGTTTTGGGGCAAGGTTGGTGTAAACAGATGTGAGCAATTTAATGCACACTTTCCCAGGCAACCACAGTTTTTGGTGTTTGGAGTGTTTCTGGTCAGGGAGAGGTGAAAGGTTTTTTTTGTTTTGTGATGCAGACCCCGGCTCATGGGGTCTGAGACATTGTGGACGAGGTACGAGACAAATTCACATGGACTACTGAGTTCTGTGGAGGAAAAGGGATGGTGGGACCACTCTCTCAAGAGGACAGCACCCCCGACCCTTGCCTTAACAAGTTTTATTGGGTTCAATTTGCACAGGAAAAAAGCTCATCAATCATTGTCAGGCAGAAATGACTAAACAATAGATAACATTCAAAGAACTCTGAGGGCTTATTCTGAGTCAGGGTCAGATAGTTAAAGGACCACAAAACTTTGGGGAACAAACTCACTTCCTGCTTGGTCCCTTATTATTTAAATTGAGGGTATTAGCAAAGTAAGTTTCATAGGATTTTATGCATTCTTTCTTAGGCCTCATTGCCCTAAGGAACCCACCCTTTCCAGCACAGGACTACACCCACCACTGGCATTGTTTCAGGCTTAAGGTGCTGTATCAAGCTTAAGTCAGGCAAGGGATGTAAGGCAACCAAGAGATTAGGAGACTTCTTGCAGACAGAATGAGGACTCAGGCTATGTGAAAGCCGAGGGGTGAAGGTCCATCACCCCTTTTTTCTATAGCCCCCCAAGTCCTTCCCTGGGGGCTCCCATGATTGTGCCTGTCTTAGGTCGTCCCTCCCTTGGGGAATCTTACCTATCATTGGCTAACCAATCAAGCATTGGGGGCCAGGCAGGGTGAAGTAAAAGGAGCAGAGGTGGCGCCCTGCCAGGGAGATAAGCTTTGTCTCCTTAGTGGCTTATGGTCTGAAGGTCACTCACTCAGCCTTAGCCATGGTGGGATGGGGGGAGTGGGGGGAGTGGAGTTTACAGCTTCTGAAACCAGGCAGGGCAGTTCCCCACAGTTTTGTTTTTTAATTTTTATTTATTGACGAGAGAGAAAGAAACATTAATTTGTTGTTCCACCCATCCATCCATGTACTCATTGGTTGATTCTTGTATGTGCCCTGACCGGGGACTGAACCCACAACCTTGGCATATATGGACATTGCTCTAACAAAGTGAGCTACGAGGCCAGTACAAGAAAAGATTTTGAAGATACTCTTCTTGGTCAAGTAATTTAACCTCCCTAGGCCTCAGTGTCCCAGACCAGACAGAGTACAGAACAAGCTGGTGTCAGATTTCAACCAGACCTGGGAAACCATAAGCTCTGTGTTCCGCAAACTTCGGTTACACTCATACTCCACTTTTTAGCCAACCCATGTAACACCCAAACAATATTATTTTTCTTTAAGTAAATTTCTCTTTAACTTAAAACTTAAAAAGCAAAGTTTATTTTGAAACATTAACTAGGAAAGTATTATTTATCATAAATGGGAGACAATATTATTAAATTTTAGTTAAATGCTAAAAACCTCAAGAGAGTTTATGATAGGGGACTCAAGACTTGGTAAATTTTAGCTTAAGGTAAAAAGTTATAAGTCTAGCAAGTAATATGTATGTTAAAGCTTTTGTTTCAGAAACTACAGATAAGGCCCACCCTGACTCCTGTGAAAACAGCTGACCCCCTGGGGCACTGGCTAGAGATTACCACCTGGGGACAAGTTGGAGGCATCTAAGCCTTTGTGTTCCAGGGAGAGCAGAGGACCACCCTCTCCTGGGAACAGCTACCTGCCCAGGACAGGAATGCTGCAGCTTCACTCACCTAATCCTCCCTGAATTTCAAAACCCTCACTGCAGCTTGTTTATCCACCCACCCCCACCCTTACAAAAGGTCTGGCCTGGAAAGAAAAGACAAGATAGTCTGTTAGGGTATGAACCCACCATCTTCTCAGATCGCCGGCCATCTGAATAAAGCACCCATAAAGATCAATTGCTGTCATTGCTTATTAGGTTTGATACTGACAGGCAGCCCGAACGCCGGTGTCTTTTCCGGTTACATTTAGAGTCTGGGCCTGCTTTCTGTTAAAAGTGCAGGTAAGCAAGTTTTAAAATATGCTAACGTTAAAGACTTTACAGAAAGACTAAAAGAGAAGTGAAAAAGGAATAATCTCTGACCATATGATTTATCATCATTTAAGCCTGGATATGTGTAGTGCCCAAAGCACCTTGTACCGTGACATTCTCTTTAACATAGGTGGGCTAGTCCCTCCCCATGTTCTATAGTTTGGACAGTCTATAGTCCAGTTTTTCCCCTTTGAGAAATGTTCAACTCAGGGGTGTGGGCCCACTGACCAGGACCTGAAGCAAGTAAATAGTGTGTTTATTAGCTCATTACTATCTTGGGTTTCTAACAAGAATTTAGTACATCTTCAGCAAAACTAAGGAACAGTAAGTTTGCCTTCGGAGTTTTCCATCTCTTCTTTGGCACCCCCTAATTCCTTACTCCCATCCAAGTGCCCAGACATTATTTTGCCTTTTGCTGCTCAGAGATCTCCTTGTAAGTAACAATGTACCCAGATCCTTCCCCTCATTCCACTGCCCCACCCTATTCTTTCATTCAGCTATTAAAGCTGATTGAGCTATTTCAAACCAACATGTGAATGACTCAAAATTGGCTTAATGCTGTGACCATCCAAGGGGTATTCAAAACTGATTTTAAGAACACTTTCTTTTATTATCTAATCTGTCAAGGATCTTCTCTTTCAGTCATCTACCCCCACACATTACCACACAGGCCTAGTCATTTTTTAAGAGCAATCATTTTTATGTGGTTCCACTCTCACTCAGGGTATTTCTGGCCTCAGCTGGCTGGCCACACCTTCATCCCCATGTCTCCTGTAAATGCTTTCCTATGCAGATCATCAGTGTTTCAAAAAGTCAGTCTCAGTTTTGCCCCAAAAGCCTAGGGTCTAAAACCCTGAAGCCTGGAGTACAAGGGGTTGTATATTTTACCATACCTGTGCATCTGAATTTTCATTTTTATAGCGAAGGCTGCATTTATCCTGAGTCAGATAATCCTGCCCCCATCCCCCAATGCATCAACTCAAAATAATCAGTTTTGGTTTACTATTACATGTAAAGTCTGTCAGTTCTAACTACTTCCTGAAAACGGAAAAGCCTCTTTAATCCTGAAATACCGTGTTTGCCTGTGCCAAGGCTGGGGGGAGGGGTGCAGGGAAACACACCTACACACAAATACCAGTGAAGCCGGAAGTGAACGGTGCAACGATCTCCTGCACTGCCAATTAACCATTAACACAGACTGCTTTGTTTCATGTAAACAAAGGCCCAGTGAGCTATCCCTTCATTTTCCACACACACACCCTCTCTTTTCTCCCCACTCCATCCCCCTTCCGTTCAAAAGTAACTCAAGGTAAAAGCCCCTGGGTCTTAATCATCCCGAAAGTCCAGCTCAGGACTTCCTGGCTGAGTAATATGTCTCTGCAGATGAGCAGTAGGGTGCTTTGGACAAAGCAAAGTGGCGTCTGAGAAGCCAAGAAACACGAATCTTTGAATCCTGAAAACAATAAATGAAAGAAAAGGGGACACCAGAGAATTCCTTTATGAGGTCTAGGATCCAAGATGGTGTAATGCCAAGGACTGACGAGAGCAGAGGGACAATAAAGTAAACGCATACAGACCCTCCAACATCCCTTCCAATGCTTGTGTTAACCCCTTTCCAGGTGAGAAATAATAAAAATTGCATAGCAAAACAAACATCTGTACAAAAAAATATGCTTTTGTTGTGCATCCTCCTTGCATCCAAAGTGGGGAGGCAGGACAAACGCTGCGTTCCAAATCTCGCAGATTCCCAAGGGAGCCTCTGCGCTGCTACGTGACCTACCGAAGGTCCCACCTTCAGCAGCCGACAGGGCCAACCCCGCCCCATCCGGGCCTGCCGGCGGCGCGGAGTCTCGCCAGCTGGGGTCCCCGTGAGCGCGCACCCGCTACTCGACCCGGAGTCCTGGGAGGGACCTGGCCCGCCCTCCGCCACTCCTGTCACGGCCTGCAGCGGGGCGGGGGCGGTGCTGCGCAGGGGCGGACCCCTAACTTTTCTCCTAATCAAAAGCAACTGCGACGAAAGCTGCGGAGCCTCCTCCACCCGTGTCCTGCTGCCGGGTTCCTCTGGCCTCAAGTCCCGCTCACTGCGCCACCCGCCGCCGCCATGGCCAAGCCCCTGACTGACCAGGAGAAGCGGCGGCAGATCAGCATCCGCGGTATCGTGGGTGTGGAAAACGTGGCGGAGCTGAAGAAGGGTTTCAACCGGCACTTGCACTTCACGCTGGTCAAGGACCGCAATGTGGCCACCACCCGCGACTATTTTTTCGCGCTGGCTCACACAGTGCGCGACCACCTGGTGGGGCGCTGGATCCGCACGCAGCAGTACTACTACGAGAAGTGCCCCAAGGTACTGGCCCCACTCTTCCAACAACCGCGGAGGGGGCGATGTCCCTGGTTGGCGGGAGGATCCCCGTGGTGACCCCTCCCCACCAGAGTCTCTCCCCGTGAGGGAAGCGCTCCCCGAAATCCGAGGTGGCGTTTCTGGGCGGTGAATGGCCACCCAGGGAACAGGCCTGAGTTCTGTTCCGCATTCAGCTCCTCATTCACACCGCCCTCCAACCCTACCCAAAGCAGTCAGCTCCCGGGGACAGCTCCCGGCGACAGCACAGTGTCAGGTCTCCCTCGCCTGATCACTTCACAGGTTTTGGAGCATTTATTCTCAACATTTAATCAAGAGGTGTCAGGCGCCTCCTGTCTGTATGCCAAGCACAGCTCTAGGCCCGTGGCAGTTGGACAAATCCCTGCCTTGGAGAAGCTTAACATTTAGGGATGGGAGACAAGTATATAGAATTCACCAAACGGAAATAGCCACTGGGGGAGGGGGAGGAGTTGAAGGATTAGTTGGAGAATGCCCAGTGGTTTGGGGCTTCTAGGCATTGCCCGAGTGTTGTGGAAAGGTGGGTAGAAGTCCCACCCCATGGACAGAGCTCTGCCCCCTCCCCAATTCCCCCCTCCCCATCTCCCACCCACGTGTCCAGTGAATAGGGTGTGGCGCTCCTGGGCTCGATTCCTGCAGGATGGAGGCCTTTCTCCCAGGGCATGCTCAAGTAAGACCTGCCCCCGCAGCTGCTAAGAAAGGCCATTCACAGACCACCCGGTCCACTGCGCAGGGACTGCATGGAGGGTTACTTTGGGAGCTTAGAAGGACACGGCCTCCCCCTGGTCAGTCTGGGAAGGTGGGGTGGGGAGGATTGAGGAAGACCGCAGAGAGAGGGTTGTGTTGTGCAGAGGCTGAGAGAGTAGCTCTGGCTGCTGCAGTGAGGTGGGTGTGAGTCAGTATTGGGAGAGGAAACTGGAAAAGCTGGTAGGAGGCATATTGGAAAAGGTGAAAGACTGATCTATCCTGGTGGAGGCAGTGAGAAATACATTAGGAATTATTTTAATATGTAAAAAGCATGAAAAAGAAAAGGATAGTCCATAATCACAGGGCCCCCCCAAAAAAAAAAATCTGAGCAAAAGAAAGTAAATTCTCATAGTAAGAAAGGGCAGTTGTAACAAAACTTCCCAATGGAAGTAACTTCCTCACTCAAGAGGTCTAGGCCTCTATCCCAGGGACGACTGTGTGTGTATGTGTTTACTGTATCTTTTTTAAAATTTACACGAGGGGACTACTCCTTCCTTGCCCTGGGCATTTTTTTTTTAAGTTTTTAAACTGGAGAGTGAGGTGATGAGCTATATTTTAGGACCTCACCCCTCGAAACCTCCCTCCCCACACACACTGTTCTATAGCATTTAGCACCAAGCCTCACAGAACACAATCCCTTTGTACGCATCTCCTCCAGTGGCTTATCTGGTACTTTATACTTTTTCTGGTTCTCTAGCTAGTTTCTTCACTGGGCTCTCCTTCCCTACTTGAATGCAGGTATAAGCTAGGTATTCTGATAGCGATACACTGGGGATACAACAGTGAACAAGATTCACTTCACACATGTTAATAAAGTGTCTGCTCTGTGACAGCACTCCCCTCAACAGGAGTCCCTGCCCCCACTGAGCGTGGACTGGAGCCAGTAAGTGTGTCCAGTCTCCAACCCCACCTCCCCAGCGCTACAGGAATTGTGCACGTGAATCCTGAATCTGGATCTCTCATCTGAATTGTTTTTCAGACTCCAGTCCTACACTTCTAAGTGCTTGGTGAACACCCCTAGATCTCTGTCTGTTTCCTCAAACTCAGAACATGATCCCTCCCAGTCCTGCCCCACCTTCTGTGTTTCTAATTTTAATGGCATTGCCATCCTGACAGTCACCCAGACACAAAACTTGTGTCTCACCTTTGACTTCATGCATTCCTCAGTCAACAGGTTGCCAAATGCTGTTGATTTCTGCAGATTCCATTGAAAACATTCTCCTGCTGTCTCACTTCTCTTATTGAGGCCCTGGCTGCTGGTCTATGCAATAGACTTCTGACTGGCTATCTGGGTTCCCAGAAGTGATAACACTGGCAGCGTGCAGCTGAATCAGGGCTAGCAGACATATTTTGCTTGACCAACGACACAATTTAATTCTCAAGCAATTTAATTTTGAGTGGTTTGGGGCAAGACTTGTACACTACAGTTCTTGGCCCAGTATTCCTCATTGTTATATGTGATCTGTATTACATACATATTTTTCTCTGCCTGGCTCCTAAAGGTGCCCGAGTTGGTAGCCCCAGCTCATTCTATGCATTGTAGTCCATTAAGCTCACAAAGCAATATATCTCGCCCTTTGTTCAGGTATCATTGGCTCCCATTGACTGCCTTAGTCCTTAATCTAGCATTTAAAGCTCTTCTCAGTCCTGGTGAACCTGTCCTTCCTATCTTATCACCCATTACCCTTCTGGACTTACCTTGCTTTCCCACCAAACAAAGGTGCTGTCCCATCCATGCCCTGTTCTCTCCACCTCTGGGCCTCTGCCCACCCTGCACCCTTCACCTGGAATGCCCTCCTTGCCACTGTCTCTACGCTCAACTCTTACCTCCTGCAGGTCTCAGTTTTGTTGCCCACTGTTCCACCTGTCTTCCCAGAAGTACCCAAGTCCTCCTAGTAATGTTAGGGATAAAATTTAAATTACCTTAAAAATAGTGGTTATCATTATCTCCTCTTTATTTTATCTTTGCATGCTTTTTAAAAAATGTCCACATTTTCTACAATGTACACAATTAGTGATAGTAGTGCATGCATATAATTTCTAAGATATGTTGGAGATGCTGTATATTTTACTACCAGGAGTATGTAATAAATATTTAGAGATCACTGAGTAAGAAGATGGGGGGAAATCTATTTTTCAAGGTCATATATCCCCAAATACAAAGCGAAGTCCCCCCAAAAATTATCTTTATGAGAAAATAGGAAATTGCCTTAAATACTTGTCTTTGTGAAGTCTGTCATATAACAAAGTCTCTCTAAATTATTTTAAGCAGCAACATTGTTTACAAAACCTTTACTTGGTCTTTGTATAATGTCTTAAAATGTCTTAAGTCCTTTCTAATTTGTAGTCATTAAAATGGAGGCAAAGAAACTTAAGAGATGTAGTCATTATTTCGAGGGGCATAACTTTACAATCGCAAGTGTGGGAACTACAGTCAGACCTCCGTTTTTTAATGTCCTGGTTCTCCAACAATTCGGTTCTCAACCAAGTTGTACACAGAACAAAATGTCTTGATTATCTAACAAAACTTGGGGTCTCGACTCTACCTGACAACCTTTTCATGCTGATGCCTGTGTGATCAGTCACGTGTCTCTCAGGTGACAGAGGAGATTTGGTTTTCGAACAGATCGCTTTTCAGTGTTTCGCAATGAATTAAGTTCGAGAACCGAGGTTCCACTGTGTATACTGTATTTATAAGCAAGCATTTTATATAGATCATCAAAAAAGTCAAAAGCAGTACATAATGGTTATTTTATAGAGATCATGAAAATACAGAGAAAAATACAGAAAAAAAACGTGAGCTGATGTTATGTAAATGGATATTTGTGGCATGAGATACTCTTGCCAGTGACACAGTGGCCTTGTGTACAAGGGCATCAGTCATGGGAGTGAGTGGTGCCATGCACCCCTTCGGCTGGTACCTGCCCAGGAAACATACCTTTTCCCAACTCACACAGAAGCACCCAATAGACTGACGAGGGCCCTGAAGACAGTGTTACAGATTTTCAAACAACATGGATAAATATGATGATGATGTGTTCTGGAAAATAGTGTTCGATGACCCACTAACTATGGATATTGACTATTCATGTTAAGACTTAGAATTCAATTATTTCATTAAATGAAAGTGGGAAAAAGTAAAATTTCTAAATTAACATTTTCATATGATATTTGAAATATATGTATAACTAAAGAGTTACATATTACAATAGGCACTTGTTATATTGAACTATATTTATATATTTATATATTTATATTTTGGGGTTGACCAAATAATTTTCTTTTTGGTTCTTTTTATTGAGAAATGAGGGGAGCCCCTAAAATTTTAGGTGACTTTATATTAATGCATTTACAGATTTTTGTTGTTTCGTGTTTGATAGAAAAGGAGAATTGATATGGAGAAAAAATACTGTAAAGCGGGATGATGAAGTTACTGATCTTTTTAAAAAAGAAATTTGTAAACCACTTGTGTTTTAAAAGGTTTTAGACCAGTCTGGCCTTTGCACCTTTCACTCAGCAATGATACTATTTACCTGGTACTATGTCAAAGGCGGTTTCTCAGTTGATACTTCCATCAAGAACAAACAGCAATAAACCTGAGGTAGTCTTGTTATTGCCAGTTCATGATTTTCTAGAATAACTTAATTCTAAAACAATTCATTGTGATATTACTTACAGAAAGTAGTCATGGAGGAATACTTTGTAGCCATTGGGTATATCTGGAAGGAGTTAATCTTTGCATTTCTTGGATGATTTGAGACAAATTCAGTCAACCCTATCTGACTCTCATCCTACAAATATTTTACAAATGAGTGATGAGCTGTGGCAGTCTGACTTCTCTTTGTCCAAAACGTGCTTAATTCATGAGGCTCATGAACAGAAGGAAACAAACACAAGACATTGAATCTAAGTAGTTGAACGAGTTTACTTTTTTTCTCCCTAGAGGTAAAAGACACAGAACTACTTTGCCAAAAGTAGGATAAAATGTGGTTTCCCAAAGCCAGTTTTCAGTAATGCTTTTATTTAGTCCTTCATACATCTATAGGAGTTTCACTGGAACCTGTGTCAAAGTCACCCTCCCTGTTTGTTTTTTATCATCGCCCTTGTGTATTATGTTGTCCAGTAAGGTTGGCCTCATCAAGTTAATATGACCTCTCTTTCCTTTGTTTCAGAGGGTTTATTACCTTTCTTTGGAGTTTTACATGGGCCGAACGTTACAGAACACCATGATCAACCTCGGCCTGCAGAATGCCTGTGATGAGGCCATTTACCAGGTACACTGCCTCTGTATTTCTCACATTCTCCCCTCAAATTTCAAGTTCAATTCAGTAACCTTGAGGATATAGCACCTCTCCCCTCAAAGAAATACAGTGAAAAAATTGCTTGTATAGACATGGCTATTACAAACTATTAGAACTATAAACTATTAGTGACCTCTGGGTTAAGAGAAAGAAAGTTAGAGACCTAGTTTTACCTAATGAGAATTTTCTTTTGCAGTCAAAGCTTCTGACAGCATTCCCCAGCAACTTACATCTTAGAAACTAGCATCTGAACAAACCTTTTAGAAGTGCTCAATTCTGCCCCTGGCCAGTGTGGCTCAGTTGGTTAGAGCATTATCCTGTATGTAACCTGTAACCAAAAGGTTGTGGGTGGGTTCAGCTCCCTGTCAGGGCACATACTTCAGTGTGTACAGGAGGCAACTGATGGATGCTTCTCTCTCACACTGATATTTCTCTCTCTCCCTTCCTCTCTCTCTAAAAGCAATGAAAAAAATATTCTTGGGTAAAGATTTTTAAAAATAAAAATAAGTAAAAGTGCTTGAATCCCTGCTGTCAGAATCACAAGCTTTACTTTGGGCTCCTATCTACTTGTTAAAATTGGTCAAAGATTGACTTATTTGTATATCAAAGCAATATGTGAAAATAATAAGCTTTTAAAATTCCATCGTCATACTTTCTCCTTTGCTGAGTGACATGTAAAATATACTTCCTCCTGAAAGGAGAAGCCTGAGGTTTTAAATCTAATTTGCTAATTTATTTTTGTAAACATATTTAACTGTTTCTCTCCTGAACTTCAGGGACCTCCATACCAAAAACAAACAGTCCTTGACCTTTTGGATGTGGTTGAGAGGAGGAATGGGTAGTTGCAAAGATACATTCTAAATGGGAGACTGTTCAAATTCTCCTTTTCCTTGGCTTGGGACTGCCCCGTCATGTGGTCATGTGGTCAGCTGCTTGTCACTAAGGGCTGGTTTCCTTTCTGAGAGTTAGCTAGAGTATTTTCTTGTGAAAGAACCGTGGCAGCTCTCCTCTACTTCTCTTTTCTTGCCTTCCCCTGATATCAGCTGACAACAATATACTTCCCGTGGCCTAGCAGCATATAACTAGGTGGTATGAAGTGACCCATGTCTGTTTGCTCAAGGCTTTTGTTGTCCTTTAGATGTAGATTTTTAGAATAAAAAAAACCCCTGAATGTCAGCATTAAGCAGTTGACTTGCACAAGGTCCCCAGTAAACCCTCGTCATACTAGGGAGCAAATTTGAAAGTTCCTTCAACAATGAACTGAAGCAAAGCCATTTTTAAACTCTTAGAAGACTTACCGTATTTTGCCATGTATAATGTGCACCCATGCTTTTGTGTGCATTATACATGGGATTATTATACCCATGCTATGTAATTATTATACCCATGTATAATGTGCACCCTTTTTCCCCCTTAAAAATTTGGGCAAAAAAGTGTGCAATATACATGGCAAAAAGCAATTTTTGGTGTAAGGGTAGGGATCCAAAGAGGTGGCCATGGAAACTAAGGCATCAACTTAAAGCACGGTTGCTTCTCCTGCCTATGTTTTCAAGTGTATAAAGTATGTTTCCACTTTAAATAACATCTCATTTCATGGATTGCCTCACTTTCAGGTAAGAATGTAGTCATTTCACAACAGACCATCATCAGCCAAGCATGGGCTGAATTATGATCTAGTCAACACAGGACAGGTCATTGGTTTTATCTGCCATCAATTTCTTCCCTGTAAGATGAGCAACCCAGAGTGATCTCCAGGGCTGCGGAATTCTGACGTGAGTCCGTAGCAGCCTTTGGCTGTGCGAATCCCAGCACATTGGGGCAAGGAGCTGACTGGCTGCCAATTGCATCAGTCCCCAAGGTCACACACACCTCTAGGCCTCCCATGGCCTTTTATCCAACCCAGAGAGAAGTAGAGGATTTGAGCTCTATCCAGCTAAACCAGAGATTTACAATGGGTGTGCAACAAGAATTTTTAAAACTTGCAATACCTGACTGTTTAATCAGGGGCACTGACCTCTTTTCTCTTAGACTGTCAAATAAAAAAGTGACAACAACCAACACAATACTAACCATCCGGTGTGAATGAATCAAAGTTGTACCTATTTTTGTGTCAGATTGGCAGAAAATATACTATTTGGTGTGTTACAGAATTGTACTAACTAGTCTATGTGTGCCATGAGATGAAAAAGGCCGGGAATCACTGAACTAGACCAGGGGGCTGAGGTTTCCTTGACTGCTGTCTGGCCCAACTCATGGGCAGTGATTCACCAGTTGGCTTTGGGTTAACAACCATTGACCCTACTGAGTAAATATGCTGTGGGCCTGAAAAGGTGACCTTTACTCCATCCTGCAACTCTGACATCATACTTTTGGATCATTTTTAAAATTCTTTGGCCCAGTTAGTGTCAACTTGGTTCTGGACTATTTCTTAGGTTTTACCCTGACAGCACAAAAAAAGAATCTTAAGAAATAATAATAGGTTAACATTTACTGAGGAATATCTGCCCAGGAATAATATGAATGGTTTGTATGATCTCACTTAATTCACAACAACCCTAAATGCGGTACATTACAGCCATCCAGTGAGGACTTACCTTTTAAATAAAAGAAGGGAGACAGGGAGAGATGTGGTAGCTTGCCCAGGGTCACATGGCTAAGAAGGAACAGAGTCAGTAATGGACCCTGAGAGCCCACACTTCTCTACAGGCTGCTGCTATGCCAGTTTGAACAGTGTGCATTTGCAGTCGCCAGCATCTGCCATGGGCATCTGATGCCAGAGTAAGTTGCAAGGGAGCTGACAGGATTGAGCACACAGATAAGCCTGGATACTCAACCCAGAGCTCTAGGAAATGACTTCTCTCTGAAATCGCCTGCATTTGTATCCACATTCACTGGTGTTTTCCTTTCACCACCAGCTTGGATTGGATATAGAGGAGTTAGAAGAAGTGGAAGAAGATGCTGGGCTTGGCAACGGTGGTCTTGGGAGGCTTGCTGGTAAGTGACATGGTTAGTGTGTCATAGTGTTTGGCCAGTCGATGCCTTCTCAGATGCCGTGCGTGACCGTGCTAAGAAGAACCAAACAAGCTTCCTATGAGAAGTGCATAGTGTAACCTGGTTATAAATGTACTTGTTTTTGAGTTTGCACTGTGGTTTGATCAGTTCTACACAAACAGTAGAGAAGAGAACTTGAACAAAAGACACATTGCTTAAAACCCTCAGAGATGTTGCTTAAAACCTTAAGGTTAACCAGATCCTTCCTGTGGACTTAAGGATGTCCACAGTGGCCCCTTTACTTCACTGTTATATGGTCTCAGCTACTCAATTCATATACTTGTGTGGTATGAACTGAGTTGTCTGACCATTGTGTTGTTGTCCTGTGCACTTCACAGTTTGCTTTTCAATGGACTAGTAGGTAATGATACACTCGTTATAGTATTGGTATGATTTAATTATTATTCTTGCTTGTATAGATGCAGTTTGCGTTCTTTGCTTTATTCAGGAAATGGTTTTTCAACAAATATAGAGGAATACATTAAAGATATTAATTCCATTAAGTTAAAAATATACATACCACCCTGGCTGGTGTGGCTCAGTGGATTGAGCTCCAGTTTGAGAACCAAAGGGTCACCTGTTTGATTCCTGGTCAGGTTACATGCCTGGGTTGCTGACCAGGTCCCCAGTTGGGGTCTGCAAGAGGCCTGTTTCTCTCACACATCAATATTTCTCTCCCTCTCTTTCTTCCTCCCTTTCCCTCTCTCTTATCTTAAAATAAATAAATAAAATCTTTAAAAGATATATACACATACCTATGACCAAGCAATTCTACTTCCTGATTGATATCTACTGTAAAAAAAAAAAACCTCAAACGTGCACAAGGAGGCATGTAAAAAATATTGTTACAGTATTGTTTGTAAAAACAAACTATTAGAAATAACCTAATGTCCATCAATAGCAAACAGGTAAATAAATAGCAGAACAATCCGTAATACAGAATAATGTGCAGCAACCAAAAAAAATAAAATTAATCTCTATGTAATGCCCTGGATAAGCCTCCAGGGTGTGGGGGTGGCAATTTGCATTAAAAGCCATATAGCATGCTACTGTTTACAGTTTTAAAAAACTAATATTTTCTGTGAATGGATATACACATGCACACATACATACACACACTCATACATACACAAATCCATAGAAAAGTCTGGAATTTGCTCTTTTTGATCTTTTCTAGAGAGGAGGGCAGAATCAGGGGTGGCAGTCAAGGTGGATGCTAGTCCTATCTATAACTTTTAACATTTTTTACAAGGAGGATGTTTCAATGTATTACTTGTGAAACTTAAATTTAGTAATAAAAGTGTACCACGACACATGTATGTGTCCGATTGGACTCTATGGAAATATCTGTTCTCTTTTTTTTAGAAACGATTCCAAAATCTCTCCATTTTACACAAACTTCCAGGTTACCAGAAGCCCATTTGCATGTGTTTCACATATCTGGCCCTCTCTCCATTAGTTGCAGCACGCCTTAATATTGCCGTTAGGACTAGGAAAACATTGCCTTCCGGCTGCTTGCTCCCTCGTGAAGTTAGTCGTCAGGCAGTTTAGAAGGCTTTCCATGGGGCTGCGGGGAGATCAGCAGAGCCAATGGCATGCACACCTACGAATGGCCACTAGCCTGCCTGCCTTCTGTGGACAGCCCCAGACCGTCGATACTTGTTGGCTGGGCTGACCCCACTCTGTGCCTGACTAATAACCTCGCTCCTTCAGTTGGCTGAGAGTGAAGTGGCAAACGAGGCTGAGTATTTCTCACTAGATGACCTCATTTCCTACCTGACTGAAAATCTTGGGACCCCATTCTGGTCAGGCTCTAAGGATAATTTGATCAGGACCCAGGAAAAGACAAATTGCCACAGCTCCAAGAGACCAAGACCTGGGTCAGAGCCAGGCCACATGACATGGGGACTGGAAAACTTCTGTGATGTTGCAGTAACCTGAAGGATTGGCCACTGGCTTTTGTGGGTCTCTGTTTTAGGGCTCCACCATGAACCTAATTCAGTCCCTTTCTGTTTAATCTACAGTTTTCAATGTTCATTCCCATTTTACATCCTACAGTACATTTCCTCATTCTCGGCATATTTCTTTTTTTTTTTTACACCTTTCTTGCACCCTGATCCTATGTTCCTATTCTCACAGCTTGCCCATTACTTCTATCCATCTGGGACTGGGATTCTGATGCCCCAGTGCATCCAGGAGGAGAGCTACAATACCAGCTTTCAGTGTTTCACTATTCCAGGACATTGTGCTATTTCCATGCATTAAATTACTATATTTTGTTTATGTTTCTCAAAATCTCCAATCCTTATGATTTACATCTTTTTTTCTTTTTTGATTATAGTTGACATTCAATATTATTTTGTATTAGTTTCAGGTGCACAGCATACTGTACAATTTATGAAGTGATCCCCCCATAAGTCTAGGAACCACCTGGCATCAAACATAGTTATTAGGGTATTATTGACTATTTTCCCAATGCTATACTTTATATTCCTTGATTATTTTGTAACTGTCAACTTGTACTTCTTAATCTCTTCACTTTTTCACCCAGTCCCCCCATCCCTCCCATGTGGCAGCCATCAGCATGTTCTCTGTATCTATGAATCTACAGCCAACATCATACTCAACGGGCAAAAACTAAAATCTTTTCCACTAAGATCAGGAACAAGACAAGGCTGTCCACTTTCACCACTTCTATTCAATATGGTACTGGAATTTTTAGCCACAGCGATCATCAGACAAGAAAAGGATATAAAAGGCATCCAAATTGGAAAGGAGGAAACAAAACTGTCACTGTTTGCAGATGACATGATAGTATACATAGAAAATCCTATAGACTCAACCAAAAAACTGCTTGACCTAATAAATGAATTTGGCAAAACAGCGGGATACAAAGTCAATATTCAGAAATCAAAGGCATTTTTATACACTAACAATGAAACAGCAGAAGCAGAAATCAAGAAAAGCATCCCATTTGACATAGCAAAAAGAAAAATAAAATATCTAGGAATAAACCTAAAAAGATGTAAAAGACCTATATTCAGAAAACTACATAACACTGAAGAAAGAAATCAAGGAGGACACAAATAAATGGAAACATATACCGTGTTCGTGGATTGGAAGAATTAACATCATCAAAATGTCCATACTACCCAAAGCAATCTACACATTCAATGCAATACCTATTAAAGTACCAATGGCATATTTCACAGACATAGAACAAACACTTCAAAAATTTATATGGAATTATAAACGACCCCGAATAGCTGCTGCAATTTTGAGAAAGAAGGGTAAAGTAGGAGGGATCACAATACCTGATACTAAACTATATTACAAGGCCACTGTAATCAAAACATCTTGGTACTGGCGTAAAAACAGGAACATCAACCAATGGAACGAACAGAGAGCTCTGCATATTTCTGAGTTCAAATTCCTAGAGGGGAAATCCGATTAGTGTGAGGAAGCCCTCAGGTTACACCTGGCCACCAGATAGATCCCTGCCCAGCCTATTGATTGACTGCTCTGGATCAGGCACTCTGTCATTAATGCTCTTGATGACAAGTGGCAGAAAATCTAGCAAAAAAAAAAAAAAAATGGTTCAGCCAACAAGGACATGTGTTATCACAGAACAAGAAGTCCAGGAGATGGGCTCTTCAAGGTTAGTTATTCAGCAGTGTAGCTCTGTCGGGACTCTGGGTCTCTGTGGTTCTCTTGGCTTTCCCCCATGGGAAAGTGGTGGCAGCAGCAAGGAAAATCTTTCACTTCACCCAGAAGACTTCCTAGTGCCTCTCACTGGATTGAATATCATTGCACAGTCATGCCAAAACCAATAACTGGTGAAGGAGATAGAATTACTGTGATTGGCTAAGAGGCTTAGACTAGTCAAGATTCACTGCTCATCCAGCCTCCCTGTAGCATATGGCCACCTGGTACCTGAACAACTTTGGAATTCCGTCAGCCAAAAAGAGAGTCTGCCATAGATGTCCATGTAGTCAGTCAGGTAGTCACAGGTCAATTCCACTCTCCTGGAGCTGTCTTTTCAAGCAGGGAGCTACAGAGACAGCGTCCCTTAGAAAGGGCAGTGTGAGTGACAAACACTGTGACTGCCATGTCTAATGCAGGTCAACTTCCTTATCTCTTCTCAAATGAAGTGCCAACATGTACACAGTGGTTATTTTAAATGGTGAGGTAATAAATAATGTTTGGGTTTTTTTATACATTTTTGTATTTTCTAACTTTCCTATAGTATTCATTTTACAATTTTTAAAATGTTACTAAAAAAATGAATACCCACTATGCAGCAGTCTCCGTGCTTTGAAATAGAAATGTGGTTGCTCATAGGAAAATGTTTTGTGGCTGTCATGCTTTTTAGTAAAAGACATGAAAATTGAATAACCTTGATGACTCTGCCTTTTGGCTTGTGTTTGTATTGATTTAGCCTGCTTCTTGGATTCCATGGCAACCCTGGGACTTGCAGCCTATGGCTATGGCATTCGATACGAGTATGGAATCTTCAATCAGAAGATCCGAGATGGATGGCAGGTATGTGAGCCACGTTTTTAAATTTTGTCATTAAAATACTTCTTCATGGTGTTCTGGATGATTTATAGTTTACAGACATTTAACATGGAACTTCACTGATTCCCCTTGCATTTGGTTGACATCAGTGAATACTGCCACTCTTCCCCCTTTTGTATGTAAGAGCAGAGAGCCTGCCAGTGTCATTCACCACCAGATCCAGAGCATCTTATGCAGTGCCCGACTCACGAGGGTGCTCTGGAAGTATTTATCGCTGAGTGCTGAGTGTGGACCACCTACGCTGTGTGACGTTTGCTCTCTGCAGCCTGCTACATGGAGGAGCACATCTTTTGACGTTTCTCTCCCAATAACCTTTCACGGTAGGAGCACGTTGCCATATTATAGGTGAGAAAATTGAGGCTCTTAAGAAATGGAGTTACCTCAGATCACACTGCTGGCAAACATGGGTCTGTCCCCAGGTTTCCAGATCCAGGTTCAGTGTTCTTTTCTGTGCTCAGTCCTGTCCTCCTTGGCATGCCTGTTTTACAAGATACATAAGCTCAGGGTTCTGATTTTTTAATAAGGTAAAAGCAGGCAATCCTGTTTGCTGTAACATAAAATAAATCTGATACATGTTTAATATGTATCATTATAGTGCTCTGTAGGTTTGCACAAATAGTAATCAATCCAAACAAATGATTCTAGTTTTACTTTACTTTTATTTTATTTTTATCCTCACCCAAGGACATGCTTGTTCATTTTAGAGAGTGGGGAAGGGAGGAAGAGAGAGGGGGAGAGAAACATCGATGTGAGAGAGAGACATCAGTCTGTTGCCTCTCTTACACATCCCGACTGGAGACGGAACCCTCAACCTAGGCATGTGCCCTGACTTGGAATTGAACCCACGACCTTTTGGTTTACAGGACGATGCTCTAGAAACCAATTGAGCCACACCAGCCAGAGCTCTAGTTTTACTTTTGTATAACCAAACCAGGTTCTTAGGAATTTGTTTCTCATATCTTTGGGAACTCTTTGAGTCTACGCTCATCCCTGGTGTGGACGGTCTTCCCTGTTACTAAGTGTAATTTAGGCTTTTTCTCTCCCTACCTTTGTTTCATATACATATACCATTGACCAAAAGATACTGGTTGGTTTTCCAAAAAGCCTGAGTTCTCTCAGCCCCTCCCATACTTCCGAGAGTGGGTTTGAGGGCTGCACTCTGGGGTTGGATGGGAGGGTGCAGGCTGGAGCTAATCCCAGGGGAGTGGAAGGACAGTAAGCTCAGTGCTCCCCGCAGCCGTCCTCTTGCCCTTCTCTCAGTGTTTGGACACTCCGGGCCGAGGAAGAAAGGAATTGAAAGATTTGGTATGATGCAAGAATGCTTCAAGGAAAAAGTCTCAGAAGGAGAATATTGGGAATATGTTAAAAGATAAACTTCCAAATTTTGCTAAGGATCAGTGTATCTTCACCTACTTCTCAATAAGTCAGGAGTCAGCATTGTGTAAGAAAAAACTTTTGGACCCTGATTTGAGATTTAATTTCTTATTTGAGGCCTAATGGCCACTCATTACCTTTACAAGGTGTGTTGCCTGGACTAAGTCACCCAACTTCTCTGAGCCTCGGTTTTGTCATCTGCAAAATGGAGGTGACAGCTTCACAGAATTATTATGAAAATATGTAAAACATCAGCACACAAATAGACATTCAGTGAAATGTTCATTTTGCCTAAGGAAAGGAGGATAATTTAATAAATTGTGGTATTATATAATAAAATATTAATGTAGCCATTAATATCATTTTATTAATTTTAATGAAATGGGAAATTATTTATGTTAGCTGAAAAAAGGAAGCATAAAATCATATGGCTGGTATGACTCAACTATCCAAAGGCAGCCAAAAATATTAAGGGCTAGAAAAAAATACATGAAAGCTTCAATAGTAATTGTCTCTGGGAGATAGGATTACAGGTGACTTTTACTATCTTCTATTTATGTCTCACATTCCATAAGAAGTATGTATTTCAGAGTCATAAAAAGCTATGAAAAAGGAGTAATTGGGTCCCTTCCCTAGTAAAATAACATAGTTATGTGGTGAGAAGCTTCTTACTAGGTAGGCATTTCCAGTGTGGCCAGTGTTTTGACATGACTCAACCAGGCAAAACGTGGTATCCATTCTCTTTGAAAGTATTTTTTGTGGTACTCATTATACCCCCAATGTCTAAGGATTTCATTTCATATCTTTTAACTACTCTTGTGCAAAAGATTGAAGAGAAACTCTGAAAATCAATCTCAAAAAAAAATCTTTTTCATTGCATTTTCCCCAGAATTTTATGAAAGGTGATACCTACTACCTTTGCCACTTTTAAATGGTCTTTATTTCAAGAAACCACCCCTTCTGTCCTATCATACCAAGGAAGTATATGTCTCTCCTGTCGGACCAGGAATGATGTATTATCCAGTGTTCTTAAAGAAAAAAGAGAGACCAGGTGGCTTCGGCTAGCCTCACTAGCCATCGTCACTTCTTTTACTCTGCCTTGAAATTGAGTCAGAAGCACACATAGCTTCATTTGCCATATCCACTGTTTACCGGGATGAGATTTTAGAGAGCAAACATAAAATACGTCATACCACAAAGAAACTATTTCCATAAAAAACCGGAAATATCTTCCAGGAAAGCAGCATGCCTCTTCAGGCTATGGTCACACCCTATTCTCGTCGGACCCGTCCTTGCCCTTCCAGTGGCAGATATGGAGAATTCTGATGAAAATTATGCAAGCTGGGAAGGTTTTTAAAGGTTGATGGACTTTTAATTGTTGAAGTCTCTTTTCAAGGAAGATTTGCAGTCATATGTTCATCATGAAACCCCCCTAAAGAAAATAATTTTATTGCTACAATTCTTGACTTACTATCAACTCTAATGGGGATCAGTAATAATTCTCTGTGAAAATCACTGGCCTCTGGGAGGGAGCAGGGGCGGGATGATTGCAACAGCCCCACAGTGAGTTTAACATGACTAGCCAAAGTGCTGAGTTTCTACACACTTGCAGTTGAACCAAACGGTGTCTGCTGGACCCTTTTTTCTCTTAGAACCCCATGCCAAGCCTTCAATAACTAGTCATACAAAGTTTCCACTACCTAGCCATCTTTGGGTTACCATTGCAGCATTCTCTGTGTTCCCAGAAACATTTTGCGATTGTTTGTACCAGTAGAAAGCAAAGCTTGTTGACTACTCCTGGTGTTTGCTCACTGGTTCTTAATGTCCTGTGTGTCCCACAGTTGAGGGGAAAGCATTTCTTAGAATTTGGTCACTCACAGAGCCACCTGAGCTGACCTCTGCTTCCACACTGGCTGGGGCACAGATTGCATTGAGTAATTCCTCTAGGGAAATGCCAAATCCAGGCTGCCGCCCCCACCCAGGCTAGCACTCTGCCCCTCACTCCACAGAGCCACACTGCCTTGGTCTTGGCTCTCTTCATCTGCATGTTCACGTCCAACAGCCCGCTTGGGTGTAAATGAAAGCTCTCCTCCCACCTTGCCCCCTCCCTTCAAGTGACTCAGCATGTTTAGTACATTTGGGGATCACTGGCTCCATGGAAATCTAAATTTACAAGCCACTTTGTTGATTCATTGGGGAAAAAAAGCAAAGTAGAGAAGAGGTTTATCACCATCTGGCAGCTTCTGTGGATTTAGTGAGGGTGGTGAAGGGGGAGAGCAGTTCTCTTTTTCTTCTCTGATGTGCTCAGACCCACTTGTGGTTTGAAATACCTGTTTTCTCTATGTACCTTAAAAAACAAGCTTTGAAAAATCGAGGGAAATATTAAGTGATTCCTTGCTAAATCAGAAGGAGACTAAAAAATAAAGAACAGCAAGCTTAGAGATCTGTCCTCCTACAGACTCATTAACCCAGTGAAATTAAAATTAGCCCTTATTCGACAGGGAAAAGTAAAAGCCATATTGGATGGCATTACGAGTAATCAGCTGACTGGTCCCTTGTCACAAAGAGCGAGGACAACCTCTCACTTCCATAGGAGGCTGGGAATGGGCTGACAGTGGGACACCTCCAAGCCCGTGGTCACTTCTGGAAGCATTTCAAGCTGCTTGAGGGCAGGACGGTATGATCTTGTTGCATTTCTCAGCAGAAGATAGGTAGCCGGTTCTCCTCTGCACTTGACTTTTGGCAGAAAACTGTTTCTGCCTCATCATCTTCCTGTTTCATATACCTTCAGGTGTGTTTTACAACAGTCCTGAGTGCTGAAATGAAGCAAACGGTCCTTTCTTACAGTTCTTTCCTGTTACAAGAAAGTGTTCACATAGCCCAGTATTTGAAAACCCCAAACCTGCCCTTGCCTAAGTGCAGCCTGGGGTGTTTTGTAAAGCAGGATGTCGTTGATCCTTTCTGGACATTCTCATTTATTTGTCTTAGAGTCTAGTTATAGCACATAGTTTCTTATCACCTGATAAAATTCGATTGTATCCTTGTTAAAATTTAATTTTTTTTGTTCTCTTTATTACTGGGATAGTGGAAGTCTAAGTTCTGAGTTGTAGTTACTGACTTTGTGTCACCATGTCACTCCTGCTGCACCATGCAGCCCCTGGGGAATTGGTAAAGATGCAGAACTTCAGCTCTGGCCAGTGTAGCTCAGCGGACTGAGCACCAGCCTGTGAAATGAAAGGTCGCTGGTTCAATTCCTGGCCAGAGCACATGCCTGTGATATAGGCCAGGTCCCCAGTTGGGGGCACGCATGAGACAGTCAGTGTTTCTCTCACACACTGATGTTTCTCTCCCTCTCTTTCTCCCTCCCAACACCCTCTCTCTAAAACAATAAATAAAATCTTGAAAAAAAATAAGATGTAAAACTTCAGGTCCCATCTCAGATCCACTGAGAATGCACATTTTAACAAGATGCAAGTTGCCCATTAGCTCAGATCTAGCCCCAGGCTTCCCTAGGCTTCATCCTCCGTCTGAAACATCCTCCTGCCTCCAGCAGCTCTCTGACTCCCAGATCTTCTACAGAGGATGTTGTTTCTGTGAGTCTCCTTTCATTCATCATTATGCTGGTAGTTGATATTGATGGGTGGCTTACTGGCTTTCTTGATATGAAGTCATGATCAGTGTTTGAATAAATGAATGTGTATTTGCTTATCTGGCTGTTGACATAAATATTTTATTTCATATCTCAAAAAACATTAGCTGTGTTTGCTTCTCTCCCCACACTGTGCCCGGGGCTGGCACTGAGCCATAGTTAGGGCTGAGGCCCCCAGCCACAGAGTGTCCTAGTTCATAACCAATATCTCCTTCAACTAAAACCAAGTGAATAACCATATTCAAATCTCATTGACAAGGGTGCTTGGTACTAAAAACCTTACCAATTCCTTCTTGTCAGAACACTATTCCATTTTTCTAATATATGTAATATTTTAAATGTTTCACAGATATTATCTTTACATTAAAAATACATTCCCCTAAATATATTTTTGTTGTTTTTGTGTTTTAGCTTGTTTATTGCAAACCAAAATTCATTGGTATTCATTGGTATTTAGTATACTGTACTAAATACAAAATAGGATTTTAAAACTTTCATAAGAAATATTTTGTTACAGTGAACACAAATAGATGACAAACTATTAAATTGTCAGTTAAAGAAATTTCCTTACCTCTTAGTATATGTTATTTTCAAAATGGACCATAATTAATAATTATCAGATCATAACATTTGAGGAGTTCTGGCCAAGATGGAGGTGTAGGTAGAAACCCTTCACTTCCTTCCACAACCAAAAGGAGGATAACAACCAATCTGAAATCAATAAACAACCAAAAGCACCAGAAAATCAAACTGCATGGAACGCCAACAACCAAGGAATTAAAGAGAAAATCAACCAGAACAATGAGACTGATAAGGTGGCGAACCTTGCAGGCCAACTCAGAAAAACCGCAGAGATGTGGCCTACTGTGGGGGCCGGGCTGGCTGCCATGCTCCCTGGGCTGTGTGGGAGGGGCTGACTTAAGGGGAAACTGAGACTCAGAGCTGACTGTGGGCTACGGCTAGGGTTGCCACGGTGGGAGGTACTCCCAGTCTCACTTGAGAGTTCATCAAAAAGTGTGCCAGAGCCGAGCAGATGACCTGGACTCTTCCCTCTCTGGCTCCTCCCCCACAGGCAGCATGGCATTGCAGCAAAGAGGGTTGCCCTGCCTGGGTGAATACCTAAGGCCCCGCCCCCTTACAACTTAACAGTTACACAAGACAAAGAAATATGGCCCAAATGAAAGACCAGAGAAAAGCCTCAGAAAGAGAACTAAGCCAGGAGGAGATTGCAAACCTTATCTGATGGAGAATTTAAAGTCCTGGTAATCAAAATGCTCACAGATCTGATTGAGCTTAGTCAAAAAATGAAGAAACAAATGAAGGATACCCAAAGTGACATAAAGCAAAATATTCAGGGAACCAACAGTGACAGGAAGGAAACCAAGACTCAAAGCAACGATTTGGAACAAAAGGAAAAAATTAACATCCATCCAGAAGAAAATGAAGAAACAAGAATTTGAAAAAGTGAAGGGACTCTTACAAGCCTCTGGGACAACCTTAAACGTTCCAATATCAGAATTATAGGGGTGCCAAAAGGAGAAGAACAACAGCAAGATAATGAAAATATCTTGAGCAAATGATGAAGGAAAACTTCCCTAATATAGCAAAGGAAATAGACTTCCAGGAAATCCAGGAAGCACAGAGAGTCCCAGAGAAGTTAGACCCAAGGAAGCACACACCAAGACACATCATAATTACATCACCTAAGATTAAAGATAAGGAGTGAAATCAAAAGCAGCAAGAGAAAAGGAGACAGTTACCTACAAAGGAATTCCCATAAGACTATCAGCTGATTTCTCAAAAGAAACCTTGTAGGCAAGAAGGGGTGGGAAAGAAGTATTCAAAGTCTTGAAAGGCAAGGACCTACATCCAAGATGATTCTGTCCAGCAAAGCTATCATTTAGAATGGAAGGGCAGACAAAGTGCTTCCCAGATATAGTCAAGTTAAAGGAGTTCATCATCACCAAGCCCTTATTATATGAAATGTTAAAGGGACTTAGCTAGGAAAAAGAAGGTCAAAAATATGAATAGTAAAATGACAACAAACTCACAACTATCAACAAATGAACCTAAAAGAAAAGAAAAACAACAAAGACAAAAACTAAGCAAACCACCAGAACAGGAACAGAATCAGAGAAATAGACATCACACGGAGGGATTTCAGTGGAGAGGGGAAAGGGAGGAATGGGGGGAAAAGTACAGGGAAGAAGAAGCATAATTACTAGGCATAAAATAGACAATGAGAGATAAAAAATGGTATAGGAAACAGAGGACTCAAAGAACTTACATGTACAATCCGTGGACATGAACTAAGGGGAGGGGGATGCTGGAGGGTTATGGGGACAGGGTGGAGGGGGGATACAGGGAAGAAAATTGGAAAAACTAGTAGCATAATCAATAAAAAATACTTTAAAAAACAAAAAAATCAGATCAAAATTCTATAAGGATTAAATTAAACAAAGACAACAAAATGTCTTCTGTACCTGTACCGAAATCAGCTCTATTAAGGGAGCCTTCTATGAGTAGTGTTTCTTAACTGATTCTGTGCATTGTGGGCACTAGCATCTTCACTGAAACCATCATGTGGGACACATGAGGCCCAGGTGTACAACTGTAATCACCCTGGAGGGCCTCTGTCTCTCGCTGGAGCTGGACAATTGTCTTCATCAATGTTAAGACACAGACTCTAGAACACGGACCTAAAGTCAAATTTTCACTGTACCATTTCTATTTGTGCAACTTTGAGCAAGTTACAATTTTCTCATGTTTAAGAAAGGAATCATAGTTTCCTGTGAAGATTAACTGCAGTAATACATATAAAACATTTAGAGCAATATTAGCAAGTATTGTTGTTTCTGTTTTAGGCTGTGCAACAGTAACTACCATGAATTGAGATTGACAACCAGCTCACTACTGGGAGCCAAAACAATATTCTCCAGTTGATTCAGTTCAAGATATTTTTAATTTGATATCGTGGAAATGGCGAGGTCTCCCTCTTCTGAAAAATATGTTCTAAGCCGTATCCTTTTTGCAGGTAGAAGAAGCAGATGATTGGCTCAGGTATGGAAACCCGTGGGAGAAGGCCCGCCCCGAGTTCATGCTGCCTGTGCACTTCTACGGAAGAGTAGAGCACAGCGAGGCTGGGACCAAGTGGATCGACACCCAGGTATTCAGAGTGTCCCCATGCTGAGCACATTGTACAGTACAGCACAGTGAGTGTGCAGCACAGAGTATAACGTGTTTATGATACTGAGTGTAGTATGTCGTGTATTGAATAATAAAGCACATTTTTATAAATAAATGTGTTACTCCTCTTAGTGCAACCCAGTCATTTTGGAGACAAGGGAAGTGAGGCCAGGAGATAAGTGACCTACTCAAGGTCAAGAGATGCACCAGGGTCATTCTGCAATCAGCTTTACCAAAGATTAATCAATTCTACAATCCCAGTATGTTTAGCTCTCCATTTTACAAAAAGTTGTTGATACCAAGATTGAATAACTTAAAATGTCCTTCACCCCATCACCACATATACATTAATTTACTTATAACTTCTTAGGGGTAATTTTTAAACTGAAGTAATTACTTGAAGAATTACCAAAATTCATTGCAAAGTCAAAAATAATGCAAAATATTACAAAATGTACTCTGTTATCTTGTGCCAAATCACTCTTACAGAAAATGCTGGTGTCAACCAAGTGTACTTGCTTCGTGGCCACTAGATTTATCCTGCCACTATATTGGAGTGTTACCCTGTCGCTGAACCATTCTGTTTTCAGCACACCCAGTGGTGGTTAATGCTTTGCTGTCTTCATACTTCCTGATAAATAACCTTTATTAACTATTGGAGTGCACCATCCAGTCATCGGAGCCACCACCTGAGATATTTAATAAAGATGGCCTCAAGCTGGAAAAGATGCATCACTGGTTATTCTTTAAAAGCTTAAAGAAAATGGTCAAGAGCCATTAATATTGTTCTTATATAACAAAATCGGGAATGATACTCAGTATTGCAGTACTAAATTCCGTGGGTTTGTGGATTATCCTCCATAAATAAATGTTTTATTTTGTATTCTAGAAGCACCCAGACCTGTGTTGTGGCTGGATTTTTAAACTAACAGTCTGTTCTGCTAATTCAAGTAGAGCTACTCACCTCTCAGAAAAATAAGACTTTTTAAAAAGAGAGTTTTCCTAGCTAAACATGAATTTATTCAGCATATGAAATAACAGATTAGAAGCTGAAAATAGGTCATAGTCTAATGATAAAAGGAATAAACTAATACTGTGATTTCAAGATAGTCTCTCTTTTTTAGTTAAACAGACAATAATCTAAGTTGTACTTGGTTACAAATATGATCAGGAGAGCTGCAAACAAATCAATTGTTATTATGTCCAAAGAATTCATACATATATTTGCTATTAAACTAGCAAGTATTTGGTATGGATTTGGTGTCTAAAACTTCCAGGGACTTCCGATGTGTTTAAACATGTGCAGATTTACACGCTCAGTGCTGGAAGTATTCTGTTGGCACTGTAGGTCCCACTATTGAACTGCTTTGTATTTGCAAAGTACTTCTAGACATTTTCATAATATGTCCAGAAATTCAGTTAGAGAGAATGTGTTTTCTGTGCCCACAAAGGCAAGGTTATGGGGCAGATGTAATATAAGGTGAGTGACCCAAGCAGCACAGAACTTGGTGGATCTATGCAAGCCATCAGTGATTAGCCCTAGATTTGTAGCTGGTAGGTAGGGTCGGAGAGCATGAGGTCACACAGCTGTGGGCAGCTGCCAGGAAACTGAGCAGTTAATTTCATTCTGTGTCAGTTCAGGTCCTCTGGGAAGCAGACCCCAGAGAGAATGAGAAGTGCAAGTGATTCAATTAATGTCATTCATCTTCCTTAGAGTTTGACTCTGATAAGGCAGGGAATAGAAATGAGTCTTTCCCCACATAAATTTTAAATTTACATGAAACACAGTTCATCTTTCTGTTCTTCTCTATTTCAATGACTGTCACCGAGATTGAGCTAGATTTTCCAAAGCTTACTTCTTAGACCCATCTCAGCTAATTATCAGCTGACTTGTTAGATCACTAAAATAACTCCTCTTCATGCAATTTGGGAAAATCTAGTATAGCATTTTAAACGTCATATGTAATCTATCTTCATAAATTTCTTATTCCATTGATTTTTACCATTTTTGAAATCAGATCATTGAATAACCTACACTAAAACTTACCCTGATAACTATTTTTTAATGGGAACAGATTCACATTTGTCACTTTGTTTGTACACCATATTTTATTATTCTTAGAGCGGTGGCTTGATCTGAAAATAAAAAGATCTGTATCCAGATCAAGGCAAGAGAGAAGTCAACATGGAAATGATACAGAAAACCATCCGTCTGGATGGTTCAAGCTTTCCAGATTGTTCCAGTGAGGGGAGGATCCACAATGGCCCCTAATACCATGCCAAGCCCCACCCCCCAGCCCAGCCCTAGGACCCTTGTTTTAGTTAAGGCCTCGCACAATTTGAGTTGGTGATAGACCGGCAACAGAATTCCAGTAGCTGTCTCCCAGCCTATTGTTCGACCTGTCATCACCTTCTGGAAACAGTGAGCAGCTGCTTCATTTCAATCCAACAGGTGGTCTTGGCCCTGCCATATGATACCCCGGTGCCCGGATACATGAATAACACCGTCAACACCATGCGCCTATGGTCTGCTCGGGCCCCCAATGACTTTAACCTCCAAGACTGTGAGTACAGCATGGGCTCCTGTTTCCCTACATGTGTGCTTAATCTTCCTGATCTGAGGAGCGAGTTAGTACCCTGCTCCAGAAGATGGGATAGAACAAGGATCTTGGGGACTAGGACATAATGGTTTCTTTCTGATTGCTAGTTAGAACCAAATGGAGCTTGAGGAAAAAAGCCTTGAGCTTCTGATATGAACTCTTCAGGAACTAAGCAGCTGTAGGGAGGAGCAGGCGTGGAGGACATTGTTAAAGCAGTCCTTCATTCAGTCTGGCCGCCTTAGACTCTCATGTGAATCATATCATAAAGGTTTGCTGAAATCCTTTTGGATTTTTAGGAATTTTAGGAATCCCACATGGTACACAGCAAGCATCAGGTGAGATCAAGGGACTTTGATAAGAGTGGCTGGCTTGTCTATTTATTCATTTTTCTAACATTCCCCTCAGTTAACATTGGAGACTACATTCAGGCAGTGCTGGACCGAAACCTGGCCGAGAACATCTCCCGGGTCCTCTATCCCAATGATAACGTGAGTGATCAAGCTTGCTTTCTCAGTGGAAACAGAAGCAGCTTATTTTAGAAGCACCTGTTCATGAGCTCTATAAAACACCACTTTAATATTTTGTTTCTTCAGTGCAAAATAATCTCCATATCTCTTCCTGAATTGTCTAGATTTCTCCTCCCACCCAAGTAAGGAAACCAAATTTGTGCAATTCATGAAATCAGAATTGGTATTTTGCCCTTGATTAGTGACCCATGACTAATTGGGAAGTTCTGTATGTGTATTTCAAAACAAACCCGGATATAAGAGAAGAGTTGAAGAAATTTCATCCACACCTATCCTGGAGGTTTCCTGCCTGGCCTCTTCCCCTCAACGATGGGGCTTTTCCAGTCCTCTGGCCCCAGGTGAGGTAGAGTCATGGACTTCGGAGCTGACCCAGGAGCAAATACTTATTTCTTATGCCACTTATCCATCTCTTTAAACTTCATCTTATGAGTGATTGTTTCTATACACTAAGTATAGCTTAGCTTAAAAAAAAGCACTTGGAACTGGACCTTTGATGCCTGCTATGGATTTTTATTTGGTTTAAATATACTTAGCTCTTACTTCCACATGAGTAAAATCATTTTCTTGAAGCTATAATGATATTTTTTAAAAAGATAATCTCAGAAGCAACCAAATTAGGACTCTGGTCTACAGAGATGGCACAAAACAAAGATTTGGGGACAAGGACATAAATGATCCTTAAGGCCAGATGTTCACTTGGTGTTAAACCACTGTTTCTAAGGAGGATTAAGTTTGCTGCAGCATATTCAAGAACTTAGCGGTATATGTTATTTTTCCTTTGGAAGAAATATTGTAATTCAGTACCTTTCAGAGAAATCTCTGACCCAAAAGCAAAAGGTTGATCTATTTCATGGTCAGATAAAGTAAGAATCCTTCCAAGTCTGGGGCCGTACTGCCTAGCCAAACCCAGCCTGTGGGATTGTTCAACTTGAAGGGGCTTGAACTTCATCCTGCTGTCTTCAGTAAGAACCAAACTTTACTTGGAAATAATCATCTACAGCAATTGACAGCATCTACTAAGTTAACATGAGGTGCAAATTTGACTAAATTCATTGAGTAAAAGGTAGCTCTCAAGGTTATGCTTCTTTTTAACTACAAGTTAATAAATCATTTTTGTACTGTAATTACAAGAATAAACTCATTCTTTCTCCCCAACTTGGCCATCTAGTCCAAGTATTCTTCCAAGAATCTGTCCTCCCTCTGCAATGAGTCAGATATTTTTGTCTTGCTTGAAGCTTTTTATATGCTTCTGATCACTATAAGAGAAGTACAGAACCCCAGATGTGCTCTCTAAGTTCTTCAGTAACGCAGGCGTGAGCACCCTGATGCACCCCCCACGATCTTGCTGTGGCAGTGAGGTCCCAGATGTGCAGAACAGCTTGCCCTGCCTGTTCTCTCTCCCCTGGACACCCTTTCCAGGCTTTCTCTGCCTGCAGGGAGCAAGCACTCTGTCCCTCTGTGCTCCTCTGACAGATTCCTCTTCACCTTTCAGGGCTCAGACAAAAGATTACCTGAGTGCCCAGTTTCCCAAAGTACTGTGTATGTACTAAAGTATAACATTAATTTTTTTTAATTATCACATTTTATTAAAAGCCTTGTTTACACATCTGTCTCTCCTCACTAGTTTGAACTTCTTGAGGTCAGCGATTATGTTGAATCATTTTATTTCTAGGATATTAAAAATTCCCTAACTCAATAAATGTCTCATTAATTTTGGGTGAATTTGTAGTGCTTTTTTAAAGAGTAATGATTTCATTATAATTTCACCCAGATACATGCCATTACGGGAAAAAATGTAAGCAATATAAAAGAGTACCATAAGGAAAGTAAAAAAGAAAAATTTCAAATTCTACCCATAAAATCTCATTAGTGATATCAATCCAGTTTCCTATTAATGACTTGCAATTTTTATTTTGGTTTTTAAATTTTTATCAAACTTATACTTGCACACAGTTTAAAGAGAAACACAGTTCTGTGAGGCTTGTACAAAAATATAGTTCCCTGCTGCCCACATCCCAGAAGCAGCTATATCCCCTTTCTTGTAATTGATTTCCTGGATTCTCACCTCCATATTTCTAATAACATGCTGCTGTTTCTTCTTGGTTGGCCCGTTTTTACAATTGTGCGTTGACTTCCCACTGTAGAAGATGAGAATACAGCTCACTCCCTCACGCACACTCCCGCCCTCACCGCACAAATGCATGTATCCTGCCTGCATTCTCTCAACGTGATGACATAGAATTCTCACTGGCGCCTTCATCAATGTTCACATTATAACGACCATGTAAATGCTTCAGGGTGCCGGCCTGTGCATGTGTGTCATCATATAAGGATTGTGTTTCCTTGAAAAGGTTTTGTTTTTCCTGGAGTTAATAATTGTTTTGTTTGCTTTGGTTTTAAGCACTTTTCCCAAATTTACTCTTCACTCTATCTCGTTGTAGAAATTTTCTCTCACTATATTCAGATACATTCATTATTCTGTTAACATGGTGTTTTTGAAAAGCCTCTTCTGGATCTCTGCTGGGCGACTGACTGCTCTGCTGTCATCTCGTGATCTTCTCTCCCTGTTACGCTGAGGACCCCTGTGCTTGTTGAAGTTCTGGGATCATTTGTTTTCACATCTTTCTTTTTGTTTGTTTGTTTACTCTTGTTTTGCTAGTGCACATACTCCAAGGGTGTCCTGGGAAAGGATGTATATAAGGTCAATTTTTTTTGAGCCTTTGCATATCGGAAAATATCGTATTCTATCCTTACATTGATAGTTTGTCTGGATGTAGAACACTCAGATTTTTTTTGTTGATGTTCTTTCACTTTTCAGTATTGCTAAGAAGTACAATGCAATTCTTGGTTTAAACGAAATTTTTTTTTAACTTTTAAATTACAGTTGACACAATTCTGGTTCTCTTGATCTTTTGTTTGAATCCTGCTTTTTCCCTTTGAAAGCTTTTATTCCCCCCTCAACCCCCGCTCTACCTCTGCCCACCCTCCTCCCAACTCCCACCATCGCTCAACCTCTCCTTTCCTTCCCACAACCAACCGCTTCCAAGTGCACGAAATCTGGGGATGGGTGATGTGACGTGCGTCTCTTTTCACCCACTGGGCCTGTGTGTCCTTAGTCTGGGAACACAGCACTACGGAACCAGTCCTTTAGTTTTCTTACCTTTTTCTTATATTTTTCATTTCTTTGTCTTCTTGCTCAGCTTTCTGGGCAGTCACAGCTCTCTCTCCCAACCCTTCTATTGGGTTTTTCATTTGGGCTATCATGTTTGAGCTTCCAAGTAATCTTTTTATCTTTAGATATTTTCTTAAAGCATCTTAATCTTATTTCTTGAATACAGTCTCTTTTCTAATCTATCTGAGGATATTGGTAGTATTCTTATAATAGTCTTTTTTCCTCATCTCTGTGCCATCTAAGTTGGCTTTTGTTTGTTGATTATTCTAACCTCCATCTTCTTTCACAATGTTTTCTTAGATGTCTAGTGATTCTTTGCTGCCCACTAAAGTTTAAGGGAGGGGTATCCACAAGCTTTGGGGTGGCTCCGTATCTTTGGGTGGGGTTTCTGTCTTTGGGCTTCACCCCACTGTGACCCGGTGGGGCCACTTCCTGGGGTGCGCCTCGTGTCAGTGTGTCTTTAGGTCTCCCTCTAGCTGGCCAGATTCTCTAGAGAAGACCTGCCACTTCTTTCCCAGTGGAATAATATTGACTGCCTGTGTTTGGATATCTGGTGGGGGAAAGAAGACTGAGAGTCTCAACATTCAGTGCATACACTTTCACTTAACCGCCTCCCTCCCATTTTCATTACGTGGTGGTACCCCACCTTCCCCTGTACCTGCTGCCCTCCAGTTCAGAGAACCTGTTTTACCATCTCCATAGAAACGCCAACAGCTTCTGCTTCTACTGGGCAAGGAACTGGCCCCGCTGCGGGAACTGGGATGAGGTCTGAGGCTACTGCTTCCTAGACAGGCTCTCAACCAACCCATACCCCTTCTTCACCCCTCCTTCCTAAAGTGACCCGGTGCTGTCATTTCCCGAGCCTTTGGGATGTGTAAATTGAGTTGTTTTTTGGCTCTCTTCCAATACTAAGTCAGGATGGAGCTTTCCTGCCTCTTCTGGCCCAGTTTTCACTCATCTGTTTTTTCAGCTTCTAAAACATTGTTATTGTCTTCTCTCCCATCCCCTTCATTTATCAGTATGCCTTTTTAATATCCTCTTACTGTCATTTAAATGGAGTTTCAGGAAAGAGCAAAGGCTAATGCCTGGTGTCCAACCTGCCATCTTCTACCAGCTGTCCAACGGGCTTTCGCCTTAAAGTTTTCTGGGCAGAGACACCAAGTTTTGGCCAGGCGTAACAGTATGAGCTACTCACTTAGTCTCTCTGGCTTGAAGTTTTTTGAAGGGAAGGAGCTAAGACTGAAGCAGGAGTACTTTGTGGTGGCTGCTACCTTGCAAGATGTCATCCGACGTTTCAAAGCCTCCAAGTCTGACTCCACGGATAGTGCCACAACCGCATTTGATGCCTTTCCAGATCAGGCAAGTATTCAGCCTGTGAACGCAGGTGGGGCAGCTGAGGGGACAGGGACTTCTTGTCACATTTACTCCTCTATTTCGGTGGAGTAGGTACAGCGTACTAAAAGACTAGAGTAGGTACAGCGTGCTAAAGTGTTCCATGGAAGGGGGGGGCATTTGTTTTGGTCTTCGCCCAGCATGTATAGGTCAAGGAAGCCAGAGCTGGGCCATCAGTCACCTTCACCTTAATGTTTTCCTCCCACAGGTTGCCATCCAGCTGAACGACACTCACCCTGCTCTCGCCATTCCTGAGCTGATGAGGATTTTTGTGGATATTGAAAAATTGCCCTGGTCCAAGGTCTGAATAGTTTGGCTCCTTTTTCTTTCAGTTAATCAGGATGTCTGTGGTTGGGAGATTTTGCCAAAAGCTCCTTTTGTGGTTGTTTAAAATAAGTTACTGTTGCTAACTTTAGCAGTTAGAAGTCAACTTTGCCCTGGTGGCTGACATTTCTCTCTCTTTACTACTTTATAGTGAGTAAGACTAAGAAATAAATAAATACACTTCTAATGGGACTTATCTTTTTTTTTTTTTTGTCTAAAAGGATTCTAAATTAAGTCTCTAACCTCGGGATACAGCTACTTGAAAGTGTCCCATTGCTTTAGAAGTCAGTATTTTAAACACATTTTGTACCATCTCACAGTACTCCTTAAGTTTTTATTCCTCAAATTTTATTTGTTTAATAAATAAAAGATATATTAGAATAGTAGAGAAGATTTATCAGCATGCTGTCTTAAGTTTTATCAGTCATATTTCCCACTCGGTGGACCATTTAGGAACCTAGTGGAATCAAGTGTGTCTCACTACATACAAACAGAGTTCTCTTGCAAATGCATTGTCCCGCTATGAACAGGTGGGAGCTGAGGAAATGTCTGGCCCCGTGGGGTGGGGGGTGTGAAGCAAAGCAGCTCCGCCCTTCCTCTCCCTCAGGCGTGGGACATCACCCAGAAGACCTTCGCGTACACCAACCACACGGTGCTCCCAGAAGCCCTGGAGCGCTGGCCTGTACAGCTGGTGGAGAAGCTGCTTCCTCGACACTTGGAAATCATTTATGAGATAAATCAGAAGCATTTAGATGTAAGTCATTTTGAGCGTTTTATAAGAATGAGGTCCTGGGATGTGGGGTGACTACCGTGTTACCTCTTACCAAACTTGAAACCTAAACATCTTTCAATCGTTGATACATCAAAAGTATCCAAGTGTGGGTGGGACTCTGGTAGAGACATCTTTTTGAAAATGCTGAAATAGAGGAGTGGCATCTCCCTAAGGCTGACTGGCCCTGCTCTGTGGGAGTGAAGTTTATATTCCCTCCATCAGAGAGTTTGCTTGGGAAGTGAACAGCATTATCTCAATGTTACTTTAAACCTGAGTGAACAGTGTGGCTTCTCTCTTCCTTTGGCTAGAAAATTGCGGCCTTGTTTCCTAATGATGTTGACCGCCTGCGAAGGATGTCTCTGATAGAAGAGGAAGGAGGCAAAAGGATCAACATGGCCCATCTCTGCATTGTGGGCTCCCATGCTGTCAATGGCGTGGCTAAAATCCACTCCGACATCGTGAAGACCCAAGTGTGAGCTTCCGTTCCGGCGGCAGTGGGTCTGACTTCAGCCCATTCATAAACAGGGCTAGTACATTCAGGGTTGCTTTGGGGATGAGGAGAGACTCCGTCAAAATGTTGTAAAGTATTTTTTCTATACAAAGTCCTCTTCTCTTAAAGAAGAAGAATAAAGGCCTTTCTGTCTAGATAATCCTAGTTCCAGATTTATCAGCCAAACAAAAAAAAAGTATTCTGCTGAAAAGTTTGGTTTATATGTCAGTGCTGGGAAATCATATGGAGGTGATTGGATTTGGGGTTTTTCTTGTAACTATTTTGAATTGCACATAGATTTCTATTTAGATTGACAGCCATTCCCTCCCTCATCCTTTATTTAATCTTTCTAAGCCTATACTTGGCTTCTTAAATATAATTCTGAACTTCATCCTGCATGCAAGAACCTGCTGTTTCAGCCAAATTCAGTGATGTCTCTTCTGTCTCCAGATTCAAGGACTTCAGTGAGCTAGAACCAGATAAGTTTCAGAATAAAACCAATGGGATCACTCCAAGGCGCTGGCTCCTACTCTGCAACCCAGGGCTTGCAGAGTTAATAGCAGAGGTAACTGGGAAGTGCGGAGAGGGAGGGAGGTCTGGCAGGAATGCCCCAGGCCTGAGTGCACTTGCAGTTGGCAGAACCAGTCTGTAGCGGGGCCGGCTTCATCAGCGTGTGACGTGTGCAGTTCCACGAGGCTCCAGGCTTGATTTAATTCTCCACTGCAGTCATCTTGAAATTCTTAATTTTTGAACAAGGACCCCCACAAATTATGTACCTGGTCCTGGCTAACAACATTCATATGGCACACAGATGGAAGATGATAACCCTATTTAACAAAGAGGATAACAAAGGTCATATAAATAACTAGTAGAACCTGGGTTCTTTGTCAGATTTCTGTTTTTAACAATTACTACCACTGAAACTACATTTAAGATAACGGCAAAGTGGTCTTCCCACACAGCATTTCTAGCCTCTTCTGTGAGTGAAGCCATTCTGTGTATTGTGTGGTAGGTGAGCTCTCCTGGTGTGAGTGAGTGTGAGCACTCACCACAGTGACAAACTGCTCATTTGGGCTTGATTGCCATCCCTGACTAAAGTCCCCTCTTCTTTAAACTGAAAGAAAATCGGGGAAGACTACGTGAAAGACTTGAGCCAGCTGAGAAAGCTACACAACTTCCTGGGTGATGATGTCTTTCTCCGGGAAATCTCCAATGTGAAGCAGGTGAGGCTTCTGGGGGTGGGGGGGTTCTTTCCCCAATACTAGCTTAGAGGGTTTATGCTGTGGTTTTTAACAAGAGACCACGTGATGGTTCTCAGCCAAAAGGACTCAGGTACTGTGCACTGTCTCAACAGGAGAACAAGCTGAAGTTTTCTCAGTTCCTGGAAAAGGAATACAAAGTGAAGATCAACCCTTCCTCCATGTTTGACGTGCAGGTGAAGAGGATCCACGAGTACAAGCGGCAGCTCTTGAACTGCCTGCACGTGATCACGATGTACAACCGTGAGTCAGCCCTGTAGCCACCGGCTGGCCCTGGGGGTGGAAGCAGCCCTGGGTGCCGCTCTCCATCCTGGGTTCCATCCACTTCTCCATCTTTTTCAGGCATTAAGAAAGACCCTAAGAAGTTGTTCGTGCCCAGAACAGTTATAATTGGTGGCAAAGTAAGTCGATTCTGCTCATTGGGGATGTGGGGACTCTGGTCTCTTGCCATTTCTCCACTTCCTCATGGCGTCGTTATGTCAGCATGTTTGACCTTCTTCCCCAAGGCTGCCCCAGGATATCACATGGCCAAACTGATCATAAAGCTGATCACTTCCGTGGCAGATGTGGTGAACAATGACCCCATTGTTGGAAACAAGTTGAAAGTCATCTTCCTGGAGAACTACAGAGTGTCTCTTGCTGAAAAAGGTAGTACCCTCATTGCAAACCATGTGAGTCCAGGGCAGATTCTAGGGAAGGGTTACAGGATACAGAAAAATGGGGCAGCTGAGCTCAGGCGGCCAGTAACTTGGGATAGCAGGCATCACTCTTGGGCAGAATAAGAGCCTAAACCAAGAGCTTTCCAGGTGACCCAACTAACAATGAAATTGCTGTCCCCAACGTCAACATCACACTGTATATTTCACAATATCACAGCATACATTGGAGTGCATTTCCCTCCCACCTAGTTAGAGCTGGGGGCTGGAGGAGGTGGCCATGAGGCTTTGGTAAAGTGTAGCCTGCTCTGCAAAAGAAAGGAAAGGTCTTCAGGTCCCAGCCCCAGTTTGCAATAGAAAACCACTTACCCAGCCCCCAGATAGTCCTCTGGTCACTCTGTTTGTTCATGTGGCGACAGGGAATGAGGACAGACGTCAGGCTGCCAGAGCACAAGGCTCAGATGTGCCTCAGATGGTCACTCTGAGATCAAGCATTGAGTTCCCACATGGGGACAGCCAGACTGGCAAGAAGCCAATATCCCTTTCTCTGCCACTGGGACCTTTGCTTATTTGCATCACATGCCCACAAAGCACCATCCACATTCAAATGCCAACTGTGTATTCACCCGTTTCCCAAATTAAAAAGGGATCTTTCTCTTTCTGAGGTGTTCGTAGGTCCTCTGATGATACTGTTTAAGAACTGTCTGCACAAAGGAAAAAGAGCCAGGTTCCTACAGATGCAAATGAAGACATATCTAACCCACAAACAAGCTCTCAAAGTTAAGCAGAGAATTAGTCTAGACCTTTGCAGTCAAAGGGCGGGCAGCACTAATTTGTGTATAAATCAAACTGAAAGGTCAGAGGCTTGGTGTCGCCGCAGACACACCTCAGTCAGACACGGTTTATTTCCCTGCAGGGAAAGTGGAAGGAAGGTGAGGAGAAATGGGAGGAGTGCAAATAATCCAATTTCTTCAGCTTGCAAAAGAAGGGTCAGGAGAGACTGAATTTTAAGGATCAAGAAAAAGCAGTTTCAATATATTGTTTAAAGGTATAAAGAAGAAATAAAATAAAGCCATAACAAAAATTGGAAGGGAGAAGAGAGATGTGGCAACTTTTATAGCAGAGTCAAAAGATGCTCTTTGAAGTTAAGACCAAGAAAGAGTAGTGTGAGCATATAGTTATTTAGTACTGTGGCCATAACCACCAAGACAGCACCTCAAAAATGGATACAAGTGGTTGCCTGAGTCAAGGGGAAGAGAGAGATCTGTCCTTCACCATTTGAATGTTTACACTGATGACATGTACTGCTTTAGTGATCTAAACAAGCCAGCCAAATACATTTGTGGATACAATCCAAGCTGATCTAGAGAGACAGTCACTCATTTAACACGCCTGCCTTGCTTGCAGTCATTCCTGCCACAGATCTGTCGGAGCAGATTTCCACCGCAGGCACTGAAGCCTCAGGGACAGGCAATATGAAGTTCATGCTGAATGGGGCACTGACCATCGGGACCATGGACGGGGCCAACGTGGAAATGGCAGAGGAAGCCGGGGAAGAGAACCTGTTCATCTTTGGCATGAGAGTGGATGATGTGGCTGCTTTGGACAAGAAAGGGTGAGAGAGCAGCTCTCCCAGAAGGATACCTGCCCACCCGGGTGTCCCGCTGAGGCTGAGTCACATGAAATGTAGCAGCAGACATCTCCCAAAAATCAGAGGAGTGCCCTGGTCACAGGTTAATCTTAGGAAACCCAGCAAGTAAAAGTAAAAGGAGCTTGGGCCCAGGTGCATTGAGTTGTTGCTCTTTTTGTCAGCCATTGCGAAGCTGGTCTGATGAGCTAATCACTTCTCTGCATCCTGTGATTCTTTATTTGGATCAAAAGATGAGCCTGTGTTTAGTGAAGTTTTTGCATATAATTTAAACCATCCAGTGTTCCTTTAAAATTGCAAAGAAATGGACTAAAATGTGGGAGAGGATAGGTATGGACGTGTAGAAGCACCCAGGAATACTGTTTTCCTTAATATCTGGAAAGGCTTAATAACCTGGACTCCAACAAGAAATAAACAGTGCTGCCCAAAGGAACTATGGAGATCCCAAAATTTGGAGGATGTCCGGTGTAGTTCCTAACCTGGGAAGTAAATTTTAATTCAGTAGCAACAAATTTGGGGATCTATGTGTCCAAAAGCAACTGGTTCATTTAACACAGTGTTTGTTTAGAGCCATAAAGTCTGCTTCAAAATGAATCTAAGTATTGTATTTTGCCAGGTTAGACATTGCTTTATGACTACAATTTTGTATCTACTGTCAAGGTCTTCATTTACAAGGAACTAAACAAATTCAAGAGGGAAAATGTCAAGATCTAGTCAAATATTGATACCCATAATGAACTTTATAATAACTTCTATAAATACTAGTATTTCTGAATGCATTTTTCACAGTTAATATGGTGTTGAGTGTGTTGGTAATCACAAACACTAACGGAACCTTCTCATCACACCCCCACCCCACAGGTATAACGCAAAAGAATATTACGAGACACTTCCAGAGCTGAAGCTGGCCATTGATCAAATTGACAATGGCTTCTATTCTCCCAAGCAACCTGACCTCTTCAAAGACTTAATCAACATGCTGTTTTATCATGACAGGTGAGTTCTCCCAAGAAGATAATGTTATTTGGGCCATGAAAAGGGAACAAGGACATCTTAAACCAACTACAACCCAACCATGTAGATTAGCATAGGTCTGTGATCTAATAAACTAACTTAGGCTTGAAAAGAAAAGTTAAATCTTCTCCACTGGCAATGCTAGGAAGCTTTAAGAATAAGACCCACAAATCTGGTATTATTTTTCTCCTTCCACTGGTGTGTACACAGCTTTCAGATGCACCCATGTATGACATTCTTACATGTAGAAAGAACCATGGAAACCTTGAGAGCTGTTTAAAATTCTTGTGAATAGAAATATGAGTTTGGTAAACTGACTGTGTCTGACATTAAGCCAAGGAGAATTCTAAATGGAATCTTAACACATATCTGTTATTGAAGCTTTTCACCATTTTAATTTTTCCTTCCAATCATGCACAAAAAAACAGGTTTAAAGTGTTTGCAGACTATGAAGCCTATGTCAAGTGTCAAGAAAAAGTCAGTCAGCTTTACATGGTAAGTACTTTGCTGAGACTTAAAAAGTAAACCAGTTTACTGCGGTTAATTAAAAATTTTGTTTATTTTTATTAAATCTAAATAGCAAGGCCCCACTGACCAATCAAAAAATGGAAGTGAGACAACTATCTAGGTTCAGATCAAAACTTGACTTTTCCCAAGTTCAAGCAGAAGTCGGGACTTGACTTTTCAGTAGCCGTTGTAGATATTTTAATATCCAAGTAAAAAAATTACAAATAATTTGATATTTATTGAACACCTACCATGTAGCAGGCATGTTCTGGAAACTAAAGGTATAAAGCCAAATTAAATACTCACTTACCCACTCATTTATTCAACAGAGAGGCACTGGGGCCTTCTTCATGGCAGGCACCGTGCTGGGCACTGAGACCACAGCGTGGACCAAGTCGAGGCCTCTCCCTCCCCTCAAGGAGCCCGTTTAGTGCACATCAAAATCACCTAGGTAGCTTTTTAAAGTTCAGATGCCAGTCCCCCTCGGAGACCTTCTGACCCAGTAGTGGGTGAGATCACCATCAGTAGTTTAAAAACCTGCTTAAATGATTCTAATGCTGGGCCATAGTTTATTGGGATAAAGACTGACCACTGTTCTTTGAAAGTTGCACAATAAGTGCCTCTCCTGGGCCACCCATGGAGTGGGGCTGTATGAACAGGATATAAATGTGTAGAAAGAAGGGAGGATTCATGGTTGAATTTTTTTAAAAAAGAAAGAAAGGTAAAGGAAAAAGAAAGACTGTACAAAAAAAGGAAAAAGGAAGAAAGGAAAAGGAAAGGCAAGGCCAGGGCCATGAACATCTTTACCAAATAGCCCAGCCCTCTGGGCATATGCAGTAAATGCATGGAAAGGTTGATCATCTCTGACAGAAGACTTTTAGTGAATCGCAGGCACCACAGAAGATCTGATATAGGAAGAGAGGGAGGGTCTCTTGAGGTCGATGTCCTTGAGCCTTCTGGGCATAGTTGCCCTTGCCCCCATAGTCTTTTGTTTTTTTCTATTCTTACCCAAGGACATTTTATTTTCATTGCTTTAGAGAAAGAGGAAGAGAGAGAGAAAAACATCAATGTGAGAGAGAAACATTGATTGGTTGTCTCCCGTACTTACCCAGACCGGGGATCAAACTCACAACCCTTCCGTTACGGGACAACACTCCAACCAACTGAGCCACGCCGGCCAGGGTGCCCCATAGTCTTTATTTTTGCCTTTCAACCATTATATAGCAGAATAGTGAGGATCCATAAAATCACCACGTTCTGCCCTTTGGACAATTAGAAATTACTTCCAACAGAAACATACACTCACGTTTCTTTGTATTCCTTTCTCCAAAACAAGGTGGTTCCTACAGTCATTTCACGTATCTCATTGGGGTTTTAAAATAGGGTAATTCAAAGCTCATGCTGCTTCACAGCCATGATCTTCTGGTAGAGTCATAGCCAGTCCCCCAAATGTGCACAGACCAGAATAAATTCAAGTTAATGGCCAAAAGCTAGGAGGGGGAGTGATAGAGTTAAGCTGAGGGGCTCACTCCCTGCTTCCTGAGCAATGGAGAGAGCAGCCACATACAGCCTTCAAGGGCTCAAAGGCAGAGAAAGGAAAAGGGCCACCTCTACCTCTTTCCTCTTGATTTCAGCTCATGCTTGTCCGTAGAAAGGCTGTAGGGGGAAAGAAGTAGAAATAAAGCAGAGCAGGAAAGGAAAATCTGCCCAAGGGCAAGCACAAACGTGAGTGTTGAATTTGCACAATGGCTCTCTTCTGTTAAAATGATGGCCCCCATCCAAAGGGTGTCCATCTAGAAGCCAAGCATTTGGTTCAGTCTTTCTTGTTCATTAGTGCAAATTGCAGTTTTTACTCTTAACAATAGTTGTACTGTTGAGGCTTAATGACTAGACTTCCCAATCACGCAGGATTGTTTTCTAAGCCTCCATAATACAAAGAAAGTGAAGACAGGAAGCTTTTATTCTCTTATTTTTGTAAGTTTCCGGAGTCTGAACAAACTATTCTCTGCAGCACCTTAAGGAATGATGGCAGTTTTAGATTTGTTTTTAATGTGTATAGGGCATTGCTATTGTTTTTGAACCGTGTTCTGGTCTTTTTCAGTGAACTGTTAGAGTTCTTTACAAGATCATGAGGCTATAAAATAAATAGTTTCTTATATTCTTATTGGAATAAAAATTGTGAGATTTGGATGTTACATATTTTATCAAGGATAAAGCCTTAATTGATCCTATTTTGAAACCCCAACGGACTATTTCGGATTCAGTACAAACCTACTGGGGCATCTGCCTTCAGAAAGAACAAGAAAAGAGCAGTAGGTCGATAAAGACTCTTACTGGATCTTTTCCCTGATAGCTAGCATTCCAGCGTAATGTTTTTCAAATTTTGTTAGCCACAGATTAAATCACTTGACATGGTATCTAGCAGATAATGAGTATTAGTGTCCCTTTCTTTCCCCTGTAGTTTACAGGAAGGCATCTTCATTTGAAATAACACATGGGAAATACGATTTTCATGCCAAAAATTGTAACCATAGCAAAAGTTATCATGGCTTCTCTGAAAATGAAAAATACTTTTTTTCATTCTTAAGAAAGATATATCCTCAAAGTAGGAGAGAAGCACAGTCTGCCCTGTTTAGCTCTCAGCTCTGACACAAAAGTATGTATGATTCACTGCAGTTTACTCCTGTCAGTCTCCATGAAATGTGCCTCGGTGTGCTTGGCCTGATGTTGGTTGGAAAGCTCGATGAGCAGTCAGGCTCCGGGCCACACACGTCTGTTTTGTTTACAGAATCCGAAGGCCTGGAACATAATGGTACTCAAAAACATAGCCGCCTCGGGGAAGTTCTCCAGTGACCGCACAATCAAGGAGTACGCCAGGGACATCTGGAACATGGAGCCTTCAGATCTAAAGATTTCCTTATCCAACGAAGCTAACAATGAGTTGTACAAGGCCAATGGAAAGTAAGTCGTAAAATGTCTCCAGAAAAAAACAGCTTCTTATGGGACTTGAACATTTTTGCAACATTCTTTGATTTTATTTTGTTCAGTTAGCTAACATTCCAGTTCAGTATCTCTGGGAATTGGGAGGGGAAAGTATGTACCTGTATTGGCTAAAAATAAAGTGTCAATTTCCAGGGCTACCTGAGTGCCAAAGGGTATTATTTTATAAAAAATTGAGTCACATGCTAGAACTTTCCCCAATCAATCAGAAAGCTAGAAAACTGCTTGGAACTTTTTAATGGTATTTAAATTAACTAAACTAAAATATAAATCATTTAACTACACATTTTTCTATGGGATCCATTTTTTACCAAATGTTGATTCTCCACAGTGATGTTTCAGCATGTTCCACAGAGTAGACTGTGATAAGCTAAATGAGAACATTCCATACTGCCCAGCATCCCTGCTTCATAGTTGGCAGGTGACTTGTAGAAATGCCGGTGACTTTAGCTCATCCAGGCAGCCCAGTACATTTTACACACACAAAAAATACATATCACAGGCGGTGTTTGGACCAAGTCTTCGCCGAAGGTTTCTGCTGCTCTCAGACCTCATGCCCACTGCTCGTTCAGGAAATCTCTGCCGAAAAAGGACCTCAGTCAGATCACATGCTTTCCCCACTTCTTGGTCTCAGTAAGCCAGGGTAGCCCTAATTGCCTTTAAGAGAAGAAAGTCACATTTAGCAAAGCCACTCTTACCTCACAGTTTTTAACAGCGTGGGGCTTTTACACAGCAGGTTGTGTTGGAAGCCAGGGGGAAAGATCACCATCTTCACCCTCTCTTTGTTCCTGTACGCGTTGTGTGCAATTTCATAGAGCTGCAAGGGGACAGAAAGACAGGCATTCAAAGGATGACAATCAAAAATGTTGTTTTTCTAGTCTGTTTTCATATAAGGGAAAGAAACACCTGGCTTCAGGAACTAGTCCCATTAGGTCAGAGATGTGGGGACTCTCCACGTTCCCACTGGGCTACCTCCGCAACTGAAGACCTGAAAGCTGCACAGCTCACACAGGACACAGAACCTTATCCTCCGCTGTCCACACCTCCCTGTGAGGACAGGGAATCGTGACGGATGCGCTCTGTTCCATTAAAAGAAACCGCATCCCTATTTTTAGAGCCACTGCAGGAAAGACTACGTAGAGGTTCCCACAGTATCCTGGGATCTTCATGACGCATCCAGGTTCACAGACTCCAGATGAGGAACTAGGGTCCACCACAAATACTCCTTTGAGCTGAGTAGCGCAGGACAGGGATGCTTACTGTATACACCAGGAGCATGGTTATTTAGGGGTGTAGAGAATCCCTGAGAATGTCAGAGACCCTCCTCCGGGCTCTAGTCAAAGACTGACTGGAAGAGAAGATGGTGAAATAAGACCAGTATGTCTCAGTCAGGACTGAGCTCTTGGTTACCTGTTTTCCGTTCTCCAAAGGCACCGTCCTGTCATCCTCGCCGTGAATGATGAGAAGGGGGGAAGACAGGAATTTTACACTAGGAACAAGTAAGAGAAAAGCATTCAGTCCAAGAATTATAAGTTGGGATTTCTCCTCTTCCTCCAAGTTAATGCTTGACCAAAACATAAAGTTTGCCCAAAATAGAACTCTCTTTCCTTCCCTCCCAGTAGAAACTTGTTTTTTCTGTTGATAATTTTTTCCCCTTCATTATACAGTTTAATTAGGTATCTAATTAACTTAGTCTGCTTCTGTGTGACTTTTTTTAAGTGATGAAGAAAAACACTGATATACTGAATTTATACAGAGTTACAAGAATCTCATCTTTTTCCTTACTCTACCTTATAATACTTGGAATATTATAATTAAAAGACTATAAAAGAACTCAAAACCCCAAAATAATAACTACCACAGGGAAAAATGGAACCCTTTGTGTCCATTTATTTACTTTTCTCCATAAATGTACAGGATGAACGTGCAATAAATAGTTTTGATTAGTTTCCTGGTCAGCCTCCTGCTTTGGTAATTCAGTAAGGCTGTGGCATGAAGAATGCGCGTTCCTAACCCCAGGGACATTCTCAAATGATACTTCCCCCCCGCACCCAGTTCTGATATCCTTCCACCCATGCCACAGTGGCTTGCTGTCTGTTACTCCTGAGAATGTTAGATCCCTCAAGTGTGTTGAAATAGAAAAATACTAATAACGACTGCCTATTTGCTCAAATTCTCCAACTATGAGAGGGTAACTTACCAAATTCTACTCATTGGACTTGCTGTCAGGTTAATGGGCTGGATAGTGGATAGGTTTTGGTTACATGGGGAATAAGGTGTAGACGTCAGGGATCCCCCTAGAAATGTTAGGCTGGACCCTAGAGGACCTTTAACAGGTCCTGATAGGCACCAACACTGCAACTCCCTGTATGACTTCCTGGAAAGTACTGAATCTGTGAAGTCATCAAATTAATCATGAGGAAAACATCAAATACTAAAAATTTGTAGATACATCACCCTAAATCCTAGTGCCCACCTAAGAATTCTTATCTACTCTTTCAGACTGCTCATCTACCCATCCAGTAAGTCACCTGATAGTTACCCCCCCAGAATCCTATAAACATACAATAATGGACATTTTTCATTATTAGCTTACTTTTCATCATTAGGGAAGACTATTTTGTCTTTTCTCAGGGCATCCATAAGTGTTTGTAAACATCCTGGAAGTTTCTGGTAAATCTGTTTTTTAAAAAGAAAATAAATTAAAACTTGGCCTGCAGCTGTATCATTTGCTGTGGTTTCCCACCATGAACTGTGGTAATACAGAGAGTAGTAAATTTTCTGAATATAATAAACTTTTTTAAAAAACAAAATTTATGATTATAAAATTCATACCATTGTAGGAATTTGGAAAATACAGAGAGGAACAGAGAAGAAACAAATCACACATAATCCCACCAACCTCTAACCATCACTGTGTACATTCTGTTTTTTCGGCTTCCTTCTTTCTTTACAACACAAATAGCACCACTGACTTATTTCTCCATATTCTTAAAGGAGCAATGATATAATAATCTAAAAATTGCTTCCATAGTGAACATAATTAACTGGTTTAGTTGGGGAACAGAATTCTGATTAATCAAAAATTCTGCTGAAAGTATGTAATACATAGATAATTGGTTTAAAGGACTTGAACATTATAAACTGTTGAATTGATACTGCAATGTTTTAAAAGGCATTTTAGTTTAGTTTTTTTTTAACCATGACCACAGAACTCCAGCTACAATAGTTAACATTCTAAACATACTCAATTCCCTTGTTAATGGCAAACTCCAGTAAATAGAATTCTAGTTAAATTAGCTTTACCATATTTTGATGAAGTCAATAGGTAAATTGGTTTATATGCCCTGAAAGTATTTATTTCAATTAAAAATGAGGAAAGGACACAAATCCTGAGCAATAGTACATCTTCCTCACAAACTTCAATTCTACCTCCAAGCTAGATTCCAAATCCATTCATTTCTCTCCATTTCCACTATCACCCAGCCTAACCCACCTTTCATCTCTTGCTTGAATTACACCAACAATCCCAAGAGGATCTGTGCTTCCACCCCATACCCTATCCATTTCCCACAGCGAAACCGGTAATTGTTTCAAGGTGCCAATCACATCCTATCATTCTTTTGCTTCACATCCTCCAAAGGCATTTGGATTTAACTGAAGTGTCACTTTGCCCTTCAAGGCCTGACACAATCTGGCTGCTGCCTTCTGCTCCTGGAGCAGCCCTGATCCCACCTCAGGGCTCTTGCCCTTGCTTTTCCCTCATCCCGAGGCCTCCAGATTTTCCCATGGCTGCTGGCTCCCTCTCAAACAAGTCTAGGCTCAGACAATAGTTCTTTGAGCAGATTTCCTGAACCAGCTATTGAACCTTGTCCCTCCCACCACCCAGCTATACCCTATCACATTACATTACTTTCTCAGGACTTCTCCCTATCGAAAATGCTCTTCAGTCTCTCCAGCCAAGTACATAAACTTCATAGGAGGATGAACCACAACTTTCTAATTCTCTGTTATTTCCAAACCTAGAAAAGTTCCTGGTACATGATGAACACTCAATAAATATTTCTAAAACATGGAATGAGTCTCTTCTGTAAAATCCCTGGTGTATACTTTAAGCTGTTATTAGTCATTTTCATCTTATTGTGACTGAATTTCATTCGGATTTTATTCCTTAGAATGGAGGAGAGAGGGAAGAGGGTTGCAAGGTAGTAAATGGGATGTCGCCTAGGGAAGGAAATGGGTACAGAATAGGTCCTGTAGCCAGTAAATACAAACTTCAGCTTCACAGTTTTAAAAAGAAAAGAATTATGTTCACTGTGGAAACAGTTTTTGGATTATGCATATTCTCCTTTCTGAGTGTAGAGAAATTAGTTAGTTGCTATAATATGTAAGTCGTTGTGGTCTCCCACTATGAACTATAGTAATATAAAGAATAGTAACTTTCTAAATACAATAAACTTTGAAAAAAACTTTTTTCTGATTTAAAAAAGGAAGTCATGCCCTGTCTGGGTTAAGTTGGTTAGAGCGTCCTCCTCATACACCAAGGCTGCGGGTTCAATCCCCAGTCAGGGCACATACAAGAGTCAACCAGTGAATGCGTAAATGAGTAGAACAACAAATCAATATCTCTCTCTCCCTGCGCCCCTCGACTCCAACTCCCCCTCTCCTCTTTCTAAAAATAAATAATTTTTTAAAAAGTCATGCCATCATAGGAACTTTGGTAAATTGAAGGAAATTTGGTGGAAAATGGCTACACAATCTGCAGTTGGAGGAGTAAAGACAAACGTCTGCTTCACAGTGTCGGCATCAGCCAGCCGTGACCAGGAGCCTCATGGTCTCGCTGCGTTTGTCTGGCCTGCACTTTTTGCCTGATCTCAGCAAGTGATTTGCATTCAGGTGCAGTCTGGACATCCCAGCAGTCTCTCCTTTTCTTTTTTCCTTTTCCTGCCTTTTACCCATATTAAGGGCAAGATTTCTTGTTTTGTCTTTTGTCTTTGTTTTCGAATTCCACCACCCCTGGAACCAAGAGTCCTCTGAGGGATATTCAGTAAGAGAAGCCTTCAGCAATGCATCTCAAATTCTAAAGGAGTAAGAAGAAAGCCGCCCAAGCCAATCTCCTCCCCTTTTCCTCACTCCTCAGTAGCCCGGGTGCCCCTTGAGACTCAGAGGTCATAGCATCCCCTCCAGCCCAGAGCACAGCCATAGGTTCTTAATTGGTCTCCCTGCTTCTCTGTTCTGCAATACCACCAGATGAATATTCTTAAAATACCATGAATTCTGCTGTTATAGGGCTTTAGGAGTACCATACTGCTTTAAAAAAAAAATCCTCCTGGCTTGGCTGCAAGCCAATCCACATCTGAGCACAATCCCTCATTCTGAACACTGCACATCTTCAGTCTGTCTGCCCAGCATAAGAAAATGTAGGACTGAGTCCCATTTCCTTTTCCTCTAGGGCATGTGGTCCTTGGGCGCTTAAGCTGCTAAGCCCCCATTTCCCTCAGCTCTAAGTGCAGGCAATGATGCCAAACTCACAGAGTTTGCTGTGAGGATGTAAAAGGATAGGTGTAAAAGATCTTGCATGGGAGGCCTATATGATTCTCAGCATCTTAGGGCACATAATTGCCCCATTCCAGCCATGTGCCTTGACTCAATATTTTCCCCTCCAGACTGTGTGACCTAATGGCTCTCCCTCACCTTCAAGAAAGAAGCTTAAGTTTTATCAACCTGTAAGTTTTCATTGACCACACCTGCACACAGGACCCTCCTCTTCCCTGAATTCTCATTCTGAACTCATTGTTCACAGTCCTCCCCTAACACTTAACCTTAGTCTACTTGGTAACAGAAAGTGAGAAAAGAGAATATGCATTTGTTCAGTGCCTGTTAGCAGCTCGGTATTTTGCATACATTATTTTACTTAATGTACTCTTGGCAACCACCCTATGCAATAGACAGTTATCAACCCTGTTATATAAAAATGGGAATCTCAGAGAAGAAAAATAACTTACCTAGGTCATAAGTGGTTAGTGACAGAGGCCAAGTTTGACTCAAATATTTCTGGCTCCATAGCCCATGCTCTTTTTCCACTCTCATGCTGCCTTCCTATTCTTGGTAATGAGATTGATTCCAAAATGACATGTGGAAATCTGTCATTATTTTATATCCCCCTTTAATTTCCTACCTCCCTAACTAGACAGCAAGCTTCTTGAGGGTGAGGACCTATGCCTTTTACTGCATCTGGTGCCTCATGCAGCATACACTTTCTTATTCAACAGTCATTTTAGAATTCTGGCACTCCACTCATAATAAAAAATAGCTAATGGCCATTAAGTGCTTACTCTGTGCCAAGTGAGAAGAAAGCAAGAATCCTAAGGCAAAAGAACACAGAGCAGTCAACACAAATAGAAAAGAGCATAGTAAAAGAGTAGATTGAAACCTTAGTACATCATAATTATATCAAATGTAAACAGACTACTTCAGTTAACAGACAAAAGTCTGTCATACTAGAAAAGAAATCAAAACCCTACTATATGCTGCTTGTAAGTGATGCATTAAATGTAAGAATTCAGAAAAGTTAAAAGCCAATGGATAGAAAAGGATGTATCATACAAACACTTAAAGGTATACTGATATCAGACAAAGTTGGCTTTAAGTCAAGCATTATTAAGTATAAAAGGGGATATTTCATGATGAAAAAAGGATCAACTCATATGAAAGATATAAAATTACATTATTGCCCTGATTGGTTTGGCTCAGTTGGTACTGGGCATCGTCCCGCAAAGCAAAAGTTCGCCAGTTGGATTCCTGATCAGGGCACATGCCTGAGTTGCAGGCCCAGTCCCCATTCAGGGCATGGGCAAGAGGCAACTGATCGATGTTTCTCTCCCTCTCTTTCTCCCTCCCTTTCCCCCAAGAATAAATAAAGTCTTTTTTAAATCACATTATTATTAAAGTATGTTTCTAATAATATAACTGCAAAAAATGACAGCAAAAATTGACAGATCTAAAGTAGAAATAACTCCACAATCATGGTGAGATATTTTAATACTCTTCCTTTAGTAACTAATAAAATAGTCAAACAGTTGGAAAGGATATAGAAGAATTAAATGATATGTTAAGAATATTAACCTAATTGACACATTAGAATACTGTACCCAAAAGATTGAACACATTCTTTTCAAGTATATGGAACATTTACCAAAATTGAGCATTTTGGGGGACATGAAGCAACTCTGAACAGATTTCAAAAACTGAAATCATATGGAGTATATTCTCAGATGATGGTAGAATTGAGCTAGAAGTCAATAACAAAAAATCAAATCCTGGAATGTATAGAAATTATGAAATATACTTCTAAATAACCCATAAGTCAAAGAAGCTACAATATCATAAAATATATTGAACAAAATTATAATTAAAATTCATTTAAAAACTTATGAGATGCACCTGAAGTGTAGCTTAGATGGAATCTGCCTAAAGGCATAAACTAGGAAAATAAATACTGAAAATAAATTATCCAAGTACCATCTCAAGAAAATTTTTAAAGAACAACAAATTAAATCTAAAGAAAATAGAGGAAAGAGAATAACAAAGACCAGAAATTAATAAGATAGTTATCCTACAAGACAGATAATCAACAAAGTCTAAGTTGGTTCTTTGAAAAAAACTAATAAAATTAATTAACTCTTGATGTAAACATTGGCTGCCCCCTTCTCCTTGCACTTGAACGACAGAAGCCATTGCTTCTGGAAGGTTATGCTACCCTCCCCCAACACTCTAACCCCAGGATGGCAGAAACAACTACCCCCTTTACTCAAATCTTAGAGTCCCAGTGGATCAAGCCAAAGCTAGACTTTACCTGAGGTCACATCTTGTTCTGCTCTTTCCCCTTCCTTATCCTACAACCCTCAATCAAATGACCTTGAAGGTCTTTCTTGAAGAGTACTCTCAATAAATCCCACGCACCAAATCCCTGCCATGGACTTGGCTTCTAAGAGAACCTAACCTAGCCATGGCTGGTGTGGCTCAGTGGATTGAGTGCCGGCCTATGAACCAAATGGTTGCTGGTTTGATTCCTAGTCTAGGGTACATGCCTGGGTTGCAGGCTAGGTCCTCAGTGGGGAACAAGAGACAACCACACAGTGATGTTTCACTACCCCTCTTTCTCCCTCCCTTCCCCTCTCTAAAAATTAATAAACAAAATTGTTTAAAAAAAAGAACCTAACCTAAAACAGAAATTCAGAAAATCTAATAATTAATTTTTTTAAATAATTAATTTTAAAAATAAACTTGTATATACCATGTTCCTGAATTGGAAGACTCATTATTAGAAAGCTATCAGTCCTCCCCCAAAATTGATCTATAGATCCAAAGTAATCCCAACCAAAACCCCAAGAAGTTCGTTTGTTTTTTTAAAGAAATTGACAAGTACATTGCAAAATATATGTGGAAATGCAAAAAGTAAAGCATAGTCAAGATGGTCTTGGGGGAGAACAAAGCTGCCCTGATGGGTGTGGCTCAGCTGGTTAGGCATGGTCCCACAGAGCGAAAGGCACATGCCTGGGATGCGGGCACAGTCCTCAGCTGACACAAGGAAGGACATTGATTGCCTTCAATCGATGTTTCTCTCACACATCAGTGTTTCTCTGCCTCTCTTTCTCCTTTCCTTCCCCCTCTACAAAAATAAATCTAATAAATGAAAAAGAACAAAGCTGAAGAACTTAGCCAGATAGCAAGACATATAAAGCTACAGTAATTAAGAGATTGTAGAGAAACGAGGCTCTACCAAGAGAGGGACACTGACACATACAAACACTGGCACTGCTGAGTGATGGGGAAGGTCGATTTAGTAAACGGCACTGGGCCAACTGAACAGGCATATGGACTTCTACATCCTGCACATGCAAAAATACACGCCTGGGATGTAAGAGGTAAAACAATTTCTAGAAAATGCATAAAACAGTATCTTCATAATCTTTGGGTAAGTAGAGTTTTATTAAGATACTTTTATTTTAAAAGCATTAGCCATTAAAATATGTTGGTGAGCTGGTTCACATGAAATTGAGGAACATCTCTTCATTATGAGATACCATTAAGGGAGTAAAAAAGCAAAACAGGTATTTTTAAAAAGCAAAAAAATGGAATATATTTCAAATACAAATAATTTGAATGACTTATGTCATTCAATGTAAATGTAAATGTAAAAGATAAGAGGTAAAGCTTTGGCTCTTAATAAGCCACTCAATTTATTAGAAGAAAATAAAAGCACTACCTCCCTGACCAGTGTAGCTCAGTGGGTTGAGCACCAGCCTGCAAACTGAAAGGTTGCTGGTTCGATTCCCAGTCAGGGCAAATGCCAGAGTTGCAGGCCAGGCCCCCATGTGGGTGCATGTGAGAGGCAACCAATTGATGAATCTCTTACACATCAATGTTTCTCTCCTTCTCCTTCTTCCTCTCTTCCCCTCTCTCTAAAAGTAAATAAAATCTTTTTTAAAACAGTAATAATAGCACTACCAAATCTGGAAACCATCGTGGCCTCCTCTAGTAGCAACTAGCTTATAACCTGTCTTAAGTTAGAATAACTTAGAAATATATAAAACTAGTTAAGAAAGAGAGGACTGTGGTTAATAAACATGTGTGGAAACACTTGGAAATATTGTGAAGATGAATAAGAAGTTCACCTTTAACAAGGGATAATTGATACTTGCAGTCCACATGTTGGTAAATGGAGCTTCCAGAACAATAGCATCAACTGGGGATCCTTGAAAATAATAAAAAAAAATAATTTACCTATCATATCTAAATATCACCTTCACTAAATAAGGGGTACTCAAGGTATTGTACATGAACTACCCACATTCAAAATCATTTGTGAAGCTTATTAATAATGCACATTCCTGGACCCCACACCAGACTTACTGAGTCAGAAGTCAGAATCTCCAGGGGACTGGGGGTGTGACAATGTGCATGTTAAACAAGCTTCCCCATCCACCCAACCAAGAGATTTCCAAGCACATGGTAGCTGCAAACCACTGCTTTCTTCAAAAACACAACCAGATTTTCAAGGTTTGGAGAATTTAAGAGAGCAAAGTATTATGGGATGGAAAACTGCTTGGCAGCCCACTGTTAAGAATGTGCCAGAGGCTGACTAGGTTGTTTTGTCCAATACCTTCTCAGAGAACTAGAAAACGTATATCAGATGAGGATGTGTATGTGTGTGTGAAGGCACCTGAGGCCTGCTGAATCAGTGAGATTTTGTAGAGCCATTACCAAAACACAAATACCAAAAGAGTTTGAGCTGTCTCTCCCCTCAAAGGAGTTGAAATTTTGAAAGCAGCAGTGGTAGCTTAGAGACTTAGAACTAGACAGAACTTTCAGCATCCTCACAGGACCAAATAGACAAAATTAGAGCTCAAGACCTGACAAGGAGAAAGGCCTTAGTACATTTCTCAGGCTTTTTGTTGTGACCTCAAAGGATGACACCTTGGGAGCAATGGTGACCTAGAAATAGACCAGCTTAAAAGCAGCTCAATCTCTGATGTGATTTAGGTGATCTCCCCCATCATAACTTTTAGGAAAAAAACTAATTCTTTCTAAACAAAGATAACTTAACCCAGCCTCACATTATGTCTACAATTTTCCATAAACAATGTCTAGAACTTAATTAAAAATAACTGGACATAGAGACAAAAATAGCCCTCCCCCCAAAATGAAAAAAGACAATAATAGAAATAGATCAACAAAAGATCTGATATTGGAGTTATCATATATGGAATTTAAAATAACTTAACAAATAGTAAAATTTTTAAATTCTTATTAAAGCATTACTATATTGATATCAAAGTATTAAAATTCTCACATTTAAAGTTATTTACACATATTTACATACATGTGTTACATACATGAACACATAATTAAATATATATTTAGTTGATATATTCAAGAAATCAATGACAAGAAAAATTTTAGCAGAAAACTATAAATTTGGTTTTTAGAGACTTCTGGCCAAGATGGAGATGTAGGTAGATAGACTTTGCCTCCTTGCACAACCAAAAGAAGGACAACAATAAATTTAAAAACACAAAACAACCACAACTGCCAGAAAATCAAACTGCATAGAAGTCCGACAACCAAGAAGTTAAACATTCACCCAGACTGGTAGGAGGGGCAGAGATGGGTAGCTGGGGTAGAGAGGACTTGTGGCAAGGTGGCTGCTGAAGGACCAGGGCAGAAGAGGTGGTGGCTGGCAGATCGGGCAGTCCCACATTTGTATGCAGATAAACCAGGAGGAACAACTGGGGAGTGAGGCAGACTGAACAACCCAGGGTTCCAGGATGGAGGAAATAAAGCCTCAAAGCCTCTGACTGTAAAAGTCTGTGAGGGTTGCAGCAGCAGGAGAAACTCCCAGCCCCACAGGAAGGTTCGTTGAAGGGACCCACAGGGTCCTAGAACATACATAAACCCACTCACCTGGGAATCAGCACCAGAAGGGCCCAATGTGCTTGCTGGCAGTGGGGGAAGTGACTGAAAGCCAACAGAGAGCTAGGGCCATTGTTCCCTCTCAGACCCCTACCCCACATGCAGTGACATGGGTTGCCCCATGCCCTGCTGTGGTGAATATCTAAAGCTCCACTCCTTACTATGTAACAGGTGCACCAAGACAAAAAAAATATATAGCCCAAACGAAAGAACAAATCAAAGCTCCAAAAATAGAACTAAGCGAGGAAGAGAGAGCCAACATACCAGGTGCACAGTTCAAAACACTGGTAATCAAGATATTTACAGAAATGGTTCAGTATGGTTGCAAAATTGAGGAAGTGAAGGCTATGAAAAGTGAAATAAAGGAAAATGTACAGGAAACCAACAGTGACGGGAAGGAAACCAGGACTCAAATCAATGGTTTGGAGCAGAAGGAAGAAATAAACATTTAACCAGAACAGAATGAAGAAGCAAGAATTCAAAAAAATGAGGAGAGGCTTAGGAAACTCTGGGACAACTTTAATCGTTCCAACATCCAAATCATTAGGGTGCCAGAAGGAGAAGAGGAAGGGCGAGAATTTGAAAACTTACTTGAACTTCTCTAATCTGGCAAAGGAAATAGACTTCCAGGAAGTCCAGGAAGCTTAGAGAGTCCCCAAGAAGTTGGACACAAGGAAGAACACACCAAGGTACATCATAATTACATTACCCAAGGTAAAAATGAAGGAGAGAATCGTAGAAGCAGCAAGAGATAAGGAGACAGTCACCTACAAAGGAGTTCCCATCAGACTGTCAGCTGATTTCTCAAAAGAGACCTTACAGGCAAGAAGGGGCTGGAAAGAAGTATCCCAAGTCATGAAAGGCAAGGACCTACATCCCAGATTGCTCTATCCAGCAAAGCTTTCATTTAGAATGGAAGGGCAGATGAAGTGCTTCTCAGATAAGGTCAAGTTAAAGGAGTTCATCATCACCAAGCCCTTATTATATGAAATGTTAAAGGGACTTACTTATCTAAGAAAAAGAAGATAAAAAAACATGTACAGTAAAATGATAGCAAACTCACAATTAACAACCATGCCTAAAACAAAAACAAAAGCAAACTAAGCCAACAACTAGAACAGGAACAGACCACAGAAACGGAGATCGCATGGAGGGTTAGAAACAGGGGAGTGGGAGGAGGAGAGAGGGGGAAAAGGTACAGAGAATAAGTAGCATAGATGGTAGGTAGAAAATAGACAGGGGAGGGCAAGAATAGTACAGGAAATGGAGAAGCCAAAGGACTTACATGTACGACCCATGGACGTGAACTACGGTGGGGAATGCTGGTGGGGGTGGTGGAGGGTGGAGGGAAATAAAGGGGAGAAAGAAAATGGGACAATTGTAATAGCATAAGCAATAAAATATATTTTAAAAAAGGAAAAAAGAAAACTATAAATTCTGTAAAAAGTAATCAAATAGAAATTCCAGAACTGAATAATACAATTTAATTGAAATTATGAAATCAATAGACTAGTGAAATACCAGATTAGAATCAGCTGAAAACAATTAGCGAACTGTATAAATAGAGCTAAAGAAAATATCTAAACTAAAGCACAAAGAGAAAAAAAATCTGGAAAACCCAGAAGAGGACCTAGGAAGGAGAGAAGACAAGAGAGGCAGGCACAATATTGAAGATACAAGGACCAACGATTTTCTAAAACAGATGAACATCAAGTCACAGAGCTCAGATGTGCTATAAACCCCAAGCAGAATAAGCACTAAGAAACCCACACCTAGAAAAATCACAGTAGAACTGCTGAAAAACCAAGACCAAAAGAAAATCTGAAGAACAATCAGAACAAAAAGCAAGCTTTATCTTCAAAGGAGCAGCGGTAAGACTGCAGCTGACTTCCTAATGAAACAGTGAAACCCAGAACAAAGTGCTGAGATAAAACTACTAGAATTCCGTGCCCAGTGAAAATATCCTTCAAAAATGAAGATGAAATAAAGACATTTTCAGGCCAAAATTGAGAGAATTCTTCAACAGACAGGCAGGACAAATATCCTCGATGGAAACAGCAAAATACTGAAACTACTAAAGAGCAAAAAAAAAAAAAAAAAATTAAATCTAAATATTGACTTTAAAATATAAAAATAATGTTTGATGGGATGTGTATAGAGCAAATTAAAATACATGATAGCAAGAGTTCATAAGCTGAGGATGTAAATGGAATTAAAAGTATTCCAAGGTCATTGCATTATCTAGGAATTGAAGTACTCATTTTTGTGAGAATTTAGTTCAGGTAATATAGCCTTGTCAACACTGTGAAGGAAGTGACAGAGAGCTATGAGTCCTTAGAGGAGCATTGAAATAATGTTTAGTTTGTTTACATAAATAATTAAGGTTGTGAATAGCAGGTGTTTACGTAACTCAGCCTGACCTGTATTGCCAAGTAAAGTTTCAGATATGATGCAAGAGATTGCAAGCTTTTGATGCACATCAAAATCACCTTGTCCTATTCACAGAGATTCCAATTTGTGAAAATAGATCCAGGAAAGCTGTGTTTTCAAAAAGCACCACAGGACAGTCTGATCCAGGCAGTTCTCAGCACATTTTGAGAAATGCTGACATAAATATTATATAAGAAGGGCTGCAGAAAGCAAGCCCTGCCTATTATTTCTCACTGTATTATTTTCCTCTCCTGTAATTCAAATTACTCCATAACATTTATTATCACTTCACAATGAGGGCTCTTTCAAAAGTAATGTTAACTTTTTCTTCAATATTTATTTTTAATTTCATAATCTTGAAAAAAATTTCTCTCTAATATATATTAAATAGAGAGAAAAGTTTGTTACACTATCAGAAACTGGCTAAAGTTGGGGTGCTTTAGGTATCTCTGTGTTCAAAATGTGCACAATAACCTCTTGACTGTTTTCAGTTTCCCACCTCAAGCCAGAAAATGAATCATCTTATAGTACCTTTCTCTTCTAGTACTCTTGCAGCATTTGTTGCAACTCTGCAAAGCAAGGAAAGTTAGTATATATGTGAAACAGTGACTAAACAGTCAAGTAAATAATACAAAATGCAGCACCCGGGACAAGCATCTAATGAAAGCTCTGGAAGCTCTGGTTAGAAAATGCACATAGACACAACATTTTGCACAGGATTTCAAGAGGTCCCACTGATCCTAAATTAAGAATCCTTTTCTTTAAAACTCTCAAGGTGAGTTCTCCAATGGGCTTCAGTGTCACAGATAACCATGGAGCTGAGTGGACCCTCCCTTGTTTGACAACCAGGCACACTGAGAAGGCCAGGGCTCTGGCCGCATGTGGGAAGTGGGAGAAACCAGAGAAGAGTCCCTGACTCCTTGATCATGGCCCCTTCTGGTGCTCACTGCTGCCCAAAGCCCCAAGGACCCGGCAAAGGACCCATCTTCAGACCCCACTTACCCTGTACCCAGAGAGTGGCCCCAGAGGCACACGGGGGTGGTACCACTTCTTGCCTTAGTCCACTCATAGACACAAATAGCATCCGCAGTCAGTCCCTCCTCCGTGGGCTTACCTGTGGAGTCCCCGAACCCTGGCAGCAAGGAAAGGCAAACAGTGTCACCACCTCCAAAGTGAGTCATCAAAAGCCTCCTGCCTCTTGAAAAATCTTTGTATAACTGTTTTTTGGTTTTTTGTGGTATAATTTTTTTATTCTTGTTTATTGTTACAGTTGTCCCAATTTTTCCCCCTTTGCCCTCGGAACACATACCTCTATAGTCAACAGACAGGACGTGAAAGCCACCTTCACTCAGCACCTAGATGGCAAAGGAGCTGTTATCACTTTAATTAGAAGACGTAAACAGAAAAGGTGGTATAGCCTCCTCGACACCTCCATAACCCTAGTTGTGATGGTTTAATGAGTAGGCAAAAGATGCATTTTGGAAATCTGGTGTTTGACTTCAGTCTTGAAAGGTCGAACCCAATGGGAAGGAAGGGATGGAAGCAGCATGGCCCAGCAGGGTCACACAGCCTGGGCCACACTGTGGCTCTGCCACTTACCAGCTGTGTGACCTTGGGCAAGCCATTCACATTTAAATATGCAAATATTATTCTGAAAAGTGAAAAACAATAGTTGCTGCCTTCAGCGTTGTTGTTGGAAGATTGTATGAGGTGACACATTAAAATATCTTGGTACATAGTAAATGTCTTCTTTAAAGAATTCCCTTCAGAATAAGAACTCTACACAAAATTGTAGTAGAGGCAATCAAATAATAGGGAGATAATTATATTAAATAAAAACATAAAGAGTTAGTACCAATCAAAAATAAACAGATCATTAGATTAAATCAAACCACTGCCAAGCCCCATGTAGATAAGTGAGGACAGAACATGAAAAACATAACTTTAAATGAAATGAATTACAAAGATAGACAAAGAGAAGAGAGAGCAAAGGAGCAAATTTACTGTACAGACACTTTTCCAACTAAATCCTCACAATAATCCTGTAAGGAAGGCCCATTGAACAGACAGAGGAACCGAGCCTCGGAGAGTTGGAGCAATGTGTTCAGGGTCGGCCACCCACGTGGCCAGAGGCAGAACCCAGATTCACAGCTGGGCCCGAGTACGTCCAAGTACTGTGCTTCCTCTCCCCCCGCACAGACATGGGTGGCTGACTCTCATCAGGAACTTTTAAATACAAATTGAACTAATAATGAGAAAATAATCTATTTAAAATATCTATTTAAACTACATTCACTCCAAAAAAAAAGTTATCTAAGAAACAGGGCAGTTCAGCATCCAGGGAAATGGGAACATTTGTGTGTGGTTTGTGACACTGGAAATGGAAGGACCATGTGACAGTACAGCTCAAGAACAACAGCAACAGAGTCTAAGAATTTATCTCTAGGAAAAAAAATCCAAAAGAAGAATAAACTAAATGCTTAAAGTTTTCTGTAGCAATTCTATTGAAAAGAAATCACCTATCCAAGAGGGAAAATGAAGAGCTAAGGCAGAATGGCCAGGCTGGGAGGGGCTGACTGGGGCTGGAAAGAAGTCTTCTCATACCTTCCCCACCCACCCCAACTACCACAAGGATGATCTGGCCACTTTTCACACCTACACCTCCAACTCTTCTCCCTTCTGTGCACACAGGGAACATACAAGTCAGCTCTGCCAAGAGTGGGAGGAGAAAAAAATACATGTTCTCACAGACATCAGCTTCACCATCATCCCACGTGGGGAGTGCAGAGAGAGGGGTGCAGGATGGAAAGCACACCTAAAAATGAATAAGCATCACATGCCCAGGCAAAACTGTATCCAGCCCCCATTACTCCACCAGTCAGCTGTGAGAAGTCAGTGAGTGATAGAAAGAGTGTCTTCCTGTCTGAAATAGGGAGGGAGGATGAAGAAGGGGCTGGGGATTCTGGGCCTGGCAGGATGCTGCGCCCCACTAATACTGTTAAATTGGGAAAGAGCTGAGGTGCGAGCAGGCACATTGAGAGGAGAGGCCCTGTGGTCAGTAACTGGATATGCCACCTGGTCACCTGCAGCAAAAAATGACCCAGCTGGAATGTGGGAGAGGATACGCAGAGAGCTTGCTTGACCAGCTCTGAGTCAGAAGTCAGAGATGGTTAAGTGGGAAGCCTGCCATTGCCCTCACAGTTGGAAATGCAGGGGCCACCCCCAAAAACTGGAGTCATGTGGCAGGCTGGTGAGAACAGCAAAGCGTGGCCACCATCCCACCCTGTAGAACTTTTTATGGAGCTGAAGCCAGGGCCTGGATGACTTTTAAAAATAGACATTCTAGGTCTTTATCCTATATCACAAAAAATGTTGTTTCTTGTAGCAGTGATTGTATCCTATTCACACTTAATGTATCCTCTCAACCAAGCCCCCAGCCCTCAGAAAAAGCAAATAAATAAACCTTCAATTCCATCTGCTAATAAAGGTACTAAAGGTACTGAGTTCTGGGACTCAGAGACATTCACAGCTATTTTGATCCCCATGGTCAAAGCGGGAAGAAAGTCCACCCATGGGAGCCTGGGCCCCAGACACCAAAAACACCTTGGGGAGCTCTCAGGAGATAACCATGCTGAAGGTTGAGGATGATCTTAAGAAGAGAATAAATGGAGACATAAAATCGGTGCCTTGTGGCCCCTTCAGACATACCTGTACTAGATTAAGCCTGTGAGGTGCTGCCCTGTAGAAAAGGTTAAAAAAAAAAAAGAGCAAGATTTAGGAATTGGGATGACAAATTCAATAAAAATCACTATCATGCTGCTGGCAGCTGATCTCACACGTTTCTTTGTCAGGTTAGAGAAATAACTGGGAGAAAGGAAAGTGGGCGTGTCAGGGGGAATGATTGATGGCTCCCACTCCTGCTGAGCTCCTCTGCTTCTTGCCATAAGCATTTGATGAATATTCATCTGAATCCATCTCCTTACACTTCTATGCAGCAAAACTTATTTCTAAGAATACTTTTAGAAGCTAAAGGAAAATAAGTTCCAGAAAGTGGCTTTTTAAAAACAAAGGATGATATAGTCACACTCACTAAACTCATATCTGCCTGGAGCCTGTCCCTGGTGCCACCAAAGGCAAGGTGAAGGGAAGGAGAGAAACTCACACTCCTAGAGGTTCAAGAAACATTTTTTTCCAAAATTACCTCCCATTTGGCCTCCTTTCAGCTCAGCACTACTGACAGTGAGCTGAGACCTCTGGGCAGGGGACAGGAGGAAGCTGGGGCTAACCCCAGAGCTAGTAAATCTGCAGTAACTGAGACGATAGCAGATTCACACAGAGGGGCAGACGTGAAGGTGGGATCCATGTGATCCTTTAAATAACTGCATTGTTATACCATGCCCAAGTCTGCACTATCAGAACAATGTTAAACAATGTTGAAAAATGCTAAATTCACAGGCAATCTCTGTAAATGTGACTCTAAAATGGACTCCTCAAGGAAGCCCCTTGAGTAAAGGCAAGTCTTGAGAAAGCCATCATCTGACAGAAAAAGACAGTGAGAAAAAGAGACATAGGCAAGGGAGCCAAGGGGCAGATTCCAGGGCTTGTCACTTAGTTTGAAGTGACCCTCCAGAGACAGAGCCAGGTCTGTGGGTCTGTGAGGCACGCCACCCCTCCCCCAAGCTGACAAGGGGCAGTCAGAGCTGATCGTCATCAGCCACTGTAATCACAGGCCCACTGAAGGCTCTGGCAGCTGCACATCAAAGGAGAGCCAGGCCTCTGGGAGGCAGTCTTTGTTACAAAGCCAAGTTGGGACCACAGAGAGCAAAGCCGAGGCATCAGTATTCTAGGCTAGACTTGGTCAGAATTCCAGGTGATCTCTCATAGACGTCCACAGCACTGACTAATAGGATCCACACTGAATAAAACAATCTTCATGTACTTTTGTGAAAACACCATTGATATGGAAATTGCTCTTTCTGTGCCCATATTTCATGCCTGTTCCCTTTCCCATCATCCATGGGTCCAATCCATCATTTCAGACACTCTTAGAAGTAAAGGAACCACTGCTTTCCTGGAAACCAGTATCTAAATTTTGAAAGTTAGTGTCCCTCTCAGTTAAGGATCCACATTATTCTACATATAGCATGTATGGGTTTTTTTAAAAGAAAAGCCTACTACCAGGACACTATGAAATTTCAACAAGGGAAAAATATGTGGAAGCATCTTACAGAGTTGAAAACCAAGTCTTGCCTTTCATTCCCCCACAAAACTGAAATGCACTGTCTCTCTATCTTTAAAAAAAAAAAAAAAAAAGCCTAAGCAAAGGCACTGACCGGTGTTCTGCACTGCCATGAAGATAAACAATAATTGGGTTGCCATCCTGAAGGGCTGCTTCGTACCAGCAACGGTCCTTCCCCTCAGCATCTTCCCACCGGCAGATGGGTACTGTGTGCCTGAAGAGCAAGGAAAGTTTTTAACAAACATGGATAGAGAAGACTTCTCTATCCTTGCCAAAGTCCGAAACACTCCTTATGCCAAGTAGATGATGATAGATAGATAGATAGATAGATAGATAGATGATAGATAGATAACTGTGTTTATATAAGTATATTTTATATAAATTTACATATACCAATGTTTACCTGAGTAGTACATACACATGGTAAACATCAAAATGTAATACTACAAAGCATCCTGTCATGAAAACCACTATTGCCCGGCCGCATCTTCCCCATGCATGGAGACAACCCCTTTTATCCACGTACTGCTTTAGTCCTTCTGACTCCCACACCTAATAATCTTCCAACACCGCAGCTCTTGGGTGCAATCCATCAAAATGCAGTCCATTGAGTGGAAACAGGTAAAAGATAACAGATATTTGCTGTGTGCTATTGGTTTGGTTTAACAGGTAAGTTGGAAAGAATGTAAAGGGAAATCAGTTTAGGTAGGAGGAAAGAACTTGAACATGAAACTAAGCTATTCTTCTAAAGAAACCCAGTGACTGTGATTGTAGATATTTGCCTGCGCTTCAGTTCCTTCACCTTGTTAAACCAATGAATAAACCCTGGAAATATAAACACTGCCATATGATATGTCCTAAGGTGGCTTGGAGAACTGGCCACATGATGGAAAGTCTTCAGTCCTCTGACATAAAACCCCAGGGCCTCTGTACTGTGTATTGCCAGATGGGCATTGCCGCTAGCTGGGTAAGCCGACTAGAGAGGTGACTCACCAAACCAAGGACCAAAGGGGTTGGAGCAAAGAATAAAATGATTTTCAAATTTCAACATGCTTAGCTGAACTATGCCCTGCTGCTTAGGAAGATGTTTGTGAATCTGTACTGGGATCTAAACATTCCATGACCACATGTTTAAACTCAGGAAGATGAAATATAAAACAGCACTGGAAAATTGGCAGCCAAGGACAAGTAATAGAACGAAACAGAAGAAGCATAGTGCAAAAGACAATGGAACGCTCATGCCTTCATTTGACAAGGATTAATAAACAAGTGCCAAGGACTGTGCTCAGCAATGAAGACCCACCAACAAAGTCATTTATGGAAGACGTAGTCCTGTAAGGAAAGCAAACACTAACCCAATAATTGCACAAACATTACTTAATTACCGAGGGAATAAATGCCGTGAAGGACAAGCACAGGTTGCCACTACCCTATGCCTAAAATGGCGATGAGGAAAGGCTTCCCTGAAAATTAGCCATCTGAGACCCAAAGGCGAGCAGGCAGTTAGTCACACAGAAGGCGGGAACAGAGGGAACAAGAGACAGGGGTGCCCCACCTGCGGCCTGCGGGCTGCATGTGGCCCAGGGTGGCTATGAATGTGGCCCAACACAAAATTGTAAATTTACTTAAAATATTATGAGATTTTCTTTTTGTGATTACATGTTGCAAGGTATTTAACGTGTGGCCCAAGACAACTGTTCTTCCGGTGTAGCCCAGAGACGCCAAAAGACTGGGCACCCCTATATGTAGACAGAGAGTGTGGTATGGTATACAAGGAGGCCAGTGGGTCTGCAGCAGAGTAGAGGGAGTAGTGTGGAGTAAGTCAGCAGAAGGGGCCGGGACCAGGTCCTTCAGGCCTGGTGAAAGGCCCAAAGCACAGAGCAACACCTGGAAGTTGTCACCCTCCAAAGTAAAGTTCCTGAAAAGCAAACTGAAGCAGGTCAAGTATCAATACAAAAGAAAGGTGTACGGAACAGCTTCCAGGTGCCCCGAGGAACACCAGCCTCTCCACAGGCAAGGGGCACAGCCCTGCTCATCCTCACCCTTGTAACCTGGAAACCAAGCTCATCAAGCAACTCAGTGCCCAGTCATGCACTCACCAGATTCCCAGAATCACCCCAGGTTCAACTTTGATATAGAAGTTCACTGTGCCAGGCATCTTTGACTCCGGTTTCTTTAAATCCACAAGAAATGGTGCTTTGACTGGAAAGAAGAAATCATTATCAACTCCCAGAATCAAATTCCAGGCGTTTTACTCACAATCCAAAAAAGTAATTAACCTCACGGTTAACACGTTTCTGAGCTTCAAGCTACTACATTAAATTCTTAGCAAAATATTTTATTTTATAAACTAAGGTTAGCCTACAGAAGGACTGGCCAAAAAAATTCTAAAGCTAGATTTTAAAATAGCACCAGTGTGTGGTAGGTAGTTCATAATAGAGTTTATTCAATTCTTATGCGTATCTCAAGCTAAAAGCAACGAAGACCCTGAGAAGACCCTCATTCCCCTGAGAAGATAAGAGGACCCAGAAACAGGTGATGAGTGTTCTGCTACTGTCAAGTGTTACTTTTTAAAGTGAAACCTAATTATAAGCCATAAGCCATAAGCCATGAAATGTCCAGGATAAACACGCACCTGGGGACATGCAGGTGAGAGCATTACTCATGCCCTAGAAGGGCCCATAGTACATTGACTAACACAGCGCTCAGTAGAAACGAAACGAGAAAATAGAGTTCTACCATCAGCATTTCCCTCCCTTTCTCTCTCTCTCTCTCTCGCTCGTTCTTGCTCTCTCTCTCTCTCTCTCTCTCTCTCTGTCTCTCAGGATATAGGTAAGAAGAGGAAGTGAAAAAGATTTCAACAGACAGTAAAACACCCACATTAACAGCTGATTTGAAGACTGAGCTCCTGAACTTGAACCCGACCCACAAGGCCATGTTTTTCTGTCTCTAACAGATTGCAAGGACTCATGCTCGGCCCCAAAGCCAATGGTAACTTGGTTTCGGACAATTTAACTCTAGCCACAATTTTATAACTGATGTCTATTTTTCGTTGTGCCACAACTTTAAGGGCAGTGAGTTCTTTATTTGGGGAAAATACATAGGCAGATTCATGAAGGGTATATACTTACAAAAATTAAAATAAACTAGCATGTCCATCAGAGGAGGGAAAATGTGTTCTTTTAACGATTTACTAGTAAAGCTGCGGTACTGAGTGGCAATTTTCCTTCCGAGTGCTTCACAGCGCTGTGGAACACACCTGCGAGATATTGTGAAACAAACAAGGTATTCAAAAATCAGTCCAGGTTTTGTCTTGGTTTGTTTTTTCTGTTAAGGTCCAAGTCAAATTTCAGACACTAACACAGGGAATTACCGGTAACTTGGCATTTAAGTATTTACAGAACTATGTGTAATTAGGGCAGATCAAGACTGGGCAGGCACTAAGGGAGAAACAGAGGAGGGGAACAATGAGGCGGGGCCCCAACCAGCTGCTGAAAAAGCCCAAGAGGGCCAGGGCAGGTGGGGAGCGGACATGGGTGCACCAGAGTCAGGCTCATTCTCTCACTGCAGCCCCATAGGAGGACCCTGAAGTCATCAGGAACCAGGAATCAATATAAGAGTTGACACAGTTTTTAATTATATCATAATTCAGTGTTGTGTGTGTTAGCTATTATTACTATTATTATTATTATTATTAGTCTAAAGCATTAAGCAAGTTAACATCAGAACGCCACCCTTCTGACTGGGTCTTAGGAAGAAATGAGCCAATAAGAGAAAACCCCCACTTCTGATGTGACATCCCTGGTGAGAGGCACCATGAGGAGCAGGGTGGGGAGTGAGGGGATCTGGAGGTTGGTGACCGCAGGGCTGGGCCTGGTCAGGGAGGGACACAGTGGGCCATGCACATAGTGTTTATCCTCTGTCCCCGTGACACAAACCACTAAACTGGGAGCCATCAGCAGACAAGTTATGAGTTTCCCATGAGGCGTCACTAATGTCACTCTGTCTCTAGCCACATCTCTCAGGAGGGTTGAGTGTCTCTTACCTTTGAGAAGCAAAGGAGGCCTATCACAGGAGGCCAGTGTGAACACTCCTGCTTCCAGTTTTTTGTCCACATCATCCATTAAATAAACCCCTTTCCCTCTTGTGGGTAGTCAGTGTGAAGACTGCTCAATGTAATCAAATTGTGAAGTTGGGGGCTGAAAAGCATTTTTGACAAACTGTTTCCCCTGCCTTGATTTTGCTAGCAGACCAGAAGCAGTTGAGAAGGTAACTTTTATTACCTATACTTGGCAAATGAGAAGACTGAAAAGTTAAGCAATCTTCCCAAGGTCACACAACCAGTGACTGGCAGGGCCACATGTACCCTGGCCTGTCTGACCCAAGTTCTGTGATGCTCTGCAGTGTGCTGTCACCCTCCTGGTGAGTTCCTCGTGCCACCCACACAAGCAAAATGAACCCCAAAGACAAGGCTGGTCGCTGGCAAAGTACAGCTCTCAGAGCAGGTTGTTTTGGGACCCCCTTCTTCCTTTTGGAACCCTTGCCTCTCTCAGGGTCCCTTCCTCCTCCTACTTTCTCCCCTCTTTCTGCTCCTGTGTTCTCAGGAGCCTTCTGATACCAAAATATCAAAGAAAGACCTCTAAAAAAATTTTCCCTCAAGTGTTAATAACTTAAAAGTCAGAGTGCTTATATGTGCTTGGAAGAGGCGAGAAGGGAGAAGATAATGAACCTCTGATGAATTCCGGCAATTCTCAGAGAGTGGAAAAGATATCTTGGCTAAGGGTAATGAATAACTCTTCAAACACATCAGATATGGGCAATTGCCTACTCACGAAATCAGCAAGAAAGAAATGAAAATGCCTGTTGCGTAATACTTTAAAATAGGCTGAAGGTGGTAGGAAGGAGAGGACATTGTTGTTCTGATTTTAGAGATAAAACATCAAAACCCAGAAAAGTCGCTTTGAGCCACAGATCAAGCCAAAACGGGCAGAACTGAACACGATCTGAATTCTTCTTTTTCCTTCAAGCTGGCCAGCCCCAGCTTTCATTCTCCTGACGCTCAGAACTCAGGCTACCCTGCCTGTTAGGCTCCTGCTAAGTTATCTTTGAAGGTAGCAGGGTGCTTGGGAGGCAGAGGCAGTAGAAGGAAATATGTTCCCCTTTTTAAAGAATAATTCATGCAGGACCCTTCTCTCAAATAGCTCAAGGCACTTCTGTGAGAAGAGAACAGAGTGACCGGACCCCTTGGAGTGCACAGCAGCTTCTTTTAACTGGGGGATTGTCAGTTTGACTTCCCCTGGATCAGTAGGGGATCAGAAGGCACCAGTGGCTCACAGACCTTATTCGAGCAGAGGATGCAGCATCAGCCCACTCCCTGCTAACGGCCAGCCACATCAAACAGCCCCCTTGATGCTCTGGGGTTCCTGCGCCTGCCCTTTGATCAGATGTGTCTGTAACTGCATGGCATCCCGCAGAGGCCACAGAGCCGAACTGGATGGTTCTTACTGGAGAAATCTGGTGGAACCTGAGGTGCCACAGGGCAAACCATTTGTGCTTCATGCTCAGAGGTGTCTACAAACCCACCTTGCGATGTGCAAATCTGACATTTGGCAAGATAACTGTTCCAAATATTAAGACATGCTGCACACCCAACATGCCCATTCATTCAGCCAACGTGCAAGTTACATCCGTGCCCTCCCCTCTTCTTTCCTCTCAGCCAGATCTTCCCCTTCTTTCACATCCACTCAAGTGTCTCTTCTTTGTCAAAGCCTCTCTAGACAGATCTTCCCATGGTGGCCTTTCTTCTCCTTTTACCCTTCCCACTAATTATAATCAAGGCCTCAGTTTGACCTTTAATTGTTGTCTGATTGTTTTCTCATCATTAGCCTATCTTTCCAACTTTATGCCAGGCCGCAGACAATGAGAACCACACGGCATATAACACTGCTCTTACTTTCCACTCTGTCTACCACAGGGCTGAGCTCCATAAACACTGTTGATCAACAGGTTGAAACTGAGACGAAAGGCACACAGGAAGCCCTCCACGATGTGAGCTGGCCTGAACCAGCCTGGCTCCAAGAAACAAAAGGGACCCAGGAAGCTGGATACCGGTCTGGGCCTCAGCCTCAGCGAGTTAAATTAGATCAGTAATTTTCTGCTCAAAGAAATGCCCTATTATTTTACTCCTTCAGGAGGCTTCTCTTGAGACTTATTTTTTAGTAATTAGTAAGGCAAGTAGTAGAGGGTCCCCAAGTCCCCATCTCCCACTCCATTATCAACAGCAAAGTGAGTTGTTCTCTAAAAGCATGACTGTATCTTTGATTCTCTGCCAAATACATGTTAAATAATCAACTATCAGCTCTATGGAAAGCACAAAGTAGAAAGTCAGTAAGTGCCAGCTTTCCCAGAACAATTGACCATATCAGGAGGTAGTGCCCGGGAACAGGAAGTTTGAAAAGTGCTGCCAGTGAGGATATTCTGACAGGTGTTCAGATCCAGCACAGAAGGGGACATGGCCTGCACTGCTGGGCCAGGGGACAGCTGTGCTCTGCTCCCTGCTCTGAGCTACAGAAGGAATAAGAAGACAGAAGATGGATGTTTGTCTTCACCACTCAGGCATTCCAAAGTGAAGTCTCCTTTGTCTGGTTGCAATTCTTGAATATTTTGTAATGAGAAGAAAATGAAACAAAAACAAAGACAAACAAAAAAGCTAATACCTTCCTATACCAACAAACCAAAACAAGATACCCAGGTTCCTGGGTTCAGGTTCTCCAACCAATACCTGGCTGTGCTACGTGCAGGACTGGGAATATACTGCTGGTGGATTCAGATAGTTTAAGATTATTGCTTAAGCCAAGGAAGGATTCATGGGAAGAAGAAAATAAAAAAACTCATTGATATAGACATTTCAGATTTAAAGGATGTAAGACCATGATACAGGTGACACCAAGTTCCAGTTCAATGTTCCATTCACCTTCAGCATTATGGAAGGGTGTTTGTTCTTTAAATACATGCCAGAGAGTTCACACTCTGGGAGCTAGCTGGCTTTCCCATCCGTTTCCATCTACCAGATAGGCCCTTGACCTAAAAGGATGCCATCCAAGACTACAACATAGATTATTATTGTCACTGTCATTATTTTTTTAAATCCACCCTGCGAATTAGTAAAATGGTCAAGGCAGATAAGAGATTGTTATAACAACCTGAACCATCTTTCTGGAATCTCTAGTTCAGAAGCTCCAAAGGCATCTAAGTTCCTAAAAAAATCAAACCTGGAAGTCTTGTCGGCCAGAGTAGCGACTGAAGATAAGGCCGCATTCAAAGAGCCCCAGGGCTTCACAGAGCTCTGGGGCCTCTGAACACCATCCCCCCGCCCCCGCCCGCTTCTCCGCCCCTCCCCGCAGCAGCAACAGCGCCTTCTCTCCGGCCCCAAAGCCGGCCTTTGCGCCTCGGTCAGGATCGTAGCCCTACTCTTCCCTTCGTCCCTCCCTCTGCCCCATCGCCGAGCACCCCGGCAGCTGGAGCTATCCCTGCGCTCCCGGGGTGGACAGGTCTCCTGGCCGCCGGCAGCGGGCACTCACTGCGCGTTCCGCACGACCATGTCCCACCAGGCGGCCACGCAGTCCTCCGCGTTCGTCTCCATCCCGCGCCGTGTCCCGAACCGCCACCACGGGAGCTGCTACAGGGATCCAAGGGCCTCGCCCCGCCCGCCCCCGCGGTGTCCAGCCCGCCCTCCACCCGGTTCCGGCGGCAACCCCCAGGGCGACAACCACGGGGCCTGCGGGCTGGGGAGACCAGGGTGGCCGACCCCACCGCAGGAGCAGGACGTGGCCTGAGGGTGGACTTCAGGCTGCCCGAGGGCACCACCCCTCTGCTCGCACACACAGCATAATAGAAACAGGTTTCCCATGCTCATAATTAATGAGCCGTGCTCGAATGTATTTTCTATTTTACTTTATACATTTGTGTATGTGTGTGCACACCCTTTCTTACTATGGTAGTAATAAAAAAAAGTTTGATGGCCATACCTGTAGAATATCTTCATGAAGAATTATAAGCTTTTTTCCTACTTTGACTCTTATTTTCTTTCTCCCTTTCTTTTCTCTTTTTCTGAACCATCCTCATCCCCCTTTGCCTTCTCCCTTCCCCCCCACCCCTCTCTCTCACACACACACACCTGTCATCATTACTCTACAAAGAATTTATTTGGCTCCCTTGTTAACGGTTTATCTGTGGGGGTTATGAACCTTGCGTGTCACAGAACCCCACCTTGCATCGTACCTTGAAAGCTTTGGCAGGATTCAGGTTTACAGAATGCACTGTCACCTGGGAGCAGGGACTGTGCTCCAGTGGGGCTGCTCCAGGGAAGCCACAGGGCAAAGTTCGAGGTCACTTGTCTGACAAGAGGGAATGGGTCCCTGTTTGGAAGCAATTTGACACCGGCATCAAGTCTTCATACTGGAGGCGAGCTGCCACCTCCTCAGGGAAAATGTGAGGTTCTGTGGTGCCTGTGCTGTGCAGAGGGCACAGCAGGGAATAGCCAACCCCCAGAAAGCACACAGGGACCCATCTATGTTGAGCGAGTAGGCCAGTCTGGAGGACAGTACCGCACTTTTCAGGAACAGGCATTTCCCTTCCAGGACTAGTCCATTTCATACACCTGGTCAGGCCAGGGGGAATTCTGGTCACTGCCAGTAATTGTTCTGTGAATGTCAGTTTTCTGATTCACATCAAGATAGAAGAGGAATCAGAACAGGAAAGACCTAGGGGATCTGTGCCTGACTGATGAGCCAGCTGCTGGTGGGTTTTCACAGGGCCACACCCTGCATGATGAGAGAGGTAAAGTCCCACCTCCAGCCAGTGTCAGATTCCAGCCCTGGGATCTGAGAACTTATTCCAGGAACCTCTGGTTGAGACCCTGGGCCAGCAGGCAGGGGAGGAGAGAGCAGTAGCTGTATTTGGTCCCAGATTCTATCTCTATCTGTTGATTTGGGTTGAGAGTGTAGTCTCACATGCTGGTTAAACAAACAACTTGTATGCCCCAAGTCTAAGGAAATGTTTGAAATGCTCAGCAAAATCTCTGAAGTGGAAAATCACTATGGCCTTTTAAAAAAAGATTGTATAAGTTAAAATTCTAGGAGAAAGCTTTTCACAAGGTTAATAGCTTCTTTTCAAAAGGCATATCCCGGAAATCAGAGAGCAGAGTCCCTGATAAGATTTGGTGGGGTCTAAAAGCCAAGTGATTCATTTATTTATTTATTCAGTATCTATTTACGAAGCAACTTTTAGGTGACGGACACCACAGTGGGCGCTATAGGGATAAAAAGCCAGATCCTGCCTGATAGATTTGTCTCAGGATAAATCATGAAAACACAAAATAGAAATTGAAGAGTAACCTAAGGGTGGAAATCAGATCAGGGGTGCACGCCTAGATGTGGGGAGAGGGGACATGAAGGAATATTTTAGGGTGGTGGAAACAGTCTACATCTCAAATGTGCTGGAGTATACGTGACTGAAAACTTTCACCAAAATTCGTAGAGTTAGAAACCTTCCAAAGCTGATTTGGCTGGACGTAAATTGTACTTCCACAAGCCTGACTTTTGGAGAAGTGCTCTGCCACGTGTACAGATAAACAACATAAACTAGTACATCCTGTGTCCTAGACATGTCCAGGCAAAGCTCCACATGGGTGCAGATATGTCAGAAAGCAAGAATTGGATAGGATTGGCACTTTCAGTTGAGAAAAGAAGTCTTGATTAAAGACATATTACTTTTACCACCTAAAATTACTCTTTAAAAAAGGAGTCAGGGGTGAGAGTGGCAGTTTCTCAGCTGCCACACAGCTGTGGAGGTAAAAAAAAAAAAAAGCATTTGAGGAACAAAGAAGGAGCAAACAACAAATCACTGATTTTTTTACTATATGGAGAAAATTTTATCTTGATAGTATGCATTCCCCCCTTGCATTTCTTCTTTTTTATATAATGGCCTTATTAAGACGTAGTTCACATATCACAAAATTCACCCTTTTTAAACTGTACTACGCAGTAGTTTTAGTACATTCACAGAATTGTGCATCTGTCACCACTATTTAATTTTAGAACATTTTCATCACCCCCAAAAGGAAGTCCCATACTCTTTCCTGTGTCCTGGGGTGATTTTAGGTGTAATTTTTTGAGGGACTGCTAAGTGCTCTCCTAAGTGGCTGCCCCACCGTTCACCCCACCAGCGGGAGCACTGTGGAAAGTATGGCTTCTCATTTCCCGTGCTCGTCTGTTTCACCGTCTCTCAGCTTTCCATGCACAAATACGGAGTTTCTTAAAACTAATGCTGTTGAGATTGAAATGAAATATTAAAGGGAGGTTTAAGATAGTTCCAGATGATGGGGAGTGAGTAAGGCAACTTTTATTTTTTCTATGCTGTTAAGGTTTGTACTGCCTTTGCCTATATCAGATCAAATTTAAGACAATTCATTTTAGTTATAAGATTGGATATGGGGTTATTCTAACGCTTGGGAATTGTTAGTATGGGCTTCCTTTTGGCAAAAAAGATGAATTCTTTAAGAAGAAAGGGTGATGAGAGAGTTGAATCAGTAAGTACTTGTGAGTCCCTTTCTTCCAAAGAACTCTGCGCATTCAAGACACGGCCCACAGACTCCCTTGTTCCACAGCAAGAGGTGGGCTTCAGTTTTTCTCTCTTTCTGTGGAAAGATGGAGCCGGGGTTAAAGCTCCCTTCTCCTCACTGCATGCTCCTTTTCAAATTCCTTCAGCCCTTCCTTAAAAGTTAGTTGTTCTGCAGTCTTCCTTCCTAGCCCTGCTTCTCTTTCTATGTTACATCAGTGTGTTCCCAGACCATGTTCAATATTTGGGAAGCTTTGGGCTAAATACCATAAAGTATGTTCCTTTGGCCAGGATCTCATGCCTCAGAATCATTACTTGGCTAATGTTCTTTTAGAATCTCCAAGGTACAGAATGTAGCTTTTCACTACATTCACCTCCTCTCCCTCCTCCTTCCACATCCGTCTCACCTGCAGGATTGCCTGCCCTGAAAAACAGCATCGTCAGGCATCACGTGTCCCAACCACAAACCTGGGGTTCACCTTTGATTTTTCTGCTTCCCTTAGGCCCAGAACTTCCTCTAGATAGAATTATGGCTACTTCTTGCTGTAATCTTTATTTATTTAACAAATATTTACTGGGTGCATTTTATATAATATCTAGCTTGAGAAGCTTACACTTTAATTTTAAGGATAGAATCTATGCAGATGAAAAGCTAAATAACAAGCTGAGATGTATCACCGGATAATAAATAAATGAGCATTACAGATAATATAATGCTGCAGGCTCGGTGAGAAACATCTCTGTGGGCGGAAGAGGTCAGGCAAGGAGTTCAGGGAAATACTGTTCTGTTGCTTAGAAACAGCACTGGAGATGGAAGATAATTTTAAATGACTATTTGAAAGGACCCCTAGAATGTGAAAACTGGAAAACATGAAGCAATCAGTCATTTGCCAATACTCTCAATTTACATAGAGGAAACTGAGATGCAGAGAGACCAATTGATGGATGATAAGCTGCATTGATACGGTATTTATTGAGTGCCCACTGCATGCAAGTCACAGCATGAGCTATACTTTTTCGAAAGAGCAGGCAGGTGACACTCATTTTCAAAGGACACCTGGCATTTAGTAAGACACTAACCTGTTCCAAACATCTGCAGGGGCAGGGCTGTGATGGCAAGGTGGTGGGACCACATGGCAGCTGTAAACTGGGTTACTAGTTCTTCCACTCACCAATAAGAAGAGAGGAATTACAGTCATTAATCACAGGTTACTTCTGCTTTGTGACTCGTCAGGGTGGAAGAATTTACCACCACCTACAGTGTCCAGTCATCTCATCAGATATCCAGGTAGGAGAATCTGAAGCAACCTTTACAGGGTCCACTCCACGGAAAGGGACACAGCCCAGTTTTTGTGACGTGGAAACACGGAAGTAGGTTTTGAGACAATACAGTCAGGGAGGCAGGAAAGTTTTACCATCCAGGATTATTTTTCCTTGACTTCTACTTGAGTTATTTTTTTAAATGCCCCTCTAACAAAGTCAGAGTAGAGGCACTTCCAGAATCCCCAGGCCAGCCTCAGGAGAAACAACGACAGGGAGCTTTTTAATCTGGAGGAAGTCAAACAGGAAAAGCTAAAGATTCTGTGAGAATAGATAAAAATAGCTTGCTAAAAATGAAGGCATACACATGGAGAAAATGGAGCAGACAGGAAGAAAGTCACCACGGTAGATCAAGTAAACAGGAACTGGCTTTTCAGTCCCAGGAGACTCAAGGTTCCCAATTCTGGGCTTTCTGGATGCTTGACATTAGTTGGAAGTAATCGATTTCTCCTTGTTTGTGAATTCTCTCAAGATGTTCCCAAAAGTAATCTCGTTTTCTCAGTTCCCCTGTCCACGACCCAAGTGTCTGTGTGCTCCCGGCACAGCTTGAAATTAGTGTATTTTTTCATCTTTGCCTTTAGTTTTTGAACAAGCGAGGACCCCCGGGGACACCCTGGCGGTGGAATGTGGGCGGGGATGCCTGTGGATGGGATTGGGTAGCCTGAGGCGGATCTTCATTATCTCGACCCCACCTGGCTTTCAGTGCATGGAACAACCTGCCCCTAGAGAGGAGTTTTAAAATAATAATATGTAGTGGGAGGTGAGATCACAGATATAAAAGCTTTTCTTTGAAGTTAAAAAATTTCAGCCTACAGACGCACAGTATTGACATTAATGAATGTTTTTGATACTGTCTTTGTCAGGCTTCTAGCCATATTCATTTAAAAAGACATTCATCAGCATTGCGGCCGACAGATTAACATAGACATTTAGTTACCAATAAATACTAATACATATACTAATGTACCAAGGAAGCCATGCAGCCACTCTCTTCTACTTCACTGCCAACCAAAAAGAATTAAAAATTGATATCTTCCTTACAGTTAAGAGACAAAGGGATGTGTGAGGGTGGGGGTGGGGATGCTCTTTCCTCTGTGTCAAAGAGGATAGAGCTCCCAAAGGAGCCCTCCCAACCAAGCCCTCACAGATTACTTAGCAAACACCAGCTCATTAATCCAGTGAGTGTTCACCAGCACTGCGAGATGACCTGCTAAACAATTTTTAAGCAGAAGAACTATTATTTACCATGTAGTGCTATAGTCTTGCACTATACAAATCAGGAATCCTTGCTGTGTTTGGTGCTACTTGTCAAGTTTGGGAGAAAATTTTCATACATGCAGGCTGTATATTCCCAGCACCTAGCATTATAGCTGGCACATAGCAGGGACTCAGTACATATTGTGTCACATGAACGAATAATGGAAAAACTTGAATGGAAAATAATGGAAAACAAGTAGGCAGTCCAGTGACACAAAACTTTCATCTCCCCATCACACACATTCTCCACAGGCTGCTCTGGCATTCTCAGATTCACACCTACAAAATTTTGAACTACACGATGTTGGCAAAGAAGAACCCAAGGTGAGCAAACGTTCTGGAAGGGCTGCCATAGGGGCCTGTCGCAGGCTCCACTGGCCTGTTCTCAACTCCACCCAGGGCCAAGTTTCAAGATTAGTATAGCTATCATGCCCTGTGTTAAGGTAGGATCTTACTCTACCTTTGACCCATCTGAAAATTAGACAGGTATTTCTTTTCTTGTGCCATCCCACTCAACATGCATTCATCAGATGCCAGTGGTATATGTTATACCATGCTAGGCACTGGGGAGAAGTGTGGATATACAAGATATGGCTCCAGCCCTGGCTGGTGTGGTTCAGTGGATTGAGCCCTGGCCTGCAAACCCAAAGGTCACCTGTTCAGTTCCCAGTCAGGGCACATGCCTGGGTTGCAGGTCAGCCCCCCAGCTCAAGACCCAGCAAGAAGCACAGGGAATAAGAGAGAGAGAGAGAGAGAGAGAGAGAGAGAGAGAGAGAGAGAGAGAGAGAGAGAGGGAGAGAGAGAGAGAACATGGGTTGGAGAGGTAGTCAGGAGCCAAGTCACACAAGGTCATGCCCCTTGCTACTCAAAATGTGGTCCAAGGACCAGCAGCATCAGCATCACCAGAAAGTTTGTTAAAAATGATCCCCACTCTTTACTTCCTTTCCTGTACAGCCATAGGACTATCACATTGCAGGTGGCATACATCTGCCTCTGGTAAAGATCGCTGCTCCATGTCTCCCTTGCAGAGAGTTGTGGTTATGTGACATAAAGAAAGTGATATATGTGACTTTCCAGAAGTATCCTTCAAGGGACATCCTTTCCTCCTTTCTGCTGTCTGGAGCACAAATTTAAAAGCTAATTCTCCAGCATCTACCTTGTACTATCAGATGACTTCGAGAATGGAAGCTACTCGAGGCCAAACAATTAATGAAAAACCTGTGTCCCTGACTCAGGGCAGGCCTGACCAGCCCTGAGCTGACTGCCTCTCAAACTCCTGAACATAAGAACTTAATCCCAACTGATTCATACTCTATGATATATAATTATTTCTCTCATAGAACTGTATATTAGCCTTTCAATAAAACCAATAATCCAAGATGGTATGCTATATTTACCTTGTATTTTAATAGCTTCAAACAACTCCCACTGAGCCCAAACTCCTCCCACTACACACACACACACACTCCTCAAAGGACACACACAGAGCAATCCAAGCAACATGGCCCCGACTGGATGGTGGCAAGGAGTGTGGACACAACAGAGGCCAGTGGCAAGGGAAAAGGCACAAGAATAAAGATAGGCTTGGGCTCCAGGTCTCCTGCTTCCTTCCTCCCTTTCCTCTGGGCACCTAGAGAAATGGACCCCTCCAGGCTGAGCTGCCAAGCCTAAAGTCTTGGTGGCACTGTCCCCACTATTTCAAGATTCTCAAATTGTTAAACAATCACAGGTCTCTTGCTCTGTTGAAGACACTTCAGCCTGGACCATGTTTCTATACTTAGAAAGAGCCCATTTGAAACATTGAAGAACTGAGCAACTGATTCTCTTCCATGGCCCCTACCTCCAAGCAGATAGTTACCCCAAAGCTCCCTTCGCACAGAAATTCTGGAGCCTCTGCTACCTAGGTTCTCAGCTGCCTCTGCAGGTGCTGACAGGCACTTTGACTCTTGGAATTAAATGTCTGCAGATGCATCAAACTTGGAATATCACAGGAAATATAGGGAAGACTTTATTCAGAGCAATTTAAATGGGCCAGAAATACTGGACTTGTATGTCAGTTTGTATCATATAATCTCTGCCTTACCCTCCATGGTGATAAAGCTGGTGTTGACCTAGTTCACAGGAGCCTCAGACAAGTGCCTGAAAGAATTTCAAAACATGGTGACCATTCCACCAAGTGCTCCACTTTCAGTAATGCCAGCTGTCCAATTAGAATGAGTCTCACAACTTTCCCTTGGGAAGAGGCATGGGGTTCAGTCTACGAGAATCTTTCCACATGGGTTCTATGTAGGCACTGAATTTGAACAGAGCTGTTTGATTCCTTTGGGGGCGGTAAATCCTGGGCCCCTCTGTCAGAGCTTCAACAGTGAATGATCAATAAGATAGATAGGTAAGCACTCAGGAATCACAGGTTACTTTGGGAAGTTACACCCTGGCTGCCACTGCAGTGTAGAACTATTCCGCGATGAGTATTCAGAGCAAGTTGCCATCTGAAGAGGAGGAGCCTGCTGCAGCCTTTCTGCATAAGGGAGCAGCTCCTTGACCTATTCAGGATGGAAGCCACTATCCAGGTTCTATCTGGGACAACGTATTCTGTGTTTCTATGAAACAAGAAGTAAATCAGAGGAAGTACACGAATGAGTAAGAAACAGGAAGAATGGGCAATTAAGACACATCTAGTTTTATATAAACCTTAGTGCACCCTATCCTAAAGTAGCCTACTTTCACATCAAACTGGGGATCCAATCTGCTCACTGAAAACAGAGGTGCCAGGTGAGCACAAGGAGATTGCACTTTGGTGTGCACGTGTTTGAGCCATGTATCAGAAATCATCTCACATCAGACACTCTTTGTGCAAACGTTCAATCATCCTGAATATAGGATTTTTATCGAATGTTAGCAAATGAAATCTAATCCACATCAGTGAATAAGTCGTGTGGTTTCTCTAGAAGGGAGTCTCATTAGTAGGACCTACATCACTAATGCAGTCATAATCACTCCCTCTAAGGATTAAATGTATCATTTCAGCAAAGGCACAATGAATTGGAAAAAAAGTGATATAATGATGTCTTCTAAAATGAAAGACTTGGTGAAAACTCACCTGAGTTATACAGCTTTCACTGACAAGCTAAAACATTGCTTTAATTCTATACCATTTATTGTCATGAGAGCTAATAGACTGGTGGGTGTTCACCACTAACAAAGCAGAAAATGACAAGTTCTGCTGTAGTTTTTATATTAGACACTTGGGGGCAACAGTGAGCCAATGAGGAGCATAAACAATGGTGACATCTTTGCGCCAGAAAGTTTGACTCTAGCCTTTGAGACGTCAGCTAGGTCTGTTTAAAATTATTTAAATCAAACAGAAAAATTTTCTAAAACCTTTTTAAATTAACTATTAGGAGTATTCACTCTTCTATCATATGCTTCCTTACTTCCAAAATGATTTTGCTTTCCTATTGACAATTTTCTTTTTTAACCCATTTAGGGGTTTGATCATTTTCAAGCTGAGAAACCTCTTCCTGGCCAATCTAAGTTGAAGCCCGGGGCACAAACACAAGCTCTGTGCCGTGCAGAGGTGGCAAGGACCCGCTGCGTGGAGAACCAGGGCGGGTCCAGCTGACGACGCTGGTAGAACAGATTGGTTTCCGAGGTCTTCTACTTAACTGGGGGCAGTGCGCCGCACTTCCCCTTCCTCTCTGCAAAGACCGACCAGAAAGCCTCCGAACAGCGTGGTATCGGTTTTGCTTTCGCTGTGGGCAGAATTGTAAACAAAGGTACCAGAGTCAATCCATCTTTAACCCACCCCCCAAACGAGGTGGCGGTGAGAGAGGCCTAGAAGCAAAGGGCTGGGCGCTGGCGATTGAAGAGGTGTTTACTGAGGGCAGTGGCACCCAGAGGGATGGAGGGAGGGTCCGGGCTTACTCCCCACTTGGTGGCCCCGGGAACAGCCCGGCAAGGAGCGGTCGGGACAGCCCCTCTTGCTAGGCTGACAAGAGGCCTTTGTTAGGCTGTCAGGCGGGTTTTGTTTTTAGACTCAGCCCGGGCTGCCCTCCCGCTCTGGTCTTCCCCTCGCACAGCTGTGGCTTCTGTTTCCCAGAGCCCCAGTCTACAGGTGCTGCGCTTTCCTTTGCCTTTGTTTGGCAGTGACAAGTTGGAAGAGTGCCGCTTGCTTTAAAGAGAGGAGGGGGGGAAGCCCGGGGTTGGGGGTAGGGGGTTAGATTCCTCCTCGGCTCTCCCCAGCCCAGCCCTGCAGCAGTGTCCCCCATCCCCTCAGGGACCTCCAGTCCAGGCATTTTCAAACCAAACAATTCCAGCTGGACTATAGGCAGCCTCATTTTATGGAGCACCCTGAAGTGCTAGGCCCTCCTTACTGTCTCTCTGACTGTGGGACACGTCCCCTGGTGCTAACCTGGGGAGCAATCGCTGGAAAGAGCAGAGCCCAACGCAAGCACCAGAGCCGCTCTGCATCTCCCCACCCCCACCCCCACCACAGGCTGATGAAAAGGGTTCCTTGCGTGTATTATATTTTAAACGGTTTCTTTCACTAAACAGAATGTGTGTATTGTATAGTATTTCAGTCCGGTGTGTCTCTGGACACATCTCAGCAGAATTTCAGGTTCTGATTTTCTTAGCACGGTTGCCGCCCTGTTGGACATGTGACTGCCGTGTCCCCGTGTGTATTTTAATATCTGCAGGGAATGTGCAGGGGGAGTAGGACTGGGGGTAGCGGGTGAGTCGATTTTGCTTTTTACTTTCTACTCTCTTGTGTTGTTTAATCTTTTCCCAAGAAATGAATTATTTTGCAGTGTTGTAAATGACAGGAATGAGGACAAGTCTAACTGAAGTCAGGGCCATTGCCATGTTGAACATGCCCTCAGCCAGGGCTCCACACAGCAGGGTTTTCTCTTCTGGCCTTAAAAATAAACTTAAATTCTGCTTCTACTGCCATAGTCCCCTCAGCTAAAAGGGTGTTATGTGGCTATGGTGTCGTTGGACACCTATTTCCTGAGGAGCAGCCTCTCTTCCTCTGCCCAGCATCCTGCCTGCCCTCCCCCCACACCCCACACACTATTTTTCCCTCTCCTTTTTCAGAAGCATGTTGTTATTAGGCCCAAGAATTGGCCAGGAAAGAACTCAATACAGACAGGACCACTCAGAAAAACAGCAAAATAAGCCCACATATTATATAACACTTTGAAAAGTGAATTGTCAGGGAAGTAGAAGACTGGCTCCTCTTTAACACTTTGTCCTTCAGTTTGTATTCTCTATCTAATCTATTCAGCCTCTAAACACCTGCTGAACGCCCACCCTGTGCTAGGCTCTAGGTGGGTGCTGGGCTGTAAGGGAGGCAGCCCCAGTCTGCGCCTGGAGGACCACACAGCCTTGTGCAGGACACAGCAAAGTGGTGAACCTTCTGTGAGGTGAGCAGGTGGGGCCGTGGCCCAGAGCCCACCAGCCCAGGTGGGAAAGGTTCTCAGGAGGAGGAGATTGCTTAGCTGAGTCTAAAGGGCTGGTTGGTCAAGCAGAGAATGGGAGAAAAGAAACCTGAAATAATAAGGTCCCTCTCTACTGAGCTTTTCTACCCATCATGGCCCTCTTCTGAACATTTCACATGTATCGTATCACTTATTTCCCACAGCCCTGCAGAGAGTGCTCTTCGGGCTCCCAGTATAAAGCTGAGGTCCCTGAGGCACAGAGGGGCAGTGAATTTTCCAAGGCCATGCAGTCAGGAGTGGTGGAGCCAGGACTGAACTGGGGCAATCTGGCTCCAGAGCCCTCACTTCTAACCCCTCACCTAACCTGTAGCTTGGGTTGCTCAAGAAGTGAGGGCCAGTGACAAACACAAAACTGTAGGAGCTGGGTTGGAAAGGTGGGCAGAAACCACAGGATGCTACGGAGCCTGTTTCATCCTAGAGACAGTGAGAGGATTGCAAAGAAAGGAATGCCATGATCAGACTTGGGTTTTAGACAAATCTGTGCCTCAGAAGTGGTCCGGGTGGTGGGAGAGGGCAGATGACTCTGAGCCCTGCTGAGGAGACAAGGCTGGGTCCGCGCCGGAGTGTGGAGAGGGGAGGCCGACGCTTGGCACCCAGCTTAGGTGACCTAGGTATCTTCTCAGGTGTGCTGGAAACACTGCAATAAGAGCAGGCTTAGACGAAAGGAGTCACTTCAGGTGCCCTTGGGGATTCCATGTGGACATAAAGACTCTAATCAGGTTCAGTAGCAGGAGGCCTGAAACATGTGTTCTGTTCCACACAGTGAGTGTGGATGCGATGAAAAAGCTGAAGGCATTTCCTCATTCCTGTTTCCCCACAGAAGTGGATCCAGGGCTTGTGGGCCTGGGATGGGTACAGTTTGGGAGGAGGGCCTGTTCAGGGAAAAGAACACAAAATGTACTAAATCAAAATTAGAGACAAAGTGGATATATTTGGAATTAGGAGAGAAATTGCACAAATTATAAATTTTTAAAAAGCAGACAAATACTACAAATCCTATGAAATTCAGAAAACAATGAAATTGATAGTCATCAACTGACACACCTCCTCTACCATACTGTTTTTCCCTGCATATTTGGCTATAAATTCTGATCATCTCTGAAATGACAATAATTTTTGTAATATTTTCTGAAGAGAGAGTAGAAGGATAATTCAATATTTTTTCTAAGGTGGATGGGGAGCATTTGTTTTCCAACACCGAGGGAGGAGGCACAAAGCTTGCGACTTCGGACCTACTGTTGTAGCGCTGCTGTAGGGTTCAGCTCTGCAAACACAGGAATTACAATTCTGTCTAATGTGATTTCTATTACAAAAGACAAAAATGTATAACGTTTATCAGCTTGGATTACTGTAAAAACATACCATGCACTGGGTGCCTTGAACCACAAATACTGATTTCTCACGGTTCTGGAAGCTGCCAGTCCAAGATCAGGGTGCCAGCAGGGTTGAGTTCTGGTGAAGACCCTCTTCCTGATTTGCGGACGGTCACCTTCTCACTCTGTGCTCACGTGGCTGAGAGAAAACAAGCAAGCTCACTGGCCTCCTTTTAAGGCCACTCAGGCCATCATGAGGACCCCACCCTCACCTAAACCTAGTCATGTCCCAGTGGCCCCATCTCGAAATACCGTCATAGGGGAGCTTAGGGCTTCAACATATGAATTAAGGGGAGTACAAAAATTCAGTCCATAATAATATGTTGATAATTAATAACTATTAATAATTAAATAAGTAAATAACTGTTTAAAAAGACTTCTGTTTTGATTATGTCCCAAGAACCAAATCCTCTATCTACAATTTTATATATCGGAGGATTACAAGAACTTTCCACAGACTAACTTCTGGCTCTCTATGTGTCCAAACCCTGTACCCCCCACCCAACACCTCTGCGGCCAGGCTCTGTGGGACACATTCCCATCACCTTGTCCTGCCCTACGCTCAGGCACAGAGGGCAGCAGAGTCCCAGGACGACCAGCAATAGGTGAGACCAAATGGAAGTGTCCAAACCACACAGATGTTTGCTCACGGAACCCAAGCTAAATGTGTCTCCAATTTAACTTCCTCTTAGCTGATCCCCAAATGCCCACAGCCACTTCATTGCTACCTGACATAAGGGGAAAATATAGAAACAGGCAATGTCTTAACCACTTGCGATTAAAATATCTCACTTCTGCAAATTTGACAAAAGCACCACATGAGCACATCGCCAGGGCCCTGGACGTGACAGGCTCCTCCACGTGAGGGCCTTTCCCTTCTTGGTCACCCTGTCTCTGCCCCCAGGGTGTGGGCTACGAAAGCGAGGGGGGTGCCATATGACACAACTGTTGAGAATAAAACTGTTGGCAGTTATGTAATGCTTACCAGGAGAGGTGTTTTGTGTGTGTTCAGTTGTTTAATCCACATAAAAACACTAGGATGTTGGTAGCATGAAATTCTTTATTTTACAGATAGAGAAACTAAGTCACAGGTTAGGTGACTTGCCCCAGGTCACACCTGGAGTGGTTGCCAGCGCTGAGATTCAAACCCAGGCAGCCTGGCTCACGCCTGCACCGAGTACACAGAGCAGCCTCCCCACGGCACACCTCACAGCCTCCGCCCCCACTCCAGGACTCCACAGTCCCACCTATTAGACTTGTATATATTTTACTGATTTGCCTATTTTCTGTCCCTTGCTACTAAAATATAGACTTTACGAGGGTAGAGCTGTTTATTTTGTTCACTGTTCTATCCCCAGCACCTAAAACAATGCTCAGCACATAGTAGGTGTGTAGTCAATATTTCATGATTATCTTAAACTTTTTAATACTCTGCTAAACTCTTTAATTTCTCCAAGAAGTAATCTATTTGGAAAACTGCAAAAGAAAATGAAAATAAGAAGAAACACATAAAAAATACGGGAAAAGTTTGGCCCACATGAAATCCAAAGGAAAAAAGGACCTTTATGTATTTTGAATAAGATAGTTTGGCTCTGTCCTGAGTGTCTATGATTCGTGTGGGTCAGTCCCACATGTCTCGGACCAGGTAGATTATAAGGAATTAACTAGGAATGATCAAAGAATTTCAGATCATCTTGAGTGTCCAGGTGATGTTTGAAATTCAAAATCTGTATCAGCACCTGACTGCCTGATTATGTGCTATGTGATTCTCTCCTGGAATGCTCAAGGGCCCGAGAAAGCAGATGGATGGCTGGATCCAAGATTGAGGGTCTGTAGGTTGGCTGTGCCAGCAAAGCAAAGGAAGCCAGACACATCAGCTGTGTCTGATGGTGGGGGTGTCCTTAAATCCAAGAGGACTGGGGGTGGTTAGATGGGAAATTGAAGTCCAGTGCCTTATTAAGACTGAAGATAGGTGGGGTAAAAGTATAGGGCAGAGAAGGGGAGAGGGTTGAGGTCAGAGTGGAATTTCAAAGTTCCATATTTCAGAGGAGAAGCAGTTCTAGGTGATGACAAGGTCTTGTAACAGGATAGGGGATATTGATGGCAAGTGAATGGAGGAGCTCTCAGATGGGTCCTAGGACATGCCAAAATTTGATATTATGCGGGTTAGGCACTAATATATACATTTATCAGTTTGAGCCACGGTTTGTAAACTGTAAAGTCAGCTTTAAATAACACGTAATATTAAAACAGGGCATTTTGCTTTAAAATACTTTGTTTATAACAATTCTAAAATAATGATCCTCCACAAATTAACAAACTGGGATACCAGCATCATCTCAGTTCAGCAGAGGTTTGTAAAGTTGGGGGCTGTGAGTTTTGCTTATTGAAGGTTTGATTCTGTTCACAACGAAAGGTGTCACTTTATAGCTCCAGATTAAAGTCCCTTGAGATGACATTGAAGAATCCCTATTTTATTTGGTGCTACCCGCATTGTAAAAGATCATTAGTCTCCAGAAGTTCACATTCTAAGGCTACAGGACACTCAGCAAATACATAAATATAATGCTAAACAATGGTGGGGCAGATAAAAGCACTTAGGTCCCCCAGACACCCAATTCATGAAGTGCTCCAATTACAAATATAACCGGCTGATTTTCAGAGGAACAAAAAACGTTACTAGGTATTCTCCGGTGGCTTAAAAAAAGATAAATAGAAGCTTGAAATTGGATGTAATGTCCAGTGAGGAGTAAGATTTCAACTTCTTTCACTGTCAGGTGCAGCTGGGGATAGGCAAAGAAATGTGTTGTTTTCCAGATTTGTTTTCATTCTGTACTTAGCCTGAAACAGGAAAGAAAGGTATCAGAATTCCCAGATCAACTGTAGCCAGCAAGTGAGTCGATTATATTCTTTTAAAGTATATTCATAAGAGAAGAACCAATCTGTGTGTTTCATTAAATTTACCTAAAATGATAAGAAATCTTACAGAAGTCTCTCAAAGTAGAAGTTGTGCAAAAGGCTTTCAGCCTTGCAAATTTCTAACCAGGGAGTAACTAAGCAATTTCTCCTTTTCCCTGCTTTGCATGGCAGGTTGACAGGCTCCTGGGTAGTGAGTGTTGTGGGAGACAGAAGTGAAGGAAGCCCTGTACTAGATCTTCCAAGTGAAGGAATTTTTAGATATTTTAGAGAACTAGGGAAACAAATTTGCCCTTTCCCTTTTCTGCAACTGAGTCTTCCGTATCTCCAAGACAGATGGAGCACATGTAACGAAACCAACCAAATGCAGAGGATGCAATCTGGGATATTAAAAATTAAATCTTTTCCAAATCTTCACAAGTTCCTTTAAAAACACTTGCACTCAAGTGTTAAGGCAGTTAACAGAGGTGTCTAAAAATGGAAGGAAGGAGACGAGGTACCCTGAGGGTTCCTTTTTCAGAACTCAGTCAGCATTAATACGTACTTCTCAGAAAGGTCTCTGTGCACAATCAGTAAATATGACCAAATTTAGCCACATGTAGAATGAAGATGATTATGTCCCAGAGGGCTCTCCATTAAGGATCTTTAAATATAAAAATGTTGAATCAAATCCAGAAATAAGACAAATAGGCAAATGCAGTTAATACCCAGGCAGAATGTTAATATTTCAAAGGATTGCTAATAAATATTCAGTACCAATAAATTATTCAAAGAAATCAGTAAAGAAAATATGGTTAGCTAGATTTTGATATTGTATTCTTTAGTCTTTCTATCAGCTCTTTATTATAGAAACACTGTAGCTTATAATTTATATTTTCATAATATTTAAAAACAGGAACCTATCATCCATTGCTCCTGGGTTTAAAAACAATTTACTTGAAGGTAAATGTAATTTCAGATTTTCTAGAGGTAGATAACCTCACGAAATTATGCTCAGATACCACTATTCCATTGCCATTATCCAAAGACTACATTAATATTCAATTAAATGTAAATAAAATTAATTTTTCTCCTTTTTTCCACTGGGACATATGTGAGTAAACTGTTTGAAAGGCATTACTGACAGAAATTAAATGTAAATTACTTATTTCTTAATTTATGGAGCCTCATGCGCTGGAAACTGATCTGGGTGCTACGGCAATGAATGAGGTGAGCAAGGCTCACTCAGGCTAATAGGCAAGACCGGCGACAGCCCTTTAAATGGGCAGATGAACAAACAAGGTCATTTCAGACAGCGGTGAATGCTGTGGAGGAAAGGAAATCTGCTAATGGTACAAAAGGTGGCAAGACAGAGTGAGGAGCGGAGAATGGGGATTGGGGAATTGGAGAAGGTTATATTTGGATTAAGACCAGAGGAGGAGAAGGAGCCAGCTATGCAAAGAGCGTGGGGGAAAGCATTGCAGGCAAAGGGAACAGCTAATGCAGAAAGGAGCTTCGCGTGTTCATATGGCAGAGAGAAGACCTAAGGGGCTAGACTGGAGAAACATGGCGGGAGGGGCAGGAGTGAGAAATGAGTCTCAGGTGTTAGGCAGGGCCAGATTGTGCAGCAAAGATATGGGGTTTATTCAAAGAGTGAGAAGAAGATATGGGAAGCAACTATGTTCTTTAAAAAGATCGCCTTGTCTCCTATGAGGCAAGTGAATGGTCGGGGCAGGCACAAGTATGGAAGAAGTGAGACCAGTTAGACTGACCCAGGAGTGCAGGAGAGACCCAATGGTGGCCATAGGTGGCAGTGGCCACAGTGGGGATGGTAAGAAGAAGTGTTCAATTTCAAAAAACACTTTAGAGTCACAAGAAACAGGACCTGCTAGTAGTTCACTGCATTTTCCCGAAGTACTAAGTTCTCTCTCTTGTGCTACATTTCTAAAGCCTTTCTGAAACAATTTCAGACCCAAGTTCCTTGTCCTGACCACCCTACTCATATGCACATCTATGCACCCTTTTCAGTCCTCAGAGAAATGCCCCCAACCCTCTTTAAAAGAATTTTTTTCAATTGCAGTTTACATTCAATAGTATTCTGCCCCCAACCTTCTAACTCACAGTTGGTCTCGATGGCTTACCCAACCATCCATTCCAGAATGTCAAGTGCATCTCAGCTGCTATTTTGTCTACAGATCCCAGAAGTGACTCTCCAGACAGCCTTTTCCAGGTCCTGTTGTCACCCTACAACCCGTATCCTCCTACAAACTCCTAGAGAAACCCCCAAATGGTCATTTCATATTTGTGCATGACTCTGCACATGCCCAAGATTTCTGCACCCTCTGCAGGCAGGGTCTGTCCCAGAATGCTTCAGCAGCCCCAATAACGTTACCGAAACTCAGCTGGGTACTAGGGTCTTCACATGCCTCAGTTACTTTGCAGAGGAGAGGACTCTCAGCAGTGCCATCTGACCATTGAGGAAACCAGGATGTAGACTTGTTTGCAAATTGTGAAACAACACCCAGCTAGGATTTACATCAGGTGAAGTTCAAAGGGGTTTTTAATCTGTTGCTTCTTTAAGAACTGATGCCCAAGAACAGCCCCTGTGGCTCTTGGGTGAGCCTCAGAGTTAGGACATGAGTCTGGAGCCAGATTGCCTAGAATCAAGTCCAAATGTCACCACATTTTAGTTGCACAACCTTGGACAAGACACTTAACCTCTCTGTGTCTCTGTTTCCTCCTCCAGAAAAGAGAAAGAACAATAACACCTGCCTCAGAAGATGAGGGTTGAGTTACTACATACCAAGTGCTTCGAATGGCACCCGGGATAGAACAAGTGCTATCTAAGTGTACCTATCACCATCACAGCCCCCACTGACACATCACCCTCATTTCACATTTGTGCAACAGAAACTCAGCTCTGTGGCCATTGAGCCATTACCAAAAGCCCCTAGGCAGGTGTCTAGGTAGGCAGGTGGTTAGGGAAGTGCATAGCGAGGTCATTACAAAAATAGCCTGATGGAGCAAAGTGATGAGGTGAGTGTCAGAGATACTAAAGAGACACTTAATAAGTTGTGATTAATTTCCTCTGAATAATGCATTGAAGCGAAGACATATTAAGAGCATTATTTGGATTAAATTACTTACCACTCTGAGGCTCATCTCGTTAACCAGGAAGTGTGTGCAGTGGGCAGAGGTGAGCCTGTTCTTCCCAGTCACTGTTCAGTTACTTGGCGTTGAGGTGCCGCATCTCAAGCTCTTGCCTTCACATCATTGTCTTCAGTCACTACAGCTTTTAGGATATTTACCAGTCAAAATAGACCAGACTTCTCCACAGTAACAATAATAACAACACATTTCAGCAGCTTAAAATGATAAAGTTTATTTCTTGTTCATGCCACACATCCATCATGGAAGGCACAAGACGGCCCTACTGACTGTAGTCATTGACAGCCAGGTTGACAGAGGCCCCCCTCAGTGTGCTTCCCTGATCCAAGGGGCAGGGGACAGGGAGCTTGACAAGCCACATGTTGGCCCTGGAAGCTTCTGCCCAGAAGTGCCCCATCATGCTGCCGACAGTCCTTTAGTCAAAGCAAGTCCTATGTCCATGACTGGGCTTAAAAGGAAGAGTATGTACAAGTTCCCTGCAGGGAAGCACCCCAAATCCTTGGGGACAAACTACCACAAGGCGTTAACTGGAAGAAAAACCATCTAAAAGCAACATGAACTATTAAAGTATTATTTTCTCACAACATGTAGTCTGGAGGTGGATCAAGGCCCAGGTAAGTAAATCCAGCAGCTCAGGGATGTCTTCAGGGACCCACTTTGTTTCCATCTTTCTATTTTACCATCATTAGGGTGTCAGTGGTATCTCCCTTTATGGTCACAAGATGGCTGCAGTAGTGCCAGCCATTGCATGCAGACCAACAACATCCAGAGAAGAATAGTGGTATTTCCTCCCATTAGTCTCATATTATTGAGAAAATCTTCCCAGAACCCCCAGCTTACTTTGGTGTCCATTGGCCAGAATAAAATCACGTGGCCGTGGCAGTGACATAGACAGTCACTGGCAAAAGGAATAAGATTATTTTCTAGGGGTTAGAAAAGGCCTATTTTCCCTTTGCACAAACAACTCTGATTTGTATAGGAAATATGCCACTGAACATAAGAAATCAGGGAAATGTAACCTAGTTTCACCCATTCTGGTAAGCTCCTTTATTCAGAGTGTAAATAAAGAGGGACCACAATGTCCCTTCATAAAAAAGCCTTCATTTGTGCTTATGTAACTATTCACAGTGGAATAACCATGGGCAAATAAAGCAAGCAAAACAGGCATTTAATAGGGAAGGATCATTTACCTAAGGGTCAGGGAAATAAGAAACTACTTTGGATTGATATTACATCCATCTCAAAAGAGTTGACTCAAAGAATTCACCACTCCCTTCCTTGTGAACCCCCCATGATAGCCTAAGCGTTCTTTTTTCATCACTTCACCCACCACACTCTATTACCTTTATCTGTGTACCTGTCTGTCTCCACCTGCAAGACTATAAGCTCCTCAAGAGATATGGCCTGTTTCATCTGTTTACTCCTGTGCATGATATAAATAACAGTGGGTAACATCAATTGATCACTCCCTGTGTATCAGAGCCCATTCTAAGCTCTAAATGAATTATTTCTTGTAATACTCAAAACTGCCCTATGAGACATGTGCAATTACCATCTATGTTTTATAGATGAAGAGACAGAAGGTCAAAAGGTGAAGTCACTTGGCCAAATACACACAACCATTAAGTGAGAGAGTTGTATTTCAAATGCAGGCAGCCAAGCTGGGTTATGCCCGGCACATTTGCCAAACAAATAGGTGAAACTAATATGTTTTATTATACAACATGAAAGTGAGAGAGAACAGGAGTGAAAAACAAGTGATATTATATTTTATTTAAACGTAGAATCTGAAATCAAGTATGATAGATTCCCTGAGGGTAGAGATTATGTATGTTTCTCTTGTTCAGAATATTATCTCTTACTCCTAGTACAATTTCTAACACACAGTAATTTCTCAAGTATTCCTGCAAGTGGCAGGGTGGTGGGGGGGAGGGAGGAAGGGAAGGGCTGAGCAAGGGATGAAGGAAAGGAGTGAAGGAGAGAGGCAGAAAAAATGAATGAATAAACACAACTAATGTCCTCCTTCTCTTGCCCACTGTGTTTTCTATCCTTTATTCCTCTATTATTTCAATAGGTGTCTTGGCTTCCGAATCTATCAATATATCCTACCTTAGGATAGGAGGAAGTGTTAGTTTCTAAGTATTAAGTATTTTCAAAGAAAAGAGTTTATGTATAACACTAATACAGAATAGTGAGGCCTTTCTGCTACCCTATAATTCATCTGGCTTTTGAAACAATGTGTCTTGTGTAAAGTAGACTTTTCCTCAAAAGGAAACATTTGTTAGGAGTTTGGACTTGTGTTTTCTCTTCTAATTGTATGCTGCTTAAATGTCAAGGCTGCAGGGATGCCAGTTCTCACATGGACATATTGACTTATTTTTTAAAAAATCAATGCAAGGCCATAAAGCAAGTGCACAGCAATAATTAAGGGCCAGGAAATGACCACTGTCTGTTGATGGATTTACTTCTCCAGCTGTCCCTCCTCCAGCAATGTGTTACATTAGGCAGATAACAGGCTGCACACACTAACGGCGTTATTTTTCTTTCTTTCAGCACCGTCATAGGACTCTGCTGTCATAGATTGCTCCAAATAGCCAGACAAATTTAATACATCAGAAATAATCTTTAGATCATATGGATGCCCTGCTCTAGTTTTAATCAGTAAACTTAAACCATAACAAAACTGAAGTATTGCACTTTGTCATAAGTAAGTTTTGTGTTCTTATTTCTAAATGGTGTCCAAGTTTCTGTGGTTGGTTTTATTATTTTGATTCCATTCCAGAAAGCTACTTTTAAAAAGTGTCTCTCTTTGGTCTAATGTTGAACTAGAATTTCAGTGTCTGATTATCCCAATATTTTCTTTACATTTTTATTCTCAGACTTCAGGTGTCTCCTTTAATTTCAACATATGCAAAATGAGCTCATCCATTTCTCTGGCTTTCACCTCCTGGTTTCTCTCTCTTGGTAGGTGATACCATCATTGACATCGGATTTTACATTTACAATCCCACCCAACACTTTGGCCACTTCTGACTGTTCCCATCTACATCCAGTTAGTTGACAAGTCCATTCATTCATTCCCCAAATCCATCCTCCCCTTGTCATTCTCATGCCCAGTGCCCTAAGTCAGGCCCTCATCATCCTCCCCCAGAATATTGCAGCGACCCCCAAACTGGCTTCCATTATTTATCTCTTCTCTCTCTGACCTGTTTTTCTATTTCCATTTAATTACGTTCTAAAAGAGAGGTCTATCATGTTTCTTCCCTGATCAGAAACCAAAATGGCTTGTAAAGAGCCCAAATTCTTTAACAATATTTAAGACTTTGGTTAATCCCGGCCTATCTTTGCAGCTTTGTCTCCCACGGCCCATGTCGTTGCCTTCGTCATCCCTGCACGTGTCTGTGCAGGGTCCGGCGGAAGTCACGGCTGCTTGAGTGTGGTTCGTAGGGCAATAATATGGGCATAATGGGTTACAGTTTTAGTTTGAACATTTCACCTACTATGTCATATGCTGTGCTTGAGTGTGATGTTGTGTTGCAGAATTACATTCTTATGATTTTGTAATAAAAAGGGGGCATTATTTGTGCCAGACTCTGTATTTTTCCCTAGATTTATTATGACATTCCTCAATTACTTCTGCCTGGCAAAATCCAAATTCCCCTTCAATGCCTAGTTCAAATAACCTTCCTTTTATGGAAATTTCCTTGATCTCCAGGCAGAATTAGTCCCTCCTGAGCTCTCATAGCATTTTGTTTATATTCTTATTTTGCCCCTTGTCGCAGGTCAGGTTCCCAGGAGCCAATTCTTAGAGGAGGATTTGTAGGGAAGTATTTTATTAAGGAAATGTTCCCAGAATAGACCAGCAAATAAATGTGGGAAGTAGGAGAGGGAGAGGAAAGAGACTGAGCAAGGGTGAGTTCAGGCAAAGTCGCGGAGAGAGTAGCTCAGCCTGATTCTATAGGGCTGTGAATTTATGTCCTGCTGTAAGGTCAGAGACCTGGGCTTCCTTACTCCCACACTGAGTTTAGGGACTAAGCTCCCAAGCATTTCTGCTCTCTGTGTATGTACACAGAACCCAAAGGCAGCCGCTGAAGAAGAGCAATGGGTGCAGGCCTTTGGAAGCAATAGCATTTGATGGAGGGACACACAAAATGGTAAAAGGCATCTGAGAGCATCTGGGAGGAGGCGGACGGTGCCGGCTACACTCCTTAGTATAGTCTGCCTTGTTTGCTCCTGGGCATCCCGGCCACTGGATGGTGAACCGCTTGGGTGCAGAGACCCCTTTTCGCCATTGGTATGTCCCTAAGGCAGCGATTTTCAATGTTTTCACCTTATGGCACACATAAACTAATTACTAAACATTTTTGGCACACCAAAAAATGTATACATTTTTGCCAATCTGACAAAAAATAAGTATAATTTTTTACTCAATCATACCAGACAATTGTTGTTGAGTTGGCTATTATCATTTTTTTAAATTTGACCGTCTAAGGGAAAAGAGGTCAGTGCCCCTGACTAAATAGTCAGGTGTTGCATGTTTTAAAAACCCTTGCAGCACACTGGTTGAAAATTGCTGCATTAAGCCATGGAGGATATCATTTTATACCTTAAAAGTGCTTAAATAGCATTTTTGGTATGAATTGAATACTCCATTTCTAGGTCTTGTGGGACATTTTGCTACTTCTAATCATATTGCTGAGATTTTACTCCCTATCTGGTTATAGTTCAATAATAACAGCTACAGCTTCTGGGGTTTCAAAACCTAAGGTTCAACTTTTCACCTCGCACTTTTCTTCCTGGGGAAACAACTTGCTCAACACGTCTCTTCCTAAATTCCAAGACAGGCTGCTTGCTCTGTTCAGTCAAGACTGCCAACCCAAGGAGTATTTTTGAAAGATCACAGTCGACATCATTGCCAAGAGAATAAGTTCTTGGCACACAAAGAACCTGGTTCAATATGAGATACCAGATGGTGATTTTGACTTCAGCTAAATTCCCGCTGAAAAAAAAGTGTTTGAACTGCAGATGAGAAAAGCTTCTATGACAAATTTCCAAGTGTTAGAAGCTTCAGAGGGAAATGGCAAGTGTTGATACATCTCCCCTGCCCCCAACCACATGCACACATACCACAGAACTACTACCTGCATGTGGTAGCTAAGATTCCCACAAAGATGCCTTTGCTCTTTAAGAATTGGCCTTAATTCGATTTTTACTGATATTGCAGTATATTAGCCAAGTCCAGAAAAGCAAATACTATTTAATTACCTGCAGTGTTTTCTCTTTTTCCTTTCTTTTTCTTTTTTTTTTAAATCCTCACCCAAGGACATTTTTTCATTGCTTTTAGAGAGAGAGGAAGGGAAAGAGGAAGGGGGAGAAACATCGATGCTAGAGAGAAGCACCGATTATTTGCCTTCCATACGTGCCTGGACAGGACAGCAAACCTGCATGCTAGGTATATGCCCTGACAGGGAATTGAATCTGCAAATTTCTAGTTAAGGAACATCACTCCAACCAACTGAGCCATGGTGGCCAGGGCAAGTTATATGTAATGTTTTTTTTAAAGGGTGCATCTCTGAGCAACTGCTGTGAGCTTTTTTGGTACCTGGAGGTCACTCTCTTTCCTCTTCGCCAATAACTCCATTTTCAAGCCAATTAATCAGTGTGTCTCCCTCCCTAAACACTTTCAAGTTACAGGGGTTATATGTGGAGCATAGACTGAAGGTTCTTGACTTGGATGTCCTTGGGTCCCTGACTTACTGGTACATACTCTGAGATGTAGTATATGCCTCAGAGTTCCACTCAAGATTCAGCTGAGGCTGGGACTTTGTCTGAAATTATGTCCTTGCTGACTTCTGCTTTCTCTGTCTTGCTTCCCCCTCCTCTTCCTCCACCGCCCCCCTTGCAGGTTTCTCCCAGGAGCATCTCTTCAATAAAACTCTTGCACACAATTCTTCGTCTCAGGGTCTGCTTGGGGGAACTGACCTAAAATTCTGAACTATAGAAAAATCAAGGTATTATATGCTAATAGAGAGATGGGCCATTGTTTCTGGAGCATGGAATGTATGCATAAGGACTTTATCGATCAAGATCTCAGAGGAAATAGTGGATAAACTCAAATTAGGTATTTGGAGAATAGTTAATAAAGGGACTAATTACGAAGGGGTTGGCCAGGCACAGGGAAACAAGGATAGTACCTGCCTGGAAGGTGATGTCAAGGGGTTAATCCTAGGCCTCACTGGCAAGAGGAGAGGGCTGCACAACAGTTATGATCTTAAGGGATGCAACCAGCCTCAGAATACCCTAGAGTGAGCAAGCTGGATGAATAAATGCCCCAACCTCATGTTCCTTCTGCCTTCCAATCTTCTGCCAGTGACCCCCATCAGCTGGGCCTAATGGGATGCCAGGGCACAAAGGAGCCCCTTAATGCAGTGCATCTGGGTTGGCCTCTTAGTGCATAGAGCAGGTGGGGAAGGGCAGAGAGGACAAACAAGCTACTGAGCACATCTACGTATTCATTTGTTCATTCTCTCTCTCTCTCTCTCTCTCTCTCACACACACACACACATTTTGACCTGTTATTGACTTTGACCTGTGACCAGTAACACACAAATAAACGCTGATCTTTCTCTCTGCTCCTATTTTCTTTAATCTTGTTTGCACTTTAGGGGACCCAGAAATCAGCTGCACATTGTGGGGGAGGAGATCTCAATAATCAAGAATTGGACAAAGTACATTTTTATGAAGGCCTGAGTATGGCATCTGGGCATCTCAGCATTAGCTCCCAACCCTCAGCCTCTAAGATGGCATTTGACATAGATTGAAATAGGACTCACAGAGGTCACTGCCATTAGATTTGTCATCACTTTGACCTTAGTATTTTGGTGCAAAGAGGCCTAAATTATATCCTCAGAGAATCATGCCCATTCTCTTCCAATTGAAAACAAAATGTAAATCAAATATTTATATTGCTTTTCATAATGATGTAGGTATTGCTTTCTCAAAAATTCACGTGCAAAGATGCTCTCATTATTCAGTTTACTGCCAAATGTCCTCATTATCAGAAGCAATGTCTTCCTATTGGTCTCATTTTCTGTTTTTGAAATGGTCATTTCCTGAATTCAGCGTTGGCTTGGTTCAGAAAACACTACCAAATGTGCAGAGTGGAAGACAAAAATTCACTTAGTTATTTCAAGGTCTTTGAGATTAATTATGGAAAATAATATGGATCCTTGGGGTGCTGGCAGGAGCTGATGTGGACAGGATAAACAATGGAAGGTGGAGAGGCATCACTCCCACATGCCCCTGGAGGGCAGGCATTGCACTGCCTTCTTGTACCCCAGCCTCCTCTCTGCTGGGTACCCTGCAGGCTCAGATACTGCTGAGTACAAAGCAAGTAGGCTGTGGGGTAGGCATTAAATGGCCTACTGGGTTGGGCTAGAAATGGGTTAGAAACGTACATTTCTGAGCATTAAAGTAGTACATATTTGGCTATTTTCTTCTGAAATTTTACTTATTAAAATTCTTTTTTGGGGGGTCTACAAGTTTTAAAGGGAGGTGACTTAAAAAAGTATTTTAAAACACTGTTTCATTCTGAGGCAGCTATTTGTATCATCCATGAACCTTTACAGGAGGCCAGTACTGGGGGGGATGGGCCCGGCCCAGACTAGAGGCCTGATGCAACCACTTGTACGATCGTCTTGAGCAAGGCACTAAACCCTCCTGAACCCAGGTTCCTTGTAACAACAGGGGGTGGATTAGAGGAAGTTGGAATCCCCTTCCTGCTCTAACACTGCACTGTTTGGTCATTAGCCACTGACCACATGTAGGTAGTCTGAATTGACATGTGCTGTAAATGCATAATACACACCAGATTTCAAAGACTTCAAACAAATACTAGTTTAAATGATCTCATTAACACTTTTTATATTGATTACATGTTGAAATGATACTATTTGGGGGTATTTTGAGTTAAATAAAATATAAAATTTTTACTTTTTGAAATGTAGTTACTAGAAGCTTTTGAAGAACTATTGATATTTTAATATATAAGTTTCTGGGTTCCCATTTCTTTTGGTATATGCATCAAATTCCAGAAAACTTAAAGTGGTCTTGTTTGGGGAAAAAAATGTTACATCATTTTCTAGTCAAGGGCCTTTTTTAACAAAAAGGTGAAGATTTCAGCCATATTGGCCAAGTATTCAGGAGAGGGTGAGGGGAAGGAACATCAAAGTTTCCTACACCAGAACTGCATTTCCTTCTACTTTGAATGAAGCCGTGTTGTCTACCTTTAGGCACTACAGTCTGGAATAGCAGAACATTTCCGGATTCCAGCACATGAAAAAGGATGGTTCAAAAATGACCAGACCTCTCCCTACCCCCATGCACACACATGCAACAGCTCTTCTTCATGTGAGGGCCAACTACTTGGAAAGTATGTAAATGCTCAACCCATGTGCTCCCCAAAACACATATTTAATAACCACTTCCTGAAATGCATAATTTCTGGGTCAAATAAAGAAGAGTGAACAGAGACAGGGCATCAAACAGGCCTTTGGACTGATGATCTGGATAGGAAGAGCAGCAGAGGGAAGACTCAGCAGCACATATGAGCAGAGTGGAAGGAAGGTAGATGGTCTGGGGACATTGAGGATACACACATTTGCATGGATCTGCAGGACCTTTAATGTTAGGAAGGAGATCCAGGACCTGACATGAAAAGCAGTGGGCAGGATGACCTGGTAGAAGCCATGTTTTTAGGGAAATCATTCCTCTCTTCTCTGTCATGTTATACATGTGTATGATGCCCAACTGGAGGACCTGATTAGTATCCAATGCTGTATTACATTACTCTCTTAATTCTCTCATGTGTGCCTATTTTTGCTTCCCGAAGAGGGAATGATATATTCCTCAAGGGCAAGAATGAAGATTGATGTTTCTTTTGAATAGCTCTTGACTTCCAGGACCGTAGTAGGCCTGGCTGGTGTGGCTAGTTGGTCGGATGGTCATCCCATAACAAAAATTTGTGGGTTCGATTCCCAGTCAGAGCACATACCTGGGTTGCAGGTTTGATTCCATGTCCGGGCACCTATAGGAGGCAACCAATCAATGCTTCTCTCTAGCACTGATGTTTCTCTCTCTCCCTTCCTCTCTCTCTAAAAGCAATGAAAAAATTTTGCTCAGATGAAGATGAAAAAAAGTTAAATTGTGCCAAATCTGTTTCTTCTTCCTTCATGTATTTAATAGGGGAGAATGAAGAGAGAATCCTAATTCTTAATGAATGCCCTTTTGGGGCAAAAGCATAAATCAGATTGCCTTCTATCTCTTTCCTGCTCCTTTTCTGCATTGTTCTCCTTTTCCCCTGCCAATTTCTTAGGTTCTTACTACCTACATTTTGTGACTGAAACTCCTAGTCTTTGACTTGCATGTCACCAATCAATTTCCCCCTTCCTCCTTTCACTACCTATTGCCTTAGGGCCCTGGGGAGAATGATTCCCTTTCACCCCAACAGGCTCTGGGCTGGACCATAATTGATAATGTGCTTGAACCAGTTGACCCTCCCTGATGTAACTCTACAGTTTCCCTGAAGACTGTTTTGATCAGTTCAAATGGTCAGAGAAATAAGAAAGACATTTACTGAAGAAGTGTAGAAGGACCTGGGAGTTTCTACAGAGTGACAGGAAGAGACGTGGGTTTTGTTTTTTGTCTGTTTGTCTGTTTGTTTTTTACCATTTTGTACATGAGAAATAAATTACATCTAACAAGCAGCTTTGGGGGAAGATGGACTCAGTTTGGTTAGAGCACAGGTAGCAAACACAAGGTCTGAGGGCCAAACCCGGCCCTCTACCATGTTTTATCCAGCCCAGCACCCTGTTTCTACCTGGCGGCAGCACCAAGCTCCTTGACCCTAGTTGAGGAGTAGTTGCATTTATACAGTCCTAATATTACATTCTGCTCTTTGAAGGTAACCGCGAGGCTGATGTGGCCCCTGGTGAAAATGAGTTTGACACCCCTGGTAGAGTTATAGGCTTTCCCTGATCAGCAAAAAGAAAAAAAGCTTTAACTCTGCACAGGAAATTTACAAAGTCTGAATTTGCTTTTTCTCCTTTTTTAAAATTCTTTCTTTCTTTTTTTTTCTGTCCTGACTCTAAATTAATCATTACAAAGTTACTTTCAGGAAGAAACAGTAACTTTCTCTTCACTGGAGTACTCTTTAGGTAACTTCTTAGAGCTTTTAATCATCTGAGAAAGCCAGTTTAAAACTGAAAAATGCAGCAGAAAGCCACTCAAAAATATCATCTGCAAATACTTGAAGGATCCTGGGTCCCAGAACAAGGCTCTTCATAAGATGAGAGATGACATAAACTGCAACAGATAAGAGTGAATTGTGGTTTGTAAAGGGCATTAACGCAGGGTAAATGTTTACATTTCTTTTTCACTTTTACTGTTATTGCATATAATGTAAAATTGGAGTTTGGCTATTTTCTGCTATTATCTTCATTTTTGTTTTAATAGAGAGAAAAGCTCAAGTGATGGGTTCTAAGGTATTGATAAGTCCCCACTTTCTTCTGGTGACTTGAGTGGACTAAGACTAACCTTCACCCTGTACAACATAAATTACAGGCATATCATGTTAAATTATACCTACCTTAGTAAAATTGCTTTTGCAAAGCTACACCATAAAGTAACTGTGCTACATTTCCTCCACTCAGGGAGACTGGAGGTTGTTCAGTGTAATTCCCAGTTTCTAGCCTCAGCACTCACTCCATGCCGCTCACTCCTCTCAAGAAAGAATATCTTCTGTTTTTCAAATTACATAACCCTCACCAATTCTGATCTTCCTCCACAGGGAGTGAATGCTGGTTCCAACATCTCTGGCCCCCAAGAATCACTATGTTTTAAACTAATGAGCAGTCTCAGTCTTAAGATTCTTGCAGATTAAAAAAGGGATATTTGAAGAAAAAACCAATAGGTTGAGTTTCCCATGGCAGAGATTAGGTAAAACAAGAAAAACATCTCTTTATTTTTTACCTTCTAAGACTTTTAGCTGTGTTAGCCCCCAGTGGACACTATTCCCTTATATATAAAATGACACCAATGTAAATATTCTGGTAACAAGTTAGCTATTCGCTTAACAGTGCATATGTGTTGCATAATCACTGTCACTGAACAACCATGCTTAAATTGTGCGAGTTGGGGTGTGCACACAGAACGTGAACCTCTCCCCTTTCGTATTCCCCAGGCACACTGTCTGTGGAAGGAAGAGCGCTTGGTTTCTAAAATAAGACTGATCTGCTTTATTTTTAAAAACTTTCTACTTTGAAATAATTGTAGCTTCATATTAAGTTGTAAGAAATAATGTAGAGATTCCTTATGTCCCCTTTACGGTTAATTCCTTATGTTTCCCCAACGATAACATCTTGCATAACTAGTACACTATCACAACCAGGCAATTGACATTAATATAATCCTAGGGCCTTATTCAAATGCCACCAATTTTACATGCACTCGTTTGTATGTGTTCTTAGTTCCATGCAATTTTATCACATGTGATCTGCTTTTGAATGTGCTTTTTTTTTTGAACCCAGCTCTGCCAAGTACTAGCTATGTGATCCTAAACGAGGTCCTTAACATTTCTAAGGTCCAGTTTCCTCAGCTGCAAAGCCAGTATAATAATGCCTGCATCCTGAAGGTAGTGCAAGGATTAGGTAAGATAATTTCTGTCGAGTTCCCAGCACACTGGATTCTCAAATGCTAGTTTTCTTCCTGTCCCTTGTTCTCGCAGAGGCAAGGGAGCTTTCTCCAGTTCCTTGTTGAAATAACCAGACTTGTGGGTTATAATACATCAGGCGTATCCTTCTTCAAGGGCAACACATTTAATCCTGCAGCTCAAAGAGAGAGGCTTGGGTATCGCCCCAGCCCACAGCTGCCAGCACTCTAAGCCTGGTCTTGTATCCCGTTTGCATCCAGGTCAGAATTGTAGGGATGGGGGAGTTCGCGGAGATTTGGGGATTGGGGGCGGAGGAGTAGAGTAGGAGGGAAGACGGAGGAGGTGGTAAACGTCGAGCAATAGTTGGCTGGAAACTACCAACTCCAAGGCGTTTCTGTCCTGGGTAGCTAGTGACCGAGGGTCGGATGTACCCGCGGAAGGCTGGATAAGGGGTGGGGGGCCGATGCGGACAGTGGGGGGCAGGCGCAGAAGCCAGTTAAGATCTGGGAGCAGTGTTGCACTCGCTCTAAAGGACTCGGAGTCCAGTCTACAGCCCTTCCGCAGCTTGGACCTTTCTTCTGATAACGGAAATGGGCGCTGGAGGGATGAAAAATCCAGGGCCGCCGGAGGGCAAGAGAGGCACCTAAATGCTCACCTTAAAGTACTGCTGGCTGGAGGCGGGGTCTTTCCTCCACACCTAAAAGTGGCCGCCGGCTGTCCGGGGCGGAGCGGGGTGTGCGAGGGTGTGTGTGTGGGGGGGGGGGGGGGAGTGCGAGGGCGCGCCTGGGAGAAAAGGGAGGCGAGTGGGCAGGGGACGAATGGTGGATGCGCCCGCCGCTGTCCCGCAGCGACCTCAGGGCGCTGGTCTCCTCCACCTACACCCCCTTGAGTCCTGGCTTTTCCAAGTTCAAATCTCCACAGAGACCTTCCCCGCGTCCAGCAGCAGACAAGATCTGACCCGGCTCCTCCGGGTTCCGCGACCCGGAGCAGTCGGGACCTGGGGGCAGCCCCGATCAAGGTTGGGGGGACAGACGCAGCGAGGCCCGGGAGGCGCCAGGCGCTCCGCCCCCGGCCGCCCCGGAGGCCCGGGTCGTGGAGGAGGAGCCGCGCCCCGGCCGGCGCCGCCCTGGCTCCTCCTCCCCGCGCGGGCCTGGCCCTTCCAAATCGGCGTCCAAAGCTCCGGGTGGCCGCGGCACAGCCGGGAGCCGAGCGCGCTGGGCGCGGCCGTCCCGCTGCCGCTGCCGGCGCGTGCGAGCTCTGAGTGCGCCCGCGGCCATGGTCCCCGCGGCGGCGACTGGCGCCTGAGCCCCAGGACGCGCGGTAAGCGTGCAGCCCGCTTCCGGGACCCCCGCCCCACGGCCTGGGGGTGCGCGGAGGCCTCTGTCCCCGAGTCGTCGGTGGGGCCCCGCGGCACGTACGCGGCACCGGACGGGCAGGGGCATTCCCTTCGGGGCCAGAGCGGGAGCCGTCTCCGCGGACCGGGTGTAGGTAGCGGTCGGGAGGAAGCGTGTGGCCTGGCGGGCGGCCGGGTCGGGACTCTCCCCGGGGACCAGGCGGGGAGGGGGCGGCTTCGGACGCGAAGGAGGGGCCCGTCGTGGAGGCGCTGACTGCGCCGGCGGGGGCGGGCCAGGGGTGGGAGGACGCGCGCCGCAACCCCCTCGAGTCGCGCTTTTGTAAAAGCTGGCCTCTTACATATGGAAATGACGGCCGCGCGGGTCTCCGTTCCTGTCCTTTTGAAGGACGCCCGCCCAGAACCTCAGCGCCGCCTGCGAAGTATTGTCCCGCTACTTGCGCCCTAACAAAGCATCCACCTTCGCTTTGCAGAGCACTGGAGGCGGGCAGCAGGCTGTGTGGGCGCAGCGGAGAGGCAGACAGAAGGTAGGCGAGGACGGCGGGGGCAGAGAGAGCGGGCTGCCTGGCGCTACAGCGGGGTGTCTGAGGTTTCTGGGGGCAGCGATGGGCAGGCGGGTCGGGGACACATCTGCATCGCATGTTGCCAGGGACCTAGGCGGCGCGCCCGCGCTTCTGCGGCACCTCGCCTCCGCAGTCAGGTCCGCGCACCTCCGCCACCCGCGTGGTCCCAGCCTGCAGCCGACAGCTGACAGCTGAAAGTGCCTTCTGTATGTTGGTCCAGGAGTGGACCTGAGTCCTGGACGAACAGAAAAGATAGTTGTTCTGTTGCCTTGTGCCACCCAGGCAGCCTTGTGATTGAGGGGCTGAAGAGAAACCTGTCTGGGGAAACCCGAGGTGTTAGCCTGGAGTATTTTGAGTATCGGAGAGCTAACCTTAAAGTGGGGATTTTCGAAGGTGTGTGGGGTCGATGCATATAGGAAGACTTTCCCAGGGCAGTTGCTACTAAGAAGGGGAAAAGAACAAAATGCCCCTCGTTTATTGCCTGAAAGCCGTGCTCGCCAGGCCAAGCAGAATGCAAGTGTAGAGGGTAGCGGGGGAAACTTCCAGGGTTCCAGGGGCTGGGCTTCTGCAGCTACCAGACTGGTCCTACGACAAAAGGACAAAGCTGGTGGAAACAGTTTACTGCTGAGAGTTCTTTCTGTGAAGTTGAAAGAGGTAGAGATAGAAAGAGGCGGTTTCCTAGCCTCAGCCCTAGCCTTAGCCTTAGCCTGCAGATGAAATGGGGGCTGGAAAGATTGCTCTACCATGTACCTTGTGTCTAGACAACTCAGCTATTATGAGATCTTTTGCTGTCGTTACTGGAACAGATCCCTTCGTGGGGTTGAGGAATTCCTGAGATGGCCTTGCCATACAACTTAACTACTGAATGTATGAAATGAAAACAGATTGCATGGTTGTCTTTTGTGACTGAGGTGGGAGCTGTTTAGGATTAGAATCCTATTCAAGTTCACCGTGGCACATGAGCTAAGTAAGCCCCTGAGACCATCGAAGATTCTCATTTGGCTCCCATACATACGTTATATTAAATGTATATGTTTACTTGTTTCCTGAGGATGGGCAATCTGCAAGGAAATTATTTTTCCATGTCAGCTTAATTTAATCTTGATCTTCTCTAGTGGCTAGCATGTCAGTGGCTGACCTAGAATACTGGCAGCCCTTGCTCTGGAGTTGAAGAGGGATGTGAAAATCCCCAGACTGTGTGTGAAAGTAGCATTACCGGCTGGCTGCAGTCTGTAATTTCTTGTGGTCTCTTCAGCTGTTGTCAGTGTCCTTTGGGAGGTCAAGTGAACTGCTGGGGAGCTTCTCTGAGGATTTGTTTACTTTCACCCATTCTGTGCTTCCTTAACGGAGAGAATTCTGAGCTGCGATTTACATAAAGGGTAGGACTTGTGGATGTTCCAAATGGGTTGGGCATGGGCAAAGGCAGGAGAAGGCTTTACAGGGGGCAACAGAAAGGAAGCCGTCACAGGCACAGTCTTTGCATTAAAATGTCACATGTCTGTCTTTTTAATAGGAAGTTGCTCAGAATGGTATGGGTGTCTTTTTTTCTTGTTCTTTTTTTTTTATTTTAGTTACATGATGACCTTTAATATCATAGAGATATTATAATATAAAAGATACTAACTGTCACAGAGAGGCTCCAATGAATTCTAAACAACCAGTCTTAATTTAGTGGGCAATATTCTTATCATAAGTTAAATGTTGGTCAAGTAAATTGTTGTAAATGTCACTGGACATGATGGTTTTCTAAACTAACATTTCACCAGTCTTGATGCTTCCTATTTGTGTTGATAATGAAAATACATTTTATCAGGCTAATATTTATAAAGGGTTGGCAAGTTTAACCAGAGCGCTTTTGGGGATTCAAGCAACCTAAAGTCTTTTCAGAAGATCAATTTTTATAAATATCAGTTCATTTGTGGGCCAATAAATTATGTGGTTTGAATTCTGGCTATTGAACTTACATCTGCTGTGCAGGGGCTTGTGGAGAGACTTACTGAAGCTTGGGCAAGATATTTTATCCTTTTAACAAATAAAATAGAATTTTAAAAAGAGTATGGGTATATGCAAATGAATAGCTGTTTGAAATTAGGATGCTTCTGTATGGCAATTTATAACGGCAATTAACCAGTTATTCCAGCTTTTGGATGGAAAAATTACAAAGTATTCATGTCCTAGTGCTCACTTAACAAACAAAGTTGAGAAAACATTGTTTATAGATGTCAAAAGTGAAACTCTTCACTTTGATCCCAGGGAACTGTTTTCATAGCTGCAGGCCTTTTACGTTAATTTGAGTTAATATGGCTCAAGAAGTGAAAGTTGTTATAAGCAGTCTCTTTTAAGAAAGTAACAGACAGTGGGTTTTCTGCTTCTGTAATGTTACTTAGTAGCTGATTAAAGGTTATTGAATCTACAGTGTGCTAGGCTAATGATTTTATTCCTCCAGCTCTCCTGAGCTAACAACTCGATTGGGTAATCCACCTTGCTCTTAGGTTTATCAAAAGCATGGCTTTGCTGCATCATTCAGTACAGTAAAATACTAAATTTACTTATGTTTTAGAATAAATACTAGTAGGATACTCTTAATTAAATGAAATTTTAGCAAAGATTGTTATTCTTTAAAATTGAATGTGACTTTGTTTTCTGGGTGGTGTCATTTAAGCTTTTGTGTTATATTTTTATATCATGATTTTATTCTTGGCGATGCTCTTGTGCTTTTGGTATCCAGCTAGAAATGAGGTGCTGGGGCAGAAATGAAATCTGAGCAGAGAGGAGGCTATCTCACAGTGACTGGTGTGCGCAGCAGTCATTTTGAACTGAAATATTCTATATAGATACGTAAATGGAGACATGCTTTTTCTGTTAAGCTTTACTAAACTTGAATTTATTCTTGTCCCTATTTCATTTTATACTAAATCAGTCCAAAATGGTACGATTGAAAATATCTGCAGCAAAATAAAATGCAGAAAAGAGAAAAGAAAAAGAAACAGTTTAATTTGATCATTGGCATTATGAGGTTCTGACTTACCAAACGGTGAAAGCTAAAGGCGTGAAAGAAAAGCTCTGCCCAAGCAGGGTTTGTGCCTGTTTATCCCTTTAGTTGTAAAGTAACTAAATTAGTCACTTGGTGGTCACTGCCTGGTCTGTGGACCCCCAACAGCTATGTCTGAACACATATCCACAAGCATCTATTATAATACCCAGCAAAAGCGGCTGAGCCAAGAGGGACATGCAGACATTCCTCGTAGCTGTTCAGCTGTTGGACCATCTGGAGGGGAAATAAAAGGCCTGAGCTAGGGGCTCTGGCATTGTGCTCATTTATTATTTGGTTTTCCCTTGCCAGGCTTTGTCCCCCTTTTACTCCCTCTGGCCCAGAACAGACGTCTCCTTTGGCTGGGATGCCGTTCTTACAAGCTCCTTTCTACATCTTGGATGCTGGAAAGTTCATAAGTTCGCGTGTCCACTTCATGTTGGCCTTATGTCGGGGACTTCATCATTCCAGCTGCACCTCCATCTATGCCTCTTGCAGTCCCAGTTGGCACTGTGATTTCATCAGCCAGGGTTGCCGAGCGGAGCACAATAACACAGCTCTGTAATGGACATCCCTGTCAGGGTCTGCACATTTTGGCAGCCTTGTTTTGAGTTATTTGGAAGGAAAATGCTCCGTGTAGTTCTCATTATGGGTGGTCACTGGGTGATAAATGTTTTGATTAATGGCTCTGTGCATCTGCCTCTTATTTAACCATCCCTAGTTGGAACTCCAAAATACTGCCCACACTGGCCCTTTTATCCCAGAGGAGTGGTAAAGGCTCCTGACAGTTTGGGTGGAAAGGTAAATGGTTGCAAGGAGGCTCAGGTTTGTGGCGGGCTTTATAAAACTGGAATTGTTCTTTGCCATTTGAAGAAAGATTTATGACTCCAAACCCAACTTCCTTCATCTCTGGGTAATATTCCTGTCATCGGTGGACATCAGCCAGGCTTTGACTCTGGAAAGTGTGGGACCGCACAGATTAGACGTAGCTAATTGTTTTGGGGAATTAATTTAACAACTGCCAGTTCCTGGACTTTGCCCACTCTTGAAGATATAGGATTCTTCATGGTCATTTTTACATACACATTTATTTCTTCCTTGCCCTGTATTCCAGAGATGCTTTATTAAATAGAAAGTACTTATTCTGTGTATCCCTAATGCCTGGGAGACGATAATTATTCAACAAAGGGTCAAGGGTGAAAGGGAGGGAGGAGCTCCCCAGCATTATGACCTGGGGGAGTCTGAGGCCAGCGAGTGTTGCCTGCAACAGAAGCACTTCTGGCACTTGGCACTGTTTAGCTGATTATCACACAAAGATGGAGACAAGTGCTTTGCCAGGACCATTTCAGTGGTCCCATTCATGTGTTATTATGTGTGGGATTGAGAGACAGTGTTGTTTCGAGTCACACCAGAGTTCCGATCTTGGCTCCACCCTCATGTTAGTGCTGTAGCCTCGACCAACTGCAGACTTTTGCCAACCCCCGTTTTCTACGTCTTAAATGGGAATGTGAGATCTACTTTAAAGTATTAGGAGGATTAAATGAGGTCGTATAGGTAAAGTACTCTGCATAGGCCAGACTTATAGTAAATGATCAGAAAGTTAAAAAATTGTTTTTTCTGAGTTCCCAACTATATTTTAGCCTTTTGCTTTTGTTTCACATTAAATTTATCAATAGTTTGCCTTTAAAAATTGAAGAAATAGCCCTGGCTGCTGTGGCTCAGTGGATTGAACCCCGGCCTACGAACCAAAGGGCTGCTGGTTTGATTCCCAGTCAGGACACATGCCTGGGTTGCGAGCCAGGTCTCCAGTAGGGGGCCCTCAAGAGGCAACCACATATTGATGTTTCTCTCCCTCTCTTTCTCCCTCCTTTCCCCCCTCTCTAAAAATAAATAAATAAAATCCTAAAAAAATAAAGATTGAAGAAACTTTGAGCATTACCTACTGCCATTACCATCGAATAATACAGCATTTTACTGTACATAATACACACCCTGCCCATTCTTGCTCTCTGGATTCTGTCATTCCACAGCTCCCACTGTGTTTCTTTAAAGGCAGATCTGTGACTGATTGACTTGTGTAAGTTACCTCTCTTCAGTTCACCCCTTCTTTGTAAGTCACAGGTATTTTCTTGGTGGTTTTCTCAATTCCCCTCTGGTATTAGCTTTCTTTGGGATTAACTACTCTCAGTTGCTTACCATATTTAACCCTCAGAACAACCCCTCCAGGTGGGTATTATTTTTCCCATTCTATAAACGAGGGGTCCAGGGAAGGTGTTTTAGTACAGACTGTTCTCCAAAGCCACATCTCATAACAAACAAATGTAGCTCAAATGTGAGAATCTGTTGTCTCACTTACTAAATCCTTGAACCAAACTTCACACAGCTGTTTGGCAGTGAGTGCTGCCTTTCCACTTCTGCTTGGTTATGTCTAAGACTGAACATGCCCTTTAAAAAGAGTTGGATGGGAGTAGAGGTGTGTTTCGGAAGAAGTGGGCATTTCAAACTCTTCATGTGCTCATTTATTTCTGTAGTTATTCAGGTGAAGTTTCCACTCAAATCTCCATATACTCAGTCCATGTTTACTGCATCGCGGTGCGAAGAATACATTTCCCCAAATACTATGCATTTGGGGAAAGCTATAAAAGAAATTGAAGTTGTGGACCTTGCCTTTAAAGAAATTTCTGGCAAGTGGGGAGAAAAAAATTCTTGCACATGAAATTACTGATGAACATTTGGGGGATAATATCAACCAGTAAAAATGCATTCTGTGCCAGAAGCCTACTGACAACTTGTCACTATATGTAACATCTTTTGGATGTTTTCTTACATACCATCATTTGCTCTCTAGGGGTAGGGCTGTTTCCCCCTTTAGTCAAAGGAATGTTTTCTTATTAAAAGAATTTTATTTCGTGAAAATCCAGTGACCTCCCGAAGAGCAGGGCATGATAGCTTATCAAATTCAGAGCCACGGATAAGACCAGGACTTCTCAGTACATGGTGAGTTTTATGGCTCTTGTTCACTGGTGTAGACGGACAAACCCCCAACCCTTAAAAGTAGTTTTTAAAAGAGGAAGTGTTAGAATTCATTCACTTTTGAGGGCTTTTTAAATATGCAAAATCAAGCAAAAGCACAATAGTCTGGCTTTTATGAAGCTGGTCAGATTACAGCATTACAGCCCATGGGACGGTTAAACCCCGAGAGTGAGTCTGAGAACTATGGCAACCTGGAAAATCCCAGAGCACCTTGGGGATCTCAGCAGATCTTAGCCGACAATTAACTGGCTGACTCTGAGTGAATCTCATTAGCCAAGCCTTGGCCTTTTCTAAATTCCTAACTTTTGTGGCTATGCTTAACACCTTGTTATTTCTTTTCTGGTGCCTTGATGTTTATATAGCACTTCAAGTTTATTTTGAAAACATTTACATGGTGATTAGTTAACCCAACAGACCAACTCTGGGAAGGTAGCCAGAGCCAGCAGCACCTTAGTAATAGAAAAACTGATAATTAAGAGAAGAGACCTTTTGATACCAGGAGCCTGGACCAGAATGGTACCCCTCCATGTTAATGAGCAGCCCCAGTAAAAATCGAGCTACGTGGCAGAGCTGGAATCCATCCTCTGAGTCCACCTGCTTCTGCTGAAACCCTTGGGATGACTGTGGTTCTGTTTTAACTTGTCATGTTGTGAACAGTTGTCTATGGAAAGAAATCCACACAACCTAGAGCATCACTGATTTGTATGGAAGGCTCTCATTTTCAGTTCTGGCCATGTTCAGCATCTTAACTCACATACATGTCTCCCATGTTGTAATGATCTGCTCCATAGAACATCGCTTCTAAATTAGAGTTTTCTGACCCAGGGCTTGCTTTGTGTAATGGTGCTGCTTTTAAAAGCAGAATGGTGTTTGCAAGAGCTGGGGGTGGGTGGGAAATGGGGAGGTGCTGTACCGTGGGTATAGAGCTCACCGTGTAAGATGGAAAAGATCTGGAGATCAATACCGTCTGCACATTTCAGATTTTAATAGGGTGGATTTCATGTTATGTGGTACTTATCATAATAAATTATATTAGCAAGATAAATAAATGTTTTTAAAATGTGCTGCTTTTTATAGTCAAGGGCTGGTTCTGAGGGCCTTATTTCAGATCACCAAGGTCACCGTCTCGAGGGTGGATGTCGCACTTGTCTTCCATTGCATCATGGTGAAGGGGCCTCCGGGTGTGCAGGTGTCAGCCTTTGGTCGGAAGGCCCCACCCATTATAAATGAATTAATGTGCAAGCAAAAAACCCAGCTTCATTCTTAAAGTAGGACGTACCTAGTATTTTAAGGTATATATTTTTAGCAAAAATGATTGCGAGAGTTATTGGTGACTCCGTGTTTTTACCAATCCCATGGGCAGTGGAAGAAGAACACACGGTCTGGGCGGGTCAGAGAGATGGAAGGCAGAGTAACTGGGCGAACAGAGGTGAGGTGGCCTAGATGGTAGAGGTCCCCTGGGACTCTGTAGGATTCATATGGTCTGTGGCTCCTTTAAACCTCACTGTCTGATAGGTTGGGGTATTGTTTTCTCCTTTCTCTAGGCAACTAAGCATTACCTAAACCTTCCTGGGACTAAAGCAAGCTTTAGGGAATACGCTTCCTGTCACACCTGTAATTGCAACAATGAAGTTAATTGAGTTGCTTTTTGAGGAACTTGTGTAAAAGGCACTGGGTCTCATGTAAACAGGGAGGTGGTTTTGTATCAGACGTGTGCCTGCTGCTGCAACCCTCTGGTCTAAACACGAAGAGGACCATCTAGGCTGCAGGAAGAGAAACTAAGCAGCAGCTCATCCGAGCCAGCAGATTGCAGCATCTGGACAGGTTGGCTGGAGCTCATGGACTTGTGTGGAAGCTGTAGCACTGCAGTTCGTTGACACTGACAGTTACTTCATTTGAAAGGACTGGATGTCAGAAGTAGCCTTTCACCGTATGTAAGTCCTAGGCTAGATGAGCTTGTAGAGAATCGCTCTCAGTCTTGAATTTGCCAGACCGGCTGCCCACCTGAGGGGGCACCTTCTGCTTGCAAGACTCCCTCATTCTGGTAATGTTAGCCTGTGGTAACCTGACCTTGTTGGTATGCCCCGCTCCCCACCACCCCCAGGTGAGTGCATGGGGCAGTTCCACTGGCCAGTGCTGCGTCCTGGAGAGACTGGTGGTCTTGCAGGTGGGTGTGCAGCGTTACCTCTCCTGCTGGCCCTCACCAAAGTCCCGATCAACTGGCACAAGGGGACCAGGGTGTGCAGAGGGTAGGGGTACTGTGCCGAGGGGTGGCAGCAGTGGGATTCCAGGGGCTGCCCCAACCTGTCCTTGTCTCTGTCCCGCACAGGTGAACGCTGTGGGCTATGGGATGGATGAGGTGGAGCAGGACCAGCATGAGGCCCGACTCAAGGAGCTGTTTGACAGTTTTGACACAACAGGCACTGGGTCCCTGGGACAGGAGGAACTCACCGACCTTTGCCACATGTTGAGCTTGGAGGAGGTGGCTCCAGTGCTGCAAGAGACACTGCTTCAGGACAACCTCTTGGGCAGGGTAAGGCTGGGGAAGAGCACTGGCAGTGGGAAGTGGGTGCGGTTTCTGTCCGGGTGCTGGGGGTGGGGTAAACCACACCTCTTGCAACTTGTTTCTAACATCCTGGCTGTATATGCCCTTAGCTCTTAAGCTGAGAAACAGACAGACTGTAATGGGCGTGATGTGGCAGTGTGATTTGCCCAGGTGATGAGGGGCTGCTGTCATCTGCACTCTGGGAAGGTGTGCACTGAGCATCTAAGATAAAGACAGAAGAAGAGTTAACAGGAATGTTTTCCAGTTTTTTCTTGTTCTTTGTGGAGCATTTTATGGACTCCACTTTCATCACTGAGACAGCAGGGAGCTGACAGATTTCCACTGAGGAGAAGGGAAATGCAGTACAGAGACTGCCATTCACAGGAAAAGCAGATTGCTGTTGTGGCTTTCACTCCCAATAAAGCTGTTTCTTCTGTGGATTGTTGCTGGGGTGAAGTATTAATTAAACTCTTCACCCAGGAAGTAAGACAGGAGGGTAAGTAAATACAGTGCAGGCTCATTTAAAACCCAGCACGACTCGCTTCCAGCAGAGATGTGTGTGTGCTGATGTTAACGTCTGCGTTTGACAACAAATAGTCATGTTCTCCCCATAGAGCAAGCCACGGAGATGAGTAAGGTTTCTTTTCTCCCCTCTCTCTGTTAGTGGAAAGGATGTTTGATCCATCCCGACCTGAGATTGTGTTCTCATAATTAAGAGCATCATTTGTATGGCTTTGGGTTGAGTCTTGCTGTTGATTTTTTTTGAATGGATGAGAGGAGAAAATGGGCAATACTGTTTTAGCCTGTTGCTGTCATTGCTGACACATTGTAGACAGAAGTTTTTGTCATGTGGTGTAAATTGAGGAAGCAGAACTTTTTTTTACTTCTCTTCATTTTCATTGTCTCTTAGCTGACAAGTTGGGTAAGTGACCACAGATACCATGTGATATGTTGGCTCTCTGTGAGATGAGACAGACAGGAGTAGTGACCGCCCTGATACTTTGCACAGAGGATGACATTCTCAAGGGCTGGGCACCATGAGTGTGGTATTAACAGGGCTCACACTTGAAGAAGTACCTGTTTGCAAAACTGGGATCATTCTTGGTCCCTTTGGAGTAGTTGGCTGCTTGTGAATACATGTGTACCCCAAAAATGCTAAAAATTTTGCTCTGAAAACAGTAGGAATGGGAGATACGAGGATTAAACCATTTGCTCCTCATCACTTAATGCACTCAGGCATTTTGTTTCATTCTGCCTCAATCCCAGCCGCTTGGAGGAGGCAAAAGAGTAGTGTTTCCCACTGTGGTCCTTGGAGATCTCAGGCTTTTTGGTGTCTAAGGAATACTATGAGAGAGTGGATTTCTTTTCATGCTTACTGAAGCCTGAGGAGACATAATAGAACGGAAGGTTTCCTCGAGGAGTCGGTGTAAATGCGGAAGCCTCTGCTGTAGGCAGATCACACCTGCAGCCCGTTAGCAGTTTGCTGTGCAGATGCTGCACATCTGTGCCCTCGTTTGCGAACTCAAGCGGGGAGCAGTTATCGATTGATTTGTTAATGGCTTGACACTTTCAGCTTGCTTTATAAAATTTTTGCTGTTTGCTTGTGAATAAGGGATACCTAAGTGGTCTGTAGTGTGATATTTGCTTAGGGAGCCCGTGATACAAGTTAAATAGATGTCTGTGTATTGATTTCATGTGGGCGTCCCTGGTGATTGTCTTGAGAGCAGGGTTGGCATGAATTAATGCGTTACTGTTAAATTTGCATTTTTTGTGAAATCGAATTATTCTCAGATGCTTTCATAAACTTGGCCATATGCTGTTAAGACACCCTATATGGTCTATAATTTTAAATTATAGGGAAAAAATCCTTAGAATTCATAGAAGCAATCTAAGTGCTCTCACCTTCTTGGTATATTGAGAAGGGTCACAAGTTGTAAAATAAGTTTTTAATGCCAGTCATCTTTTTTCTTTTTTTTTAAAGATTTTATTTATTTATTTTTAGACGGGGGGAAGGGAGGGAAAAAGAGAGGGAGAGAAACATCAGTGTGTGGTTGCCTGTCATGTGCCCCCTACTGGGGACCTGGCCCACCACCCAGACGTGGGCCCTGACTGGGAATCAAACCAGTGGCCTTTTGGTTCACAGGCCAGTGCTCAATCCACTGAGTCACACCAGCCAGGGCATCTTTTTTCTCTTTAACTAATATTTTTAGAAAACTTATAAGGGTTAGCAGTCTGGTTTAATGAAACAGGAGAAAGAAATAGTAGCGTGACAAACCTAAATATATTCATCCATTTATTAATTCAACAAATATGTATTGTTCTGTGTCCTGTATGTCAGGCATTCTACTAGTCTTACGTTTGTCACAAAGTACAGTTGTCCATCAAGTTGGTTTTTGGATACATTAGTACCCAGCAGCCTCCAGGGCGCTTATGGTTTTAACTTTACCTTTTAAATCTTAGCAAGTCTAATTTTTAAATAAAACAAAACTTTTAAGTTTACCTCTATTGGAATTGCGCTCAATTAATCATCTTTCCTTGAAAACAGATTTAAAAAACACTCTCCCCCTCAGCTAAGAACATGAATATCATCTGTTTATTTTTATTTTAAAATCCACCCTTAATAACTTTTTGCTCTCTTTCTTAAAGCCTAATGTCTCTTTTGACAGCTGTTAAGGAGAGTAACAAACCAACTTGCCATTTTCATGCATTTTACTAATAGACAATTTACCCCCAAACTATGTTTCAATTCATCTGCTCGATCTTGCTTTATAACTTGAAGCCATATTCCCCTGAGCACAGTGGTTTTACAGGGTGGGGCCAAAGTAGGTTTATAATTGTGAGTACACAAAACACAGTTTATTCTTGTATTATTATTATTCATTAATTATTGGATTATTTTCCATATGAACAACTGTAAACCTACTTTTACCCTACCCTGTATGTGTGTGCTTGAAATGCCTACAGAGTGTGAATCACCAGTTTGAAGGGAAGAGGATATTGCTGGTAGGCGTTTTCTACTAGTTTATCAAAACAGCTCCGTTCATATTTTTGTCACGGTTAAGCAGATGTCAAATGGGTGAGACCCTAAGACAAGGAACTGCTCAAGACACTGAAGAGTTTATAATCTGGTCACGTAATGTACCTGACAGGTGAGTAGTACTGGGAGCAAATACTACAGACATTTAGAAAAGGGAATCACATTAACTCTTGTATTGAAGTAAGTTTTCATCCAAGTATTTGATACCCATTGTAGGTGCTTCCTGGTTTTGTGTCTTTTAAACAATGTGTTTCCATATGCCTCTCTATCTTTTTTATTAAAAATCTGGACATAAATATGATCATGTACCTTGGTTTTACTGAAGCCTTTAATTAAAAGATACACTGTTTAAAAAATACACTTTTCTTTTATAATGGAACATCCCAATCGAATATGAACTTGAGACAGAGCAGCCCCCCGGGGTTCTGATGCATTTCCTTGCTATATTCTTTAATATGAATCTGGATGCTGAAGGACCCCGTGCCCTTTGCACCGTATAGAATCAGAACAAGCCACCTGGAAGCAGAACTCATCATTGGCTTCCAAAGAGTTCTATAGGTAGGAAGACCTTGGTCATCAAAGGTATTTAAAGATTTCTTAGTATTAAAATTTGATAGCTGTACAAATATATACTTTAGCTCAGCTTTCCCACCTTTCATTATTTTATAAATGTCGAGATTAATTTACAAATCTTCAGGAGGATTGCTTGTTTAGTATTTCTAATTCATTAAAAGCTTTTAAAGATTTCTTTCATGTACACATTTTAACCATTTGAAAAGTAAGTCAGAAACACAGAAGCACTTTCTGGTGGTAGTTATTTGGACTTGTTCTCTGTGTGCAAAATTATGCTTGATTGTCCAATAGTGCCTATTTATAACTACCTCTGTTCATGCTCCTGTTTCATAGTATTGATCCAAACCTTTTTTTATCTCATTAGAGGGAACGGTGGAAACATTTCTCATTGCATCTCTTAAGTGTCTGAACCTTCTCTGTACCTTACTGTTTAACCACCAATGAGTAGCCCGAAAGGGTGAATGATATTTTCTGATTCCTATGTTGGTCTTGTGACTATGGATCTCTCTCCATCACTCTCTTCCTTTATAGCAGTCTCATCTGGGGTTGAATTAAACTCCTAAGGATCTCTGGTTCCCATTTATAAATAAGACATTCTGAGTCAGAGCCTACAAGACTTGTTTCCATTCTGTATTAACATTTTCTTGTCAAAATCATTGCAAAATTAACTTTGGTTTTGCATACTGTGAACCTTGAGTCTCTCAGCAGTATTTAGTCTGACAAAAGCAAGGGCATAGGGGAGAGCTGTTGGGAAGGCCTTCTGCTCTCAGCAAGAGTGGGGAACAAGTACTAAATGCTGTTCTTGTCTACCTACTTTATTTCAGCAATGGTCATCTCTTTCACCAGAGAAAATATGGTCAGGAATGCTCATTAAATTTCCATAGTATTCCACTGGTACTTTCATGAGTCATCTTGTCTGGATGAGGGGACTTGAAGTTCTTCAGTGTTCATCACAGATTTTTAGATTTAAATGTTCATGTGTGTGAAGAGAAACTTGGAATCCAGAACTTGGAAAAGGACAGTGATATGTCCAAGGTCAGGCAGCTCATCTGCAGCAGCACCAGAAGGGAAGCGCAGATTTCCCAGACCCCGAGGGAGAGTGCATGTCTTCACAGCCTCCTGAGACTCCAAAGATGCAAAACTGAATCTCATTCTCTATCCCCCTTCAACCGAGCCCCATCCCCACCACGCCATCAAGACGGTGTATTATTGAGGCCCAGTCTTTGAGTTCACACCTGGATACGTATACTGATCTTGCCACATTTCAGCCATATGGGGATATTATCTCTGAGTCTCAGTTTCTTTATCTGTATAATGGGAACAATAATACCCTCCTTGTAAGATTGTGATGAAGGTTGACTTAGATTGTGTGTATCAAAGACATCCCACAGCCAGGCACACAGTTCACTACTGTGTTCTGTGTCTCCTTCCTTCTCTACACCCCTAGAGTGGGTGTTCAATAAATAATGAGTTTCCCGAAATGATTTTCTGAGGAATCTCTTTAGGACAGAATATGGATTTGCTAGAAACTCGTGTGGTGGTGGTTTCATCTCTTTCCATCCAAAGGCAGAACTCCTTGGATCAGTCTTGGAGTACAACTTCATCCAGCTGCTTTAGGGTTTTAAAACTTGCATTTTCAAATGGCCTTTGCCTCTCTAGACATTGTCTGCAGGAAATAACTTACTAAGCTACAATAACTAGAATGCTTTATTTAGAATATACCATTTTATAACTATGTCTTTCATTTGAAACTGTCTTTTTGTTTATGTCATTTCTTTTTGCATAATGCCGGAAACATTATTTTCCTCTACATCGACCTTCTGAGGAGTCTGTATTTCTATACCCATTTCAACTAACAGTGTTTTGAATGTTCTGTCATTGACTTCCCCTTGTATCACTAGATACAAACCTCCTTCCTATGAAGATGGTCACATGAGCCTTTGTCTTGTTTGCCAAGTGCACTTTGTCGAGCGCTGGCGTGAGTTCTCTCACTTTGGGTCTGTGTGAAGTGCTGCCTGCACACATGTGGAAACTGCATTTGGTCTCCAAGATTGCACAAGATTGTTTTATGCAACGTTAAGTTCCTTATTTTCCTTCCTGTTGCAGTTTGTGTGTATGGTTTAAAATACCATTTGTTTCTTGTTTAAATGGAGCTTAAATTCTTTTTTCAGGAATGCAAATCATGTTTCTAAAACATTCCTATGAAATTTGGAGAGCAAAAGTGATGAGGTAAATTTCTGTTAAGCGGTAATGACACATGACAAAAAATCAGACTTGACTGGTCTTCCTGTTAATTTAGTTTAAATGTCATGTGTGTTTTCAGTCAGTCATGTAATTTTCCCATTGCTGCAAACTGCCCTTTGAGGCATACAAGATATAGGAGTGCTTATAAAATGAATGGCAGCAATTATTATTCAAATGAGGAGGTACCAGCCAGGGGATGCACAGCTCGGAAGCTTGTTACTTTGTGAGATTTAATTGCATTGTATATTTGGGATGATTTCTAAATTTTAACATAATTCAACAGCAAAACTCCCTTGGAAGACAAAAATGGTACTTAAAAATTCTAGTTACTGAACTTAGCCCGCTGATGCATGTTTCTTCACAATAGAGGGCATTTATTAACATTTTGGTTCTGGGTTGTGCCCTGAGGGGCTTTTCTGCCACATCAGTATTCATGAGCATGGATGGAAAGTAGCAGTCACCTGCCTCTCTTAGAGAACTGTCTTCTTCAAAGATACGGGATTTACTGCTGTTTAAAGTGCAGGGTCCAGTGTCTAAAGGCCTTGCAAGAAGAAAAATAAAGATCAATTTAAAAATTAAAGCTGTTCCAATATTTTTTTACTTGAGGTAACATTGGTTAATAATATTATATAAATTTCAGATGTACAACATTATAATTCACTATCTCTATGCTAAAACATGCTCACCACCTAAAGTCCATTTTCCATCTGTTACCATATAATTGACCCCTTTGACTCATTTTGCCTTTTGCCACTGCTCCAGTGGTTTTGATCAGTTTGCCAGATTTTGGTTTTACATTTTTAGATTTTTTTTTTTGGTGGGGGAAGAAGGGGTCACCTAGATAGACGTTGTTGGATTATGAAGAACCTCTGAGTCAGTAATCATGTTTAGTATTTTATAGATCCTTTTCTTCTAAAATGTGGCAAATTTAATACATTATAAGTTCATTTTGGAAAACTTCAAGCTCTGCCCGTGAGTATCTTGGAGAACTCAGATGTTGTCAAATGTCCCTATTTTCCTCCCTGCTGGCCAGGTGGGATTTGCTCATTTGTCAGAGGCCCCCCCTACCAGCTTGTTTTTGTCTCTCTCAGAGCACACCAGATTCTACCTTGTAGTTACTGGTAAACTTTCTTCTTTTCTTCCCCTTTCCACCCTCCCACACCCTGGAGTCTAGGGTATAGCTGGTAAACCCCTTGAGGGCAGAGGTTATGTATGTCTTTTTTAAAAGATTTTATTTATTTATTTTTAGAGATAAGGGAAGGGAAGGAGAAAGAGAAAGAGAAGGAAAGAAACATCAATGTGTGGTTGCCTCTCACAAGCTCTGTACTAGGGACTGGCCTGCAACCCAAGCATGTGCCTTGACTGGGAACTGAACCAGTGATCCTTTGGTTCCCAGGCCTGTGCTTAGTCCACTGAGCCACACCAGCCAGGGCTGTATCTTTTGATCTTATATCCTCTGAAGCCCCAGTGCTTTGTACTTAGTGGCTTTGTGTCAGGTTGAGGACTTTATGTGGAGCAGCAGAGTGATTACCTGGAGAGGTCAGACCAGGAATGCAGCAGTGTGGGGCTGGCAGAGTAGCTGCACTTTAATGTGTCCAGTTAGAAGACCTGGGTTCTCCAGTAACTCCTTCCCCTCAAGACATGTGGCCTCGGGCAAGGCTCGGGCCTTCTCTGAGCCTCTCTCATCAATGCTAAGGAGGGATGCCTACCTTGACCATCATCTCACATGGATGCTGTGAGAACCAAATGACCCAATGCCCAGCAAAGAAAACCTACATTAATCCCCCCATTCCTCTAGCACTCTTCAGTACCCACATTAATAAAATTTTCTAATAACTGGATCTCTTATTTCAATTAGTGGCAGACTTTTTTTTAAGGTTAACCATTGGGGATTAAAATTTTTTTAAATTTATGTCTTACCATATCAAAGAGTACATTAAGCGTTATAAGGTTTTTCTTGATCATATAAATCTTCTTGGTCTATCACTTACTCTTCTGTAAGAGTAATATCCTCAGGATTTATTTAGCAGCACATGCATCCTTGCCCCAACACTAAATAATCCCAGCCTGTTAGGTTTTTGAGGGCATGCACCTTTTTTATGCAATTTATATAGTTTTTAAAAATAGTTTGTTCAAGTACAAAATTTTGTACTTTATTTATGTTAGTTAGCAGATAGTCTCTCCTCCTCCCCAGTATGTCAATAGTTATTTCCTGGACTTGCCGTGAAGCGCCCTGTCTTTTATTTACTGCTTCTAATCTGCAGTGGGTTGGGAAGCAGGATAATGAAGCTTAAAATATAGCATGTCGAGTGAGAATGAAGAGCTTCTGAGTTGGCTCTATGGCACTTTCTATGAGAAGACTGTGTGGGCACTGCGATGCTGTCCTCAGCTTTGGATGCCACTGGTGTGTTTCCTGACAGAGGCTGAGAGATAAGTGACCTCCATGTAAATGAGGGTGCCACTGTCCCGGAAGTTGGGGTGTTTGTGTGAGCCTAAGTATCCCTAAAATATGGTATAATAAAGCCTTGGAAGCTGACTAGAATTCACTTCCAGATTATAGCTATTTTTGCCATTTTTCAGGGGGAGTAAAACTGAGGTGCAGAGGCCCCTGGGTGATTTCCGTGGCTAACACTCACTGAATTGAACTGCCAGGGCAAAATTTGGAAGGGCTCTTTCCAGTTACCACTGTCAAAACTTCTGTCTTTCCAAGCCCCAGCAGAGACCCTGGAGACAACTTTATAGAATTTGAAAGTCTCAAGCAAGCCCCACCTTTTTGAAACAGGAGCCTCTTTCAGCTCAATTCATAACTGTGGCAACAAGAGACTTAGGCTTTATCCAGGCCATCTCCATTAATACGTTAGGACAGCAGGGAAGAAAAAGGCAGAGGAGAAACCCAGTTGGAGGTCCCTAAACACAGCAGCCTGGATCATTATCTCTGCAGTTTATCAATTGCACAGACCCTGGGGGCAAGGCAGGCTCCTGGGCTTCCTGGATGTCACCTACTGCCCTGCCCGCCCCCCGCCCCCCCGCCCCCCACACTCCCACTCCACTATCTTGGTTACTCCCATGGCCAGTTGCTTTGCTTGAGAATGTGGCCCTGTTTCTCTGTAAAAGTGGTGGAAACAGTCACCCCAATTACTATACCTGTTAGTAGTGTTAACTTCCACTTGCCGAGTACCTAGTAAGTCCCAGGAAGTTCTAAATGCTTGACCAAACTCATTTTATCCCTAACTCAGCTATCAGGGATATATTATAAATAACAAAATACATGCCATGCTCTTTGCACAGTACCTGCCCGATTCCCTGTGACTTCCCCTGAGAACTTGTGCTCCATGGCAGCAGCGGTCTTTGTCACTCATTCATTGCTGTGTCACCAGGGCCTAGGACAGTGCTTGGTGTATGGCAGCTGCTCAGTGTTTGATGAGTGAATATAAATATTAGCTGTTAGATATTCCCATTTTTACAGATGAGCAAACTGAAGCTCTGATAGGTTTAGTAATTTAGGCAGCTCACAAAAGGCAGTGAGTGACTGAGCCAGGGTCAGAACCAGAGCTTGTGGTCCTAACCCTTCTACTCGCCCCACCACACCCCAGAGGGTGTGATTCTGGCAGGAAGTAGTAAGTGCCTGGAAGTGCCCCTGAGCTGGCCCTTGCGTAAGTGACAGACTGGCTGGCTGGGAAGATGCGCTTGTCCCTGGGAACTGGAGCTGGGATGCCGCAGTGCCTGAAGCCCACCTCAGACTCTGGGACACAGCAGAGCCTGCCCCTCCTCCCTTCCCCAGGCTTCGCAGCCATTTGGCACCTGTGAAACCTAATTAGCACAGCTTATGGTTACTACAGTCTTTTAACCCTTTCATTTATTGTGTGGCCCTGGCTCCCTTGACAGATTTCTGCTCTGGCTCTGTAGATTATGCTGATTGTTAGTGTGCACGATCTAAAGAAATATGCTTTTGGAATATCTTTCCAATTAAACACAACTAATGTGGTAGGGAAATCACGTACTTTGGGAGAGTCTGGTAAATTACAAGTACTTAAAATTTTACAACAGGAATCTCAATGGATTCCTCTCCTTTGATTTGCATGGATAAGACATTATATGATTTTTCTTCCATTGTTTAGATAACTAATGAGGTTCGTTGCTTTTCCAATTTTAATTTGAAACTGTTTTTTTCTCTGTTACCTATATTTAAAACTTCTACACACTGTTTTGTAATGATATCCAAAGAGACTCATAACAGCACACATTACAAATTTACTAACTCTGTGTTTACATATGGGTTTCCATGTAAATAGTTGCCACATTATCGAGCTAGAGTGATGGTGAGAAGAAATACCGTCTCTCCCTTCTGCCCCATGGTGAGATCACATAACGTTACATTTTGGAAGAGCATACTTGGCTACACAGAAAAACATTTTACCCCTTTAACCGAAGTGATATCTCAATTCTCAGTATTTACTTAAATAAAACTCAAGTTCTTTCCTACTGCAGTCAAAGTAACTGTGATTTTAAGAATTCAGGAAAATGCTTTCCAAGGTCCTTTTATCCTTTGTGTTTGCTATTGATTTCTGCTTGTTTTTAGAATCATACAGGCCTTAGGGAGATAAATATTATATACCTGCCACAGGCAAGACTGTATTCAAGTCATCCTCAAAAGATGAGTTCTTTCTAGAATATCTGAAGAGATGAGAGCATCTTCGGGGCATCATTACCAAGGATCGTTTACTTGGGAAGTGTTTCCTAACATTTAAACCTAACATCTTTCTCTTCGGGTCTTGTTCAGGAAAATGAAAGAAGTTAAGAGTTCAAAACTCATCTTTGTCTGTATTTCTAAAGAAGGTTTTGCTATATAGCTTTCCCCCTCAGGGTTGAATAAATATTAGTATTGATATTAGCATTTATGACACTGGTGTCAGAAATAATCAGTCCATTTTCCTTTAGTGCTTTGGAGAAACGAGGAAGAAAGGGGAACAAAAGCAGGTTGTGACTTAATTCAAGGCTCTCAGTATGCTAACAGCTGGTCTGGTGGGTCTGGTGCCTTGTGTGTAGATGGATTTGGTACCTTAAGACTGTGGGAAGCATTTTGAATTTATTTTAATTGCTTTTTTTAGGTGCATTTTGACCAATTTAAAGAAGCATTAATACTCATCTTGTCCAGAACTCTATCAAATGAAGAACACTTTCAAGAACCAGGTAAGGACACTAACTTGTGTTCTCTGCGTTCTCCTTTAAAAGTTGTGCAGGGAAGAATTTGGGGACCTTGAAGCATGTCTCTGAAAGATTTGGGGCATCTGCCTCTCACAGATTAAGCAGTTATTTTCAGTGACTTGCCTTTTGATATTATCATAAAAGCCTTGCAGCTGTTGAACACTAAAATGAGACTTCCCTACGACAGCAGTGAGTTATGGGAGAAATAATTGGATTGTTCCTAGGCGATATGATATGTCAGATGCGGTGGCAATAACTCACTCCTGGAATGAGCAGTGAGACCAAATGATACTTCCTTCATCCTTATTTCCTCTGTACACAGAAGGATACGAATTGGGGGGGAATTTTGCCTGAAAGAAGGGTGGCCAATCTAGAGATAATTTCATGTAGTGCTGGTGACGGATACTTCTCCACTGTAGACATTATTACATTTTGTAATTGTTTATCTCCTCCCCTCAAGTGATAGTTCCTTGAGAACCATTTGATTCATTTTTGTATTTTCAGGGCTTGGTAGAACGCTTAACCCATAGTAAGTATTCAGATGTTATGACTTTAATATACTTCACTGATTTTTTAAAAAAGGGCACCATAGATGATAAAACACATTATTTTATGTATCTCTAAGAAGAAAAATGATTACCAATTAGGGTAAAGTGCCACAGATTATAGGACATGTCCTAGTTTCAGTGTTCAGATTGGGGTGGGCTTGTGTCTTACAATGAATGAAATATGATAAATATCTAAGGGGAAATTTAAACAGTGTTAACCTTTGTATTAAATACAGTACAGTTCTGTCAGGTCTGGGATTGATCATAAAGGGGTATGAGGGAATTTGGGGGTGATGAAACTGTTTAATATCCTGACTATGGTGGTAGTTACAGATTTCATGAATTTTTCCAACTCATAAAATTATTGCAACAAAAGGATGACATTTACTCTGTGTACATTATACCTTAATAAACCCTACTTTTAAAAGAACATAAATAATGTAGTCCAGTTTTTGAGACTGGGGAGACATCATTAACATTTTGTGGCCACAAGGAGCCATTCAGTGTGACCTATTTAGACAAAGCACAGATGGGAACTCATTTCTGATCCTCACTGGTGATCTAGTTCTTCATCACTCCTTCCGAAGGGCTCCAGATTGGTGTCATATGCATGAACACTGGACTGAGTGTCTGCCTTTTTGTGTATGGTGACCACCCCCAGGAAGTTTATCCTTAACCTGAGTCTCTCCAGAGCCCTGTGGCAGCCGACAGTGAGCCTGGGAGGGAGGCTATTGCCTTTGTTGCTGTCTCAAAGTTTTCCAAACTAACAGAAATTCTGTAGGTGACTGCTGCTGGAACGTGACTTTTGTTCTTATAGGGTCTCACATTTTATTGATGTTTTTCTTTATTTAAGGTTGTCTGTCATCTTAGTAGCAACAGCGCAGTACCTAGGGACCCTGACTAGAGCTCTGGTGATGTCACCGCATTTTAGTTACTAAGAGCATAGGTAACGTAAGCACGAGTTCCGTGTTCTCCTCTAGGCTGCGATGGGCTTTTGTGTGGGTTTGGGAGGGGCAGCGCTGCCCCTAGTCCACACGATCCTTTTGCTGCCCTTTCTTTAAAACCTGCACAGTCCCCTGCCAGAAAACTGTCATAATAAATATGCAGATTTATGGTGACTGCAAACGTGAAGGGCGCACCATAGAGTTTCACAGCGCTGGGACCAAGGTAATGGGATAAGGACACAGACAGTGGCTGGCTGAGCTTGGTAACAGCTAGGAAGTAGCATTTATGAGTCTGGCTCCAGATGGTGACTTCAGAGTCCTGTGTCTCACTGTCGAGACCATAACTTGGCCTAGTCTTCCAGGACAGCACACAGAAGGGATTTTTATAGTTTTGCTGTGTGCTCCATCTTCTGGGTAGGCTGGAGCGAACCCTTGTTACAGACCTGCCCCACATGCGTGTGATAAAGCAGCAGAGTACTTATGGGTAGCACTTCATCCAGCATTTACGTCACATCAGACGTTTGGCCTGGCAGGATAAAATCTAGGATTGAGCCAGTGCCTTCAGAGTGTTTTATCTCACAGGACGCAGTGAGTCAGCACTTCCTCCCACATCGATGTTCCTGAGCATCTCTGCTTTTTCTGTCTTTGCCCGTCTCTGTCTGGCCCTTCCAGTCATGCCTGGGGATCCTGCAGTTCTTTCTACTCAAACATTCTCCCACCCACTCTAAAATGTGATTCCATACCCCCAGGCTGACTGGCTGGCAAGAGAGAGAGAAAGAAGAGTCAGGACTCAAATGCAGTGTATCCAGAGGCCACCCAAATTCACCCCCTTCTTCCCCTTTAGGAAAATAACTATCCCTTAAGTCATAGACCATATCATTGTCAGGCTGGAGAGAATACTGCCATTTTTTTCCATGAGCACGTTGAGGCCTGAAGAGGGGCATAGCTTAAATGAACTGTTACAGATAGTGACAGAGGAGGAGGCTGACGCTGTATCACCAAGGGATGTGACTTCAGGAGCACCCAGTTTAAGGGTGTTTGCCCTCAGATGAATGAGCTGGGAATAACCCAGCCCTCAGTCAGTGCGGCCTGGCCAGAGAGATTCTGACAAGTGGCCAGAGGCAGCAGAAAGGGCTGAATAAGAGAGCAAGTTTCGCCTGACCGTTAGTGACAGGGAGGCCTATGCCCTCAGTATTATGTGCCTGTGCAATACTTCGTCTTCTGCTTTAAGGGCTGTGGTATTTTTGTCTTGCCTTCTGAAATCAGTGGACCTACTAGACTTTGGAAAGTGACTGAAAGCAGAGGAGACCATAGTGGGTGCAGAGTCATGAACTGACATTTTATAACATCTAAGATTTTTATACATTAAAAATACCAGATCATGATATAGAAAAGCCAGCTTGATATGGTGGAAAGAGCCTTGAACCAGGAGTAATGAAATGCTGTGTCTGCCTTTCTAATTGGGTGACCTTATATGCCATGACCTCTGTGGTCTTGGTGGTCACCTTGCTTGTAAAAGTGGTTGTACTAAAAAATACTTAAAAATTCATTCTGCTCCGAGATTTCATTGTATTATCATCTAATATCTAAATGACCTTATCTAAGATTATGAAAAAACTTAGTTTCCTGTTTTTGTAAGATTTTACCTAACATACATTGACACTGGAGCATTTCATTTCCTAGGGAGAAGTGCCCAGTACATGACACGCTTTCATGTACTCCTAATAAAGGCAGTTATATAGAAATAATACAAATACAAAGCTATACTAGTATTTGAGAGGAGGTGGAGTTAAGTCATTATTTCCATAGCTTGGGTTCAGCTATTTATAACTTCTCTGAGGTACAGTTTCTTTATATTTATTTTTATCCTCACCCAAGGACATGCTTATTGATTTTAGAGTGAGAAGGGAAGGGAGAAGGAGAGAAGGAGAAAAACACTGATGCGAGGAGAAACATTAATCATTCGCTTTATCCACACCCGACTGGACACCAAACCCACAACCTCGGCATGTGCCCTGACCTGGAATTGAACCCGTGATCTTTTGGTTTACAGGACTATGCTCCAACCAACTTAGCCACACCAGCCAGGGCCAGTTTCTTTATTTTTAAAATTAGAGGCAATGGACTAGATTATTTCCAGCATACTTTTAACTCTGATATTCATGATTCTAAACCTTAGGAGAGAGTGTTTTCTTTAAAAAAGCAAAAATAACCACAACAATACAAAAATACGATGATAAAATACTGAAATTCACAGAAGGGCAGAAAAATGGATTGTGGGTGTAAGGAATCTTTTGTAAATTCCAAACTGATTAACATGGCCAGTGGCATAACTCCCTCATATCTACATGTACAATTTAATTTTTTAATTATTTTCCTGGAATAAGGAAGGGACAACAACTTAATTATTAGTCATTTATTCAACTTGCTACATCCTTGGATTATGGGGTTTTTGTGATGGAAATGCTGGCGCAGGCTGTCAGCTCCACGGCACCAACGTGCTGTCTGGATCTGCTCCCCAGAGGTTTTCATCCTCATCTGATGCATCTTGCATTAGATTTGTTTGCAGTCAGTGTTAGCATAATGCAGTTAGCCCCCTTTTCCCTTGATATGGTTAATGTAAAGTATCTTCCCTTTGTTGACCTGGTGAGGGGGAAAATGTGTATTTGGAAAAGCCAAATCATTAGAAAAATAAGACTAGGCATGGTTTTGTGTTTTGGGTTTTTTGTAGTAAATGTTCCTAATTCCAGATCCCACCTTAATTTTAATTATTTTCCTTATATTTTGTGGAAGCTATGAGTATAATACACAGATGCCTTTCATTCACTCAGCTAATCTGCATCGAAGCAGGCCTGATGAACAGACGTTGAACTTGATCCCGAATTGCAAAAATTGAAGATTTGTGTTTGCAACTCTATTCAGAGGCCCTACCGGGCCCTCCTACTTTTTAGGAGTTATTATACACAGGTGGCCCCACAGGTGTGTTCTGCTGCCCTTTCTTTGACTGAGTAAGATAAGGAAGCACTTAGTCTCCTGTTCCCTTGGTATCTAAGAGATGCTAACAATGAAGACTGGAACATTTCTCCACAAATTAAAAGCAAAATAAATCCCCTACAACTATCACCACCACCAACAGAGGAGGGTGTGGGGAGTCAGTTCGTGAGGTCAGGGGGAACCGGAAACACTCATGCCCAGTGGTGGTCAGGTAAAGCAGTGGGTACCAAAAACTATAAAAATGCCTTTGGCTAATCAATGCTACTCTTAGATTTTATACTATAGAAATAATTACAGATGTGCGCAAAGATTTATGTATAATGATAGTTATTTAAAATAGTGAACAGCCCTGGCTGGTGTGGCTCAGTGGATTGAGTGCTGGCCTATGAACCAAAGGATCACCAGTTCAATTCCCAATCAGGGCTCATGCCTGGGTTGCAGGCCAGGTCCCCAGTAGGGGGCACATGAGAGGCAACCACACATTGATGTTTCTCTCCCTCTTTCTCCTTCCCTTCCCCTCTCTCTAAAAATAAGTAAATAAAATTTTTTAAAAATAGGGAACAAATATATCAAGCATAAATATTTGACAATGTATTTGTTAGGCAAATTATGATGTATTAGTGTAATCAAAGACTAAGCAGCTATTAAACTAAAAGTCAGTCTTTAAAAAATATAAAAATATCTCATTGTGGTTTTAATTTGCATCTCTCTGATAGCTAGTGATGTTGAACACTTTTTTCATATGTCTATGGGCCATCTGTATGTCCTTCTTGGAGAAGTATCTATTTAGGTTCCTTGCCCATTTTTTAATTGGATTATTTGTCTTACTGGTATTGAATCGTATAAGTTCTTTATATAGTTTGGAAATTAAACCCTTACCCAATGTATTATTGGCAAATATGTTCCTACCATATAGTGGGTTCCCTTTTCATTTTGATGATGGTTTCTGTAGCTGTGCAGAAGCTTTTTAATTTGACATAGTCCCATTTTCCTTTGTTTCCCTTGCTCTAGGAAATACATTGGCAAAAATATTGCTACACACAGTATCTGAAATTGTACTGCCTATGTTTTCCTCTAGGATTTTCATGGTATTGCAACTTATATTTAAATCTTTTATCCATTTTGAGTTTATTCTGGTGTATGGTATAAGTTGGTGGTCTAGTTTCATTTTTTTGCATGTACCTGTCCAGATCTTCCAACATCATTTACTAAAGAGACTGTCTTTACTCTATTGTATACTCTTGCCTCCTTTATCAAATATTAATTGACCATGAAGGTATGGGTTTATTTCTATGCTCTTTATTCTATTCCATTGATTCATATCACCTCATGCCTGTCAAAATGACCATCATTAATAAATCAACAAACAAGTGCTGGCGAGGATGTCAAGAAAAGGGAACCCTAATGCATTGTTGGTGGGAATGCAGACTGGTGCAGCCACTCTGGAAAACAGTATGGAGCTTCCTCAAAAAATTAAAATGGAGCTTCCTTTTGATCCAGCGATCCAACTTCTGAGAAAATATTCTAAGAATCCTGAAACACCAATTCAAAAAAATATATGCACCCCTATGTTAATGGCAGTATTGTTTACAATGGCCAAGATCTAGAAACAGCCTAATTACCCATCAGTAGATGAGTGGATAAAAAAAGCTGTGTTACATTTATACAATGGAATACTACACAGCTGTAAAAAAGAAAGAACTCTTACCTTTTGCAACAGCATAGATGGACCTGGAGACTGTTATGCTAAGTGAAATAAGTCAGTCAGTGGAAGACAAATACCACATGATCTCACTTTTATGTGAAATCTAATGAACTAGATAAACTAACAACCAAAATAGAATCAAAGGCATAGATACATAGAACAGACTGACAGCTGTATAAAAGGAGAGGGGGAAGGGAGGGACTGGTTGAAAGAAGGTGAAAGAATTAGTCAAAGAACATATATGCATGACCCACAGACACGGGCAGTAGTGTGGGGATTGCCTGAAGGAGTTGGGGGTGGTGACCGGGTGGAGAGGGGCAAAGGGGAAAAAATTGGGAAAACTGTAATAGCGTCAACAATAAAATATTCAAAAAAATTTAAATAAGCCCACAACTTTAACCCCAAAATTCCACTTCTAGAAACGTATCTAATAGACATACTAAAAAATGTGTTAATGAAAAAATATATATAAAATAATTTTAAAAATATAATATATGGGTATGTGCAAAAAATACTCAGGTTTAAAATTAAATAAATAGGGCTGGTGAGAATTTTGATAATGAAACAGTTTACTCAGGAGTTCTGCTGACGTTGTAAGTTTATTTCAACCTCAGTGTATGAGCAGTTTTCCAAATGTGGGACAAACGATGATCGGTTTCTACAAGGAATCTGAGAGAATCAGTGTGTCCCTTTCACATCAGCCTGTTGCTGAGATAAAGGAAGAGAAAATGAGGGCAATAATGAGGCGGAGCCAGCTCTGGTTTCTGAGATGACGGACTGGATAACGTCACTATGCATTTGCTACTAATCTCACCTACTAAGAAAAATGAGGTCAAACGAGGCTGGGGAAATCTGCTGTGAAATCGAGGGCTGTGAGGCTGCCCCTGACTTTCCTGCTCTGGGACCCCATGTGGGTGTCTCTCCCTGATCCCCAGCTCCTCTAGGAACAGGCTGGAGAAATAATCACGTCATCATTATCTACTCAAAAGAATTTTCTCTTGACCTATCTTCAACTGCTTTAGGGCTAGGATAGACCATGGAGTCAGACTGTCAACCCTGGGGGTTGGTTGCCTCTTTGGCACCCTTGTGAGATGCTAACCTTCCCCTCTGAAATTCCAAGCCACCCTCATTACCTTTGTGTCTGGAAGCAGCTATGTTCCAGCAAGATTCATCATTGAGACTGATAAGAGTTGATGTCCTTGTATCCAGGGAGGACCTGAAAGCTCTAACTGAACATGTGCATCAAGACAGAGGAGTAGTTGGGGAGCCCTGTGACCTGATCCCAGAAGCTGCTTCCTTGGACAGGCTGTGTGCACATAAGTGTGGGGTGATGGCCTTGCCTCCTGACAACTGCCCACAGAGGCAGGGAGCATGCTGGGAGGCAGAGGGAGTGTTGGGTTGTGTCAGAAGGCTTTTCCGATATCTTTTTTTATGTTGTTCATTCTCTTTTGGCCTCTCTTCTCCCCTCCCCTCCTTGGGACAGACCCACCTCACTCCTTTCCTCCTTCCACTGCTGCAACTCACCTCTACTTCCTCTTTCCTCCTTGCCCCTCCCCACACTCTTTCTTAAGCTCTGGTCCCCTCCTACCTGTTCCTCTTGATTTTCCTCCTCCCCGCTGTCCGTAGGCCTTTGGGTCTCTGCCCATCTTCTGTCACCACCCCTTCTCTCTCTGTCTCAGTCTGTTTCTCTCTGTCTTTATCTCTGTCTGTTTCTCTCTGTGTCAGTCTCTGTCAATCTCTCTCTGTCTCCATCTCCCCTTTGATGCTTTCTCTTCCATTTTCTCTCTGTAGAATCAGTTTGCACTCTCCCTGTGTATGAAATGCGTGTGTAATGGCGTGGTCAGAGTAGGCGAAGAAGTGGGGGTGAGCAGTGGGCTGCAGGGGTCCTCACATGTTGCACAACTGCCTTTTCCCAGGGAAGCTTCTGGAGTGCTTGTCCTGAGGTTTGCCTGCACTTCATATTTGCTTTCTTATTTTGAGATAGACTTCAGAACTCCTGTGAGTTTGGAGAAATGTACTTTGGAGAGCCTCAGACTGGCGGTACCCCTTGCTGAGGTCCTCTGCAAGGAGGTGCAGTCCTGGGAGCAATTTCCCAGGCTGACTGAACAGGACAGGAAGGGAAGCAGAGAACAAGGCTGTCTGCACGAGCAATTCCAAAATAAGAATATCAGCACTATAAAGGCAGGGCTGTCCTCTTCATCTTGGAAATATTCTCAGGTCATTTTTAGGAACATGGAAATTGGATTAAAAAATGATAAAATATTCATCTTATCCCTCGATAGGTACAACATAGTGCTTTGCCCATGGCAGGTGCTCAGTAAATATGAGTTAAGTGGTGCATCTCTGAAACTCCTCTTTAACTTCCCATATATGTGCTGTGGATGCTGCTTCATTCCAGGTCTTAAGCTTGTGTTTTTGCAAAGAGAGCATTGATTGAATAAATAGTGTTTAGGCTTTCAGGTAACTATTTCAGCTTCCTCTTGGGTCCTCATTGCTTTGCCTTTGGCCGCTCTGGAGTGACACTCTGCATCACACTGTGGCTGTGGGAGTGGGGGTTGGGCGGGGCAAGGGTGTCAGGGAGGGATGGGGTGAGTATCAGTTGTTCTCCCTGCCTAGATAAGCTGGCTTATCCCCTGAGGGTCATTCTCACTGACACTGTATTTCAAGTTATCTTTTATTATAAGTACAAGACTTTGTGGTCAGAAGTCATGCATGGGTATGGTGGTGTATGCTGATTCTGGAAAGTGAACATTATTATCACAGGTCTGGAGTTCCTCTTCTTGGGATAGATGAGATATGGAGTAAAGAATGTGGGGTCTGCCCCCGCTGGCGTGGCACAGTTGGTTGTCCTGCTGCAAAGCGAAAGAAAGGTCGCAGGTTTGGTCGGGACACTGCCTGGGCGTCGGGCTGTCAGGTCGCTGTGCGTGTGGAGGGAGGGCAGCCAGTCAGTGCTCCTCGCTCATACCGACTCCCTCCCTTTCTCCCTCCCTTCCCCTCTCTAGAAGAAATACTAATAACTTTTTTAAAAAAATGTGGTATCTGAGCATCCAGATTTTGTTTAATTTCTAAGATGAGAAGGAATGTTTTTTTTTGTTTTGTTTTTTGTCTTTTGAACTGTAAGTAGATTTTTTTCCTTTTTGCCCACTTTCTCTGTAAAGACTGTCAGTTGCTTCCATATTATTCCAGCAGTCTTTACGAAATTGAATCAAACCAAGTGTTTGGTTTATGGAATAAAGCCTAGGTCATCCAAACTAGGTCAGGCAGGACTGCCTCAAGTCTCCTCACTTGGTCGATGTGTCTCATAATAAGCTCTCCGGGGTGGAGTCCAAGACTCCCCTAGGCCATCTGGGCTTGTCTGCTTTCCTTCAAAGCCCAGTTATTTGTATATAGTGATGACAAATAGGAGAAATGGAAAATGACCTAGAAGCTTGAAAATCCAGGCAGAATTATAACTATATGTTCAAGGAAATAAAATACTGAAAGCACCACACTCCTCTATGATTTTGTTCATTTCACTGGCATTGCCCCTCTCTCTGTGGAGCTCATGACTGGAACACCGACTTACACTTCTGTTAAAGGAAGCTATAGATGTAAATTATTTTATTTCTTAATAAGCCAAATGACCCATAGATAAAATTGTCTCAGTGGGAAACCCTGAACTATGGAAGTTACATCTGGATGTACTCAGACAGCCAATAAACTTTGCCCCAGGGCTGCAGTTTTAACAAGTCTTCATTGGGCACGGTGAGTTGAGGAAAGGGGTAAGGTGTTCTTTAATTTGGATGTGATGAGAGAGTCTTAAAATCCCCATGGAGGCCTCCTGCCTGGTGGACTGCAGCCGTGGACTCCTACAGGCCCGATGGAGATTGATAAGGAAAATAATAGAGTTCCGGGTGCTCTAGCACAGCCGTGGCTGTTAGCAGGGTTCTCTCTGGACCTCCTTTCGCTGTCTTTCCCTCCTTATCATGCGATGACGCTGATCCTCGAAATAAGAGAGGCACAGGTGAGAGTAAGTCTGAGTCGTAACTTTTCAATTGGTGTGATTAGTCTGAGTCTTTACTGGTCATGTGGACAATTTGGGAACTTCAGTATGAAGAAACCTTAATTCCCCCACTTATCCTTTGTATGTGCTAATATCTTTATTCCAAAAAAATTATACATTTTAACAAGTTTCTCTGAAAATTGACTTTGTGATGTGTGTACACTCTGTGAAAAAAATCTTAAAGTTTGCTCAAAATTAGTTACAATAATAAAATAAATCTTAAAAATGTTCAAGTTCTGACAGTGGAAAAAATAAGTAAGTGAATAAATTGACTCAAACCTCACGTAGTTCCTAGAGTTTTGCAACCTGTTACCTTGTGTTGCTTAGAAAAAGAACTGTTTCGTGGCTGCCACTGAGGAACCATTTCATCTGCAGGTGGGTTTTGGATTAATTACAGTGGTGGTGTTTTTTTTTTTTTTTTAAGAAAAAGACATGGTTGCTCTGTGCCACACTGTTTTCCTCCGGAAAAAGTGCAGCTTGCATTCAGGGCTCCTCTGCCATCTCTGTCTCCAGACTGTGGCTGTGCTCACACACTGGGAAAGTCCCGTGCTCCTTTCCCTCTTTCCTAAGCCCCCACCATCATTAATGGTGTATCTTGTTGTCTGCTGGTACAATTTAAGAATGTGTCATAAATTAAGGATGGTTCTGCATTGCCTCTTATCTGACTAGCATCTGTGGGTGTCAGCTGCCAACAAGTAGCTCGGGTGTCTGGGCCGATCCTGAATGCTCACAAGCTGACACACTCTCTTCTGATAAAAGGTACCTTCAAATATGCATGTGATTTTCAATATAAATTTTGTATGCCTTAATACTTCCTGTAAGAGAATCACTCAACCTAATACAATGACTTGGCTGGGACTTTTAAAAAGCTGGATATAAATATCACTGGAAATTATAGAGCAAGCATAAGTACTTCACTCTGAGCTTTGCTGAGCATTTTCAGGATGCTTCTGACCACATCTGCGAAATCTGAGCTTATACTAGAGGACAGGCAATGCGGGGAGCGGACAGAGCTAGTCTAACAGGGTCACCCGTCCTTCCAGGGAAACTACCAAGTAATGGCAAACCTCTGACATGGTTTCAGTGATGATAAAGAAAAGGTTTATTCTTTTAGGTCTTATCTAATCAACCATCTTCATTTTGTTGGTATGTGTACATCCATCATCTATAAATCTACATGCCCAAATTCAGACATATCTTGTTAGGGCTGTCGTGTTCAAACAACACATATTTATGTAACCCAGAGAGACACGATGTCTGTGCAGATGATAAGAATCAAAGCATTGCCAGTCTTTTGTATGTAACGGGGTACTTTATTCTCCTAATTCTGTGCAAATTGCCACCAAAAAAACCCCAACAAACCCTGTATCTAAGATGACATTTGCATGGAGTGAAGTATTTATTTTATTGCTTCAAAGCGGTCCTTTGTAGAGGAAGGTTAGTTGGTAGTAGTGGTGGCGGTGGCAGTGGCGGTGTGGCAGTGTGGCTGTGGTGGCAGTGGTGGCAGTGGTGGTGGTGAATGTTGAACCTGTGACATGTTATGTCAGAATGCTGAAGTCCTTCTTTAAAATCAAGAGATGACTCTCTCCTTATACACAATTCTTTTTATTTTGTACAACCCTGAAGCTCTTGAAGAAGAAAAAAAACATCATACACCATTTTTCTTAATGCAGTTTCATGTTTGCTATTTTATTCCACAGCTTTTAATTTTATAATGAGCTCTTGATGCCAGGTTTCATATAAGCGATGAACTGTCATTGATTGATTCAAACCCATGGTGTCCGTTTCTTTGTTCTGTCATCCTGCTTGACTGATAGATCAGAAGGTGGGATGGTTGACAAAGGAGCCACTGAGGTACGAGAGGGGTGTGTTCCAGACTCACTGGTGTGGATACTAACTTTACAGTGCTGATACAGTGTTTGTTTTATCATGATTTTCCAAGACTTCCTCCAATGTGCCCCCTTGTTAGTATGATCACTCTCTCTTCCTTTCCTGCAAAACACCAGCTTAATAAACAAAACCAGCATGACCCCTTCTTTGTCCTGATCTTCATTCTGTACTTTTACGTCAAATCCCTCCCTGCCAGTGCGTCTCTCCCATCACATACAGAGGTATACTCGGGCGCAGTGAAATCGTTCAGCATCAGAAGCTATGCTCTGCATCTGACCTGGTGGCTCCCACACACCCACGTCTGCCACAGCTGGTGAATGGTGGTGGTTTATTTTGGGGCTGGTCTAAGAGGCTGCGTCTGGCGGCTGTGAGAATCAGCTAAGGGCTAAGATTGTCGTGTAATGTGGCCCCAACTCTTGTCTCCTTGCCCAGACTGCCCACTAGAAGCTCAGCCCAAATATGTTAGAGGTGGGAAGCGCTATGGGCGAAGGTCCTTACCGGAGTTTCAAGAATCTGTGGAGGAGTTTGCAGAGGTGACAGTGATTGAGCCCCTAGAAGGAGAAGAAGCAAGGCCTTTACACATCCCAGCCGGTGACCGCAATGAGGTAAGGAATCGGACAGGCGCATCATGGGGACCGCAGGCGTGGGCTGCAGGTGTGGGTGTCCACGGATGCCCGCGTCGCTGCAGTGCAGAGACAGGAGGTCTGAGGGAGTGAATGGCTTTTCTCAGTTACCAGCTCCTTGCTGATCTTATTACTTGCCTTTTGGATAAATAGGGTATGTTTTCTACTGTTTGAATATTTTCATCTCTTTCAGCTTTGGGAGAGTTGATGTTTCTGTGCATGCTTTGTATTTGTACATTTTGGATTCAGTTATTTTCAGATTATCTGGTGTCTGCCACTTCTAATAACTTTCTTGGAAATAGATCTCCTCCATGACCCTGTTGGTTTTAGTTGCATAAAAAGCTAACTGGCCCCAACCCCAAACTATAAAGCAGCATCCATGACAGGTAGGAAATGAAAGCAGTGTGTCTAGGGGCTTTGAGAGCTGGCATCTTATCTTTTTGGGGGGGCGCAGTTTTCAGATTTGGTTCTTGTCACAGCCCTCAGCAGTTGCTACAGTTCTCCTTCCTGGTTCTGTGGCATCCGGGCACATCTGGCTCTCCAACAATCAGATTCGCCTGCTTCCCCCATCTCCCTGCTTTTCATTTTGCATGTTGCCATAATGTACCAATAAAGGAGAAGCAGTAACATTTTCTCGATTCTTTCTTTATGGCTCATTTACCAGCATGCCATTTATAGAACGTGACAGAAAATGCCGTGCTGAGCAAGCTCTAAATATTTCTTGCACACCCCAGCTCAGCCTGGGGATGCAAGCATTTCAGATACTAATATAAACTGGAAAAGAGGCAAAGTGCCTCCACTTTCTGAAAGTAGTCTGTAGATCGTAGGCTGCTTTGGGGCACGTGTGTGAATGTTCAGCTCACTACAATTTGCAGGAAGCTCGCTCTGACCATGTCCCCAGCAGTCAGACGTCTAGCATCCTCAACTTTCCAGAGTCCCCACAAACCCAAGGGTAACAAAGGGGCCCAAGTACTGAGCAGAAATGAACCCAGCCACAAGTACTACAGTTTGGAAGACCCATGGCTGATCTGCCAATCAGAGGTTGCACCATTTTTGAAAAACAAGCAATACCTATTCTCACCCCAGAAGTGAAGAGGCAGGGTCAAAAAGGTGAGCCAAAAGAGAAGAGGAAAAGTAGCTAGAGAAGAGAGAGAGAAACCGCAGGAAAGGTGTAGGAGTAGTGTGGGAGAGAAGTGACGACTGGAAACAGAGAAGGCCATGAGAAGCAAGGAGGAAAACACTGCCTAGAACATCACAGCCCTGGGGACCAGGCAGTCTGAGGCGGAAGCTACTTCCCGTCTTGGTTTGGTTGGTTTCAGACCCTTTCGTGGGTCCCTGTGAGAATTTAGTCTGTTTCCCCCAATAAAACACGTACATTCACATGCACAAAATTTTTACATATACAGTTTCAGGGAGGCAAGTAATTTGCACACTTGGGTTATTGCAATGTTTGTAATATTTATCTTGCTGTCAGCAAGGGTATCATTTTAGACAAAGTCTGTTTAATAACCCTCAGTGGTGTGGAATGTATCTGAGACATTCCTTTATGAAAAAAAATGGGTAAAATATGTCTCAACATTTTAGGAGGTTAGCTTTGGTTATTTCCAGAACGCTTTTAAGTCTGGCATCTTCCTTCTCCAACTATTTTTAACACCCAAGGCATTATTATTTGTTGCTAAGAAATTAAACGATTCCTTAGTTTTTAATAAGATAGTTTCTAGTTACCACCTGGGAACACACAGAAAGTTCTTGGGCAGAGCTGATTTTTGTTGCTGGCAGTATATTTCTCAAAGCCTTGTTTTATCTTACCTACTGACTTCCAGTGAGATTTACTGTTTAAAAAGTGAGACTCCGGCTTCATGTATTAATGAAGAGCGGAGGCCTGAGTCTGGGCAAAATTTTGCTACTTGCATCTTAATAGAAGGGTCTGTTGGGAGAATCTTTTCATCCCTGATGGACTTGAGCTTCTCTGACCTCTCCAGGACCTCTCAGGTGTGACCTTTTGATGCTAAATACAGGAACTTTTGTGTTCAAGTACCCACCATGAAGAGAACAGCCAATAGAGGCCTGGAGGGGGTCGCTTCTCTCATGGTCTGTTCCCCCAAGGACTTCTCCTGACTCACTTTGATAGCCTGCTACATCCCACCCCAGAAAGCCTACAGGAGTTCCAAGCAGCACCTTTCACCCTGTCTTTTTAAATTGCCGAATGTGGACTCAAACCGAAGCTCATCTAGCTACTTTCTTGCTTAAAAATGAAGTGATTTGTGAGCTGCATTGAACCTGTCAGTTTTTAAATCAATTCGTCACTTTAAAAAATTAATGGGTTCACGTGACATGTTTGATGTTCCTGTTGGGAGTAAGGAAGGCCAGCCCCAGCTTTGTGCGGTAATCATGATAATAGGTCACACTCACAGATGTATGCAGCCTGGTGGCATAGTTGCATCAGGGTGTCAGTCTTACTGCATGCTATTGGGTCAAGATAGCAGTCCTGTTTCCTGGCCAGTTTTCATAGGGGCCTCGACTCAGCTGGCCAACAGAAATCCACACTCTGGGCAGCTTGTGCTAGAAATACCCTCCACCCTTCTACAGAAGCTGTTTAGGTCTCCCAGAGTGCTGGGTAATCTTTCCTATTCTAGGGTAGCCTCTAAATGGGGACTCTGGAGAGGAAAAAATTCTCAATGACCCCTGGGATTTATTTATTCTTAATTTATGAAGAGTTCAGAATCTGTCAGGAGTTCTTTATTGTACTGTTGACTTCTTTTTTCTCCCTTTCGGTTGCCTGAGGCCCTTTGGTCTCCTGCCCTTGGGTGTTAAGAATTTATTCTTTGGTTGTGTTTTTTATCAGTGGCTCATACATCTCAGCACCACTGGGCAATACTGAAGGAGAGAGCAGGACTGGTCTCCGCTGGTGTGAATATTTCATAAGGAGCAGTCAGATGGAGAGCTGGAGACAGGCCTTCTTGGTTTTGATCACCGGTTTCCTTTGACTCCTGGATCCTGGCTCAGGGGCAGGTGGGATCTGAGCTTGCCTTTGGGCTACAGTTTCTCCTACTCTCAGATCTGCCTGGTTTTTCCTGGAGTGACTTGAGAGTTTTTTGATGAAGGCAAAAGGACCTGTAACTGTTGTTAGAAGTTAAATGGAGGGGAAGTCTAGCTGTTGCTACCCACAAGGAGACGAATTTTAGCTCTAGCATGAATCAAATAATTATTTTATTTATCTGAGGACTTGGGTAGAGCTGGGCAATGGGATAGAATGGTACCACAAGCACCTATAAAAGCTGTCCTTGAAGTGGCATCCTTCCTTCTAGAAACTCGTCCTGGAGGGACATGGGAGCAAACAGTCATCTGCAGGGATAAAACAATAATCTACCCCGCCCCCTTCTTTCTAGGGTTGTTCCACAGTAGGGGAGTTGCTACAGATTGACAATTCATTCCGAAGCTCCTGGGCTAGTGGTTCTGCATCGTTCCTTGGAAGGTCTACTCCCATACGTATAACTAAACTTCTAGGTAATTCTCAGTAATCATACTTCTCTGCAGTCTACCTGTACCTCCACCCTTTCCCTGCCACTCAAGAAAACATAGAGATGCAGAGACAAGTGAGGGTGATGCTGGAATAGACTGCTTTTAAGCGACCAAATTTATTTTTAATGTAAGTCCCACACGAAGCTTCAGGCTTCATTAGGTGCAGCGACTTGGAGCTCCTCTCGTGACTGCTGATGGTGCACATTGTGATCTGGTGCCTCGGGTGAGGGCCCACGTGGTTACTAGGGATAAGGTGCTCCACCACCGCAGCCTCATCCCCTGAATAGAATATACCAGAATAAATCTTGTCACAAGGTGTTTTTGATTATATTCAACTTTTGTTTCAATTCACATATATTAATACCCTAATGCAAATTGTAAGCATTTTAATCATCTCCATCCTACCCTTCCCACACACTTATCCCCACCCCCCAGCTTTATTTAGGCCATTTGATTCTTTCCTGTTGAAACAGAAAATATCTAACCTAGCTACTAAGCTTGCCTCCTCTACCGAGTTTAGTTTACAAGCCCATAAAGTCATTCCATAGGGAAGGACCATTGCTATCTTGCTAAATTTTCAGCACTGAAAGGTGTATTCCAGAACTTCATTTGGAAGCCCTGCGGCAGAACACGCTAATTCACAAAGGACAGGTAGGTTTCCTGAAATGGGCATCCACCTTCCAACTTAATGTGCGTATCTGGCAAGTGGATCCCTTGGGAGTCTGACCTCTCGTTCTGGGTGGTATTGAAAGGAAAGTGGTGATTTTTTTTCTCTTCGTGGGATCGTTTTCACTCGAGGCAATTCAATTGGGCATTCTATTCTGAATTAATCCAGACTAACAAAGGGCACATTCTTGATTTCAACGTAAGGTGTGATTAGTGAGAAGGTTTTGGCTGTCGTCAGTCATTTTTGCTTCACTTCATTAAGAAACAGAAGTGAGTTTTTAGTTTCTGAAGAATACATTCTCCCCTTTTATATGCATATATGCGTGGCTACTGAACTGACCTTGAATTTTATGCTCCTGTTTTTTCTAAGGGTAGGTGGAAAGGGGCGGAAAAAACAAAGCCAATTCTCAATTCTGCTCTGTATTACTCAGCCCTGGTAGGAAAGGTTGTCCGATTAACACAATTGGGGCAGGGCCACTTTGCTTTCTGCCCTCGTTGAAAACAGGGGACACCTTGTTAACTGTTTTCCTCTACCGGGAATAAATCAGGTCTAGTAAGATTCTTATCAAGTGCAGGAGGGCTTAAACAATTATTTTTTCAGCTGTAGGCAATAATAGTGAAAGCCAGAACCACACAGTTTAAGTGAGGACCTGGGAGCAAAGTGAAAGCCAGCTTCATTCACCCAGGAGTGGACAAGCACATCGTCTTTGTGCTGGGCCTGGCGGGTAGGAGGATGGGAGCCCGTGGGGGTTTAAAAACTTAAAAAAAAAAAAAAGAACAAACTGATTTTACTACCCTACATAAAAATCAAACTTCAAGAAGTGTGAAACTGACTTATATTCCCCTTATGTTCATTTTCATATATGTACAGCTTTGTGGTTAAATTTTATGAATTACTCATTTACATGGTATAGAGTAAATATTGAATTCTGGAGCAAACATCTTAAGAACTGAGAGAGGTTCTGCTAAGAGCTTTTGTAGTGGAAATGAACCTGTTTTCCCATCACTCCCGTTACATTCTGTCCTGGCTGTTGACTTTGACGGTCTGTAAGCAGCTTCATTACTATTGCCATTTATTTCCATCAAACGATGTGACATCATCAGGATACATTTTATGAGCGCAATTCCAGCGTTTCCCTTTATATTTCTTAAGTCTGATTAGGTCATCTGGCTATGCTCAGAAAAGAAACACTCATCCAAGTTGCAATTGTAGATCACGTGAAAGTGACATAAAGAAGACCCTTCAAAGCTAATAAGATGTCTCTCAAGCTTTGTTGTTCTGGAAAGTCTTTCTGGCTGGATCCCAGGGGCAGTTCCCTTGGAGTCAGCCCCCACCCGTGTCTACTTCTAGGTCAACAACTTCTAGTATTTATTTTCTAAGTAGGAAATGATACAGACAACAAATCAAAAATTAACAAGGCAATTTTAATGATAACAGTAACACTTTCCAATTATACACAGTTACGTGTTTTCCAAATGGAAAAGCAGTATTCGCTGCCTATGGAGAGCAACTCTGATGAGCTGGATACCATGAGCGAATGTACAGAAAAAATCTTTTCCCGTTAGGACTTTCAAATTCAGTGAACCAAAACCAGTCTCCAACCTTTGTCGGAGAGGTTTAATTTTAAATTGAGCATTTCTTCACACGATGAGGGCTTTTTGGCAACAAAGCAGGACTCATCTAAATGTGTACATTTGAAAATCATACAAACGTTGATTCTTGTTACCCCCAGCACTGACATGTAACTTTTAATTGCCTTCTGTTTTAATTGGGGTGACACTGGTTAATAGAGTCACGTAGGTTTGGATTGTACATTTCTGTGATACAGGATCTGTCTCAGGAACTGATTTGCATTCTAGTTGCAACAGCTCCGCAACTGAGCAGCATGTGCCTGGGTTCAGAACAGACAGGTTAGGAACTGGGCTGTCAGGTCCTCCCGAGAACTTGCCTTCAGAGCTGGGAGAGCAGGAAACCAACCAGAATCCCAGGAAGTGTGTCCCTGCAGAAACAGTAGGCAACCCTGTTGGGCACACTTAGTTTCCAGTACCTGGCCCAGAGTGTGGCTTTATAAATATTTAGGACTATTAGTTAAAAGCACCATAGATGCTGTGTTTTTAAAAGTCCTACAGTTTCAATCATAAGCATTCTCCTAAACCAATTTGGGGTTTTTTTTTCAAAGACTTCCTTTGCTTAGCTACTCTTGTAAAATGGACTCTATGGTTCAGTTTGTTTAGGAAGCTTTGTTATTCTAGAAAATTTCCTTCCTCTTCTCTCTGGGCTTGCTAGGCTGTACCCTTTCAAAAACAAACAAACAAAAAACTCTGCTTAAAGCTGCTGAGATCAGCTCAACAACCTGCTGGAAAAGAATAGCCCCTGGTGTGCCCCCATAATTGTTTTAATTAGCCATACATTCTGCAGGGCACGAGGTCTGCCCTGGAGCAGATGGTTGGTGGGGGCTGTGACTGCGCTATTGTGGACAGGGGCCGCGCCAGGCCCACAGGCTGCAGATGCCGGCCGGGCCTCTGCGCTGGAAGCCAGGGATCCGAGAGGCTCGGGCCATCTGCTCCTCAGTCCAGCCAAGCAGGTGTCCCTCCAAAGAAAGCATTCCTGAAAGCAGTGCCGCCTGTGGGGCCCACGTGTGCAGGACACTCTCATCCAGCTGTAGAGAGCTGGCCACAATGGCCAGCGTGACACTGAGATGTACAGCCCCCAAGGCAGGTTGGGGGCTCCCTTTGTCTGCCTGCGGGGGTGGGGGCTGCTTTCTGTGGCAACCATTTTGGAGCCAGGCGACCTCTGACCCTCTCCCCTCTGCCCGCTCTCAATGGGGCTGTTGGCCAGCACACTTGGCATGGTAATATGGAAGCATAGGCCCTGCCAGCTGTGGCCACCCAGGGGACACTGTCCACGTGGAGAGGGCCCCTGGCGAAGCCCTGCTCCTAAGCTGAATCAAAAGCTGATTGTTGCATGCCCTGATTGGGTGGGTCAGCTGGTAAGAGTGTCATCCCGTCCCGTACACTGAAAGGTTGTGGGTTCAGTTCAATTCCTGGTCAGGGCACATACCTAGATTTCAGCTTTGATCCCCAGGCAGGGTACCGGGGTGTGTGGTGGAGCAACTGACCAGTGTTTCTCTCACATCGATGTTTCTTTCTCTCTCTCTTTCTCTCCCCCTATCCCCACCCCAAATCAATAAACATGTCCTCAGGTGAGGATTTCAAAGAAAAAGTTGATTGCTTCATCACAACTTCATGCTCAAAGCTGTTATTTCTGCAAGTCTCTTCTGGGTTTGTTCTTAAAGCTGACACTGGTGCTTCTTTCCTCTGCCTTTGGCCTGGTTTTGAATGCCCAGGTAGTAGGAATAGTCACTGTAGTATCTATTCACTTAACAGACACTTGGCACTCAATTGGTAGCAGGCACTCTTTTAAGTGCTTTCCGAATACTAGCACTGCCTCCTAGGTAGGCATTGCTCTTGAGGAAACCGAGGCACAGTGGGAGTTAAGGAACTTGCCCAAGGTTGCACAGCCAGTAAGTGGTGGAGTTGAACTGAAATTGGACTCCAGGAGTCTGACTCTGGAGTCCAAACCCTTAACCACACTATTGTTCTGGGTGAAATAATAGAAGAGCTAATATTTCCCAAGTGCCAGGCACATTCTTTCATGTGCTGTGTGTCCCCACTTTGCAGATGGAGTAAAGTCTGAGAGGTCGCAGGAAATGGCAGAGCCAGACGCAGCCCCGTGTCCCGGCCAGGCCCCTGTGTCATGCGTGCCACCATTTGCCTCCAGAGTCGGGGACAGCTGAAGTCCCACAGAGCGATTTTAAAAATTTTGTTGGTATCTATTCTTCCTCCAGTGAGAGGCTACACAGATTTCAAGGGAAGAAATTTAAACTCCTCTTTTGTGAGTTAGTGTTGAGAACACATCCCAGCAATTGTCCCTCCCTCCCTCCCCCATTTTCCCAGAGATTTTTGTGATTATCCCCCTTCCAGTGCTGCTGGCGATTGAGTCTAGAGGCCACCTGCTAGGCTTTCACTTTGCTGGCTAAACTATCAGCAATTAAATGGCCTTGTTCCAGGATGATGCCTGCTTTTACTGGTGGTGTTCCAGTGGCCTGATGATCTAATTCCCTCAACCTTTTAACCTGCCTCCCCCTGCTTTTTAATTGGAACTACTGGCTCCAGGCAGTGAGAATGAAAATAAATGAGCTGTGACTGAACTGAATCCCACCCCCAACCCCACACCCCATCAGTTCCCCAATTGCAATGTAATAACAAACTTGCAGCCACGGTGTGCTTACATCCCTCTTTATTGGGATGGCAAACTCCTTCTCCGATTGAGGTGGTCCTGGGATGAAAATGTAGCCATTAGCATGGGCTGGTCCTAGCTGGCTCTGTGTTTCTTACACAGGGCCGTGGGAGACATGCTTGGAAAATTGTTACCCCTAGAGATTTTAAAACAAGTTATCCTCACCCCTCCACCCCTTGCCCTAAGAGTCGGTGTGAAAGCATGTCAGCTGCTGGTGCTGCCTGGGGTTTAGGGAGTTGTGCTGTACCCGATGCCATTGGGTTAGGCTGTCTGAGGAATGCCTCCTTTGGATGGTCACAGTCAGTCCCCAGTGTAGGTCTCAGATGAGTGTCCCTGATCTTTCCACACCCTACTAAGCTTAGGAGACTTTGGTATGAGCAGTGTTCACCTTCCAGGCCAGCACCGGGGCTTCCCCGAAAGGCTTCTCTCTCCACACACGTCACATGGCTAGAGGACCCTGCAGAGAGGACTTCCCTTTTCTCCACACCCCCAGGTCACAGGAATTCATTTAGTGAGAATTTGAGGGCAGGTGGGCAAAAGAAACAGTGAAGTTTTGCCTATTTATATTACATAAACAACATTTATAACAGTAAAGGAAATACAGTTGTTCCCCATATTCCCTCAACCAAATGTATCTACTTTATTATCTATTTCCTTCCAGTCTTTGTCTAATTGTATAAATGTTTTGCCAGCATTAATCGTAGCGTAGGTGGCATTTTTGTTATGGTCTTTCACTTAACATTTCATAAGATGTTTTTCTATGCTCCTACATGGTTTTATAATTGTACTTTTAGTGACTACATTATAATGTATCATTATATTGTTGAATATTTAAATTGTTTTCAATACTCTACTTTTATAAAAAATGCTAAATGTATGTATTTATGTCTGTTTTTATTCTTCCTTTGACTTTATTGCCATAATAAATCATATGAAGTTATTGGGTCAAAGAGTATGAATATTTTTATGGCTTCTGTTACATTAAATCCTTTTCTTTACTAAAAGTGTAATAGCCATTTACACTGCTACCGGTAACATATAAACAGGCCTATTTTAAATGATGAGCTTGATGGTAATAACAGTCGTATCTTACTTTTCTAATTGAATGACAACAAAGTGATTCCTTGGTTTTCATTCGTACTTCTTTGATTGCTGTGGAAATGAAACTTTCCCACATCTGCTTAATTGCGTTGCCTCTTATGTAACTTGTCTGTTTGTATTCTGTGCATATTTGCTGGAGACTTGACATTTTTCTTACAAAGTGATATGGGTAACGAATACCTCCCCAGGGCGACCCAAATTAATGCTTTAAGTTCAAACATAATGAAAAAAAATCTACAAACATAAGTTTAATATGTACTACATTAATGTCTGTCCAATAAAAACATTACATTATATAGTGCTTATATCTACGAGGCACAATTCTAAGTATTTTATCCAGCTCTGTGAAATATGTACTACTTTATTCCCATTTTATAGATGGAGAAACTGAGGCAAAAGATGTTAAGAAACTTGCCCAAACCAAACCTGGTAGGTAAGCCAGGATTCAGAGGCTGGCAGTGCGGCTCTCACCTCTGTGCTGTATTCCCTTCAACTTGGTCTCTTACTAGTTAGGGCAAGAATCAGGAAAAGAGGGCAGCGGAAAGTACGGCCCTGGGGATTGAATCGGATGCCTGCACCCTGTCCCGTAGAGTCAGGAGATGCTGGAGACAGTATAGTGCAGCCTCTTGCTCCTCTGAACTAATTGCTCATTATTTTAAGATGCATTGAGAAGTGAGCAAATGTAAGAAAGAAACTATTATGTACCTTGTTGCTTTAGGAATTATTACTAAGGATTTTTTGAAGGTGCGTTTGCATTTTTCCAACTGTATTCCAGTAGGGGCTCCCTTCGTCATTCATGTCCAGGGGTACTCATTCCTCTGCCGTTTCTGCTGTCAGTTTGTGCTGTTAAAAACCACCCCCTGCTTGTGACTTGGTAGGTTTTATTTTGACCAAATGGTTCTTAGGCCATAGATGCCTAGTTTATTTGTTTTAGGTGAATTTAATGGAGTTTATTTTAGGGTGTGTCTAACATATTATATGCTGAGTGAGTTTTCACACTTGGGGTGCTGAAGTTCTATGAGCATTTAAATCATTTGCTCTGTTGGATAAGGAAATAAAAAGGGAGGGACAGATAGGCAGGGTGCTTTTATTAGTAGAGCTTTATTGATTTAAAACTTTTAATACAAAAAACAGTTAAATTCTGCCCAGAAACAATAAAATAAGAAAATCTGTGGAGGACTCTTTCCTCCACTGCTCCCTCCCTACCCCCACCATACTTAGCTGTCTTCCAGGTTTGAGAGATGTCTTTATGTCGAAATGCGGGCAGATGAAATTGTAGTCACAAACAAACAAGCAAAAATCACATCGTGCCCTAACTCCTTTTCCACAGACACCGTGTATGTTAGTGACTTTCAGTTGGCATCTGAATGAGTTGTAGTGAATTTACATATTTGGAGTTACAGCCTTTTGATGTTTTTTCTGTATGGCGAGAACAATCCATCTCAGCATTGTCAGTTTGTGGTTTCAGTTTAGTGTGGCAGAATTTATCGAGCTCTCTGAATCGGTGCTATCTTCAATATGTTTCTAAGGAAAATACGGAACTGTGACACCCTGGTGGACACTTGTCCTTCAGTTAAAAGGAGAGGACTAGGTGAGTGTGGCGAGGGAACAAAGTAGTTGTGCTTAGGTTGCCTGAAAGAAGCACTTCAGCTTATCTCAACTTGAACAAGCTACTGCTGAAAGGCAGCGTTTAAGAGTTGTAGGTGGCACACTGCCTGCCCTGAGGAATCCAAGCTCTGGAGACAGGAGGTAACTAGACTCATTTTCCTGTTGGGTTTATTTCAGGATTCTAAGAAATCAGTTCATCTTGTGCAGTTCAGCCATCAGAGTAGGCTGGTTATTGGTTGTCAAAGGTAGCTTCATACATAAAGTTGGCTGTTTGCAGAGACAGCATTCAGGTGTTGAAAAGCAGAGGGGTGGGGGTGGGTATACCTTTTCTCAGTGGGGTTTCCTGCACTGGTCATAGAACCTCCCAAAACGAGTGATTAGGCAGCTTGCCAATGAGGCCAAGGCCACTGCAGACCTTCTCATTGCCACTGTTTGGAGCAGACAGTGCTATGGTGGCCAGTGGAGCCAGGCATGGATTTGGGTTCTGACTTGTGTCCTCGGCTGAGTGTTTTTGTGCACTAATGCAAACCACAGCTGTGTGCTGTGACTTGGAAAAGACTAGCGGTAACGCAGCATGATAAGGGGATAAAATGGCCTGGGTCAGATATATTTCACTGCTTTTAATGCAGTTTACTGGCAATGTATATTTTATTTAACTGGAGTTTTCCAGCCTACCTTTCTTTGGGTTGTATCTCTACCTTTTACTGTGCCACGAGCACACCAGGCTGTTCTTGCCTCCATGCGTCAGCAAATAGTAACTGCTCCTTATTTTTCACTTAGCTGTCTCCTGCTCATCCTTCAGCTCTCAGTTTAGACATTGACTCTTTCAGGAAGTCTACCCGGATCTTCCAAGTCTGAAGGATATCCATTTAGGAATATCCTTATAGCATCTTGAACTTTCCATTCTTAGCACTTAATACACTACAATATTGTACTTCCTAGTTTGTTTGTTTGGTTTTTGTTTTGTCTGCATGTCTTCATTAACACGTAAACTCCTCAAGGCAAGAAATGTTTATGCTATTCATAGTTGTATTCCAAAGATATAGCATAATACCTGGCACCCAATAATCATCTATTGAAGAACAAACTCATCAGTGCATACATACAAACTCTTATTAGTTGCTAGAATCTGTATATATGCTCCGGCTTGATTGTATTGGCTGTGATAGATTTTGCTATTGAATAAGTGACGTCACAATCGTGAAAGGCAAATCCTTGGTGAGATACTGCAGAAGGCTGTGTGAGGGTCCTGATTATGTGACTCACTCAGATGCTGATTTCAGAGCCAGAGAGCTAGCTGGTCTTGGGAAAACTGATTAAGTTCTAAAGCACACTAACCACCTTCTCTTGCCTTCTCTAGCACTGGAAGACACAGCGCAGTGAGGAGTACGAAGCGGAAGGTAAGAACTGAGTGTGTGTCAGGAAAGGAAGGGCTGCCATCCACAGGTACTCTCCACACTCCCCTTCCTGCATCTCCTAGCCTTCTTCCTAGTAGTTGGGTGTGCTGGCGGCCTGCTAAGAAGTAACCTTAAGAACAACAGCAACAATCCATTCCTAATTAGGTAGCTCATTTTAAAATACTAACCTTTCACATCATGCAAGATGTGGAAACTAAAATGTAGGATTTCACTTATGGGTTAATTACTCTCATATAGACTTTGAAATTCATCTGTGAACAGTCCTGAATTAAATAGTGACCTATCTCTTCACAAGTTGTAGATGTATTTAAGAAACATCAAAACACATTGATCTTCTGGCCAGCAGATGGCACTGTGGTTCAGCTGACAGAACCTGCCTACCCTGGCAGGGTGTGTAAGCGCAATTACAGCGTGTTCTCTAGGTCTCCAGCTTGTAAAGATACAGCAGAAAGAGGCTTGATCTCTTTGCTGAATAACACTATGCTCTGCTCAGCCCTCCACGGTTCTTCCAGGCACACAAAATTGTGCCAGTAGGATCTCATGTTTAAGTAATGACTTTGAAGACTCTCTAATAGGTAAGTTGAAAATTTAATTAGAAGTGAGAACTTTAGAACATAAATTTTGATTTTTAAATAAGTAGTTTGACCCTTAAGTCTTCAAATAGAACTTATCCTTAACATATAGATAGTTAATAACTTGTGGGTCACAACCTTTTATTCATTCAAGTTGAATGGCCAGTCAGAATATTCACGTGTGTAAAGATTTGGGGACAAGCTAATCTTGAGACTTTATGATTATTTTATATTTATCATGAAATTTTCTTCTCAGCAAAAGTAGTCCTAGTGCTCAGACTAGAAAGAATATGGAGATAATAAAAATTACGGCGGCTCTAGTCAAGGCAGGGTGCATAAAGCTCTCTGGAATGCCTCTCAGTAGCCTTCTCTTCCGATGACACCAAAGCGTAAGCCTGTGCCTGTTTCCTGTTGGAATAAAACAAGACTAGAGCCTTGGCATGACTGCATGGGAGATAGTTCCTGCACGGGTCTGACTGCCCGTGAACCCCAAAACGTGCCCCTTTGCTCTGGTTGCAGCCTGAGAACTGACGGTCCCATTCTATTTGAACTTTAGAATCAACTCAAAATGGAATCAACATGCACAGTCTTTTTTTAAAATAGTTTTTTCTTTCAAAAAGCACATTTTCTTTGAAACTAGGTCTCTTTCTTTGCCATCCCTTTGGAGAAAACACAGTGTATGCTTTTGTTTCAGGTCAGCTAAGATTTTGGAACCCAGATGATTTGACTGCCTCCCAAAGTGGGTCTTCCCCTCCCCAAGACTGGATAGAAGAGAAACTGCAGGAGATTTGTGAAGATTTGGGGATTACCCGAGATGGTCACCTGAACCGAAAGAAGCTGGTCTCCATCTGTGAGCAGTATGGTTTGCAGAATGTCAATGGAGAGGTAAGCCATGCATCATATTTTTATTCATGAATAATAATCATGGTAAAAGTTCAGCTGGCCACAGGCTAGAAACAGCCATATTTTGGCATCCTGCAGCGTGTTACAGAGACTCCATTCTCTCTTTCCTGGGAAGTCAGCCACGAGATTCTGTCTTTGAGGAGCTCTTGAATTAAACTGTAGCCACTTGCAGGAAGTTGCATCTTTTGTGGTAGAGTTTTTAGAACCTTGGAAAAGAAGAGTGTAGCCCTGGCCAGTGTGGCTCAGTTGGTTGGAGCATCGTCCCATAAACAGAAAGGTTGCAAGCTCAATTTCTGGTCAGGGCACATGCCTGCATTGTGGGTTCAGTCCCCCGTCAGTGCATTTGCAAGAGGAAATCAATCGAAGTTTCTCTCTCACATCAATGTTTCTCTCCCTCTCTCTCTCCCTCCCTTCCCCCTCTCTAAAAATCAATAAGCATGTCCTTGGGTGAGGATTAAAAAAAAAGTAGCATATTTAGTTATTTTCCTCTGATCTCAGGTTGAGTAAAGATTGCTTATTGAATGCAACTTTTACTTAGTGCTTTCCTCTTCTAGAAAATCATGAAATACTGTAGTATTTGGGGTTTTTTAAATTTATTTTTTATTTTATATTTCCATTACCATTTATCCTCCTTATACTTCCCTCCCCATCACTCACAACATGACACTGTTGTCCATGTCCATGAGTCCTTTTTCCTTTTTGCTCAGTCTCTCCGCCCCCTAACTCCCCCTCCCCCCGCCCCACCCCCAGAGCTGTCAGCCTGCTCTGGTACTTTGTATTACTAGCTCTGGACCACAGAGGAGCTGAAAGTTCAAGATGATTTCATCAACATACAATTTGGAATCCTAGAATTTTACAACTAAAAGCAATTTTAGACTTAGTCACCCCTCATTTCATAGATGGAGACAGTGAGATCACTGCTGCGTGTTGCATTACCACAAAGGAGGAATTAGTATCCCGGGTTATGTCTGTAACTCGTATCTTGCTTTTCAGAAGCAAGGACATCTGCAGGGCAGGGATGGGCAACTGTCACTCTAGGTGCCAAATATGGCCCAACGGCTATTTTATTTGGCCTGCTCAATGTTTAAATATTGAACTGTTTTGCTGCACTTTTAAAAAACATATTTTATTTACTTATTTTTAGAGTGAGGGAAAGGGAGGGAGAAAGAGAGGGAGAGAAACATCGATGTCAGAGAGAAACATCAATTAGTTGCCTCTTGCACGTGCCCCAACCTGGGACCAAACCCATGACCTAGGGCGAATAGGGAGGGTGGGGCATGGGGGTTGTGCCATGTTTTATAAAAATTGCTGACTACTTAGCGTGGTGTGGGCAGGTGTGCTCATAAATCATGAAATGGGCAAACATGTTGACAGTACCTTCAAAAAAAATTCACTGAGGTCCAATGCAGCCTCTCACAACAATGCCAGCTGGTGCACTGGCACACAAGGGTTCCTATAACACTAACCTAGTGGCGAAAGCCTGTACTACAAGGGGCCCACCCTCCAGAAGATAGTTCTGGGTTTTTTTAGGTGCCCCCCTCATATGTGCCCTGACTAGAAATCTAACTGACAACCTTTTGCTTTGCAGGATGACACCCAACCAACTGAGCCACACCGGTCAAAGCTGCAGTTTTATAAATCAGGAAATTTTTCTAAAAGTTGGGTCTGGCTGCATTTTACTGGCAGTGAGAGGTGCCTAGTTCCTTTGGACAGGGCCTGCCCTCACGTGTTCCGTTCACTGCTTTAAATAGCAGTGCTCTCTCCTGTGTCTGGGTTGTCCTGTCCTATCATTTATTTATTCGCCTCCCTGGCCTCTCTGGGTATTTGGGTTCATGGTCCCTATTCAAGTGCATTGTTTTGCAGTTTACACATTGGGACATCAACCGTCCAAAGACCTGGCTGGCATGTCACAGGGAATAAGAATGTCCTCAGGGTTCCAGATTCGGCTCCTGCACAGGCCACAGAGGGTGCCCCACTTTGCCCAGTTGACTTGTACTCTTTTCAGCCCAACCCTGCTCATCCACCCTCTTCTGAGTCCGCCTCCTTTTTATTCGCCGTTTGCCCTCTCCCCCATGTACAATAACGGGCAGAACACACTTCGAGTGGGTCAGGTGATGGGTGTTTGGGCAATCTGGAAGCCATGCATTGATTTGGCCGGGGTCACAAACTCAAACAGTGTCGACTAAGGTTGGAGCCAAAATACGCTGTTAACTGCAGTCAGCACAGTTGGGTTTTACTGTGACTCCTGGTTTGACATCCCTGAAAGCCTTGTGTGCTAAGAAAGTATTCTTCTGGTTGATAAGAATGAGACCTAGAGGCCAAGGGATCTTGGCAACTTCAGAGCCTTGACCCAAATACCTTTCCGTTGTTTTCACCACACAATTCTCTGTGAGGAACTGTTGCTTCTGCCAGAGATTTCCACTCTTTAGAATGGTTTTCTTGTTTTAGAATTCTCTGCAGAGGAAGTGGTATATAAATAGGAATAGAAACAGATGTTTCCTATTGGATATGAATTGGAAAAAAGCATTTGAGATTAAAGAAATGCCTCAAGCAATTACATGAATAATAAAGTCAACAATTCTGAGATGGCCGGAATCCTAGTTACAGTCCAGACTTATGAAATGAATATTGAAAATTGAGGATGTATTACAAAGAGGTCTTTGTTAGAATGGACCCAATTAACTGTAGGCTGTAATGCAAAAAGAATAAATTTGTTTTTTATTCTGTTTATTACTCAGCAACATGGGCATCACCTGAGAACTTGTTAGAAATCCAGACTCTCAGGCCCCACCCCAGATTTAATTATATCAGAGTCTACATTTTAACAAATTCCTCAGGTAATTTCTGTTTCATTGGAGGAATATTCCTATAGAAAGAATTTAGCACCCCCTCCCCGCTCCCCAAATAAGGAAGAATCCAACTGCCAGGAGGAGAAAGAGGCCTTTGCCTTCCCTCCCTGGTTTGTGTTTCAGTGATTCATCTGCTTTATTCCCCTCTCCATTCCTCTGCTGAGCCAGGGCACAGACCATCTCTCTGAGGCAAGCCCGTGGAACGGCCTGGAGTCCAGTGTCCTCTTTCCCAGTTACATAATGAGGGCTCCTGCTTACTGTCGGAGGTTGCAAAGTGGCCAGGCAAAATTCCCTTCTCTTTACAATCTCTTGGAACCCTTCTATTGCACACACACAGAATCCTTCTTACCCAATCTTCATTTCTCCTGTGCTAAAACATTGAAACAAATTAAAAACGCAAAACACACAGCATTGTTCCAACCAACATTCTAAATCCCAAGGCAGGGGTTTCAGACCCAAGTGAAGATCATTGCAATCTGTCCCAGGCTAAATTCGCTGTGCTAACATACCAGCTTCAAAAATTCAGTATAAGTACAATATTATGTAAGTCCCCACAGTGTAATGGCCCAATGTCCACCTAACTTTTACTGTTACAACACTTAGGAGTCTATATATTTATATTTTTAAGTAATTTTTAAATTTGTGTAGTAACATTAATCACCTGCGCTAAAAGTGTGAATAAAAAAGAAAACAGTTCATTGTTATTTGTGTAAAGATTGTGAAGGTGTTGAAGTGGACTTTGGTTTAGTTTGTGTGAAGTGGGAGGACATGTCACCAGGAAGGAAAGTAAACTCAGTGACATTACAGTAAGGGACGTGTTCTGTCTCTGGAGTCCTGGGACCAACAGTGGTGCCAGTTTCTTTCAGCCAGAAGTATACTTTGGGCCCTGTGTTATTTTGAGTGAAATATTTAAAATATGTGGTTATCCTTTTATAGATGCTTGAAGAAGTCTTCCATAACCTTGAACCTGATGGTACAATGAGTGTAGAAGATTTTTTCTATGGCTTGTTCAAAAATGGAAAATCCCTTACACCATCGGCATCTACTCCATATAGACAACTGAAAAGGCATCTTTCCATGCAGGTAAGAAAGAAATGGGAAGTGGTTTCTTTATAAGTGGAAGTAAAATCCATTTGAATAATTTTTAATGACTTGATTGGTTGTCTGAAGGAAATACTAAGGAGAAAGAAGCAAAAGAAGAATGAGACAAAGACTAAACTGTTGGGAAGGAAAAGTTGGGTTTAGGAAATGACCGTAAATTACAGAGTGGGAAGACCACTAATTATGCCCCTTAATGTTAGCTGAGGAAAAAACCTGGGGTTAAGTAGAGACTTATTTCATCTACACCAAGGAACTCTCCACCAGAGCAATTGTTGCTGATAAGCTTTGCATTCTTGGCACACTTTGGGGAAGGAGATCAAAGGGGCTGCACAACTCTTCTTCTAGCGGCGTAAATTAGAGAAACATGCCTTCTGCTCCCTGTGGCCAGGACTGACCAGTTTTGGTCTTCATCAGCATCTTGTTGAAATGCCTGGGCTTCCTGAAGTCTCTTTCTTCTTCCAGTCTTTCGATGAGAGCGGACGACGTACTACAACCCCATCGGCGATGACAAGTACCATTGGCTTTCGGGTCTTCTCCTGCCTGGATGATGGGATGGGCTACGCGTCAGTGGAGAGAATACTTGACACCTGGCAGGAAGAAGGCATTGAGAACAGCCAGGAGATCCTGAAGGTGTGGCAGCAAAAAATGGGAGAAAAATGACAAATTGGGAAGGGGTTGAAAAATTCCAGGTGTTTCTGAAACTGTGATTTGATTTGATTTCTCCTTAACTGTACGTCTATTCACAAAACCTCAGAGATAAGAGGTAATTTTCCTACTTCCTTTAACCAGAAATCTGTTGCTAACTAGTTTTTAACCACTAAATTATTGATAAGAGAAATGCTCTTAACTGATCTCTGGTTGATAAAGATTAGAATTATTCCATTGTGTTTATTTAAAGTGCCAGATAGCATTTTCTTTAAACACATGAATAACCATGTTTCTTTAAATAACCATGCTGTGGTTTCCTTAAAAAGAACTTAGTCATGTTCTGGACTGAAGATTGTTCACTAGCAATCACTAAAGAACTATGATCATCCATCTTTGAGACTATAAATTTAGCTCCCTGGGTTTGTTAGCCTTCACATTCTCTGCTTTCAGTGGATAGAATTTGTGATTGTCCTGAACTTGTTCTGATTTCTAGGCCTTGGATTTCAGCCTTGATGGAAACGTCAACCTGACAGAATTGACGCTGGCTCTTGAAAATGAACTTTTAGTCACCAAGAATGGCATTCACCAGGCGGCTCTGGCCAGCTTTAAAGTGGAAATCCGGCATTTACTGTGAGTTGGGTGGAAGGTTCACTTGCTTTGATTCATTTCCTATTATACTTGCCCAGCAGGTCATCCCTTTGCCTGTGACATGCATTCTTTTATTCGATATGCGAATATGGCCAGACTCCCATATTCTCTCTACAGTGAAAATAAGGTAGAGCTTAGATGTGCACATAGGTTTTTGAAGGGAGCCGTGGAATGTCTTTGTTTTGGAAAGATTTTAGTGGGGCTTTGTGTTTGTATTGAAGCAAGCCAGATGAGAGCTTTTTTGGGTCTACTTGTTGCTTAGAAACAGTTTCCCTTCAACTCAGTTTATTTCTGATTCTAGGGAGCGTGTTGACCAAATGGTCAGAGAAAAAGAGAAGCTACGGTCAGATCTGGATAAAGCCGAGAAGCTCAAGTCTCTAATGGCCTCAGAGGTGGACGATCACCATGCGGCCATAGAGCGGCGGAATGAGTACAACCTCAGGTGCGACTGGTGGGGCCAGGTCCCTCCTTACCCGGCACCCTGGCGCAGGGCAGTGGGGCTCAGCCTGCCTGCCCGCTGGGCTACACCTGGCTGGGGTGACTTAAGTGTGGCTAAGCCTAAAGGAAAGCAGGACTTTTCTCAAGTTGCTTCCCATTTCTGTGACTCTGTTTCCATTTTTGGTGGATCCTCATCGGGATCTCTGAGGAATTTGATGACAGCTTATCAGTCTTTCCTTCTCACAGGAAACTGGATGAAGAGTACAAGGAGCGCATAGCTGCCTTGAAGAATGAACTCCGAAAGGAGCGAGAGCAGATCATGCAACAGGTGGGCAAGCAGCGTTTGGAACTTGAGCAGGAAATTGAGAAGGCAAAAACAGAAGAGAACTACATCCGAGACCGCCTTGCCCTCTCTTTAAAGGTAATCACCCTATTAGTTCTGTGGTCTGTGTCCTGCTGGGGTAACCGCAGCTCTGTAAGAGGGCAGGTCTGCACAGGGCTCAGCCCAGAGATAACTGTAAGTTCATCTCGCTGCGCCATGACCCAGACATAGCAGAGCCCCCCTGGGGTCGAGATTTCTGGGGTATCCAGGCTTCTGACTTGCTAACAGTGTTGATTAGTGTTTCTTGTTCCTCTTTGCCCCTAAAGCCACACTGGCTCCTCAGGGTTGTTTGCCCGGTTGATGCCCTCACCCTTCCCTGCCCTCCCCTCAACCCTTACTCGTAGCAAATGGTTCTTGTCCCCTGCCTCACAGAGCCTGTCAGCTTTGCTTCTGTGCTTTCAAATGTGCCTTTTCCCTTATACATCCGTCTCTCCTTTCCTGTGCCTCAAGAGAGGAAGCGATCCTTCTCTTTAATAGACTCTGACACTAGATACTATGGTACAGTGTAGTCTAGAGGTAAGCGGAGAGGCGGGGTTCTAGACTCAGACTGCCCAGTTCGAATCCTGATACCACTACTTACTGGAAAACCTTGATCAAGTTACCCAAACCCATTTCCTAATATGCACAATGGGCTCCATCATTATACCTACCCTGTAGCATCGATGTGGGGATTAAATGAGATGCTCTACATACAGTGTCGGGGAGGTAATCAGTATGTATGGAATATTCACTATTGTTGAGGTTATGAAAGCTTCCTGAACTCCACACATCAAAAACTGAGCTAATTCTTGCTCCCTAGCCATCAAACTATTTCCTCTCTTAATTTTTTCCCCTACTTTACATCATCACCATTTGCTGTAAGTCACAGAAACTAAAACCCTCAATCACCCTCAACCATCCTCACTCATCAGTCTTCATGTCTTGTCGATGCTCTGAAATGCTTCTCAGATTTATCCACTTCCTCTCACTTCCACAGGCTCTGAACAGGTTCAGGGTTCATCACGATTTCTCAGTGGACTTAATGTGCAGGCTTTCCTCTGTCTGTCTGACTCCATGTGGCCACCAGAGCTACCTTACTAGAGAACACTTACAGTCACACTGTTCCCCTTCGTAAGATTGCAGTGCGGTAGAACTGCAGGCTCCTAAAATGGGGTTTGTCATACCTTTCTAACCTTAGGAACCACCAGCAACCCCCTCCCACCCCGTGGTCATGCCCCCAACCCCATTGCGCCAACCACCAGTTCCCTCAGTTCCTTAGTAGGCTTTTATGCTCCTTCTCTGCTTTCGCCAATACTGCAGGCCGGGTCACTTTGTTTCCATTTCACTTACTTGTTCTTGCCAGAGGCAGCATTCTTTTCTGTTGCATCGTAGACAACTGTATTCACATCTGACTCCTTCCCCACGGTCGGTCGGGACTCTGCATTCCCTGATGTCAGTAACAGAATCGGATTCTGCAGTCTCCAGAGCACCAGCACTGGCCTGATGCTCCAAGATTGCTCCTCGTTGTTGGACATCTAAATTTAGACATATTTTGAAAGGTTAGAGTTGTAGAATTGGCATTTTAGGGGAAGGTAGCATTTTTTCTCAATTTTTAAAAACAATGTTTTATTGTTGTTCAATTATAGTTGTCCCCATTTTCCCCCCTTTACTCTGCTGTGCCCTATCCAACCCCCACCTTCCACATTCAATTGTCTCCCCTCCCAGTTGTTGTCTGTGAGTGCTTTATACATGTTCCTCGACTTGACCCTTCTCCGTCTTTCCCCGTTATCCCCCCTCCACCCTCCCTTCTTGTTTGTTCTTTATTTTCATGTTTCTGGTTCTATTTTGCTCACTTGTTTGTTTTGTTGATTAGGTTCCACCTATAGGTGAGATCATAGAAGGTAGTATTTTTTTCAAATGCTTCAGGCACATTCTTCTTTACTCCATATTGCTGTGAGAAGGTGTGAACTAGAATGTATTAAAGTATATTGGCTCTATATTCTTTTGGCAAAATGTACTTTGAAAATACTGTTCTTCCAATCAGCCTTTAACATTGGCATAGAAAATAGGTCAATGGCACGTCTGCGTGATACTATTTTTTTAACAAATGTGGGTGGAAACCCTTCTAACAGGTATCATATAGAGAGAGGAAAAAAATATTCTTTGTGGACTTCAACTTTGAATGAAAATAAAATTGTAAATTAAATATAAACCAAACTATAATATCACTAAACAAAAATTGATTTTAGAGCTATTCTACTTTTTATAGTTTTACCGACTTCTCCTTTGCTGTTAGCTAAACCAGTTTTCTTTCTCTGATAATGTGTTGAGAATGTTTTTTGTGTCATTGAATTTTTTACTGCAGTACTATAATATAAGCCATACCTATCATTTCAGATTTTCAAATAGCCACGTTAAAAGGTAAAAAGAAACAGATGAAATCCATTTTAAATCATTTTATTTAATCTAGTGTTTCCAAAAATTATCATTTTGATGTAATCAATGTACAAAAATTATTATTATTAAGCTGTTTTATATTTTTGTGTTAAGTCTTAGAAATCTGGTGAGTATTTTACATGTACATCATGTCTCAGTGTGAGCTGTAACATTTTAAGTGCTCAGTGTCCATACGGACTGCTAGTGACTGCGTATGGGACAGCACAGTTCTATAAGATTAAAAAAAAAGGGGACAGACTTCTAGATTGTGAGATAAATACCCATTTTTTAATACTTTTGTTTAATTTGAAACTTTCAAAATACACAGATTTTCGGTCTAGAGCACTGATTTATGCCTCATATAAAATGGTACAACAGTTTGCTTATTTTTTAAATCTGTGCCTATTTAATTTCCCCAAACCAGGAAAACAGTCGTCTAGAAAATGAGCTTCTGGAAAATGCAGAGAAGTTGGCAGAATATGAGAATCTGACAAAAAAACTGCAACGGAATTTGGAAAATGTGTTAGCAGAAAAGGTAAATCTGTTTAAATTTGATTTCCTGACATGCAGCCCAAAGTGCAGTTTACTCAAAAGAGCAGAAACAATTCCACCAGGAAATTTTATGTTAGGGATTTACATAGGTGGTCTTCGAAAGGAAGCAGTCATTTTTTGCAGAGATTTCATGGAAGAGGTTGCGTGGGAGGAAAACATTGCAAGGCACTGAAAAGTTATCCCCGTGTTAGTTGAACATGCCTCTCTAGTATGTTCTTCCCATCATCCAGCTGGTGGTGTTTCTGCTTAAATGTCACATTCCTTTCATACTCAAGAGACTGTGTGAACACCAGAAACTGGGACTTCTGGTATGTACTAGGTCAAAGAAAGGCACTTGGGAAAAATGACAGCTTTCTCCTTTTCCTCTTCTAGTTTGGTGACCTCGATCCCAGCAGTGCTGAATTCTTCCTGCAAGAAGAGAGGTTGACACAGATGAGAAATGAGTATGAGCAGCAGTGCAGGGTGAGTGACCGAAGAGGACTTAGTAAGTGGAGGAGTGCCTGGTTTCACATCCTCCTTTACCATTGACTGGCTGCGTGACCCTTAGCAAGTCACTTAATCTATGGGTGCCTCAATGCCTCATCAATAAAATGGTAAAAAAAATACTAGGGTGTTCTGAAGAGTCCATGAGTGACTGAATGTAACGTGCTTAGAACAGAGCCTCAAACCTAGTAAGCACTTAACCCAAATGTTAGCTATTGATATATTACTTAGCATCTTGAACTATTAGGGAATCATGAACACTGCATTTAAGTCTGCTTTATCTAAGGCAGAAATTGTTAGTGCTTAGAGGAAAATATAGTTTTCTTTCAAGGGAAGGAATATGTGGTCTCGTTGATGTGCTTCCTCCAGATTAGCCTTTCCTGATTGGTCATTACAGAACTAATCTGATGTAATTTGCTTTTGTCCTGTGGGGCTTTTTCCTGATTACATTCCTTACTTTATTTACAAAAGCAAATGAAGCAGAAACCACTCAAATCTTTAGTAAATCATTACAAATTCCTACTAGAAGAGACAAAAAAATCCTTATATAATTGATAGAAATCTTAGATTTTTTAAAAAAGTAACACTCTCCTCAGCTTAGGTGTTTGAATTTTTTTCTTAAGCCACAAACACTTGTTTATTCTAACAAGGTAAGTATAACTGAGTTCTGACTGCTTTAGATGAACATTGCACTTGTGCAGAAATGAGGAAAACACCTCCTTTGGAGGTGGTTCGTCGTCTGCCTTCTCAGGAAATACACATGCACATCTTGAGTAAAGAAATGAAACATTTATGCTGCTTTTACAATTAAGTTTTGGCTCTTGGCTGTAATCAAGTAGAGGTGTTTTCTTTGTATGTCTTTAATTATGTCATCAGTAAAACTCTGTCAGCTCTACCTCCAAAAATTTCCCAAATCCATCCACTCCCTTTTTTTAATGCTTTTCATGACTGTACAGTTCAACCAATTTGAGGAATACAATTCTCTGTCTCTCAGTATATTCACAGAATTGTGCAGCCATTCCCATAATCAGTTGTAGAACATTTTATCATCCAAAAAGAAATGCCCGCTCCACTTTGCCCTGGACAACTAATAATCTACTTTCTGTCTTTATAGATTGGCCTATTGTTTACATTTCATATGAATGGAATCATACAATATGTGGTCCTTGGTATCTGGCTTGGTTCATTTAGCATGAAGTTGTTGAGGTCCATCCGTGTTGTAGCATGTATCAGTACATTTCTATCAGTTGCTAAGTAATACTCCATTATATGACTGTACCACATTTTATTAGTTGATAGATATTTGGGTTGTTTTAAGATTATGAATAATGCTGCTGTGAATATTTGTGTGCAAGTTTTTGTGTGGTATACACTTTCATTTCTCTTGGGTATACCAAGGAATGGAATTGCTGGGTCATATGGTCACTGTATATTTAACGTTTTTAGAGACTGCAAATTTTTTCCAATGGGTTTGCACCATTTTACATTTCCACCAGTATGATAGTTCATTTCTCCATGTCCTTGTCAGTAGTTAGTATTGTATGTCTTTTTTATTCTAGCCATCCTAGTGGGTATAAGGTGGTATCTCATTGTGGCTTTGATTTGCATTTCCCTGGTGGCTATGATGTTGAGTATCTTTTTGTTTGCCTCTCAGTATATCTTCTTTGGAGAAATATCAATTTTGATCCTTTGCCTAATATTTAAATAGATTATTTGTCTTTTTATTATTGAGTTTTAATAGTTCTTTGTATAGTCCAGTTGTTAAGTCCCTTATCAGGTATATAATTTGCAAAAAACTTTTCTCCCATTCTGTAGGTTATTTTACTTTCTTTCAAAACTTCTGAAGCACAAAAGTTTTTAATTTTGATGATGTTCTATTTATCTATTCTTTGTTTTGTTGCCTGGCGTCACATCTAAGATTCACATTGGTTTTTAAACTCCAGGAATTACAAGACCAGGTGGATGAACTCCAGTCTGAGCTGGAAGAATATCGTACACAAGGCAAAGTCTTCAGACTCCCCTTGAAGAACTCGCTGTCTGAAGAACTTGATGTTAACAGTGGTTGCCTTGAGCCTGACCAGGGTAAGCCATTCAGACACCATGTCTTCAGAGTGTCTGCCTTTAACTTTCTTTTTAGAACTGTGATTGAATGTGAAATTGACAAACTTTATTTTTATGTCCAAGTAGTACTCCACTGTGGAAATGTACTGCAGCTTTTGATCCACTCATCTACTGATGGGCATTTTGACAGCTTCCCAATTGCGGTTATTGTAAATAATGCTGCAGTGGACATAGGGAAGCATATATTCTTTTGAATTTGTTTCAGTATTCTATGGTTATATTCCTGGAAGTGGAATCACTTGGTCATAATGCAGTTCAATTATTAGGAAACTCCATACTGTCTTCCACAGTAGCTGCACCAATCTTCATTCCCACCAATATTGCACAGGGGATGCTTTTTCTCCACACCATTGCCGACACTTGTTGTTTGTTGATTTTTTTTTTTTAATTTTGTTTTCTATTGTTGACATTATTACAGATATCCCCTATTTCTCCCCTTTTATACCCACCTTCACTACATTGTTGTCTGTGTCTGTGTGTATTACCTCTATATGCATTTTGCTGATAGTTTTATTATGAATTGGATTTTATCAAATGCTTTTACTGCATCTGTTGATATGATCATGCAATTTTTATCCTTCATTTTGTTTATGTGGTATATGTCACATTTATTAATTTGTGGATATTGTATCAACCCTACGTTCCCAGAATAAGTCCTATTTGATCGTGGTATATGATCTTTTTAATGTATTGCTGGATCCAGTTTGCTTATATTTTTTTGAGGGGTTTAGCATCTATATTCATCAGGGATATTGGCTTATCATTTTCTTTCTTTGTAGTGCCTTTATCTGGTTTTGGAATTAGGATAATGCTGGCCTCACAAATTGAGGCCCTCTTCTTGAATTTTTTTGAAATAGTTTGAGAAGGACAGGTGTTAGTTCTTTGACTGGTAAAATTTATCTGTATTGCTATCCCATCTAGGTCTTTTGTTGGGAGTTTTTTGATGACTGTTTTAATTTCACTAGTTGCAATCTGTCTATTCAGACTTTCTGATTCTTTCTGATTCAGTTTTGGAAAATTGCGTGTTCTAGGAATTTCTCCATTTCATTCAGACTGTCCAGTTTGTAGGCATAGAGTTGTTTGTAACATTCTCTTACAGTCCCTTGTGTTCCCGTGGTATCAGTTACTACTTCCTCTCCTTCATTTCTGATTTTATTTATTTGGGTCCTTTCTCTTTTGTTCTTAATGAGTCTAGTTAAAGGTTTGTTAATTTTTTTTATCCTTTCAAAGAACCAGCTCTTGGTTTCATTGATCTTTTGGATTGTTTTTTAAACTCTATTTCATGTATTTCTGCTCTAATCTGTATTAGTTCCTTTCTTCTGCTCACTTTGGGCTTTGTTTGTTGTTCTTTTTCTAGTTCCTTTAAGTGTAAAGTTAGATGGTTTATTTGAGATTTTTCTTGTTTCTTGAGGTAGGCCTGTAATTATGAATTTCCCTTTTAGGACTGCTTTCACTGTGTCCCATAGATATTGGGTTGTTGTGTTCTCATTTTCATTTGTTCAAGGTATCTTTTCATTTCTTCCTTGATCTTGTTCATTGTTTAGTAACATGTTATTTAGCCTCCATGTCTTTGTGTGTGTTTCAGTTTTTTCTTGTGATTGATTTCTAGTTTCATACCATTATGGTCAGAGAAGATGCTTGGTAGGATTTCAATCCTAAATTTATTGAGATTTATTTTGTGTCTTAACATATGGTCTGTTGTAGAAAGTGTTCCATGGGCGCTTGAAAAGAATGTATATTCTGCTTTGGAGTGAAATGCTCTGAAGATATGAATTAAATCCTTCTGATCTAGTGTGTCATTTAAGGCCACTGTCTCCTTGTTGATTTTCTGTCTGGAAGATCTATTCATTCATGTAAATTGGGTGTTAAAATTCCCTACTATGATTGTATTACTGTCACTCTCTCCCTTTATGTCTATCAAGATTTGTTTTCTATATTTAGGTGCTCCTGTGTTGAGCGCATAGATGTTTATAAGGATTATATCTTCTTGTTGGATTGCTCCCTTTATCATTATGTAGTATCCTTCTTTGTCTTTTACAGTAGCCTTTGTTTTAAAGTCTATGTTGCTACCCCAACTTTTTTTGCACTTCCATTTTCATGAAATATCCTTTCCATCCCTTTACTTTTAGTCTGTGTTTATCTTTTGCTCTGAGGCTTGTCTCTTGTTGACAGCATATTGGTCTGGTTTTCTTACCCATTCAGCTACCCTGTGTCTTTTGATTAGAACATTTAAACCATTTACATTTAAAGTGATTATTAATAGGTACATATTTATTGCCATTTAATTTTTTTATAACTATGTTCCTCTCTCCTCCTCCTCCTCCTTCTTCTCTTTCTCCTCCTCCCTTTAACATTTCTTGTAATACTGGTTTGGTGGTAATGAACTCCTTTAACTTTTTATTCTCTAGGAAGCACTTTATTTCTTCTTTAACTTTCAATTATAGACATGGTGGGTAAAGTAGTCTATGTTGTAGGTCCTGGCTTTTCATCCCTTCGAATATTTCATGCCAATCCCTTCTGGCCTGAAATGTTTCTGTTGAGAAATCAGCTGACAGTCTTATGTGAGCTCCCTTGTAGGTAGCTGTTTTTCTCTTGCTGCTTTTAAGATTTCTTCTTTGTATGGAGGGGCATGTTCCACCCAAGAAAGATGGTGGCTGTAGTGTGAGAGAAAGACTCAGTACAGGGATCCTGGCAGCTGTCCCATTAGCTCTTCTTTCCAAAGCCACAAATCCCAGTCTCTCCTCACAGGGCTCTAGTTCACTCCGCCCTCCCTCCGCCAGAGCTCATGTTGAATGGCTACAAATGAGATTTTGTGCACTGGCCCTTTAAGGGGGTGCCTGTGTCTCTAGCAGACTCCTATTTCCTTGCCAGACAGAATCCTTTCTGTTCTTTACAGCCAGATGTTATGTAGGGGCCTCTTGTGGCTCTGGTGCTCTGGACTGGGGATCCTGGCAGGGGGATGAGACCCCCTGCTCCTCAAGGGGAACATTTGCAGCTGAACTATCCCCCCAGAATTTCAGCCACCACCCATGGGAGCAGAGCCAGCCCTTTTCACATTTCTGCCCTTCCTACCAGTCTCAACGTGGCTTCCTCTATAAATCCTTGGTTATAAGATTTTTTCAGCTAGTCTTCAATTGGTAATTCAGGTTGATTGCTGTGTATTTCAGTTTTAATTCCAGTTTGGTCCTGGGAGCAAGTGAGTGTACCTTCCATCTACTCCACCACCATCTTGGATCTCTGCCCCTAGCTAATTTGTTACTCAGAGTTTGTTGGATGGTTAGAAGGCTGGTTGATCTGAGCAAACTACTTCAATCCACAGCATTTTTTTTAGGAGGTGATCGCATTTAAGCAGCAATTTCCACATCTTCCCCCCACCTACTGTTCAAAAAGATGGATCGTGTAAGGTTTGGTGCACTGAGTATATATGACAAAATCTATTCACCTCCATTTTTTCCTTGTTTTCCCTAATGCTCAAAAACAGAAAAGACTGCTCTTGGGTTCTACCGTTTCCTAGTAGATCTCATCTGTGGCAATTTAGGCTGAAATTATTCCTGTGTTATATGGATTTCCCCCCTCAGATGCCAGTTGTGTTACTGGAAGCTCAGGATCAACAGATCTTGTGTATTTTCAGGGCTTGGTTCTGAAGAATGCAATCCATTGAATATGAGCATCGAGGCAGAGCTGGTCATCGAACAGATGAAAGAACATCATCAGAGGGACTTGCGTCACCTAAGGCTGGAGCTCGAAGATAAAGTAAGTCCTTCTTATCAGCCTTGCTCTCTAATTTCTTTGAGTTCTCACAAGCTTTTGCATGTAGTACATTCTCAACTCTTTGTTCTCATAGTGTAGCACTTTCTGTAAATCTTTTCTTGTCTTGGTGGCTACCAGGAACCCAGTTTCTCAGGATGGTTTCATAGGCCATACATGAGACCTTTTCCTTAGAGAGTTTCTCCAAAATATCATAGAACATGAAGGCCATTGCATTATTTCCAACTTGTTAAGAAAATGTCTTGATAAAACAAAAAAACCCTTAAGATGTATAACATTACATCTTAAATTAGATACAAGTTCTAAATGTTGACCTCCAAAACCCTTTCTTAACCTTGTCATTTTAACTTATTTTTCCATTTTTCTCTATACCATTCCTTTGAGTTACCTTATCCTCTGGTCAGACCAGGTAGCTTGCTGTTTTTCATCAGATTGTGAGCTTTTGCTCATGCTATTACACACTATGTTATTTCTTTCTATCTGTTGAAAGACTACTTAATCTTCAGAGTTTATATCAAATGTTACCTCTTGCATGAACCCAGTCCTAAATTTCCCCCACCAAAGATGATTTTTCTCTCCTTTGAATCCCCTGTTTACGTTGTAGCTCCTTTTTCTCTACCTTAATATTTTTTATTCTGCTTTGTAGTATACTTGTTCATGTTTGTTATAACCACATCTAGACTGGTTTCTCCTCGATGGCAGGGACTTTGTCTTACCCAATTTTGTGTACCCGCAAGTCTTGCAGAATGCCTGATAGGTGTTTAATAAATATAAGAATTTAACTATGTTAAACCCCTAAGTTTGCAGTAAGAAAGTATGCCTAAGAAGACAAATGGTATCAATGTGAAGGTCTGGTCAGTTTGAATAGAGCTGTTGAGAAACGAATAAAATTCAACCAAGTTAAAATAAAAGGAAAGCACACCATGACTGATTTAAATATGTTATTTAATGTGTTTTTTAATTGTTACTTTAAAACAAAACTGCAAAACTGAAGAATGTCTTGTCAGAAAAAAAAACAGTACTTCTGCCCCCAGCACATTGCCATGGCCTTGAGTTGAATAACACTGTGGCGGTTTTGCTTTCTGACTTAAGGTGCACCAGTATGAAAAGCAGCTAGATGAAACCAAGGTTGCCTGTGAAAAGGAGCAGGAGAACATGAAGCAAAAACATGCGAATGAAGTGCTCATCTTGGAAAAACAAATAAGTGACCTTAAAAATGAAATTGCAGAACTTCAGGGCCAGGCAGTGCTGCTCCAGGAGGCTCAGCACGTGACTAACTGCAGGCATGAGGAAGAGAAAAAGCAACTGCAGATGCAGTGGGATGAGGAAAAGACTCTCCTGCAGGAGAAGCTGAGGCTGGAGCATGAGGCGGCGCTCAAGGACAGACTGGAGCAGTCGGAGGAGAGCTTTCACCGAGAGAGGGAAGGACTTCTCCAAGATGGTGCCTGGACAGAAGAGAAGGTGAGGGGCTTGACTCAGGAACTAGAGCAACTTCACCAGGAGCAGCTGAAAAGCCTGGTGGAGAAGCACACTCTTGAGAAAGAGGAGTTGCGCAAAGAGCTCTTGGAAAAACACCAAAGGGAACTTCAAGAGGGAAGGTAAGAAAAATGGGAGAAATGGAGCAACCTGGGGTGCTGTCCGTCACACGCACCAGCAGTTCCAGTCAGTTAAGGACACCTGGATGAATCAGAAGGCATAACAGGCCCTTGGTTCACTCGATTCTTGTCTAGTCTTTCAAGCTGTTTTGCCATTGTTCAGACTTAAGCCTACCTTGGGATTATTGAGACTGTTTTTCTTTTAAAAGAGGAAAGTATGCCTTACATCAGACTTATATCTTTTAAGGTCACAGATGAGGATAAGGTTATTGCAAATGTGGCTCCTTCTTAGTTAAGTCTTGTTGTCTTCTGAGAAAGACTATAAACTAGATTCTGGGCAAAGTTCCATTTTCCCCCAGAGTTATGGAACACTACTTTTGTGCTTACCTTACTACTACCATATTTTTCAGACCATAAGATGCACCTAGGTTTTAGAGGGGGGGAAAAGGAAAAAAAATTTTGAAACAAAAAATGTGGTAAAATATTTAATAACATAAATAACATAATATTTCACCAATGTAAATGTAAACAGAACTCAACAGCAGCATTAACAACCATTATTCCTCCCACATTGGTGGGCGAGTGTGTCTTATAGTCCAAAAAATACAGGTAATATGAAATCTCAGGTACATATGAGAGCTTTGGCGCTTCATACTCTGATGACCTCAGTGCTACTTCATTAAATAAGAGGCAAAAACATAATGAATTTAATATGTGTGCTTTACATGATTATTCTCCAATAAATACTTAAGTAAAAGGAAACATTTTTTATATTTCCCGAGTTAAGGGAATATGAGTGCATTTGATCATTTATCATGAAATACCAGTTTAACTTTTTGGTTAAATATCCAAAACCAAATATATTCAGGAGAATACCAAAGAATTTTTTTCTAAATTTTCCTTCTAAATGCAGAATGAAGTCTTTTAAATGAATTATAGCTGCTGGTCTTGGCTCTCAGTAATGAGATCCCTTCTCAGGATAAAAGAATCACAGAGGGATAAGTGAAAACTATTTTTAGAAAGTATTTAAATTGTTTGCTTGGCAGCTTCTACTGTGCATGGGAAATGTTTTTTGTTTTTTGTTTTTGCTTCCGTAGTCAATGGCAGTTTTAGTAATGCTGTATGTTGACCACATTTAGGGAAAAAATGGAAACTGAGTATAATAGAAGAACCTGTCAGATAGAAGCCCAGTTTCAGGCTGATTGTCAGAAAGTCACTGAGAGATGCGAAAGTGCCCTGCAAAGCCTGGAGAGGCACTACCGCCAAGAGCTGAAGTTGCTCCTGGAACAACAGTGTGAGGAGAGGTCTCAGTGGGAGTTTGAGAAGGATGAGCTCACCCAGGAGTGTGCGGAAGCCCAGGAGCAGCTGAAAGAGACTCTCCAAAGAGAAAAGGCATCTTCCCTGGCCTTGACCCAGGAGAGAGAGATGCTGGAGAAAACATACAAAGAACACTTAAATAGTATGGTTGTTGAGAGAGAGCAGCTACTCAAAGACCTGGAAGATCTAAGGACTGTGTCTGAAAGTCAGCAAAGCCTGCTGTCCAACCAGATACATGAGCTGCAAAGCAGTCATGAAAGAGAGCTACAGGACCGCGAGCAGGTCCTGTGCCAGGCAGGCGTCTCCGAGCAGCTCGCCAACCAGCGGCTTGAAAGGCTAGAAATGGAACGTGACCAGGAGAGGCAGGAAATGATGTCCAAGCTTCTGGCCATGGAGAGTGTCCACAAAGTGACCTGTGAGAATGCAGAACGAGACAGAGCCGAGATGAGTGCAGAAATCTCCCGGCTTCAGAATAGAATTAAGGAAATGCAGCAGGTGGCATCTCCTCCCTCCAGGCTTCAGAATGGCTGCCAGGAGATGGGAGAGGAGGAGGCAGAAGGAAGTGGAGCCATGTCCCTGCTCCAGCAGGGAGAGCAGCTGTTGGAAGAGAATGGAGATGTCCTCTTAAGCCTGCAGAGAGCTCACGAACAAGCAGTGAAGGAAAATGTGAAAATGGCTACTGAAATTTCTAGACTGCAACAGAGATTGCAAAAGTTAGAGCCAGGGTCAGTAATGTCATCTTGTTTGGAGGAGCCAACTACTGGACTTTTTGGAAAGTCTGTGGAACAAACAGAGCCATTTTTACTGCAGAACCGAATGAAGCAAGTAGAAAGTGTAACCAGGCAGCGCATCCCAAGTGACCTGCAAGACAATGAGGTCCAGGATCTGGTCAGCACTGGGACGAGCTCTGTTCAGAGACAGGAGGTCAAAATAGAGGAGTCTGAAGCATCCATAGAGAGTTTTTCTGAACTTGAAAACAGTGAGGAGACCAGGACTGAGACCTGGGACCTGAAGAATCAGATTTGTCAACTTCAGGAACAACTAATAATCTTACGTGCAGACTGTGATCGAGCTTCTGAAAAGAAACAAGACCTACTTTTTGATGTTTCTGTGCTAAAAAAGAAACTAAGTATGCTTGAGAGAATCCCTGAAGCTTCTTCCAAGTATAAATTGTTATACGAAGATGCTAGTAGAGAAAATGACTGTCTCCAGGAAGAGCTGAGAGTGTTGGAGACGCAGTATGATGAAGCCCTAGAAAACAACAAAGAACTCACTTCAGAAGTTTTCAGATTACAGGATGAGCTGAAGAAAGTGGAAGAAATGACTGAAACATTTCTTAGCCTAGAAAAGAGTTATGATGAGGTCAAAAGAGAAAATGAGAGCCTGCATGTGGTTGTTTTAAGGCTTCAGGGCAAGATTGAGAAGCTGCAACAAAGAGCAGTGCTCCAGTGTGACTGCTTCTCCTTCTGGGAAGCCCGTTTACAGAACCTGGACTGCAAAGCCGGTGGAAAGGTACTTGAACTAAATCAGACACTGGGAGAGTGTGTGCCAAAGGTTATGAATGTACACCAGGTTATAGAAGAACATTATCAAGAAAACCGGTACCTTGGGCAGGAGAATACACAGATTTTAGAAAAAGTAAAAGCACGTGAAATTGCCTGGCTGTACAGAACAATCCGGACGCATGGAGAAAAGCCTGGAGAACAGAATCAAGTTACACTAGAGGAAAACACAGCTCGCCTAGGCCTTCAAGACAAACATTTTCAGCGTCAGGCCATGATAACAGAGTTAGAACTGGAGAAACAAAAGCTTCAGGAGCTGACTAGAAAGTTGAGGGAGAAAGTCACTAATTTAATTAAACAAAAAGATGTACCTTCTCAAGGAGGAAAGGAGGAAGAGCTGAAGGCAATGATGCATGACTTGCAAATCACGTGCAGTGAGATGCAGCAAAAAGTTGAACTGCTGAGGTAATGTATGTACCTTCTACACCTCACAGAATCCCACAGAGCACCTCGCCAAATCTAACTTCTGCTGCTTGCTGTACCTAGAGAAACTAACCTGTTAGTCTTCACGAAGAGAGCAGTATTTTAGACTTCCTTCCGCTTCTGTGTCATATTAACAAGTAGAATAACCTTGCCCAGGAGGCATTCCCTTCCTCTGTAGGAAATAAATGTTGTTCATTTGGGGTGTGAAAGTTAATAATGGAGGGTGCTGTTTAACCATGAGCATCAGCACTGTGTGTCAAGTCTTTTAACCCTTTTCTAGCACTTCATCTGGACAGATAGATTTTTGTTGTTGTTGTTAAATGTTATTTTCCTTATTTTGATGAAAACATGTTACATGAGAATGAATGCCTTTTATATATTATTAACTTGCTTGGTAGATAACTCTCTTCTTATACTAATATAGGATAAATGTGTTCTGTAGCTTATAATTTTTCCTGCTTATACTACTTGAAGGTACATGCTGATATCCTGTAAACAATAGAACTTTATCTTAGAACATAGTTTTATTGAGGAGCTATCAGATTCTATGAAATGCGCTTGAAAATAAAGACAGAAATGAAACTGCTTGAACCCCTGCTTACTTGACTTTATAAAATGTGATTGCAATAGTCTTCTTGCAAATTTAGATTTTAAAAAACTTGTAAAATATTATATCATGTCTAAAATATCTTAATGACATGAGACAAAATAATTTAATTCCAGGTCTAGGTTTTCCTCTTCTTCAGATGATTTTCAGTTCTAAAAAACAGAATATAATGGAATGAAAAAAATCACAAAATAAACATTAGTGTGTATATTTCAGTATGGCCCTTTTATTCACGTAGTGAATTTTCTTTGTCTAGGTACCCTGGGGCCTAAAACTAAAGCTAAGACCTGGTTTTTGTCTGTTTGAAGCAGGTAGGACTTGAGACTGAGATAAAGTTATTTGCTCAAGGCAGTGCTGTTCCATGGAGAAAATCAGCAACCAGAGTGGGCATTGCTCTCCATTCTGTCTCCATGTTCAGGCGTTTTAGCCACACTTCCCTAATATCTTTGAGTGAAATTCTTATTTCCCATAAGAAATGAGTCAATATGTCACAGCTCGAGTTCTAAGAACTAAGAGACTACTAATTTAGACTTCTCATTTTAACTGGCATGGAATACTTGTTTCATTGGAAATTACTAGAAAGAATTTTCCAAAGATGCCAGATGACTGCCTTGTTGTAACTAGTTGTTTTTTTTTTCAAATCTCTGTACTTCAGATATGAATCTGAGAAGCTTCAAGAGGAAAATTCTATTTTGAGAAGTGAAATTACTACTCTAAATGAAGAAGATAGCATTTCTAACCTGCAATTGGAGAAATTAAATGGGTCTCAGGAAGAAATGTGGTAAGACATATACTTAAATTTTCTTAAGGCATTTTTACAAGGACTAAAACTATTTTACCTCAACTTCTAAAGCCTAACTCTTAAGTTATATTTTCATTGTCCCTTTAGGCAAAATATAGAAACTATAAAACAGGAAAAAGCCACAGTTCAGAAGATGGTTGAAAATTTAAAGAAACAGGTAAAGAGATGCTTAATATTTCCCAGTGCTTCTTGAGTCTGAAATTTTCCTTTTTTAATTGAAATTTACAAATTTATGGGACATGCTATTGAAATAACTTATGTAGCTAGTGGTGGTAAGGTTGTAAAGCCAGCATTTCAATATGTAAACTCACCTCATGCTGACTTTGAACTAGATTTTTGTTTTTTGTGAGTAGGTGAATTTTTTGTGTCTAGAAACTAGGTTTGTATTTTTTATGGGTATAATGTATTATTATTTCTTGATTCTGAGTGCTTAATACAAGCTTTATATCAGTGGGGATGGGTAGGTGATAGCTCTAAAACCAAACCTATGTAATACTAGCTCTATCCATCCTATTGTTTTGACCATTAGCTCTGTCCTGTTTTCTCTCCATGATTGAAGGCAGAAAGTTAAGAACAAAATTTCAAAGATACTGAATACCAGTTAATCAGTATATCTTTTCACAGATCTTTATAATTTATTCAGATAACTAGTGACATTCAATACCTAATTTATATAATCTCAAAACATGCAGTTGTGTAGGGGAAGATCATTTATAAATCTGTCTGAAACAGTCAAAAGGCAAGGACATCCTGGAAAAAGAGTACTTGACATAGACAGGGTGTTAACATCTAAAGCGTATTTTGTACACTCACAAACAGCAAAACCCAGTTGAAAAATGAATAATTGATATGAATGGTCAAGTCACAGAAAAAAAGAATACACTCAATAAAAAGGTGGTTAGCCTCGTTAGTGATTAGGGAAGTGCAAATTAAATGAGTTTTCTTTTTTACCTGTCAAATTAACAAAAATTAGAGAGAGATATCATCGAGTATAAAAGAGGTGGTAAGGAAATTAAGGCACTCATACCTTGCTGATAGGACTGTAAGTTGGTAGCACTGTAAGGAAGATATTTTGAGGATATCTACAAAAGTAGTAATGTACATTCATGCCTTCTAACCCAGCAGCCCTACTTTAAAAAAAAAATCCTAAATACAAAATGCTACCATGTGTAAATGAATTTTCTAAAAGATTGTTTTGTTTCTTCATAATTAAAATTCAATGCATTATGCAATGTCTTGATGCATAGAATATTCGACAGCCACTAAAAAATAGAGCACTAAAAAATATAGCATGTGGTAGTTTCTGAATGCACTGACTTGGAAGATAAGAGTCTATAAGATATGGTAAGTAGGGAAAAAAAAAGGCTGTCCTGACATCTGAAAAGATTCCAATTTTTATTATAAAGAAGAAAAAATCTCTGTGTATGCATGGGTTTTGTGTATGCATAGAAAACCATCTACGATGAGATATGTGTCCAGCTGTGCACAATGACTGCCCACGTGGAGTGGCATTGGACTGAGTATCACTTCTGCATACACTTCTGAATTGACTGAATCTGTAACAATTACTCTGTATTATTTTTGTTATTAAGTGTGTGTGTAACTTTATCTACACAGCGAGGAAACAAAACAATTAGTCTCTGAATCTGTTTTTTAGCAGAAGTAGGGTAACTAGGTTTTTAAACTTATCTCAATTTTAATTAGATTTCAGAATTAGAAACCAAAAACCAACAGTTGGATTTGGAAAATACGGAACTTAGCCAAAAGAATTCTCAAAATCAGAAAGAACTGCAAGAACTTAAGCAACGTCTGGCAGAAGTGCTGTGCCAGAAGGAGAAGGTGCCAGAACATAGCGCATTTGGGGAGTGGGAAGAAGAAAAGTCTACTCTGAAAGAGGACCTGGAACGCCGTGAAGTGCAGGTCTGGTCTGCAGCCGCCATACGGCCTTTTTGGAGGGAATCCCAAGAAATAAAAGAAATGCTTATGTTAAATTTCTTGTACCTAAAGTCTTAATAATTAAAACTGTGGTACTGGCGTACGAATAGACAGATGTAGATGTGTGTACACTGAAGGAGCGCCCAGATCCTGGTTTCTAAACACCTTTCTCCTATAGAAGGAACCAGGGCTCCTTGGAAGGATGATTGATTCCAAGGCTGGGGCAGAGAAAATTCAAGAAGAGCCTGGAATATTTCATGGTGCCAGAAAGGAAAAAGGGCTCAAGAAAGATTGGGCACGTTGTGGCCAAAGGTGGAACAATATCATCAACAAAATAAACAATCATAGTATAACATAAAATAAATATCATTACAAATATAGGATGAAACAAATATCTATAGACCCATACCTATATAAAAAACTGAGTAAATAAATAAAGGGGGGAGAAACACTGTCTTTCTTACAGTAGAATTCCAATTAATAAATGTAGAAAGAAAGAAATAGAAAATTAGTATAAGGCTAACATCAGTAATAATTATTGCAGACAGAATCTACTGATAGGCACCAAAATTAATAAGCAAAAGTTTAAGGACAAATACAGTTTATACAGCCTCAAAGTATGTCCCCCAAGAGAAAGATAGTAACCTTACTGTGGAGAAACTTGCAAAAACTACCCTAGAAATCATGTTCATGCCATTTAAGAGGAAAGTCTTTGAAAAGATAGTTTTAGTTAGTTCCATCGAGAATAAGGATGGTCATAAAACAGTGTGTCATTGAATTTGTATTAGTACGTCCTTAATGCTGCCTTTTGTGACCCTACTAAGTTTCCACAGACTAAGTGAATGTGTACATTATTTCACTTTTTAATTTTTTTCCTAGTCCTCCACTTTAGTATCTTCTCTGGAAGCAGAACTTTCTGAAGTTAAAATACAGACTCATATTGTGGAACAGGAAAACCTCCTTCTGAAAGACGAACTGGAGAAAATGAAACAAGTAAGACAGTGTGCTGCTTAGGAGGGGTCAAGGGGAAGGGGGCTCACAGAACAATATGCACCTGATGGTCTTCTGGCTTCTCTGCCACCGAATGTCCCTTTTACGGGATCATGGCAACTAGCATATTGCTTAGTCAAGTTGAGGGCTTGAAATACAAATCTGTTTGTAAGGGTTACTATTGCTAAATCTCTAAATGTTGCTCTAGTTTGTAACTTACATATGTTATAGACTGAATTTCTATTGCTATAAATGAATCATAACCACTTTGGTTTAAGAAATTTGTTGTTCTACTTTTTCCAAACCAGGTGGAAAAGTATGTTTGTCTAAAAAAAAATGCTACTTTGGCTTATAACTTTAATAACTGTTCACCTAGATTCATGAAGACACAGGTGAAGCTGGTCCTTCTTATCCCTTTTTCTTATAGTATGTATGGGGCATCTAAGACATAAGGGTGAATTCTAGAGTATTATCAGGGTTGCAGTCTCACGAATTTGCCTTTCAGAAGCCTATTTCAAAGTTTCAAAGACTTAATTTTAAGTACAAAACAGGGTTTGTCTTAAAGTTATGTCCTGGACATTGTCCTATTTTATTCTTTATTCTGAGTTTTTCAGTGAATACAGGAATCTTTCTGTTTGAAGGAATTTCGTTCATTTTATTTAATTTGCTTCACTAAAGGATTATTTTAATAGTATAACATTTTTAGATGATAAAATTCTCTCTCTTGTGTCTGTTCAGCCTATGAGCATAGAAGTGTCCTTCCCAGAATGCTGAAATATTGAGTCTCTACCACCAAGTGTTCTGTTCGTGTTGACCTCTAGTTAGCTCCTGTCAGTCTTAATTTCCTAATAGGATTCTAAGACTCTCAGGGAATGTGTGTCTCTCATAATGCTTAGGACAGTACTGGTTCCTATTGGGTGCTTTAATAGAACCTTTTCAAGTCAGATGCTACCGTATAGAGTATATCTCTTCTGCCGTAACAGAAGCTGCCTGTCCATGTAAACACTGCAGAAGTTAAAACTCACAGGGCTCTTTTCTGGTGGATAAGTGTTCGAAAACTGTTACTACCACTTCATCCTAATGAACTTGGGCACATTTTCCTTCTTTACCTTTTGAAAATCTGTCTGTTGTTCAGCCTTTAAGATGATAATGATTGTTCCAAATCCATAGCATGGGACACATGTGCCGTGTAACTTTGCTAAGCTAGCGATCAGAAGAAAAGGGGCAGAGCACACTGAGGAAGGTCATCATTTGGCACATTTTTATGGCATATTTTTTATAGTGGCATTGATGTAAATCGTGGCAGGAGGTTGCTTTGTGGCATTCTTTTGGGTTACAAGAATGGAATGGTGTCAGCCCCTTGTCCCTGCCGTACAACTGGGACCTACAAAGCATGGGCTTCTCTATATGACCTAGTGACTCCTCGTTCACAAAACCTTTTTATCATCTGTTACATTGAAAAGAAACACGAATGGCATTAGCAGAAGTCACACGCCAGTTTGTAGACACCTAAAATAATACCAGACTTTGTGAGGGTCTGGTAGTGGGGAGACAAGGTAGTGAGCAAAGGAGAGAGGTCCTTCAGAAACCAATGCCCAGGTACTTTAAAATACATTTTCCTACATCCTTCTCACTTGTTTAAATTTGTAAGGTATGCTAGATTTGTTGCTGGTTGAAGAGAAGATTCAACCCTTAAAGGCTATTTTGTTATACTATTACTAAGCTAAATGTAAAAGAACTTCAGGTAGGAAGTAGAAAGATGACCATAAAATCATAATGATAATAAAAAATTGAAAATTTGAAAACCAAGTGAATTGGAGGGAAATTAAAATTGTATGCACCATGGAAGAGTTAAGAAGTGTAAGAAACGATCAGTCTCTTTAAAGCAGTAGTTAGAGGGAGGTGGGGGTTGCTCCCCCACCCTGGGACATTTAGCAGTGTTGGGGATGTTTTTGGTTTTTATAACTGGTGTGTGGGGAAGGGGAGGGGTGCTGCTGGAATCTAATCGGTAAAACCAGACATGCTGCTAACGGTGTGCAGGACAGAACCCACAGCAAAGAATTACTTGGCCCCAAGTGTCAATAGTGCTAAGGTTGATGCTGAAAAGAAACAAAAAATGTCTTTAGTTTGTCCTGATTCCATAAAGGAAGAGGAGGAAGCCAGTGTGTCTACCCCAGCAACATTGTACTAAGCGTGTCAATTTGGGCATCTTCCAAAGAGAAGGGTACATGGAACAAGCTGAGAAACATTGTTTTATCTTTGAACTTGCCTTTGTGTTATACATTGTACTTGGTTCATGCCAATTCTCTAGGCTTGACTGAGATTTTTGAAGATTTTTTAAGTTAAAAAAATGAGGAAAATGTATTGTGCTATTTATACACAAGTTAAATTGATGACAGGATGTCTGTATGTTATTTATTCTACCCTGAAAGTAAAACAGAAAGCGAGGACCATTATTTATTAATGTCTGTCTGGTTGAGTCTATCTGAACTGACAGTCAATTGGAGAATGGAGAGAAGCTTAGCAGGGAACATTGTGTAAAAGTTAACTGTAGTCCCTGAGAGTTTAGATGTCCTTTGAAATATCTAGCAGCAGCCATGAAAATGCTCTGTGTATAAATACCTTTTTATAAATGTGGGCATGAGATGTGACTGGGGGGGACGCTTATTTGGTTATCTCTTACAGCTGCACAGATGTCCCGATCTCTCTGACTTCCGGCAAAAAATTGCTAGTGTTCTAAGCTACAATGAAAAACTGGAAAAAGAGAAGGAAGCTCTAAGTGAAGAATTAAACAGCTGTATTGATAAGGTAGTAAAAATAAGCTGTCTTTTTACTGTGATTATACAGTGTGTACCACAATGAGCATTTCTCTGTACATGGGTCTAATCGTTAGCCTAACTGTTCCAAAGTCTCCTGGAACAGTGTTTCAGCCAGCATCACATGACCTTAAAGTTGAAGCCATGATTTTAACAGCAGTCTAAATTAGTTGTTTAATAACTATAGTATTAAATACAGTAATACAAAGTTAGTCTTATTTTAATATGTAGCCATGCTACTTAATAATAGTATTTAAATCTATCATTATCTAGGTATATATAATATAAACATATTGTTGTATTTAATAATCTGAGATCTATTACATAGACATTTTTTTTTCTATTGCATTTTCCCTAGCAAATTCAAAGCAATGCTTTTGTCCCACCTGCCTTATTTTCCTGTTATGATACACTCTTGAGATTTCTAAATGCCTTCAGGTCCACTGTGTCTAACCTGTAAAATATGAGGCAATGAGAAAGAAAAATGGGAGTCCCCAAAGAAAAGAGACTCCTCAAAATCAAAGGTAGAAAAGGGGGTCAGTTAGGAAAATTACTTTCACTTTGCACTGCTCCCCCATGTAAACAGATGGTACTTGATCTTCTCAGTGTAAGTGGAGGCACATAAATTGAGGCTAGATATGTTTGCAAAAATGCCCTATTACCTTTTTCCTTTTCCCAAAACAGTTGACAAAATCAAGTCTTTTAGAGCACAGAATTGCTACGATGAAGCAAGAACAGAAGTCTTGGGAACACCAGAATGAAAGCTTAAAGTTGCAACTGGTGGCTTCACAGGAAAAGGTGTGTGGACAATTTCTGTTTCATCTGCACGGTTAATATTTTCCTGTGTCTTCCAACAGAACCCACAGAAGAAAGAACATTCCAGTTGGAAGTGGCCTAAAAGGGCTGAGAATGATTCAATTTGGCTAATATTTGATACATGCATAACTTGAATATTTCCCTCAAAGTCATTATTATGAGATTATCTCATCATCATGAAATTACTTACTTATGAAAGCTTGAAAATAGTGTGCAAAAAGAACTGCTTGTTCCTAATTTAGAAATGGGTTATCTAAGGCAGGTTCATGTCCTATTATAAAGATTTGTATCACCATTCCTTTTACCCATTTAATTTTTTAATTGAAATAATTGAAATGCTAGCAGAGAGTAGGATTCTAGAAGTATATATTTTTATTTTCAACTAAGAGGTTCTTTACAAACCAACACCACAGGCTTAAACATAATTTCTATAAAATTAGGTAAAACCATCTTTTGTGATGCCAGTTGGTTCTCATTGGTTCTGTAAGATATTACTTGGTAATATACCAGATGATTATATCAGCAATATCTTGCTCTAGGCATAGTTCATCATTGTTGTAAATATGACTTAATGTCTTGTAAATATACATAATATACTGAGTTTCCACTGAGCTGTAGTCAAAAGCTGGAGATAGTACGTAGAGACAGAAGGGACCCAGGGGTTATCTTCTCCAAGCTCATTCATACCTGGACGTGCTGCAGGCAAGACCACAAGGATTGGGGTCACAGTGTGAGGTTGCTCTCCTCATGCAGGTCCAGAGTTTAGAGGACACCCTGCAGGACGTAAACCTGCAAATGTCCCAGATTAAATCCGATCTACGAGTGACTCAGCAGGAAAAGGAGGCTTTAAAACAAGAAGTGATGTCTTTACACAAGCAACTTCAGAATGCTGGTGACAAGGTAATTTTCTTTTTTTATGGAGGCATAACTTTATACAGTAAAGTATACACATTTTAAGTATATGTCTTGGTTATTTATATACATGTATATGTAAAACGTATTTTACATATCTCTGTGTCTGTGTTTGTGTAACCACCACCTAGTTCAAAATATAGGACACTTCCAGCACCCAGCAGGCTCTCTTCTGTCCCCTGCAGTTGATAACCCCAAGGGCACCACTGCTTTACCCTCTGCACCCTAGATTTAGGGACACTTGTTTCTGAACTTCATATAAATAGAACCATAGTGACAAGGTAACTTTTTGTATGTGCAAGTCAGAAGACCATGACTAAGTTGTTTTGTTGTAAAACTAAAACATTTTGATGTTGTAGAAAGCACATCTGATTTTAATATCACAATGCTGCTTCACCTGTGCACAAATAAAGAACAGTGCTATGGATGCCATCTTTGAGTAGATGGTGAGATTTTTGTCCTTCCATAAAAGTAGGCATTAATTCAGTTATTTTATCTCTTGGTGGTACTTTTCAACTGTAATTTAAAAAAATAAAATAGTTTCCATTTTTAAAAACTACTTTTGAGCTAACATTTTTCTCAAAGTGAAATGGTATCTTTTTCATGTTTTGACTTAAAAGGCTTATCTAGTTCTGTCGGCTTTTTTATTTTTTAAATCAATTTTCAGGATCCAAAAAGTCACTTTGGTAGCTTAAAGTATATTTCTGTGTTCAGGCCTCAATTACATGGGCAACATGTGCTTTGGAATCTAAAAAAGGATATGATTGCATGTGTGAAAATGCAAGCAGAGTTGAGCTTGTGAAAGCTTTCAAGTTAGCAGTGCATTTCCGAGTTCCCTCCGTGTCCTCTGTTAGCCAAGAGAGTAGTTATCTGGGTTCAAGGCATAACTTCATAAGAAGGAGGCAGTTTTTTAGGCCACCAGTCTCTTTGTACTTGTGTCCTGCATGGAAGTGGGACTTCCTTGCAGTCACCTTTATTATTCAGTCACCTTTACTATTAGACTTGATGGAGCTATTTTGCCAAAGACTGTTTTAAACAGAGCATTTACACACCTTTTTTTTTAAGTCAAACCCTAGTAACATTGTTTTATTTATTCCTATCTATCTCCGTGTGTGTATGCATGCATATAGATGCGTGTGTGTATACATATACACACATATACGGTTGCTTTCATTAGAAGACAAAGATGAAAGTTGAAAGGCATTTACTAAGACTTGTTGGCATTAGGTAAACATGACACTCAAAACCAGAAATCAGCTTGTTTTTAAGTTTAACTCTACACCTCTGTCTTAAGAACTGGGCCCCAGAAGTAGCCAGCCAGCCATCAGGATTCCATAGCCAGCAGCAACGGCTGTCTTGGGACAAATTGGATCATCTGAGGAATGAGGAACAACAGCTGCTTTGGCAAGAAAACGAGAGACTCCAAACTGTGGTGCAAAACACCAAAACGGAACTCACATACTCCCGGGAGAAGGTACTAGAAATGTTGTGCATGGTGGCATGTGTTTGAAAATGCTTAGTCTGATGTGAAAATGAATGTTTGATGTGATGGAAGTAGTTGTAAGGTATGGATTTGAGTGTTCTCTTACAGCAGACTTATTTTAAGAATGTTTTACTTATCATTCACTTTCATTAAAATTTATCCTGATGTGTTTTTATACAATATATTCATTTTTGTATAAGCAGTTCTATCAGTACATTAAAATCTTATCTTAATCCTCGTATCCAAAATATAGACTCATGGAAGTTGTTAACCATACATTATTCTTCAAATAGGCTAGCCATTGAGACTAGTAGTAGCAAAATGGCCAAAGAAGACCCAAATCTTCTTTGTCTAAGTCCTTTGAAGAGAACAGGTGCCCCTTTTCAAAGTTTATTTCCAGGTTTAGAGGCCATAATGGTCTTTAAAGATGAACTCTTCCAACCACTAAGCTGATGTTTAAGTTCTTTACCTCTACTAAGTAGTGGACCAACTTTGTTTAACCTTTACTTAAACACGTGTTTCAAGGAATAACTCTGAAGAGCCACAGATTTTCATTTAGCACACCTACTGTGTGCCACAAACTCTGCTATCACTGAAGCTGTAATGTCAAGTAAGACAGACATGGTCACTGTCCTCGTGGAACTTTGTTGATGTAAATATGTTGTTTCAGATGTGAAACAGATGGGACTGTCACCTCATGTCAGAGCAAAAGTGCCTAGGACTGTGTTTCCTTGACTTCTAGCATTTGGTAGAGCCAGAAGTCCCCTCCTTCCCTGTGTGTTCCTTACAGTGTTGGGTTTTTAGATCCGATCAGACTAAAAATAGATTTACCTAGAAAGGATCTTTTTGAAATACAAATGAAGTAGACTTCAAAAACTGGCAGACTTGACTGATAAAGTATTTTTAATCCAATGATACCCAAGTGGTGAATAAAAGCTTTCCTTGTGTCCGTGGTTTGCTTTTCCTGGCTGGGTGATCATGTTAGCATTTCTTCCTCTTACGTTTGCTCCGGTTAGGTCCGTCAACTGGAATCCACCCTTCTCCCCACCAAGCACCAAAAACATCTCAACTCATCAGGTACCGTGAAGCCCACAGAGCAGGAAAAGTTGAGCTTAAAGAGAGAGTGTGAGCAGTTTCAAAAGGAAAGATCTCCTACAAATAGAAAGGTGAGTTTTTAAGAGTTTATAGTGTGTCTGCTATGTTCTGACTATGACCCTAAGTGCGTTTCCTCCCGTGTGCTTCCAAGGAAATGACGGCAGTGGCCTGTTTGTTTTTCCTCATGTCTGTGTTCTGGTAACCTTGTCAGACAGCGTGCTTCTTCTTGACTGAGTGGTGGTTCAAAGGTGCGATTAACTTTAAACTTTCATAAAGACAGTTATTCATCTTTATTTAGTATTACAAAGCCTTTATAAGTTAGTAAAGTGTATGTTAGGAACATATTAAAGTCTGTATGATCTATTTCTGTGTAACAAAACAACAAACATTTGTCTTACAGTTTCTGTGGGTCAGGAATTCAGAAGCAGCTTCTCCAAGGGCTTCTGGCTCAGGGTGTCTGTCTCATGAGGTTGCAGCCCAGATATCAGCCTGGGCTGTATTCATCCAAAGGCTTCACTGAAACCAGAGGCTCCACTTCCAGGTCCATTCATATACCTGTTAGGAGGAGGCTTCTTTTCCTGCTGACTCATTGTCAGAGGCCTTAGCTCCTCACCATCTGGCCTTTTCTCAGGATGTGGCAGTGAGTGATAAGAGAAAGACATCCCAAAACGCCAGCACAGAAGCTCTCGTACCTTTTATAAGCTAATCCCAGAAATGATAAGCACCATTATTTCTGCTGTATTCTCTTGGTCATACACACTAACCCTGGGAGAGAGAGGAGGGTCCATGCAAGGGTGTGAAGACCAGGAGGTGGAGATTGTGGGGCACCATCGAGGAGGCTGGCTACCATGTGGTTAAACCTTTGTGGCACAGTTCAGTTCTTTGTGCCATGAAGTTAGAGTCCTAGGCCAGTGTTACTCTGGAAGTTCTTGTTGTTACTTGTTTTTCTTTCTTTTTCTAAACTAAAACTCGCAGTTTTCACTGTTCGCTTCTGAAAGTTATGGTTTGTTTAAAAATCTGGCAAGAATGATGATCATTTATTTTGATATGAAAATTTCATAATTTTATTATTATTTGTCAAAGTTATGATGACCATTGTCAGAAAGAAGAATGGACGTGCTCTAAAGCTGAAATGTCATTTAATTTTAGGTACATCCAAGAAAGCTTCTCAAGTAAGACAGTGGGTTTCATCTAGCTACTCACTAAGGGAAAAATCTAATGATAGGTTTTAACTTAACAATGAATTTAAATATACCTTGGGAGACTACACCCTGTTTAACAGTTCTTGCTACTCTCTTCATCTCTTCTAGTAGAATCAAAAATTAACGTTCTAGCATATTGTCATATGTTTTCTATTTTTAGTATTCCAAATCCCAGTGTTCTCGAGCTCATTAGATTCTTCCTATAATAAAGAGAATTCCAAAAATGGATACTCATAAAATCTTCAAATTTCATCTTTAAAATTAGGAAAGGAGTGACAGAAATCAGGTTTTATGTATTCCCAGTTTCAAATCTTTAAACTTTGCCTTAAGACAATGTTTTCTCCATTCCAGATCCATAGTAGAGAATCATAAAATTGATTTAGTGAAACATCAGCATTTTTATTAATAAAACATACCACAAAATATGAGTACATGGTAAGGATAAGTATTATTTCTGAAAGTTTTCCTTCAGTGATATGTACTTATAACTAATATACATGTATACATAAAAAGTGGCAGTGGGTATATTTTCTGGGTTGCAAGGTAAAATGTATTTCATACAATGAGTGGCATTGAAGTTTGAAAGCCAGCTTAAGAAATCTGCTCTGCACGAGGAGTGGTGATTATAACTACATTACTTAAATGTAATGAATGCACTGAATTATTTTGTTTGATTTCCTTCAAGGAATGAGCCCAGCTTTCTTTCAAGTGCTGAGATTTCTGACTAGTGTAAACTTGTCAAAATAAAGTAGAGCAACTCAGATAGAAGTTTTGTTTTACTTTGTTTAAAGGGCATTTTTTTGTTTGTTTTTTAACAGGTCAGTCAAATGAATTCCCTGGAACAAGAATTAGAAACAATTCATTTGGAAACCGAAGGCCTGAAAAAGAAACAAGTAAAACTGGATGAGCAGCTAATGGAGGTATAAGCTTTTAAGCAAATGGCCTTAGCTATGAAGAATATTTTAATCCATGAATGAGCCATTTGTTGGGAGAGCCTAGCATAGCAGTGAATTCATATTATGAAAAAAAAGTGAAAATCTAAGTACGCTGCCAAGCTGAATTCTTTGGTCTATCTTAGCAAGTTTGATGGACATTATAGCTTAATACACAGTCATGGGAATTCATATTGCTTCACAGAGAAAGGAATGATGTCGACTGTCCTGAAATGGAAGAACCTGTTCAAGTGGCAGGGACTGTCCAAAACTATCCAAGAGACCCATGGCTCTCTTTGCCTTTGCTGTGGTTGTAACAGTTTCCTGATACCTGCCATCATATAGTGTTTTATAGATATGACTGCTCTCTAACAACCTCTTCAGTTAGGAAATCCATGCAATGTATTCAAGAACATTAGCATTTAGAAGTTTAACTTTCAAGTGTTGCCACTGTTCATTAATTAGTAACTCAGCACTGCCTTGCAAGAGGTACAGCTGGTAAACACAAAAATGGATTTGTAAACCTGTTAGCCTGGACACTGGGTTTCAGTCTACTAGATTGCTCTCTGAGTATTGAGAACAATGATGGCTATGAAACAACTTATGTACAAATCCTCCCTAATAAGTTGTAATTTCACTGAGATACTTTGCTTTGGGTAGGTAGAAATATTAATCCAATGTTTATGAACTGTAAAATTTTTATAAGGTAGGGAGGCATGAGCAGAAAATGCCTTTTTTGTGTGCTGTTATAAAGTACTATGTGTACAGTTATTTTTAAGCTGGAATTATCGGAAGGAAGAGAAATGTTTAAGTATTTTTATGAAGCTGGGCACATGCAACGGTAACTTTAATTAGATGCTTGGTTTTTAAATGTGAAACATGGGCAAACATACCACATGGACATTTAAATGATCACTGAGGTTTCTGTCACTTTTATGTCCTCTGATTTATTTACTAATAGGTTACGGAACTATAAATAGTGAAATCCAAAGCATTTTTTTCTTTCTCTGACAGTATATAATAAATGTCATAGGAATTCATACTGCTTCAAAGGTTCAAAACCTTGAGCTCTGGGCTGTGTTTAGATGCAGTTATGATTTTCTGATGAAATAATTATATATTGCAATGAATAAGAAATCTGAATCTAAGCTTGCTGTGTCTACTACCACACTGAAGAGTAACAGGGCATATACTCCGTCACTACTAGAGCCTCTCCAAACACTGCCAGCCAGCCAGTTCTCCCTTTGCTCTCACTGGCCTTGGAAACCCCCTTATCTCCCAGCCCTACTTTACATTATTAGCCATCCTAAGCAATTTTCCCTCATATTTCTCTTCCTGATCTAGTAGTAAGTGTTTACTAATGGATGAGGGAGTATACTTGGTACTAGAGCTGAATAAATAAGAAGCATGAATTTTCAATGGAAAGACTGAAAAGAACATCTTATACACTATTCTAACAAAGCTTTCTTTAGGAAAATAGGACTGAGCTATTACTCCATATAGACCTGAACAAATGGATTCTTTTAGTAGTTTTGTTGAAATATAACTCATATACTACAATTCACCTATTTAAAGTGTACATTTCAATGGTTTTTGGTATATTATGTTAATTTTTAAAATCGTGATAAATATATGCATAAAATTTGCCATTTTAACCATTTCTAAGTGTACAATTTGGTGGTGGTGATTACATTCATGATGTTCTAGAACCTTCCCCACCTACTTCCAAAACCTTTAATATCTGTACAATTTATATACAATGTAATTGTTGGTTCTTTGTAAGTTCTTACTGACTAAAGCACACATATTCAGGTATATAATACACTCAATTTGTACTCTTCTTTCTCTTTTTATAACTCATAGTTTTCTTCTTTTATAACTCCTGCAATTTTGTTTTTGTTTTGTCTGTGGCTAACCTGTACCTAGAACTCTGTGGTTGGAACTAGCAGAGAAGGGTGCAGTTCTCTGCCTGAGATAGTGTGTGAAGGTAGAACATTCTCTTTCAATGAATTTCATAGCATGAAGACATCTCATTCAATTCCTTGTACATGTAATCACTTCTACTGACTGTGGCCATTAATAAGTACTTATGGAAAGAGCCAATATTCATTATCAATTTGCTTTAACTGTGGAATATGTTTGTTTACATTTACATCAGGATTTCACTCAGTATTTACAACTCAGTATTTGAAGACATGCGATGAAAACTGTCCCACTGATATAAAATCATGGGATGATAATTCTCTGTGTTCATTGTTCCTGAAAATAAAGTGGTAGATTTTCTGAATCTGTAACGTATTTCAAAATGGGTAGTGGCCCGCGCCCAAAATTTAGTTTGACAGAAATGGATAGTGGCTCTGAAGTTTCATGATAACCTTTCATTATAGTCGTGGCTTAGAGGACCTTTTCCCTTCTCGCAAGCCCGGAGGTACTTCTTGAGATTAGTACTTGTTCATGTTTGTTGCATGCCTTCCATTGAGCCCTGTCTGCTGGATATGTCAACAGATGTGAATTGGCATGATTCACTGTCCAAATGCCGTGCATTCTCCTCTTCTTTTTCCTCTCCCCAACTCTGACTGGCATGTGATACGCATACCTCCTCATTGTCTTGAACAAATACTTGTATTCCGTGTAATTCAATTCCCAGGTGTTCTGGGATATCACCGTATGCCCCAGAATCACCTGTTTTACTGTGCTATTTAAAAATGTGAACATCAGTAAGCTAAGATAGGTTAAAATAACTTTAGATGCAAGATTCTTTGAAAAAATATTGCTAACTTGAAAAATACGTTGCCATTGAATATTTGCTTTTAAGAATCTTTATGAATGGTAAGTTGCAAGCTCCTAAAGCATAACCACTCTCTCTCCTTTGTGTACTCCAACCCTGGTGTGGTTGTTTTTTAAAGAGGGATAATTAAATGTTCTAGTGCACAGGTGGCAAACACAAGGCCCGCAAGTGGAACCCGGCCCTCCACCTTGTTTCTACCCGGAGGCAGTGCCAAGCTCTCCCCTAACTGTTAAGGAGTAGTTACATTTATACAGTCCTAAAATTACATTTGGCCCTTTGAAGGCAACCACAAGGCCCCCAGTGAACTGATGTGGCCCCCAGTAAAAATGAGTTTGATACCCCTGTCTAGTGTTAAGAAAAAAATGAAATAGAATTCAGCCATTATGTACATCATGTACCCCATACCCTTATACTCACTCAAGAGTGAGGAAGAACAATTTGAAGTCTAAAACTTTTAAGAAGGACTACTGATTCATTAATTATATTATCTCCCAAGCAAAATGATTCTTTCCATTTACTTCTTACCCAGACCCATGCACTATACTGATTTGCAGGTTGTCAGGGAGTCAGGCTTCATTACTCTCTGCTTAACACTTTCAAGGGCAGGTGTGTGTTTGAAGGCACTGCAGCTGACCAGGGCTTTGCCCTTGTCCTCCAGATGCAGCACCTGAGGTCCACTGTGATGCTTAGCCCATCCCCTCACTCTTGGGATCTGCAGCTGCTCCAGCAGCAAGCCTGTCCGATGGTGCCCAGGGAGCAGTTTCTGCAGCTTCAACACCAGCTGCTGCAGGCAGAAAGGATAAACCAGCACCGGCGGGAGGAACCTGAAAACAGAACCTCCGAAACCAACACACCACAGGTATGAGGCTCTTGTTTTCCTTTAACAGAAACTCAGATCACCTAACTATTTTACCTGTTTATTTGAAGTTATACCAGTTGAAAGGTAGAGATAAAGAATGTAAATCTTCTGTCAGAACTGCAGTGCCTTTTTTCTTTCGTTTTTTGTAGTGCTGCTTTTCAGTCCTCAGCTTCTAAGCTGGGTAATTAAGTACTCTGGGTCTCCTTTGCACATTCGTAATTGATGATAAAGTATCAGGATAACTTGTACGTAGTGCACAGTCTTGTCTGATGCCAAAATATTACAGAATTCAAGTGCAATTCTAGGACATGCATTACTAACAAAACTTCCTGGGTTTTCTTGTACCAGAGGCATGCAGCCTGCTGATTTCCATGGAATGCACAACTAGGGACTTTTCACAACTAACAGAGTCCAGTGTATAGTCAGTGACTTTTTAGTTGACATGGTTCACTTAGAGTTTTTTCAAACTACATCATATAAAAAAATCAAGATAATAAAGATCTTCCCCTCCCCTTTGAATTTGCATTATCCCAGCTCGCTACCAGACACCTTAGATCACCTAGGTTTTTAATTAGTTATTCTCTTTAGTGCTTCACTCATAATCATCCTTCTTAACTCTTTGGTCTTGTGCATTTAGTTTATTCAGAATTATAAATAAAATTAAAACTACTCCTTAGCTTGTAGAATTATAAATTCTTTCTGGTTTGGATGCTCTTCTATTTTCAAATACTTCGCTTCTCAGTTGACATTTGATAAGGAATTTCCCAACTCTTTTTCTGTAAGCCCCTCAAAGTGGCTTTGCAAAGTCACATTCACACTATAATTATACATCAGAGCAGTTCTCTTTTCCTCTCCTAACATATATCTATGCTTTGTCATGATGTACTGCTGTCATTTTCTTTCCAACAAAGCCTTTAAAAATGCTTTTCTTTTGTGCTTTAAAATCCATGTTTTTAGAAACTTCCTACATTCCACTTCAGTTTTCAAATGTGAAAATTAAGTTCTTGAATAAAAACTGCGATGGTGGTCTATTAGATGCTTCAATTCTTCATTACAGTCGATTTATAAAACCTTGACCTCATTGTTTACTAGACATTTTAAACCTATGACTAGGTGAAGATTTTATTCGTTGCTTTCTCAGGCACACTATTATCAAAGCGTGCTCTTCCCAGCACCCCCCCAAAAAATGTTTAAAAATAAGTAATCCCAAATTACTGGAAAAATAATTATTCCAGTTACTTCAGGATTCGGTAGACAAAAATAGGTTAAGATTTTCATACTAAATCGAAAAAGTTCCTCCAGTCAGACGACAGGGTGGGCTGCTCATTGCTGTCACTAGAACGCCACCACAACCTCTGCTGTTTCTGTAACTGAGCTGACACTAGTTTTAAGGATATTATTTGAATTTGCACGTTGTCTCTGTGCGTGGAGTGATGTGATTTCTTCTGCCTTTGTGTTGCGTTGCCTGCATATGTGGTGTTAATGTGTGTGCTTTCAAAAATTGCTTGCATTATAAATGTGTGAATTTAGATTCCTCCCCAAAAAACATAATCTGGACATCAGGGTGAAGTGTACCACTTGCCTTCTTTCTCTAGGCCTTGCTACCGGAGCAGCGAGCAGTGCATGCAGATTCCTACAGAAGGATTGGGCACCTGTGAAAACTGGGCTGCTATTGATGGCATTTCTTACCATGGCAGACACTCAGATGCACACACCCACACACACCACACACACACCACACAAACACAGAGACATAAGCTGAAAAATGTTTTGGAATCAAGTGCTCTTTTAAATTATTATTATTATCATAATTATTATTATGCCTTTGCAGTATTATGTCTCTTATTTATTTATGTAGAAATGACAAAATTCGTGAATCAAATTCACAAATTTTAGCTTGTTGGAAATCATTTTATTTATACCATTTAAAGAGTGTGGATTTGAGATTCTTGAAAGGATGTATTGCATATATTTTCTCATTCCATATGTTGTAACTATTTTTAATAAAAGGTACTACTTTTCTATATGGAATCAGAAGAAAATCAGGGTTTATTTATACTGTTTTGTATGAGATGTACAATACTTTTTTGACAGGGAATTTTTGATGAAACAATAAAATACATTTTAAATATGACTGCCTTTGTTTTTCCTCTTTCCCCATTCTTTTGCCATGCTCCTTGTTCTTTAAGTTAATTAGCTGTTATTGTTTTTCTTATTTTGCTTTGTTTTGTTTTTTTAAGGCAAGTGGAAATCAGGCATTTTCCATTTTATGTTTATCATTCTATCTTTTAAAAGGTAGGATTTTTTAAAAAGCTAGATGCTTTCAAAGCCTGATTTCTTGAAATTTACTTTCTGCATTATACTTTTGCCTACTACAATTTTCATCTTCAAAATAATCACAAGGTTTAGTTGTTTTCTTTTATGTTTGAATAAATGCTATTATTTCATAATATGTTGGCTTTCAACTCATGTTTGGTCATTCTGTGTGATTTTTAAAGGCTGGTTATACCATCAGCCACTAACACCTGAGTTTTACTTAACATTTGAAGAATTTTTTAAAGTTCGAAATTCCTTATGTGAACATTTTAGTGGACTGTGGGGAGGGGCCGTAACTTGCACTGTAATGTGAGGAGAGGAAAAGAAGCCAGGGCTCTTTTGCTGCCCTATTTCAGTTGTTTGTGGGGAGAAGATTCTTAATTTTAAATCTGTTCAGTTGATGAACGCGTCCTCCAGCCCGACGTTTGCTTCACATGAACAAGTCAAACTGGAAACAGATGAATAAAATAACTGGCAGGAAGAGGCTAATTATCATAAAGAAACACTAACACCCTCACAGTAATCAGCCATTTCAAAAAAAAAACCAGATATGCATATTTCAAGCTGACTGGAAATGGTATCCCAGAATAAACTCAGTTTTTGTTTTGTTGTTAAGAGGCCCACACTACTGCAAAGACCCAAATCACAGGTGAAAGGTTGATAACCATATTTTAGCTTACTTTGGATACCTATTTTGCTAAAATTGCACACAGGTATTAAATTATGGGTTTTAAGAATTTTGCTTTATCTCGGGAAGATGGTAACACAGGTAAGATTCTTTTTTGTTTTATCTTTGATTCTTTCTCTGATAGGATTATTTTTCTAACATGTACAACCCATGCAGTGTTCAGAACTCCCATTTCATAAGAAATCCTCCCTTCCTGTTACAGAGGCAAACATTTGCTGTCTTTTCCCTAGGCACCTTATGGGGAAAATAAACTCTTAGTATTTTCACTTCAGTGTGGCATGATTTTCAAACGATAATACGTGTTTTTTCTTCCCTTCAGGAAAACCAGGAACAAGTGGTAACTGTCATGGAGGAACGGATGATGGAAGTTGAACAGAAACTGAAACTGGTGAAAAGGCTTCTTCAGGAGAAAGTGAATCAGCTCAAAGAACAAGTGAGACTCCCAGGTCATCTCTACCCACCCATCTTACATTCCACTTTTAACTCATTTTACATTCCTTTATTGCCATTAACTTAACTGTTATCCGATAAGGGCAAATTCTACTATCAGTGTAAAGAAGTTAGGATTCACGTTCCCCCATACCACTTCAAAAATATGAATTCTGTATTCTACATTATTTTTTCTAAAGCTCTTTTAAGGCATATGTTTGTCCACAATTTTAAAAATGTTTATTTGTTAACAGAGCCATAGTTTTTTTTTTTTGGCCCAAGACAGGAAATAGTCCTACTTAAATAAACAGAAAATTTATATTGGTAAAAATAAAAAGGATAATATATAGAACTTTAGCTTTTCTGTTTGCCACAGCTATGATAACCTTAAAAAGTACCTTATGGCTATAACCAGATTCCAAAGGCTGTGCTTTGAACTAGAGGCCAGACCCTGAACTCTGTCCACTAAGTAGCCTGGACCTTTTCACCTTCTGGTAGCAGGTGTGGCCTCCATGTTTAGGAATTATATGTACAGCCACTAAATAGACATGCAAAAAAAAGTCTACTTTCTAGGAAAGTTTGAGGCAAACTGGTAGGGTTTGGCAGGAAGAAGTTGCCCAACCCGGTTTTCTAGATAAGTAAAATTTAGGAAGAATAATCCCAAGAGAGGGTCTTCATTCAGAGGGAGACAGGAGCTTTCCTTTGTTCTATATCTTAATAAATAGAATGGAAACAAGAAGTCTTATTAAAAAAAAACATTCAATTGATTTAACCCTTTAATCATTAATTTATTCATTCACTACATAGTTACTATGTGCCAGGTCCTGTTGTAAGCACTAGAGATACAGCAGTGAACAAAATAAAATTGCTGCCCACATGTAGTATAGTTCACCTCTAAGGTATTGAGCATTTGGCCAGTACTAATTTCAAAAATAAAGAAAATGGGGTCCATTATTTTCAGCAGAGGGGAATGTGAGAAGGAATACTTGTTGCAACCCAGAGAGTTTAAAGAAAGTTTCCTAAAGGCCTTTTAAACCTAGAATTGTGCGTTGAGTAAGGTTTTACCAGGTGAAGAAATGGAGGGGCATTCTAAGCTATGGAAACATCATGCAGTTATAACAAAATTTGGGGCGTGGACATCTGCAAACACTTCGGCATTGATAGTTTGGCATAACACTGTCCTGGGAGAAGCAGGAGAAGAAACTAGAGAGATAGGGAGGAGCTGGCAGTAGAGGGCCTAAGATGCTAAGCCGTAGAGTTTGAATTTCATTCTTTAGATGATAAAGAACCATCAAAGTATCTTTTAATGGAAGGGAGGGAGGGGGAAAGAGTTGCATTAGAACAGTTCAACAGAGAGTAGGCTAGTATGTTACACTTGCCAGTCATCTAGTTCCGGGCTTCATCATTGCCCTGTGAAATGCCAATAAATCAGTTAGCCACTCTGTATCCCCCTCAGCCTTTATACTTTTAGCTGCTCTGCTTGAAATTATGTGTAAATGAGTTAAAGGTATAATGAGGAAGGAGGAGTTAGAAAATACAAAAGCAATAATAAAATTACCCAAAGGCTGCTGAAAAGTTTTCTCACCCTATCCTAAACTATATATTCTAACCATAAATATTGGAATAAATATCTTCTAGACAAGGCTCTACGTAAAAGAGGAAGAGTTAAGGAAAAGTAACTGCCCGGGTCTTATTTCTTTGTTGTAATACATGAGCCACATTTTAAATAGTCAGTAGGTTGTAGTTATGAATAGGAAGATAAAGCATCTGTTAAGAATGGAGTTAAATACAGTTCATATCCTACAGCTCAGAAATTTAAGTTATAAAAGTATTTAATATTTTTCAAGAATGAATAAAGGAATAATACCTAATTTATTTAGGTGGAAAAACACTTCTCATTTCTGAACTCTCAAATATCAGTTTGTTCCTTTTATCAGTGACCTCTACAAACATTATAAAAGAAACAGTTTGGAATAAGTGGATGTGCTCCACTTGCCTCTCTGACGCCAGTCTGATATTAAATTGGTATTGTAAAGTAAGAGAATATAATTGATAGAAGCCATTTGCCTTTGAAAACAACTGTCCGTATGTCAGACTTTAACTTCAAAGAATGACAGAAATGGAGTCAGGATGTTTCTGGTTCTGTTTCTAGCTCTGCAAGAATACTAAAGCAGATGCAACGGTGAAGGATTTGTATGTGGAAAATGCCCAGTTGTTGAAAGCTCTGGAAATGACTGAACAGCGACAAAAGACAGCCGAGAAGAAAAATTACCTCCTAGAAGAGAAGATTGCCAGCCTCAGCAATATAGTCAGGAATCTGACACCAGCACCATTGACTTCTACACCTCCCTTGAGGTCATAGCAAAGCCAAAGGATACACTCGTGTTGTGCACTTTACTGGAGTGGATGGGGCATTTCAGTGGGTTCTGTCAACCTTTTTTTAATTATTAAGTTAAAAAACCTTTAATGGCTTCAAGTTAAGCCTAACTTAGGACTGCCAGCAACAGAATTGAAGTCTTCATTCACTGTAATGAGTTTTTCTAAACAGATTCTAATGGGAGTTGCAAACAGTGAACATATTTCACTGTTTGAAGTATTCCCAACTTTTGAATTTTTAAGAAGATTCTAATAGCCACCAAGAAGGTAGATATTAAAAACAATTCAAGAACCTTAAAATACCAGTTTTGACTGAGTTTTTTGAAATAATTTTTAAATTCTAGCTATTTTCAGTTTGCTATCTAATTAATTTTGTTGTTTTGATCTTTATTTTAAGCCAAATATATGCCTTCTTAACATTTAAATATGGGAAAGTCATTCTGTTATTCTAATAGTGTCATTCTTTGAATGAACTGTCAGACTTCCTACTTGGCAACAGAAACTGGGCTTAATAACCACTGAAGTAAAAAAGACAATCTGTAGAACTCTACCTTCTGAGACCTGTGACAGTATTATCACTCTTGATGTATTATAGATATACAGCTGATTTACTCAGCTGCACTGTTAACTACTTCTGAAACTTTACTTTCTTTAAATATCCCTCTTTTTCCTTCTTATAATTTCTACTTGGGAGCTTGTCTTCTAAAAATGGATAAAGCCACATTCTTAAAGCATTTGAACTATAGGGAAAGCACTGGACAAACCACTTTGGAGATCAGCTACTCTTAGAAGAGAGAGAAGGACACCAGGTGGGTTTCTCTCTCTCAAAAGTCTGGGAATTCATGAGATTACATTTGGGGTTGCCTCAAGAACTCAGGGAACAATAGTTTAAACTGTCTTCCTGAAATAACATAGGGCTTCTGTAAGAATTTAAAATGTATAAACCACATGACCTTATTTATTTGTCTTATATTTAGAGCCATAGTGAGGTTTTTATTTCTACACTGTTAGTGAATGTAATCTTCTGAAAAAAAGGCCTTGATTTTACAGTTAAAATCCTCTCCTAAACTATGGAATAGTTATTTGCTTGTTTGTTTAGATAGACCAAAATTTCTATACTTCTTATTCCTCTACACCTCAAATCTGATAATAAGAATTTCTTACTGTGACGAGTAAGTACTGTCATGCCATCTGAGGTAAAAGAGTGCCAAGTAGCATTTCCCATTTAGTCTCAATACCAGAACTTTATAGAATACACATTTTAGATTCAGTAACTTTTTTACCCTCCAAGTAAAACCTACAAAGTAGCCGACATCAGCCAGCAGTTGGTACAGGACTTAGTAAGTGTAGGGCCCTAACACAGCCCATCACAGCCACCTATTTGTTTTTTCGAGAGAACAATTAGATAAGAAAAATAAACTTTGCTGTATCCCAGGAAGGCCAGACTCACTAATTCACAAGCAGTACAACAGCAAAATTAAACACTGCTTTATGGGCAGGAACAAAGATGAAACAAACTGCCTAAGAAGTCATATGTCAGAAACTCCATGTCAATATAGGTTGCATCAAGGAATTTAGAGTTCCTCCAGGCCTAACCATGTTCCATGTCCCAACTGCCAACACAGGAGTCCTCACTACAAGAGCCCTGACAAGGCATGGTTGTTTATGGGACTGGGAGTTCACACTCATGAAGCAAACCTTTTCACGTCTTGACAGCCTTTATCAGAAAGTTCTGATTTCCTCTTGGAAAGGGAATTTTAATCCTTCCCTGCAAGTACACTTCAAGGCATTTGATATCTGCTATCACACCTTCCCTCATCTTTCTCTTCCAAACATTACTAGTAAATATAACTACTTTCACTGCTTTGGATTTAACAGAGAATCTTTTTCACTTAAAACTGTGGTTAGGCCTAGGCTAAGGTCATAAATAAACTAAGTGTCTATGGTATACTTATGTGATATATAAGTTACTCAACAAACATTATTGCCATCAGAAATGAACACCAAGAATATTTCTCAAATATTTACTTTAGCATGTGCTCATGTTGTAATTTTTACATTATGAAAAGTGTAGGTTAATTTGTTTATTTCTCATAAATCTGTATTTGTGTGTGTATAAAATCCTGTACAGTGAATGTGAATATGACTTTCTGGAAAGTTGTAGACTACATTTAGAATCCCTTTATCCAAAATCAAAATGCTGCTCAGATGAAAGTTTGTTTAACCAACATCTAGGTGCTTAATTTCTTGCTTTACTGGATTTACAAGATTGGGGAAAAAGTCAACATGAGAAATGTAGTTACCTTAAACTGATACATTTGTGTGGCAGTTTATTTTTATAAAGTAGTTTAAAATAGGAATTTAACTGGCAATTGATAACATAGCTTACAGCTTTTTAAAAGACCTTTTAGCCCTGGCTGGTGGGGCTCAGTGGATTGAGTGCTGGACTGCAAAGAGTTGCCAGTTTGATTCCCAGTCAGGGCACAAGCCTGGGTTATGGGCCAGGTCCCCAGTAGTGGGCTCATGAGAAGCAACCACACATTAATATTTCTCTCCCTCTCATTCTCCCTTCCTTTTCCTCTCTAAAAATAAATAAAATCTTTCTTTAAAAAAATTTTTTTAAAACAAAAGACCTTTTAAAGAGATTAAACAAAATTAAATGATTAGATATTGCCTTCAGACTTTATAATAGTACTCTTTAAAAAAATCACAAGGTATGTATAATTTTATAGATGTTTATAGCTGCTTGTTTGTTAAAAGCACTGGTTAAACTTCCTAAGAACAGTTATTTAAATTAAGTCATAGAAGGTGGGATTTCATTTCAAGGAAAGAGATTTGCTTTTGTGATAATAGTATGTTGCACTAAGAAGAGGAAAATGTGGATAGTAAAACCTGTGTTCTATTTCACTTTCCTCTGCTTTTTAGAAACTAGGCTCTTAAACTCATTTTTGTGAAGGGAGAAAAGCAGAAGGGGGATAGAATCACCATAATATTTTATTTATTTTTCTAAAATGTAATAAACTAAAATTTAAAACTGTTTTAAATGTGAATGCTCCCCAGAAGCTTCAAATGCATTTCTGATATATTTAATCTTAAGCATATTTCACATAAATAGATCACCAAGTCATAGGCTTTCAAGATATCAGAGGAGCTGATACAGGTCTAGTATTTCAATAATGTACCAATACCCAAGGCAGATAATATTAATATGAGGAACTTTTTTTTTAAAGAATGAATGAGACTTCATAGCAGATTTTACATTGAATGAGTTTCTTATTTTTGTGATTTTTTTTTCTGAGTGAAGGGAAAGAGAAATGTGTTGCTACTGTCAACATTTTAAAGGTATCCCCAGTCAAGGGAAGACTAAGTGCTTTGTAATAAATAGTATTAAGCAAGTCTGGTTTTGAACAGATTATCTGGAATGACTCATTGGAATGATATAATTATACAAGTAAGCCAAAAACCATGTCAAAGCCTAATAACCAAAGCATTCCATATTTAAAACTTACTCATTATATCATGTTTGGACCTATTTAAACATCTCAACACTGTAAAATAGAGTCGGTATTGTGGCATATGAATAGCTGTTTAATCATAAGTCCAAGTTAGCTTTCTGTTTCTCAGTTTTTCTGAAAGATGTTAAATTTATTCTTATCAGAAGATATCACGGCATGATTTAAGGGAACACTGGTTTTGTGAAGGAAAACCTGAGTTCATCTAAAGCTGTCTCTAGGAATCTTCTCAGATACAGATTAATGTGTATGTGTTTATATCAGCCTTGTATTTCATCTTAGCCATTCTATATTAGAAATTTTAAATATGAGCTTAAAATGTAAATAAATCATTTTGCAAATGTGACTTGTTTTCTATATACCTTGAACTTTTACAAACAGTCTCACTGTATTTATCATTGGTATTTAGTGTGAAAACATCAAAATATTGCACTTAAAATTCTGCAAACACAGAATCTGATCCTCAACTCCAGACTTAATGAATCAGATTATGCATTTTTTAAAAAATCCCCAAATGATGTGTATGTGATTTAGGACCTGATACTTCATTTTTGTCACAGAATTGATAACATTCACACTGGCAAGTTTAGGGTCTCTGTTCTTGTTGTGGTTCATAATTTACTTATAAAATTCTGATTTAACCATAGGCAAGGCCATGCTCGGGATTTTGGGTGCTTCAGAGGTGGCATTATTTCACTTTGCCATCTTCATGGGTGACACAGACTTTTTTAGTTGAGCTGTGCATGAATGATGATGTAAGAACAATTGTAAGCACAAAAAAGTTAACCTGAAAACACATTATTTAATATGCTGAGTACTGAAATATAGTAAAAATAGCAATGTTGCCCAAACTAGACCCACCTTATGAGCCTGGTTTTATTTATTTTCAAAACTTTTAAACCAGACTCATACTGCCTTTATGAGGCAAGAACTATTATCCCCATTTTACAGATGAGAAAACTGCAGCTTAGCAAAGTTGTGCCTTACTCAAGGCCGCACAGCCTGCTCAGTAGGGGGCACAGGACCCAAGGCCCAAGTCCATGTGTACTAATATGTTGCAACAATTGAGGGAGAACTAAGATGGTAGAGGTGTAAGTGGAAGCTACACTAGCTTCCTCCTAGGACAAATCTGGATTACAACTAAATTGCAGAGAAATCATCCTGAATAACCAACCAAACACTCGCTGGAAAAAAGCCTTATAACCAAACACAGACAGAAGAAACTACTTCACCACAACATGACTGGTATAGGAAGCGTGGAGGAGGCATGAGAGGGCTGGCTGGGCTCCCACAGGCAGCAGATGAAGTTCCAGAGGAATATTTCAGCAGCTGGTAGGTTCCTCCTGAGAACTGCGGGGTCTAAGCCGCAAGCTGGACTCCCCAGCCTAGAGTACCAGAGCCAGAAAAGGAATGCAGGTAACATACAGCCGTGAAAAGCAGTGGGATTTCTGTCTGCCAGGGAAAGACAGCTGGAGACACAGACAGCCTCTTAAAGAGCTAGTGCACAAAACTCCATTTGCAGCCACTTACCCTGGGCTCCAGCAGACAGAGGACAGACTAGACTAGAGATGCATGAGGAGAGTCGGGTTGGTGGCTCTGGAGGTAGAACTGAAGGAACAGCCACCAGGATCCCTGTGCTGAGTCCTGGGCTAGATGACTTGGAGTGGGGCAAGGGCTGCTTGATCCCGAGTTATCCCTCCCAAGTTGTTATCCACCACATATGAATGTGGGACAAGCCTGTTCCTCATCTCCACTCCTCCTACCAGTCTGGATAGATGTGGTTTCTTTAATTCCATAGCTGTCAGACTTCGATTTAACTCGATTTATGACAGTTCTGAGTGATGGCTGTTCTACAATTTAGTTGTATTTTGATGTGGTTGTGTGAGGAGGCCAGCCGTATTTGCCTGTGCTGCCACCTTGACAGAGTCTAATATAGGAAAATATTGTGAACAACTATATTCCAACAAACTGGACAAGTTGGACAAATGGATACATTCCTAGAAACATACAATCTTCCAAAAATAAATCACATAGCATCAGAGAATCTGAATAGACAAATTATACTTAGTGAAATTGCAATTGAAACACTAATCAAAACTCCTAACAAACAAAAGTACAGGATGGGATGGCTTCACAGGTGAATTTTACCAAACATTCATAGAAGAACTAGCACGTCTCCTTCTTAAACGATTTCAAAAATCCAAGAGGAGGGAGGCTTTCAAGACCATTTTACAAATTCAGCATTATCCTAATTCCAAAACCAAATAAAGACACTACCAAAAAAGAAAATTATAGGCCAATATCCCTGATGAACATAGATGCTAAAATCATCAACAAAATATTAATAAACTAAATAGAGCAATGCATCAAAAAGATCATACACTATGATCAAATGGGATTTATCCCAGGACTGCAAAGTTGGTACAACATTCATAAATCAATGAGTGGGATTCACCACACAAACAAAATGAAGGTTAAAAACTACATGATCATATAAATAGATGCCAAAAAGCATTTGATAAAATCCACCACCATTTATGATAAAAACTCCCCACAAAATGAGAATAGAGAGAACATACCTAAACATAAAAAAGGCCATACATGACAAACTCACTACCAGCATCATACTCAATGGGTAAAAACTACAGCATTCCCCTAAGATTGGGAACAAGACAGGGATGTCCACTTTCACCTCTCTTATTCAACATAGTACTGGAAGTCCTAACTGCAGCAATCAGACAAGGAGATAAAAGGCATCCAAATTAGAAAGGAAGAAGTAAAACTGTCTTCATTTGCAGATAACTAGATACTGTACATAGGAAACCCAAAAGATTGCACCAAATAAACTACTAAAACTGATAAATGAATTCAGCAAAGTAGCAGGATATAAAATTAATACCCAGAAATTAGTTGCATTTTTATATGCCAATAATAAACTAACAGAGATATTAAGAAAATCCCATTCACAATTGCTTAAAAATAAACAAAAAACCCTAGGAATAAACCTAACCAAGGATGTAAAAAACCTGTACTCGGGAAATAATAAGACACTGAAGAAAGAAATTAAAGAAGATATAAATAAGTGGAAGTGCATACTGTGTTCATGGATAGGAAGAATTAACATCATGAAAATGTCCAGCTAGCCCTGGCTAATGTGGCTCAGTGGATTGAGTGCTGGCCTGCATTACAGGGTAAGTTACGGTACACACAACAGGATGAATGAATCTGAAAACAATTACTTCTAGTAAGAGAAATAAGAACAAAAGAGTACATACTGTATAATTTCATTTATATAAATTTCAAGCACCTGAAAACTAATCTATATGACATAAAACAGATTAAGATGGGAGGTTGTGGGAAAAGGGAGATATAAAAGAGGACAAGAAAATTTTGGGGGTAATGACTGTTAATTATCTTGATTGTGGTGATGGTTTCTCAGGTTTTATAGATGTCAAAAACTTAACAAATTACATGCTTTAAATACATACACTTTATTGTATGTCAATTATACCTCAATAAAGCCATTAAGAAAAAAAAATGAAAGGGTAACCTGATAGAAATTTGCATTAAAATGAAGATGGAAAAAGAATGAGGAAGATTGTTGATCATGATTGGTGTTCAGATGTCTGCGTATTAATCTATATAGTATGATATTTCTATTTCTTTGCTATAATTTTCCCTATTGCTACTCTCCTTTTGGTCACAAAATAACATACACTTAGTGAGTTGCCCTTTTAGTATGAGATAGAAGGAATTTCTGATATCTTCACACCTACTACTTGATGCTTTTTTAACTCCAAAATACATTGATACGATACTCCACCAAACTCAGAGGGCTCAAAGTGAACTTATGCAATTCTTTTTTTAAAATATCAGGTAAAATTTTTTTTCAGTGACTTCTTACTTGATTGAAATTCATCAACATTGTTAATGTATACTTTTGTGGATCTATCAGGTTCAGGATACTTGGTGTGAGGGAGGTAGAGGACATATTCTATATCCTAGCAAAGTTTACAGACTACTTATGTGAAAAAGAATGTAAATATAAAGCAGAGATTAAAAACAGATTAAAACACTGCTGATGGGAAATTTAGTAATCAAAACCTTGAAACTATTTGCAAACTCACTGCATTAGTTTTCTGCTTAACAAATTACTACAAATTTAGTGGCATAAAACAACACAAATTTATGACTTACCTTTCTGGAGTTTAGAAGTTCAAAATCAGTCTCACTGGGCTAAAGTCCAAGTGCTGCCAGGACTGGTTATTCTGGAGACTGTGAGAGGAGAATTTTCTTGACCTTTTTAGCTTCTGGAGGCTACTCATGTTCCTTAACTCATGGCTTCTTCCTCACATCGCTCCAACTTCTATTACCACATTGCCTATTTCTTTCTGTATAAGAACCCTTGTGATTACATTGGGCCCACCTGGAAAACACAAGATAATTTCCTCATCTTGATCCTTAAGTTAATCACATCTGCAGAGTCCCTTTTACCATGATAACATATTCATAGGTTCTGGGAACTAGGTCATGGACATCTTTGGGGTGCCATTATCTAGCCTACCTCATTCTTTGACTCAGAGGTTCTTCTAAGTTTTCAATCCAAAGTAAGTGTGCTCAGAAATTCAACTATAAAAATATTCACCCAAGGAACCAATAATCCTGGAAAAAGGAATTTCTCCACATCCATAACAAAAGCTACAGTGATTCTCCTTTATTTGGAACATTCTAGCTGCAGATCATTGTATTACACTCAGTAGTGTCAGTTGTTCAAATATTAGTTATTAATATTACCATTAGAATTCAACAAAATTTGGAGTTTAGGTGGGAGCAGGGAAAGTAGGTTGAAATTCGTTTTTTCCCCCTACATTTTTTCATGGTAATCCCAAATCAGAGACGTCATCAAAGTTGTCACTGGAAAGATCAATGATACTATAATTGAGAAAATTGTCTTTATTGAGAGAGATGATCAATTCAGTTATATTAACTAATCGTGTATGAGATAACCAGGCCCTCACATGCAATTCTGTACATGCTTTAAATTTGGAGGAGACTATGATGGAAATTCTGAACACCAGTGTGTTTAGAGGCCTAATGGCACTGTGAGTTTAACAGGGAAGCACATCAGTAAGTATAATATTTGAATGCTACTACTGAGTGATTTGAAATAGAGTTCTAGGAATTCATAGGCCTCTATGGAAAACATAAGGAAAAAATCTGTTATTTATATGTCTTTTATTTATACTAACCTTTCCTCTTCCTTTTCTACTAATTTCTGGGACATTCCCTTTATCCTTTTTCAATGGCTCATGGTTTGTTTTTACCTTTTGCCGTATCTTCTGACACGTTGCCTTCACATTACTTAATTTTCTCAATTGCATCACTTCCACCTCTACTCCAACAACCGGCTAATGTGGTCACACCTGGTAATTTATCATTTAAAACTCCTGAAATTCCTCTCTGACCACAACCTCCTGTTCATGCCCTCCCATTTCCTCACTCCACTAAATCTGTTCTTTGTCTACATTGTTATTTCTGGTTCCTCAGTCCTGATCAGATAAACAGCATTGCCAGCCAAACACAAAGGATCTTGATATTTAATGTCCTGTTCAGACCTGCTTTGACTAAAAGCATAATTTGCGTTAAGTTTTTATAGATAATAAACTCTTTAAAATAAAAAAAATTAAAGAAGTATTTGACATGGGAAAACACAAGGCAAAGTCTGATTTCTTTAAAATCTTAATTCACACAATTGTCTAGTTTTCTCTATATTAAAATGGATTTAATGCTTACTACCAGTCCATTTTCAACTGCTCCTCCAATCCCACCGAGTTTGCTGGATTTCATTCTCAAGTAGGTCTTTTCAGAAGGGCCCACAATACTGTATTCTCCCAAGTTTTTCATATTTTACTGCCTTTCATTTTTCCTTGAATCTTCAACCTTTATTACCTTCTTAATCTGTTCCAAACTGTAGAGGAAAATCCCATCTTAAATTCCATCTTTTCCTAGGTGCTTCCTTCCAGAGTCCACTTAATCCTATTCCAATCTAGATTGACTGAGTTCCAGATGTACAGTTGTGGTACTGAGACTTAAATTCATTACTTGCTTGCGTTAGATTCACTATTTCTTTAATCCCTATTTCCCTGCTTTTGTTTTGTTTGTTCTTTGTGTATAGGAGAGTTTATTCTCTTATTTTGTTAGGAATTTTGTGATAATTTACTAGGATTGGGTATATGAAAACCATACTTTCTGAGTTCCTTCATGTTCAAAAATGTCTCTACTCTCCCCTTCCTTTTGACTGATGTTTTAGATGGATATGGAATCGTAAAATAAAACTGGTTTTCCTTCTTTTATCTGAAGGTATTGTTCCATTGTCTTAGAGCAGTCCTTGTTGATGAAAAACCTGATGCTAGTCTGATTCTCATTCCTTTATAATTGGCCTTTGCTTTCACTTAAAGAGAAGCTTTTCAGACCTTCCTTTAATCCTTGATGTTCTGAAATTTCACAATGTCATACTGAGACGTGAATCTTCTTTTCACTATTTTTTAGGGGCACTTGAGATATCCTTTCAGTTGAGAAATTATTTTCCTTCATTTTTGAAAAAAAATCTTGTGTTTTTTGGGGGAGTGATGTTCTCTCCATTTGCTCTATTATCTCTTTCTAGAATTCACATTTTCAGGATATTGGGCCTCTTATATAGAACTCTTTCTTCCTTTCCCTTTTATTTCCCATTTCTGTCTTTCTGTTATGTTTTCTGGGAGATTTGCCCGACTTTACCTTCCTTTCTTCTGAATATTTTATTTGGCAACCCCTGTCTTTAAATAGTAGGAGCTCTTTACTGCTCTCTGATTGTTTCTTTTTTTTATAGCATCCTTTTGTTGATTTATGGAGGCAATATCTCCTCTCAAATATCTCTGTTGATGGTAATAAGTGTTGGTGCTTAAAGTATTCATCTATTTTCTGAATTATTTACTTCCTTTGGGGTCTTATTTTTCTGTTTATATGCTGTCTCTCATGTTGCAATTTTTCCTAAAATTTCTAGTGATGCTTGGTTGCACATTTATATTTAAGAATGATATATTAAAAAAGAAAAACACTGAGGAGTCTGTGTGAAGGATCAGGGCCCATTGCCTGGCAGGCTTCTCTATGAGATGAGTTGGCTGTTTTGCTGTAGGACCTGCAAATGTAAGAACGCAAAGACCTTTGTTGTAGGGCCATTTTATTTCTCCAGAAAAGAACCCAAATATCCTCTTTCTGTGGGATAGGACCTAGCTGCCTGAAATTCTAGGGGCAGGAAGAAAAGGGATGAAATTTGGACTTTTAATTAATGTCTATTTTCATCTCCACACTTCTTTCCTACCTTCCATAATTAAACTAGGTGTTTGTGAGGCCCAACTGTTTCCCGGGTCTATTGGCTGTATGTGTGTCCACATGAACCTCAATATTTTAGGCAGCAGCTACTTCCATCCTATTTCTTCTGTTCTCTTCACCTCTTTTCAGTCTCACCTCGATCCCATTACTCTCTAGTTGCAATTCATTAATATCATGCCCACCGAGGGCTCATATTTTGTTCCCATAATATTTATGAGCTTATTTCCCTTTTATTCTTTCTTTGTCAATTAAGTGGTGTTCCAAGAGGGAGAGGAGATATATTTACATGGCCATCCTCCATATAGAACAGGACATTTCCTTTTTCCCCTTAATCCTTGGTATGTTGGTCTAACAATAAGAATTCTATTTAATTCTTGAGAAAGAGGAATTTCTTTCTCTCTCTTGAGAAAATATTTCAAACAACGTATTTTTCATTCCCTCCTTCCCCATAAATCATGTTTACCTTGCACCCTGAGGCTAAAAGCTTATTGTTACCAAAGAAAAGGGTCAGTAGAGCCACCAAGAAAACAACCGAGAAGATAGGGAAGAGATAATGCAGAGTAAGCTTCCTGATGTCATGACCTGGAAATAGAGCATTGGGTAGACTGAGCAGATAAAGTAGGTCCCAATTTCCATTTAGGACTCTTGAAAAATCATCTTTGCAGGGAACCTCTACATCAGCTCAGAATGGCCACTGCAAAAGAGAAATAGCAGCGTGACTGACTTAGACAAGGAGTAGACGTGGTGTTTCTGAAGATCCCTTGCCTCCCATGTGGTATAGAAAGTCATGCAGATGTTTCCACATTAGATATATATTGGTAGACACCTTATAATAAGAGCCCTCAGTAAATTTTTACTGAATTCTAAAAAAAAAAAATGTTAATGTCAGCCAAGTAAAAATTGATAATTGCAAAGAGTAGTTAAATGTAAAGTTGAAAGTGGCTGAAGGTAAGACCCAGTTTTAGAAGTAACCTAAAAGTTTCTAGGGCTAGAGAGGCAGATATAGAAAGGCTTGTAAGGACAGCCAACAGAAGTCAAAGGGTAGCATTGCCAAGAATAAAAAGACTCATTTTGGCCAGCTGTCAAGGTTTCAGAGGACTTCCAAATCCAGGTAATAACAACATATACGAACAAGTGCTAAGCTTAAGGACACCAAATTTCCCAGCTTGACTCTTTTTGATTAGACTTGTGATACTAATTCTCTACATTACTTGGTGGTTGTGGTGGTGCAGTGGGAACAACTTAGTTGTTCCATTTGGTTCTTTCTGGGACAACCCTTTATTAGATAATTCACCCTTTTAAATGTTATATGATTCTAGCAAGAGAAAGTAAAAATAGCATAAGAACCTAGCCTCTCTTTGAAAGCAGTGGTCAGGCATGAAATTTTATTTTATGGTAATGATGATTTTATATAATACTAATATGCTAACACTTTCTTTAGGAGTTTTTAAATAAAAATATACCAATAAAGATCACTATTTTTAAAGAAGGGAAATCATCATATGCTTATTGTCCTACTTGGTGTATTTCCTTCTGCCTATGTGGCACGAAACTGTTGGGCTAAAAGAAACCGTGGAATTTAGTTACTCCGATTTCTTCATATTCAGATGAGAAAACTAAAATCTAGAGAGCTGTGAGGTTAGATCAGAATAATACTTTATTACTTTCTTTAAAACATTTTAACATTAAATTTTTAAAAAATGATTGTCGATAAGACGTGAATAACTCCCTAATCGATGATTTTCTCCACTGAAAACACAACTGCAAGGGGAAAAATATCTTTATTATGTAATATGGCATTAGCCTTATTGAGAGCAATGTCTGAAGAATTATAGCTGCAAAATCTGGATTCCTAAAAAACTCCCAGAAGTCCAGGAATTTCTAGAAAACAGATGTAAATACAAAGCATCTATATTTAAGGATTTGGATTTGAAGTTCACATGTTACTATGTATTGCTACTGCTTATGCTGTCTGCACATTGTTGATTCTGTAATGTACCCTTCTTGATAAAAAGGCAAATTATAGCTCTTAAAAAGAGCGCCTAATTGAGGCTTTCTCTCTGCTGCAATTCAAATAAGTGAAATAGCATTGAAAAGGGGAGTACTTTGTAAGGAACATGGATGATTTTCAAAACAACTGTGTTAGAAACACTCTGGACTCATGTTAGAAGGATCCTTAATGTGCCATAGCAGAAAAAGTCTCAAAAGAAAGAATACTCCAGTTCTGAGACTAGTCTCCCACTAACAAGGAATATAATCTGAGGCAAATACTTAATTTTTCTAGTTTTGTTTTCACATCAGTAAAATGAGGTTAGCGTAGCTAATCTCAGAAATCTTTTCCCATTATAAAATTCTATGATTCTGTGAAATGTATCCTGTATTTCAGCCTGTGGGAAAATCCCAGGTGTGAAGAGGTGGTTTTATTAACAGTGTCCTAAAATCCTTTTGTTCACTTATCCTTCTGAGGTTAGCCCTGGGCAGAAACCTGGCACTTCATTGGCACCTCCTTCCCTCCTTCATCTCCCACCTTCTTACCCTATCTATAACAAAACCTCATTGTCTCTTCATTTATATTTCATCACTTTTTCTTTTCCATCCACACTACCAGTAGTTTAGTACTGGTCCTCATACCTGACCCACAGGAACAACTAACTGCTTTTCTAATGTTCCTTTCAGAGTACAATCTGCTATTCCATTGAGTGCCATTCTGTTCTGTTAAGATTGATATCCCCATGGGTGTAATCCTTGCATTCTCTCTCTATATATATATTCAATCTGTCAGCAAATCCTGTTGGCTGTCTTTAAAATATGTCCAAAATCTGACCACTGATCATCATCTCCACTGCTGTTACCCTGGTCCAGGCCAGCAATAGGTTCTGACTGATCTTCCTCAGTTTTACCCTTGTTCCCATTCAGCCTGTTCTCAACACAGCATTCAAAGCGATCCTATCAAAACATTAAGTTACATCATACTTAAAGTGAAATTTCTCACAGTGGTCTACAAGGCCCTAGGTGCCCTAGTCATTGTTACCTAACTTCATTTCCCACTGCCGTCCTCTGCTCCAGCTACACAGACCTTCTTTACTTTCAAGCTCCCAGAAACATGGAAACTTGTGATGACTCTGCACTTGCTTTCTGCCTGGAATACCAGATAGCTGCATTACCAATCTCCTCACTTTGTCATTTAACTGCACTGTCTCCTTCTCTGGTCATTCTATCACACTGTCTAAAATCCAAAACCCTCTTTCCCTTGATTTGTTTTCACCTCAAGCACTTATTACTATGTAACATAGTATGTTTTTTTTTAATTTTCCTTCTTTATTATCTCTCTTCCCCACAAGAGTAAGGAATCTTGTCTGTTTCACTTAATGCTATACCCCAAGCACCTAGAGCAGTGCTTAGCATAGTGGGTGCTCCATAAATTTTTGTTGCTTCTGGAATGAACTGAGAGTTCTGTACCAAGGGAGTGGAACAGATTGCAAAGAAGGAGACACACTGGATACAATGTCTTGTTTGTTCATGGCAAAACAAGACTTGACCATCATCCTAATGTGTACAGTAAAAAAAAAAAATTTACTGTCTATTGTTTTATGTCTCTTCTAAGATGTTCTTTTTTATTTTAATTATTATTTTTAAAACAATTTATTTATTTTTAGAGAGGGAAGGGAGGGAAAGGGAAACATCAATGTGTGGTTGCCTCTTGAGCACCTCCTACTGGGGACCTGGCCCACAACTCAGGCATGTGGAATTGAACCGGCAACTGCTTGGTTCACAAACTGGCGCTCAATCCACTGAGCCACACCAGGCAGGGGTCTTGTAAGATGTTCTTGAGCTCAAAGGAAACGTTCTCCGTTATCAGACTTGATTTGGTCACTGGAAGCTGGATCCCATCATATCTTCCAAATGTTACCCAAATTTGACAGCTCTGCTAAGTTATAAAGAAGAAACTAAGGTCCACTATAGATTTAAATTGCCAGAACTTGACCTTTAATGCTCAAAATCCTCAAAATTGTAAGATTGTAATATTTCACTCCAAAAGAAAGTATGTGGCTATTAAGTATAATGATAATGATTAAGTAAAATTTGCTAACATCAAATTTATCTTAGTAAGATGTAGTAGAAACTCCATTTTACCCCTCAGTTTTTCCTTTATTAGCAAGATGCACTCCCTGGCACACAGGAGTTTATAGATTTATATTTCGTTTGTATTGAACGGGTCAATGTTTTCAACAAAAAGAGACATCTAGATTTTTTTGGTGCAGCACTGGTCTGGGGGTTGTGGTCCTTCAACTGTATTCGCATTCTGCGTTATGAGCGACCTGTATTTATTTACTAGCCCCATGAAACTCCAATGGGGCGTCTGCCCTCAAGGATGATGACGGGAACGCGTCTCTGGGGGCGTCACCGACTCAAAGTACTGAGGGAAAAACATTTGTGGGAATAGGGGGCTCCACTGCGTGAGCTCGCGACCTCCCGCGCTCAGTGTGGCCGACTTCGTTCCTGTCCTTTCCGGCCCTCGGGACATCCTTCTCGCTGAGGAGACGTAAAGGCGGCTGCTGCTCCTCGAGGCCCACTGAGGGGCCAACCCGTTAGCTGAGAGGCGCCCCACATCCTTCAGTCAGAGCCGGGTTCTGGCTGCAGTGGAGGAGGGGCGACAGCGCCAATAGCGCTGCGTCGAGTTTCCCAGAATCCCCAGCGGCAGCGGGGAAAGTTTACAGGACGTAGGCGGCGGCGGTAGCTGTAGCGGTTATTCGGCGGCCCGCGGCGGATCATGGCCCTGGCCACTTGTCCCTGGCCTCCCCTCACGGAGTCCTCGGGCTGCGTCACTGAGCGGGCAGACTTCCGGGAAGGAACTGACAAGCGACTGAGCGGCGGCTGGCGCGCTTAGCGCCCCGAACATGCGGCAGTCCCTGCGGGCGACCCCGGGCTGCGGAGAGGCGGCGGCGGCGGCGGCTCGGGAGGGAAGGCGGCGGCGGCGCCGGCGGAGGTGGCGGCGAGAACGACCGGCGCCCGGCTCGGAGCCCTAGGGAGCCGCGGTCTGGGGCCTCGTCGACCAGAATGCTGTCCCGAAAGAAAACGAAGAACGAAGTGTCCAAGCCTGCCGAGGTGCAGGGGAAGTACGTGAAAAAGGAGACGTCCCCTCTGCTGCGGAGTGAGTGTCGGGCAGGGCGCACTCCTACCTGTCCTGGGCGGCCAGGGCTACCCGCTCCTTTTCATTCCTACTGATCTCTGTGAAATATTTTTTTTTTACTTTACTTGTTTTGTTTAAATCTCATTATGCCTGAAGTCATGTTTGTTACTTGAAACGGACAAAGACTAAGAAACTTAAGTTAGTTCCCCCCTTAGCTGAACCCCCCACTAAAAATAACAAACTTCCCTGTCCCCTTACGGCAGAATGTTATTGGTTTTACTGGAAGAAAGAGGTTCTTTAGGAAAAATTTAAATTACTGAGTAAAAATGATTGGACGGGGCCACTTTTTTTCTCTTCTAGATACGCCCAGATATGCCTTGTGTTTGCAAATATTGCGGGTGTCACCCGCCCATGCTGGAAGTTGTGCGAACTCTTGGCTACAATTCCTTAGCTCTGCTGCTGGATGCAGACGCGAGGAGGTGAAAGCTGACCGTCGCTATCGTAGCCGCTACCCAAAGCATCATCAGTCTTAGATTTCAGGATAGAGGAACCACAATCCTGTGTATTTGGCTACATTCATGAGAAGTTCTTAAAATATAAATCCCCAAGGACTCCCAAAAGATAAAGTACTCGGAATGGTTTCTGTCATATTTTAGGGGAAATTACCAAAAGTTTTTTTTCTTTTAACTTCAATAAGATATATTTCTGTCGCCCCACTCCCGCACCTTTTTTCTCTTCAGTTTAAGTGACACTGGTTTTCCAGCTGAATCTTTTAAATTTTTAACTGTTGTTATCTTTAAAATTTTTCAAACTTGCTATGTATTTGGAACATTTCAGAGGTAAAGAACTAATATTTTGGTGCTCATACTGAGTGCTGGCCCTTTGTGTAAGTTTCCTTCTCGGAATCTTGTAGTAATCTTGTGACTTAACCATTACCTCATATTTTAATTGGAAAAGCTGTTCATAGAGATTCTTAGTGTTTGCCCATGATCACACAGAAAGGGGTGGAGACCATGTTTTTCCATTATAATCACATCAACGTTCCAGATTTAACCTTGCATTTGCTATACTTTCTTATAGCACAACAAAGTAGATTAAACAGGTATACCAGTAACCAGAAACTTGATTTTTTAACTTTTTTAATGGTACATCTTTAAATTACATGTTCTCTTACATTTTTGGCAAAGTTTACTATAGATAGCTTGCAGTTTGCTGCAAATAAAGTTTATTAAACATTGCTTGAAATCATGAAATATTTTTGGCATATCTTTAAGCAAATAACTTGATATAATATTTTGTTTTAGCTTTTGTTTCATCAGTTGTTGAGCCTTGTTTATTTGGATATTAATTTCTGTCTAGAGTTTGCTTTTGAAGCTTATTGAGTGCTCTCAAATACTGTTTGCTTAATGATCTAATAAAGCAGTTTCCAAATCCAATTTTTTGCTTTTTTTTTTTTTTTGATGAGAAAGGAAAACACCGATTTTTGTTGTTGCACTTGATGCATTCAAGGGTTGATTCTTGTATGTGCCCTGACCAGGTATCCAACCTGAAACCATGGCATATCAGGAGGACACTCCAATAAACGGAGCTAGCCTGCCAGGGCTAAGGTTATTTTGCTTTCTAAGCTGGAATGTCCAAGCTATTTAAGTTCTGTGTTCTGAAATACTGTATCTTGAAAGCCATTGCTTTATGACTCTATTTTGATTTATAACTACTTCCTTTAAAGGAGCCATAGTTTCAGGCTTTACATTTCTTGAACTAGTTCAGCATTATGTACTGTTACGAAATGAGATCTTTTTAATTTTCATAGCTAAATTTTTGGGTTTCTCTTTTGATTACTGTACTAGTATTATTTAATTCCAGGAAGGAAGACCAGGTTAATAATTTAAAAATCTTTTTAAAGGAATCCACCTTTATACGTTTGGGAATAGCATTGTCTTCTATTTTATTTTTGAAATTGTGTTTGCTTGAAGAAGGACTTTGTGGAATTTTCAATATGAGGTGAAAGCAACAAAACAAACTATAATTTTAAATTATGTTGGTAACTGTTAGATTGTTTTCTATTTTTACACATGTATTCATGAGTATTTAATCTGTATTTCATAACTAAGCATATTGATATTTCATCATAAAGTGTATGGAAGTATGCCGAATATAGTTGATTTTATACATTATACAACTTATAAATTTATTCAAGTGGAAGAATATTAATCAGCCTCAATTTTAAAATACCCAAGTACTATTTTCTTTTTTCTTTTTCTCATTTAACAATTACTTTATTTTTTATAACTTTTTTTTTATTATTGTTCAAGAACAGTTGTCTCCACTCCCCCCCACTCCCCCCTACCCCAGCCATCCCCACTTCCCACCTTTGATCCTACCTACCTGCTACCTGTCGCCTTTGGTTTTGTCATGTATCCTTTATAGGTGTTCCTGAAAACCCTTCCCCCTTAAGTACTATTTTAAATAAAATTTTTAAATTGTGTTTTCTTTAGTCCATTGAAACTTTGCAGTGATAGATGTAAATGAACAACTTTTAAAAAGTATAATGATTGAAGTGGTCATTTTATTATTTGTTTCATTATAGATCTCATGCCTTCATTCATCCGGCACGGTCCAACAATTCCAAGACGAACTGATATCTGTCTTCCAGATTCAAGCCCTAATGCCTTTTCAGCTTCTGGAGATGGAATAGTTTCAAGAAACCAGAGTTTCCTTAGAACTCCAGTTCAAAGAACACCTCATGAAATAATGAGAAGAGAAAGCAACAGATTATCAGCACCTTCTTATCTTGCCAGGAGTCTAGCAGATGTCCCTAGGGAATATGGCTCTTCTCAATCATTTTTAACAGAAGTTAATTTTGCTGTTGAAAATGGAGACTCTGGTTCCCGATATTATTACTCAGATAATTATTTTGATGGTCAGCGAAGGCGCCCACTTAGAGATCATACACATGAAGATTACAGATATTATGAATACAACCACGATCTCTTCCAAAGAATGCCACAGAATCAGGGGAGGCATGCTTCAGGTAACTTAAAATTAGACCTACTACATTAGGCTTATTAACACTTAATTTAAAAGATACTCTTTTCTGGATTTTCTTGGGAAGCCAATAGATATTCCTAGAAAAATACTTATTTATTGTGCCAGTCTTGCTAAGCCAGCTTGCAGGTAATTATTAACCTACACTGAGGGAAAGGATTTTACGTTCATTTATTTTATTAACTCAATTTACAAAAACTTGGTACTTATTTGAAGGCTATCTTGACTGTTAACAGTATGAACGTTGAAAACCTAGATAATTAAAAAGTCTACAGTTAGATTGAATCTAGGTTTAGTTGGTAGAATGGGAAGGTTAGGGTTTGAAAGAAACTGCACTTAAACCGAGGAAAGGCAAGGCAGATAGGAAGAATTGGGCACAGTGGATGATTCCATGGGCAAATGCATCATTACTTAGCTAGAACCTGCACTGTTTCTCTTAACAAAACTGTTTTTGTAGTTCAGTAATTACTTCCCAAGTTGGTCAGACAGAATTGTGAAATAGTTAATTGTGTGTTAAGCATGTCTTTTTGTTTTCTGAAATGGGTGAAATTATTAGTCATAAATTTCTGAAATCTTTCTATATTTACTGACTTGAATATACTTACACAAGCAGAAGAGATAGGAAAAATGCACAGTTCATTTTAGTCCTAGAGTACTGGAATACACCATGATATTTTCTTTTTTTGCGTTGTTATAATTAAAATCTGCATAGTTTCGTGTCTGTTTCTTTCTTCAATTAGTTTCTTAATGTAATAGAGTATTTATGAGTAGTTTCAGTGACTCTGTAAACTTCTGTTTGGTGGCTAATATTTTAAATGTTAATGAAGACCTGACCTAGGCTGGGGATATTTGGAAAGGGGGAAGTGGGACACATCTGCTTTGATGGAACTTATGTACTAATGGGGATATAAGGTTGAGGGAAAGAGAATAGTCATATATGATTAGTGTAGCACCAGGCTGTATATAGGAGGAGCTCCAAAAATAAATGGTTGAGTAAGTGAATGAATCCAGAGATTTCAAGTCTGGAATCTTAAGACAGTTTTGGTAGCTAATGGGTAGCAGGAATTGTAATTTATAACAGTCTGTTTTATTAATACAAATTATTGTTCTTCACACTCACCTTACCCATGTGTATTTATATTGCAAACATCACTGATAGCTCATAACACTTTTCTGCCTGAACGTAAGTATGAAGAATTAGTAATACCAAGTTAAAACCTTGTTTTAAAATTCTTACTCCCCAAATATCATTGAGAAAATACTTTAAGAAATAAATTTCTGCCCTGGCAGGGTGGCTCAGTTTGTTGGAGCGTTCTCTCATGCACCTAAAGGTTGTGGATTTGATTCCTGATCAGGGCATATACATAGGTGGTGGGTTCGATCCCTGGCGGGGTTTCAGGGCACATATCTACGTTGTGGGTTAGATTTCTAACCCACTCCTTCTGATCGGGTGCATGTACAGGAGGCAACACATTAATGTTTCTTTCACAGGTCTGTCTGTCTGTCTCTCTCTCCCCCCCTCTCCTTCTCTTGCTCCCTCTCTCCTTTTCCCTCCTCCCCCTTCTTTCTCTCTAAATCAATAAACATATCCTTGAATGAGGATTAAAAAAGAAAACAATTTCTACTGATCCTCTCTTAGGAGCAGTCTGACAGTTTTTCTAATGACAAACTTTAAAACAATTTTTTATTTGGGATTTAGAAATAAAATGTAAGTTAATTAGATACTTTGTAAAATTAACAAATGTCATTTTTAAAAAAATCCTCACCGGAGGATATATTTATTGAGTTTAGAGAGAAACATTGATGTGAAAGAAACATGGATTGGTTGCCTCCCACATATGCCTGAAATGGGATAGAACCTCCAACAGAGGTATGTGACCTGACCAGGAATCAAAACCTTTTGGGGAATGGACCAATGCTTCAACCAACTGAGCCACTGCCAGGGCAACAGTGTAATTTTTTTTTAAATTTTTTTCTTTTAGATTATTCAGTACAGTTTCTATCTTTTATTCCCATTCCAGCCCACCCACCTATCCCTCCCCATCTCCTTTCCATTTCCAAGCCCCGTAGTTTTGTCCATGTGTCCTCTATATTTGTTCCTGTAAACCCTTCCCTTCTCCCCTGAAATTCCCTCCCCTCTCCCCTCTGGTCACTGACATCCCGTCCTCCATTTCAGTGTCCTTTGTTATATTTTACTTGTTTCTTTGTTTTGTTGTTTAGGTTCCTGTTAAAGGCAAGATCATATGGT
>CM052538.1:158654166-158687953 GCA_028533065.1 Trachops cirrhosus | reverse complement strand
TTCCAAGCCCCGTAGTTTTGTCCATGTGTCCTCTATATTTGTTCCTGTAAACCCTTCCCTTCTCCCCTGAAATTCCCTCCCCTCTCCCCTCTGGTCACTGACATCCCGTCCTCCATTTCAGTGTCCTTTGTTATATTTTACTTGTTTCTTTGTTTTGTTGTTTAGGTTCCTGTTAAAGGCAAGATCATATGGTATTTGTCTTTCATTGCCTGGCTTATTTCGCTTAGCATAATGCTTTTCAGCTCCATCCATGCTGTTGCAAAGGGTATGAGCTCCTTTCTTTCAGCTGCATAGAATTCCATTGTGTAAATGTACCGTAGTTTTTTGATCCATTCATTTACTGATGGGCACCTGGGTTGTTTCCAGCACTTAGCTATTGTAAATTGTGCTGCTATGAACATTGGGGTGCATCAACAGTGTAATTTTTTTTTAAAAATTGCATGTATTGCAGAAGTTATATGTGCTTGAAAAATTTAATTTATATGAGGGCAATAAGATTAAATGTTCTAATTTTTAGGGGAAAAAACAGTATTTTGAGGGAGTTTCTTAAGTGGCAATGAAGGATTAATAACTAATTACTAACCAAACAAAAAAAGCCTAACAACTGTCTTTTTCCAGAGGGGAAAAATGTGAATATGAAACAATAGCTGGAAGTTTCTTGAATTCATCTTGAAAAGATTTGAAATTTACTATATTTTCAAGATTTATGCTGGAGAGCAAGGAATTTGAATGAATTGAAAGGATAAAGTAAGTTTGTGGGAGGGTAAGGATGTAACATAGTCAGATTTATTTACACAGGCTTTAAATTTTTATTGCTGTTACTAATATATTGGGTTGGCCAAAAAGTCCACACGCTTTTCTTCCATAAAATAAAGGACACAGTTTTCATTTTCACCAATAACTTGATTGATTGGGATATGTTGAATATGTCAGCTATCTCCCATGGGCTGTAACGATTATTCTCAATTAATGTCTTGATTTAATTGCTGTCAGCTTCAACTGATCTACATGACCACAAAGTATCATCCAGCAAGAAATTTCCCAACACGAAACCTCACAAACCGCTTTTGACACGTTCGATCAGTTACAACACATTCTCCATACACTACACAAATATTTTTTTGTATTTCAGTTGTGTTTTTACCTCTCTTGAAATAATAAAAGCATAATATGCCAAAAATGTTATGTATATTCTTCCATCTTCGATATTAAAATGGCTATACAAAGATTCACTAATTTTGATAAGTTTTTATTTAAATGCACAGCTGATATGACACCTGTAACAAAACAATCTAACAAAATTGTTTCAATGAAGATAAAGACAGCTAAGTATTACTAGAGTCATCTTACAGAAAAAACCAAATGAACTTTTTGGCCAGCCTGATAGTAAGCATAAAACATTTATGGAAGGATAGTAGTAATTCCTGCCAATTAGTTACTATTTAGACTTTCCAGAACACCTATCTCAAGGGTTAAATTCATCTTACTGTATTTAGCAGAAGCATAAAAACAAGTTGTATAGTGTCTTAAAGGGTTTTAGGGTCTAGCAAGTTCTATGTTTAGCTGTAAAATTTGACCTTTAACATTTTGGGCAACATATCAGGCACTTACTGTATGGCCAAAGGAAGGAATCCTGCTGTTAACAGGAAGTCTTTAGTTAGAATACTAAAAGCAGATTAATTTCCGTTGTTTTGCACTTAAGTATTTTAGTTTTATACAGTTTTAAGTAACAGACTTTAAAAGTTATTTTTAAAGACATCAGGTTATAAAAATAAAAATGGAAAGTGTCAGCCTTTATAAACACTGGAGTTTCTGTTTATTCCAGGATATTCATAAATATTAAGTGAACCATAATCATCTTTTAAGGAGGGGTATTAATCTTTAAGAATATAACTTTATTTTATAGTTATTTTGCAGAGGAGGCAGTTGGCTTGATCCAGTACTTGGATCTCTTTATCAACACCATGATAATAATGTGGGCTATAATGTTTAGTATTTATTACCCTGGAGCTTGTAGACCTTTAGAATTCCAGATTCCATTTTGTTCTCTGTAGCTGCTACAAAATTAGGAAGTTAGAATTTTTGAGCTTTGTCTGTAAAGGCGGATCTCAGATAATCTGCCTGGTTACATTAGATTAAGGTTTTTGGAGATATGCCTAGTGAGAGCATGGTAGAGAGACAAAATAATTCTCTTTTCCATGTCTTTGGGAAATCATGTATGGGGTGGGCAAAAGAAGGTTTACAGATGTGAGTATGCAAAACAATAAATTTATTGTAATAATCATAACCTGCATGTCTTTTTTACCCCTGTACTTAGTTTATGAATGCTTTATTTTCTATAAATGGAAGGTGTGTGATTAGTTTCCTGTAAATGGGAGTTATTTTGAGGATTATGAATGCCACTCATTCTTTTCTGGAATTAATAAAGATGATGAAAAATGAATTTTTTCCTTGTAGCTTAGAAATGAGTTCTCATTTTCCACTGATTGAGTTAAAAATTGGTAGCTTGCTTTTTATTTTATTAGTGGCAGTCATATTTTTCTTTGAAGAATTACATATAATCTTTTGTTGTTAAGATTACATGGTTAGTAGTATCATCACTTGATCTTCTACCATCTGTGTGGCTTGATTGAACTTTAGTTTCATCTGTAAATCAATTGTAATTCTACTACTTTATTAGAGTTGTTTTGAGTATGAAATAGTACATATGGAAAGGGCCAGGGACAGAATAGACATTCATAATTGTTCATGCCCTTTCTCCAGATTTGGTGTGTTTGTTTTTGAAGTTTCTACTTTCTGGCTGAACTCATAGTGGAGGTCTGGTGTGTTAAAGCTTGATATAACCTTTTAAAATTTTGTCTGCTAGACATATTTTACTAGTAGTAATGTTTTGTATTTTAGATAAGTGGTTTCCATTCTAATAGGTTTTATAAAGTTATCCCAAATAATAGTTCGGAAAAAATTTAGTGTACATGGCACTTTCAAAAAAGTAGTGTGGAGTGTGTCATGAAACCAAAAAAACTATTTGTGGAGATTTCTAAAAAGGTAAAAATCATAATTCCTAAATATGGCATTGCTAAATCTGATGAGACTGTGGCGAATTGTTAAGGATTAGTTCCTGGAAATGAGTTTACAGAGAGGTCTATGTGTTTCCTCTAAATATGAGTTTCTCTATGAGTTTCTGGTTTATCATGCTTTAAATCTGGTGTTTAAATGTAGAAGTACATTTGTTTATAGATTTAATCAAGTCCAGTGTATGGAACTTTGGATTTTCTAAGGAGATGAATGAAATTGTCACAAACCTTAATACCCTCTGAACCTGTACAGTTTTAAACTACTATAAGGTCTCTCCAGAAGGTATCTAGCTATATAATATGAAAAATAGAGACATTTATTGAAGATACAAGATATAAGAAACATTGTACATAAGACAATGATGCCTCAGTTCCCTTCAAAGTAGGCCCCTTAGGACCTCACACAGTTCTTCCAATCTCCATTAGATGCCCCATAGTATTTTCCTGAATCTCATCAATGGTCTGAAATCTCTTCCTTTTCAAAGGTGATTCTAGTTTTGGGAAAAGCCAAAAGTCACAGGGCGCCAAATCTGGGCTGTAGAGGGACTGAGTCACCTGGGTGATTTGATGTTTTGCCAAAAAATGTGATGCACGAGTGGGCATGTTTTCATGATGAAGCTGCCACTCACCACTTGCGCATAGCTGCAGCCTTCTAAATCATCTGAATAGTTTCCTCAGAGGAATGTTCAAGCTTAATGCAAAATTTGATGCAGATTCATTGCTCTACTCACTCAGTCATTTTGAATGTGACGACCACACAGTGCAGATGTTCACTCAATGGCGTCTACTGTCCTACTGACTAGTATAGTGAATTCGTCATTGTTCACATATGCGCATTCAAGTCTACTCTCCTTAGCTGCCAGGTTAAATTGATGTTGTAAAAACTGTTCTTATTATGTCAGTGGCTGGACTTTTTTCCAGACCTCGTATAATTTTGTTTTCATTTTTATTATTTTTTTAGACATAGGAAGAGAAAGGGAGGGAGAGATTTGTTGTTCCACATATTTATGCATTCATTGGTTTTTTTCTTGTATGTATCCTGACTGAGGCTCAAATCTGCAACCTTGGTATGTTGGCATGATGCTCTAAGCAACTGAGCTACCCAGCCAGGTCCAGGTTTTTTAAATAATGCTGTAGTTATAAATGTATACATTTCCAGACCAAATTTTACAGTTTTGTCAGACCAAATTTTACGGTTCTTATAACTCTGTGAGTACTTTGATTTGACCATGTGTGTATGTATATACTGGGTGAGACAAAAGTAGGTTTGTAGTTGTATGTGAACAGTTTATTCTTATATTACTATGTATTAATTATTGTATCATTTTTCATAGGAACAACTGTAAACCTACTACTTTTGCCATACTCTGTATGTATGTATGTGTGTATGTGTATGTATATGTAAATTTATTTTTAAAATATTGTCCTAGGTTGTGGCCAATAGTACTTTTTAGTGATGGAAGTATGAGAAAGTATAAAGCCATTGCATACTTACATAATGTGATCTCAAAGTTATTTGCTGTGCACATTTCTTTAGTACATTGGCTTATTTCTTTTCTATTTAAATAATTTTCTCTTTAAGTCCTGAAGTTTCATAAATTATGCTTATTAAGTAAACCTTCAGTTGCAGTTTGACAAAAACCAAGATCAGTTTCACCAAAAGTCCTTTGTTCTGTTCTCTAGTGACCATCTGCTTTAGAAATGTATCCCTTTTTTCCCAAAAGGTACTGAGCAAGAGTGATCATTTTCTTGCATTTTCCTTTTTGCCACGATACTTTGTAAGTGGTGTAGTATACATTTTATTCCATCAGTTCCAGAGACACATAATGACTGATTTCTCTGTAATGTTAAAGTTGATCATTCAATTAGATGTCGGTCCCATTCATCCATCCTGAAGTTCTCTCCTTCAGCCTTTTACCTAATGATTTGATGATCCTTAGCTAGATCCATGTATTTCATTAGGTGTTCAAATGGTGATACTCTAATTCTGTCATTTCTTCTTTATTAGTTGGAATTCTGTAATGAAGAACTTTCCCTTATCAATTACTTGGTTGCTCTTCATATAAGACAGAATAAATGCTAGATTTTTTATTTACTGTTGTTTTAGGATAATGAAACAACAGTAAAGGTAACCAGTGAGTTGGTATTTTAGTATCTTTATGAACTCAGGGATTTTTTTTTAAGTAAAACTCCAAGCTTTATTCGGTTAAGAACCCTTTGCCTGTTGAAAGGTTATAAAAATTTATCCTACTTTAAAAAAAGTTTTATGTTTTATATTTGATATGTGATCCATCTTGAGTCCATTTGTATATCAGCTAGTAGGTATAGGTTGTGATTAATTTATTGCGTATGGATGTCTAGTTGTACCAACATTTGTTGATAAAACTTTCTCCTCAATTAAATTACCTTTTCCCCTTTGTCAAAAATTAATTGACCATGTATGTGTAGATGTATTTCTGGATTCTGTATTCCATTCATCTGTCCTTTTGACAATACCACACTGTCTTGATTACTATACAGTAAGTCTTGAAATCAGGTATTATGAGTCCTCCAACTTTATTCTTTAAAAAACTGTTTTGGTTTCACTAGTTCTTTTGCCTTTCATGTACATTTTGGAGTCCACTTATCTATATCTACAAAAACTCCTACAGGAATTTGATTGGAATTACCTTAAAACTAATGATCATTTCAAAAAGAAATGACATCTTAATTATTTTGAGTCTTCTAATCCATTAACGTGATAGTACTTATTTTATTTTTTTATAAGTGTTTTGTTAGGTTTATATGTAAATGTTTGATTTTTTTTGGAACTATTGTAAATGGTATAATTAGTTAAATGTTTTCAATTATTGATGGTATATAGATTTGATTTTTGTAGTTTGATCTTATCCTGTGCTACCTTAATAAACTTACCTAGTAGTTCTAAGGCACAGCCAGATTATTTTTAGAAATTATAAACTGGGAATAGTTTTATAACTTCAGTTTTCTGTTTTAGATGAAATATCAAATCTAAAATCTTTAATGAGGTGAAATTTTCTTTTCCTCACTTTTTCTTTAGCAGTATACATACTTAAGTAGCTTTGCTAGTAGTTAAATATTTACATATTCTGGTGATGGGAGGTATCAACCAGAGACACCCAATTTCAAAGAGGAAGACTCCTTCCTCCCTCTTTTTGTAATTAAATAATAGTAAACTGGCTATTTAAAATTTTTTTTTTATTTATTGATTTTAGAGAGAAAAAGAAGGAGACAGGAAGAGACAAGAGAGCAAGAGCGAATGTCAGAGTCACTCTTAATCAGTCTTTCTTAGTGACTCTTAGTCACCCTTGTTCTACTTAGTTATGCATTCATTGGTTGATTCTTATATGTGCCCTGACTGGGGTTTGAACTCACAACCTTGGTGTATCCAGTTGATCCTTTACCAACTGAGCTACTCGGCCAGGGCACTACTGACTAATTATATGAAGAATTTTATTTATAATGATAAAATCATGAATTTTAACAGAAGACCATAATCAGGGTAATTAATTTTGTAACTGTTGCTTAAATAGCATCTTTTTAGCTTTGAATAATTGTTCTGTTTTTTCTCTTTTCCTCTTTCTCAGGTATTGGGAGAGTTGCTGCTACATCTTTAGGAAATTTAACTAACCAGAGTTCTGAAGATTTACCCCTTCCTCCTGGCTGGTCTGTGGACTGGACAATGAGAGGGAGAAAATATTATATAGATCACAATACAAATACAACTCATTGGAGCCATCCTCTTGAGCGAGAAGGACTTCCTCCAGGATGGGAGCGAGTTGAGTCATCAGAATTTGGAACCTATTATGTAGATCACACAAATAAGAAGGCTCAATATAGGCATCCCTGTGCTCCTAGGTATTGACTTTATTTTCAACTTATTGCTTTGAGATTGTCTAATGTTAGATTTCAGGGTCATATATTCATCAAAAGGAAAGGTATTCTGAAGTTTGATATTTGAAAGCTTTTTCATAGTTTATGATAACTTTCTCTGGACTTTTTTAGTAATGAATGACTTTATAATTTTTTTCAAAAAAAATTTTTAAGTTTTGAAGAACCTCAAAAACAGGCTCAGTATTCTTATGATCAGATTCTGCTTTAATATGCCAGAATGTTTTTGTTGTAGATACCTAGAAATTGAAATAAAAAAAATAAAAACATCTGCCTCTTTACATTTAAATTCCTGTAAGTAATACAGACCTATCTCTTAATGTGTCAAAATATACTTTTGGATTGAAACATCTTGCTGTTTTTATTCAGTTTCAGATATTTTATGTATTGCTTTTTACCATAGCCAGGCAAGAAAGTGAAAATGAGAACTGCACAAAACATCTGTTTAGTAAATGTAGCCAGTGTTCCTTTGGGCTATTTTGATTAATGCTGGGCTTATTAGTTGATCTTGCTTATGGCCAGACTTGTAGCCCTCTGAATACTGTAGTCAGTTGTCACGTGTGATTGAGTACTTGAAATGTGATTAATCCAAATTGAGATGTGTTGTAAATGTATAAAATACACTCTATATTTCAAAACATATAAAAGCTAGTATTGATTTAATAATGTATTTGCAAGTATTCCTAATTAACATTTGAGTTCTGAAGAACTGGACCGTAAAATTAAAAATGTGTAGAATATTGCCCTGGCTGGCGTAGCTCAGTGGATTGAGCGCGGGCTGCGAACCAAAGCATCGTAGGTTCGATTCCCAGTCAGGGCACATGCCTGGGTTGCAGGCCAGGTCCCCAGTGGGGACCACATGAGAGGCAACCATACATTAATGTTTCCCTCTCTCTCCTTCTCCCTCCCTTCCCCTCTCTAAAAATAAATAAATAAAATCTTTAAAAAAAAAAAAAAAAGCACCTGTTCTTTGCATTTAAAAATAAATAAATAAATAAAAATAAAAAAAAATAAAAATGTGTAGAATATCATCAGCATGTTAATAATGTTGTTTAGTATCATTTAGCATAATATAGATCTTTGGTTGTAACAGACATTTGCATTTTTTATAATCATTAAAATCATTATGAAAATACATTTTAATATTATTGCCTAGAAAACTAAGCTTTATCATTGTATTTTAATCATTTTCACATACATATTTGGACTTACTAATTCAAGTTTGAAAAGTAGTATTTTCCTATGATTCCATTTAGTGGTACTCAGTCATTGTTTATTGAACAACTGAAGTTATCATCCCTTTAGAAGAACCAGACCAACCAGTCTGCCTATGTTGGGCTCCAGCCCCTTCGCCTACTCTCTGTACCATCTCAGACAAGATGCTGCCTCCCTGGCCTCCATTTTCAGGCCTGTGGCATGGGGGTAATAATTCAGAGCCCCTCGTATTCCTGTGGTGTCCCCAGCACCCAACACAGAGATGGGCACAAAGTGGGAGTGTAGCAGATGTTTATTGAACAATGGAAAAAAATATGGTTACAGTTTCATCAGGTAGTAGAGAACTTTGTGGTTCAGAGAACCAGATTTGAGAGTATATTGAGCTTAAGTTTCTGTTCATCATCATTAACCTTACATTACTACACGATGTTTATAGTTTACCAGACATTTTCATAATTAGTTTATCTGCTTTTCTCTGCAACTCTGTAGACTTTAAACAGGAGAGAATAAACACCTCCCTTAAGCTCACGAAGGTAGGTAGTATTAATAGCTATTTGATTGTCTGTATTGTACTAATCCTTATATAGAACTCTTGACTTATTTTAGGTCACTTAATCATGAGGACAGTCATCTTTGGTATGAATTTATTCTGTTTTATAAGTAAGGAGGCTGAGGCTTAGAAAAGTAAAGCTGTTTTGCCTACATTCATATAACTTCTAAATGGCTACCTGCTCTAGGCATACCTCACTTCAGAGCCTCAGTTCTCCTCCACCCCAACTGTGCTATCAAAGAATATTTCACTTTGCACCTCCCTATGAGAGAAGAATCTAAATCTAACACTTCTTTTAATCTCAGATTAGTATTGCAATGACCTTTTCTGTTATACACATAAATCTTAATGTTGGAAGGAAGGCCCACTTACAGTTTTGTCTCCAATCCTGCAATAGATTATTTTGGCCTCCCAGAATTCACCCTCAGATAGTTCGATACTCTCCTTAGCATTTTCCTGTATAGCAGCCCCTTCCCTGGGTTGCTGTTCTCTTTCTGCCCCCAATATGTACAGGCCAGTAGAATTAATTAAAAGCATGCTTTAAAAAAAAAGTCTGATTTGAAATAGGTTTTAATCAACTCTTAACTCCCATATGTTCTCTTAAGGTGGTAAAAGCAGAAAGGAAATAATATAGTTAATGTGGATATTTAAGTACTCCTACTGTACTGCATATTTCAAACCTCCTTTTCAGCCTAAAGGAGGAAGAAAGTATCCATTGTCATTGTGAGAGAAAGTTATCAACCTTTCCAACATAAATTTACAGCTAATTACTAGTAATTACGGAAATTTATGGTTCTTGTTTTAAGTTTCTGTATAAAGATTACAACTTAGCTCCAACTTTTTTTTATAGGCTTTGAAGTTATCCTTGAGAAGACTAAATACCAGCCAGAAGAAATTTCTTAAAAACATGTACAGATTTAGCTTAGTTTATACCCATCACTAGTGACCTGCTAGTTTCTGAGAGAAGGTGGATTTTAATTTCCCTATAGTATGATTTTTTTTTAAATGCCAGACTTTAGACTTTGCAAGGTGGTAGAAAGAACTCAGTTTGGTCAGGAGGCTCATTTTAAAAATGCTTAAATATTGTTTGTTTTTTATAGTTCTTATTTAGATTTAGGGTCTTTACCTTAATGAATGTCAACTCTTTCTTCTTAGTGTACCTCGGTATGATCAACCTCCTCCTGTCACATACCAGCCACAACAAACTGAAAGAAATCAGTCCCTCCTGGTACCTGCAAATCCATATCATACTGCAGAAATCCCTGACTGGCTTCAGGTTTATGCTCGAGCCCCTGTGAAGTAAGTGAACTTACAGCACAAATTTTTGTTGAGGAGTAAGTAGAGGACTGAATAGAGTCTCTGGGCTGCTTAAGCCACCCAGCAGCATGTTTTTTCTCTTCATAATATTGGACTTCTAAATAATATGTTATTTGAAGAAAGGATATCATAGCTTATAAAGTTGATTAGAAATATGTTCTGCAAACATGTTTTGAATCTTCACTTTGTATGCAGACCTGAACTATATTAGGGATATAATAAACTTTTCATTCTCATAAGGGGAAATTGAGTTGCAAATAAGTGATACAAGACCTTGGGATAAAAGTAAGGACCCAGGTAGGTCCTAGGTACAGGGGTGAAACAAAGCAGAACACAAAGGTGTTGAAATTTTATGGGTAGTGGCTACAAGTGCTGGAATAAAATGATCTAAGTTCACTGATACTTTTTAGCTGTGTAACCCTGGGTAGGAAGTTTAACTTAGTTTTGTCTTCTGTAAGTTGGGGATAGTGATAGTACCTACATTAAGGTTATTAAAAATTTAATAAAATGATGCATCTAAAATATATATCACAGTACTTTCCACGTGGAGAGAACTTAGTAAATAATCATTACTATTATTGGGGATAAAAGTGTAGAATAGTGGTTCTACACTAATAGCTCAGGAAGGAAATAGTGTGATTTCTGGCTCCCTCACCCACTTATTGAATGACCTTGTACAAGTTACTGAACTTAGATCTAAGTGTTTTACCTCTACTGAAATGGGATAATAAGCTTACCTACCTTTTTTGGTATGGTGAGATTTAAAAGTGATCATGCATTTTTTTAAAGATATTATTAATTTATTTTTAGAGAGAGGGGAAGGGAGGGAGAAGGAGAAGGAGAGAAACATCAATGTGCCAGAAAAACATTGATCAGTTGCCTCTCACATGCCCCCACTGGGGGACCTGGCCCACAACCCAGGCATGTGCCTTGACCTGGAATCAAACCATTGACCTTTTGGTTTGAGGGACAACGCCCAACATACTGATTTATACCAGTCAGGGCTGATCATGCATTTTAAAGTACATGGTGCAGTGGCTGCCATGTGTAAGCCCTTATGAGTGGAGCAAGGAAAGTTGCACTGAAGAGGAAAATAACATGCTCTAGTTTAAAAATGGCTGAGTTTGCTGGGGTCATTGAGGATATTTACTGGGTGCCCCCCACCCCCCCAACTACCTCAGAATCCTTCCAGAATGGGCCAGACTGGAAAAAGAGAGCAAACACTTCTTTGCTGAAACACTTAAAGGTCTAGAAACCTGTTGCTTTTCAGTTGTTCCTAAATTTTTATCCCTAAAGAGTGTGGAAGTGGTTAATATTGCTGTCAAGAAATAGTAAACTGTTAGCTATGAATTAGATGAAGGAAAATCAATTACTTATCAGAAAGAGAGGTGTCAGTCAAAAAAACAACTAGGCTTTCTTCCTCTTGTTTAACAATTGACAATCTTCCAACTTCCTGAAATTTTTGTTTCTACCTCTAGCAGTAACTTACCAAAATAATGTTTGTGTATACTTTCACAGCCTGAATTAGAAACACATTATGTTTCGAAGTTGTTATTTATTAATTTTAGTGAAGTTATGTTTCTAAGTCCACTCACAGAAGTCTATAATGGATCATATAACTATAATTAAGCCAGACCACCAGATAAAATTAAAAGATTTAATCTTTAACAGCAAGAGGACTGTCAGGAACATACTTTCTAATATTTCTCACACACACCCCAACACCAGTCCCCAGTAGCGTTGTGGCATGGATTCTGTTTTATTCCTGTGGCTTGGTGATCCTGCACTGTCACCACTGACCCAGCTCTGGGTGTAAGTAGGTAGAAAGAAAGAGTGGGCACACTGTTATGAGGTCAGGTACAGGGAACTTAGGCTACATTATGATACCTGGAGCTGAGAATGGTAGTACTTTTGGCTCCTGAAAGCATCATCCACTGCAGTATGAACAAGATTTTTTGTTAGCATTGTAGCAATAGCTATTTCTATCCATGGGCTGTTTATTAGTAATGTTTGGATAGAATTCTGTCCTAGAAAAAAAAAACAGCAAAAGAGATGCTATAAGAATAGGCTACTGTAGTGGTTTTTACAGCCTATTTTCTAAATGATTTGCCTATATATTTAACTCTAAATATAGAGTAAGTGACTAAAAGTTAAACTTGGGGAAGTATATTATTTGGCTAGTTAAGAAGGAAAGAATGGTGATTATATTCTTAAAAAATAATCAGGCATATTGGGATGTATTATAGGCAGAAGGAAAGTATCTATATAGAAATTCCAGGGGCAAGAATTTGGGATGGAAGTTGGTGTATTGTGTACTTTTCTCATCTCTGCTCTTCCTTAGAGTGCTTTTTCTTTTTCCCAAAGGATTTTCTCTAATTCTGATTGTGTTTCTACCCATAATGCTATTCTTGATGCTAAATACTGATTAGGAGGTCAGAAAATTATCTGAAACTTTTTATTTTTTATAAAACTTGAATGCTTATACAGAATATTTGTATCTTAAAAACAAGTCCAGTTAACCAATTTATTCCTTTCCTTTTTTCCTTGCTAGAAAGTACACAGATGATAAGTGAGTTTTAATGTTCTTACATTATAGTTCACCACCTGGCATAAATTTAAGCATCTTGAAGCAGTAGGCGTTGCTGAATGTCCCTTAAGTGTGGGATTCATACTCTGGAAGATTAATATTTTTTGTTAGGAATTATGAATTTGTTTCAAACAAATAAGTAAAATCTTAAGTTACATGAATGGCAGATATTCTAGAAAACACTTTACAACTGTTTCTTCATGGAGGTTCAATGAGTATATCTTGCAATATCTCCCTAATATATGTTGGCAAGTAGTTGGAGTTTCCTACTGAAGAGAATATAAAACTTTCTACTAAGTTTATCTATTAGTAAATTTGTAGCACCCATTAAGTAACTAAATGAGTAAAATTGGGACCAAACAAAATATGTTTACCTTGTGGTTTTATATATTGTACTCCTGGTATTCCTGGTACATATACCCAAGTTAAACAGAAATGTATGTCAATGTGCCAAGCACAGTATTTGGCTCATACTTGCTGCTCAGTATTTCTTCACTGTTTTTCTTTTTAAAAAGCCTTTTTAAATTTATATTAGGTGTTCCTATTGGGATAAGATGGTAAATGAATTACCAAAGGACCATTGAGTAGGAATAATAAATGACCATTCAAAATAAATTTACTAAAACTTATAATTAAAGCTTCCTATTATGCCAGCTCTGCAGTGTTTGAGAAGTATAACTTCACTATCATATAAGTATATATGCCTTGCTCTAGTTCAAGTTCTTTGTCTAGTCTAAGTGTTAACATTCAAAACTGTTACTCTGAAGCTTCTTGTTCTGTAGTTCTCTTTCTGTCTGATCTTTTAGTCACTAAACAATTTTGCATGACATGTATAGCCTCTGGGTTTCAGGTTTTTTTTTTATCTGCAAAATGAGAAAAGTGGATTAGAGTGCTGTCTTCAGGTGTCTTTCAGTTCAAAGTGTAAGTTACTGCTTTAGTAGTTTGTGGCATACTTGCACCTCAGTATGTGATCTACTATTGAAGAAGGCCTTCTGAGATGCATATATAATCTTACATGAGTCCTTCCCCACATTGTGGTGTCTTCTACAGTCTGCTTATTCTCTCTTTTTGAAAAGAGCTTATTATTTCCTTTCTGCTTAAGTTTTTCTGTTGTTTGGGTTTTTTTTAATATCATATACTCAGCCTCAAACTCAACCCACAAGATGGTTTTTCATTCCTCTTCTGTTTAGTTCCTTGTTTGCTGTAGTGAACATTCTTCAAAAAGCTCTATCAACACTAGTGACCTTGCCCATTTTTATGTATTGTTCTTTGCAGGCACAGTGTGGTCTAAAGCATTCTTAATTCCTGACAGTTAACCTTGGAGGAACTTATGAATAGCATAGAATGTGTTCTTCAGAAATTATAGAACCACAGTGGTTTGAAATCTATATTTATTATCTAGTGTTAATATTAGAATAACTGATACTTAAGATATAAACAATGGGTATTACTTAAATTGAAATAAAGTAATAGTAGTTTTCTCCTCTCCCTAAAAAATAGTATAAATAGCAGTTAATAACTCAGTTATTTTCAGTTATAGTTTATATTTTGTTTAGTTTTGATAAAGTTGATATAAAAATAGACCAGTTGATTGCATAAATACATATTTATATATGTATTCTGAATATATATATGATTGTGTTTTAAAACAGATACGACCACATTCTGAAGTGGGAACTCTTCCAGCTAGCTGACCTGGACACATACCAGGGAATGCTGAAGTTGCTTTTCATGAAAGAACTGGAACAGATTGTTAAACTGTATGAAGCCTACAGACAGGCTCTCCTCACAGAGTTGGAAGACCGCAAGCAGAGGCAGCAGTGGTATGCCCAGCAACATGGCAAGAATTTTTAAGTTAATTTTAAAAAAATAGAATTTCTTTTTAAGGGCTTTAAAATATTTTCAGATAAAAACCTGCAAACAATTACTTTGGTTAATAAATGCAGCTTTTTAGAAATTATAATATTCTAATTTTACATGTATTTTATTATTAAAAATATGTACTCTTATTGAGCAAAAAATAGAAAAAGAGTTTATCATTTTAAGAGCCACCATGGAAAACTTCTAAATGCTGCATATTAGGAAACTGCTTTGAATATTCTTGGTGGAGACAAATGAAGCAAGAAATGTCATTATAATGAGATACTGAATAGGAATGATCACTTGGTAGACTCTTACAGTAGCAGGACCTTTCTTTAATAAACAGAGATAACCTATGCAGTATTTAAAAAAAGATGTTTACTGCTTTAGTGTGGAACATTGTCTGGAATTGAATGCTTTAAATGTTACTATTGTGTATAGTTCCGAACATAAAGTGGGATTTGGACTTCTATGTGATAAATTTTTATATCTAATTTATGAGATTCTCCTCCCCCCAAAATATAAAAAACTCTCTTAAATGTGATGAGAAAGTATTTTTGTGTATGAAAGGGTGAAGGGCTTGCGATCTTTTAGTAATAAATTTAGGCATAAAGCCTTAGCCTGTGCGGGAAAGGTACACAGCACTTAAAGTTGCTAACATCACTTCCTTCCTTTTGGCCAGGGCTCTTACGGCATTTAGGAGCATGGCTCTGATCAGACAGTGGAGGGTCCCCTACAGCATAGCATGCTGCCATCCTAACAAGCCAGACTGAGCTGCCAAAAATGACAATCAGGGATTTATTAAGAAATCTTGGTCAATAAATTGATTTTACTTCTCCTTTATTTTTTAAGAGTTTGTCATGGAACTTTAAAACCCAATATTTGATTTTCATTTTGATTTAATGATTACTAAGACATTGTTCATTTTGTGTGGCACATTTGATTGCAGACAAATTAATGGCACTTCTAGCCTATAAATGTCTAGAATTCCATGAATTTCAACATTAGTTGAAGTAGCTCTTCAGTTACATTTCCATGTGTTGTAAATATGTGAATATATTTTTCGTTTAGGTAATCTTCCAAAATACAAAGCACTCCCAGTTAGAGAGCAGTGAGTTTAAATTGTTGATAAAAATGTTGGAAATATTAAATGTTTGATTTTATACAAGCTTATTAAATATATTTTTGTGGAAACTAAATGTGTTTGACTTCATGTTTTATACATAGTGCTATGAATGTTTGATTTTTCCATTCATAAGATCCATAGGCAAAGGAAGCAGTATATCGAATGGGGTATTGAAAAATGAAAATAAGCTAGTAGAATTTTATCAGTGGGGAAAGTTACTTTGCAGAGCATGTGGTCAAACTTTTGTAAGATTTAAGTTTATATATCTTACGGGCTGTCACAGGCTTTTCTATCTGAATTATTTTTCCTGTTATGCCTTACTTTATTATGATTTAATTACATTACAGCTAGGCCCTTTCTAAGAAAGTAAGAAATTACTAGAGCTCCCAGGTAAGAGGTATTACTTTTCTTTTTTTATCACCACACTTTCTTTTTCTCTAAAAGGTATGCTCAGTGAAATTTCACTAGAGATTTTAGTAATTAGAAATATAGTATAGACTTACTGGTTAAAAAGAGAAGGTACCTAAAGGGATTAGCATATGCTTCTTAAAATGGGGTCAGCACTTTAAGGTCAAAATTAAAACCTAAATTTGTAATGGGGTCAACATTAAAAAAATGCATTTTGAATTTTTAAAAAAAGATAAACCATCACCATTCTTAATCAACACCTCAAACATTTCCAAGTTCAGGAAGCATTTGTTTTTAATCTTAGGAACCAAAGTAAACTTCAATAGTAGTTCACATTTTAAAAGAATAAACCTATAATGAATACATTTCTTTGTGTACCAAATGAAAAAGTATACAATGCAGAAACTCACATACAACGTGGTTTTTGTGCATTTTTGATCAAGGTTTATATTCTATATTAAATTATATAAAAGAAGCAATACACAGTTTTTGATAAAGCAACTGAAAAGCTCTCTTAAATGTCTTTAAAAATAAAAGCTTATGGTATATATAAGATGATACAGATTGGATCAAGCCTGTTGACTTCTGATGTTGTGCTTTAACAAATGACTGAAATAACAAAAATTCTTCTGTAGAAATTAAATGAGCATATCCAAACATGGAGTAATATTACTACATGTTTTAATTATAACCCAGTAGTAGAATTTAGTAAATTCAAGCAGAACACATATACTATTATCATAAATAGACAAATAATTTTAAATTATAACAGCATATTTGAAGACAAAATCAGGATACTATACGTGTTAACAAAATGATAATAACCATGCATACATATATCTGCTATTAAACACTGAAAAGAATTAAACCATTTTGCAGACTTCAGAGTTGTGTGGTATTTTACTCTGTTCTGATGGAAGCACTGTGCGTGTTTACATGGAGACATGAAATAATATTTAACTGACAACCGGTCATGCACCTGTACTTCTTAAAATTTGGATTAAATTTTCTTCTTTTCTGATTGTTCAGTAGATTCTGACTTTGGTGCAGGAAAAGCTTGATGATACAGATGTCTGTGGGTTGCTGCTGCACTGTAAAGCTTGTATAAAGCCTAAAAATACAAGAGTACAGATTATAAAACATACTAAACACACAGATGTAAGGTTTTTTCCTTTTTAGTGTAATTAATTAGTTTATGGTACTATATGAAATACAGCATGCTAAATTTAGAGTCTATATCATTAATCTATACAATATATAAATTAATAACTAGTATCTTAGAACCCAAAAGTGTTTTCAACTCTCCCCTATGTGTGTTACTACTCGTGAATTGATCTTCATGGTAAATGTTTTATTCTCAGGCTGCATTTCGTTTTTACCTTGTACATGTCTGGGAGTACAGCTTCCTAACCACTCATTATGTCCCAGGGGCATGTTGAGAACTTGTCAGTTTTAGAGGAATTATAGGCGCTCAAAACTTCTCACTGCCAATAGCTACTTTACTGTACATAACTAGACCACTTGTTATCAGGGCTTCCATAACGATTTATCAGAATAGGGCCACTTTTAGTCGTCATTATTTCCTGATAGAGTCAGGCAAATGAGCACATATGTTGTCCCCTCCCTCTGTCACACTGGGATCCCTCACTTAAATGTTTCCTTGTATTGTTCTATTAATTAGTTCATATTTTACAAAACCTTATTCAGAAACATTACCTCAGAAAGCCTTTTTGAAAAAATTTTTATTGGGGTGACATCAGTTAATAAGATCATACAAGTTTCAAGTGTACATTTCTACTATAGTGGATCTGTATATTGCACTGTGTGCCCACCATCTAAAGTCATACCATCTTCCGTCAACATATATTAGGTCCCTCTCAACCCCTACTCCCCAACCTCTTCCCGCTAGCAACCACCACATTGCTGTCTGTGTCCATGAGTTTATTTTATATTGCACATATGAGTGAAATTGTATGTCATCAAAGATTTTTTAATCTACATTTAGACATCCTTTAATGGCTAGTTGGTTTGTAAAGTAAGAACATCATAATGTTTACAAATATGTATCTCTTAATTGAAAAAAATTTAACTTACCTCATTCGTACTTCCCTGTGGCAAAGGCAGTTTAAAAGGGAGAAAAGAAAAGTATATATCCTGTTTCATTAATAGCATTATGATATTCAACTTTGCTTACAGTATTAATTGGTGAGCATTTAAGAACAAATATCCCTGTAGGTTATTATATACTTTATATAATTTTTTTGAAAAACCCAACTCTATATCCCTTATAGGTTTCAGTATAATATTCTAGGAGAGCATTGGGATTTTCCTCAGATAGCCCCTCTTCAATCTTTTGAGGTCGGGGGCTATTTAAGACACTGGCTCAGAGGATCCAGTTTTTAATTCATTTTTTTCCCATAGTGCTACCATTAGTTTATCTCAACTAGATTTTTCAAAGGTACACGGTAAATCCATTAGTTAAAATTCTGTTTTAAAGGGTACATGTAAATATAGTCTTAATGCTGGGAGAATTGTTATTACTTGCTACCTCAGATCATAAATGTTCAAAAGTCTTAACTTCAAAATTTTCTGACAAATGTCAACTTTAGCTTCACTAAATTCTCCTAAGTTTTTATGAGGGAACTGAGGATGCTTCCAGAATGACATAGTGAATTGATGATTGTTCTAGGTATGTTTATAATGATTTCCCCTATCCATAATCAATTATTTAAACAATGGACCATGGTGGGCCTGACTCCCCAGGTTATGATTAATTGTCCCATAAAGGACAACTGACCCATGAGCAGCTGGTCAGGAGGTTGACCTGGACTCATGCTATGGCCTGGTGCAAATGTCTATTTCAAATAAAGATAATCTCAAGTAATCAGATAATATTTTTAGGAGTTGGTACTTAAGTGAGAGAATGATAGGACAACTTATGTTAGTGGTTCGTATGATCCTAACAAAGTCAATGCTAGTCAAACAATAGGTTGTACATTGTAAGGCTGACATATATAATTGAGCCACAATGAGCTAAATAAAAATGTGTTTTTTCATACTACTTTTAACCTTTAACTTTTAGGATAGGAAAAAATAAAAACAATGCCTAATCCGTGTATTTTTGTAAAATATTGAAATGTTAACCGGAAACAGTTGTGTGGGACTTTACATACTGTATTACATAGTTATTTGTATCTAACTGTTGGACAGATTCTAAAGTTCTTGAAAACTGGAGCCCAGGTCATGTTGGTCTGTATATTTCCAACATCCAACATAGTGTCCTGTACATAGATGGCGTTCAAATGTGCGCTGTATTTAGCTGAAGAGAATTAAAAGTTTTCCTACCTGGTCCCACAAGGCTGCAGCCACCTGGTCTATCACAGCTCCCAGCTCTCGGTATTCTCCAGAGTACCGGATGTATGCCCAGGTGCACAGGGTGATAAGGGTCAGTCCCATTATCATATTGCACAGGCTAGCTATGATGTCCAAACCAATGAATCCAGTCACACCGGCAATCACATATGTGATAAAGATGACAACAAACAGTGTGGCTGGAGTACGAGCTGCATGGAAGATATTTTTGCTATCATTGTGCTTGATATACTGGATATAAAGTTCATCTATTTCACTCTCCAACTGTTGCAGGTAACGCCGGCTAAATTCCTCCCCACCCATCTTCTTCACCCCTCGGAATAGCTTCACAGACTCTTCCTTAAGTTCCAGATGTTTGGTCTGCAGGTCATTAGGGGCCAGAAATGGTTTGTCACCACCACAAATCTGTATCAGATGCAGAAGTATTGTTTATGCAATGCAGAGTAAAATTAGCAACTGTATAAAAATTTTTCACTTAGCTAGCTAAATTTGTTAGAACACATTAATAATCAAGGAGCTTTCCACAGTTCATATCTATCAGATATGAATATAAGTGGGACTGGTGCTTTATATGTGACTTATATAAAGTCATTCTTATTTTTGTTTTCTTTTTGACATGGGAAAGAATACCCGTAACTTAATCCAAGTTCCTCAAGATGAAAAGGCATGACACAAAGTGAACTGCAAACTGAGTTCATTTACAGAATGAATCTAAATTCAAGAAACCTAGTCCCTTTGGGAATTTTTTTCTAACTGCACTGAAATGATTTTGACTGATGAAGTTTAATTTAAAACAATGAGCAATGGTATAAAGCTCTAAAGTAAAATTAAAAATTTTCTTTGGAATTGTCACTGATTTTTGTTTCCCATTCGGTATTTTCTTCAAGAGACTAAATGGAAAAACATGGTAAAAGTTCTTGGACCAAATTTTCAACTTTTTCAGAAGTTACAAAGGAAATTTCACTCGTACCATTCACTTTGGTTATTTGAGATTTAACTATATAAAGGATAATCTCATTCTAATTACCCTTTAGTTATGTCAAAAACAATACTCCATATACTACTGTATTTCCTTTGACTCTAAGGCTCCATCAATTTTGAATGTAATTTTGATTTTATAACATTTTCAGGGGAAAAAACACCCACCACATTAGATGTACACAATAATTATTAGGTGCATCCTAATTGAGAATGTTAAATAAAAAATATATATGATATGTAGAAATATGGGCCCTAGAGGCTGAATTTCTTTCTTAAGATAGAAATTCTGGAATTGTGAAATGAAGGGAGGTGTAATGGAGAGGGTAACATGTTATTTTAGCCACTAAATCATAAAGTAGTGGAAAGATGGGCAAAAAAAATGTGTCAAATACAGAAATAACCTTTAAAATACATTGAAAATTGTGTAATACATGGTGTTCTTTTCTTGGTTTCTTTTAAAATATTTTAGGAATACAAGGAATAGAAATGTGATATACATACAGGCTGAGAAAGTCAAAGCCATCTCTTTGCATGTGTATACAGTCTAACTTGGAAGGAATGAGCTCATGGGAGAAATACTGACTTTATTTAAAACATTTAAAATATAATTTGATTCTTACCTCTTCCATTTTTTTGTTGTATGTATCCTTGGCAGTTGCCACGGCCGCTAAATTGTTAGCTTCTGCTGTGGCCTTTGGACGAAGTACAAAATATGATGTAAAATGGAATTCATGTTTATTAAACTTCCACAGGCAGTTCTCATTTATAAGCATCATGTAGAAGAAATGTGTAAGAACCCAAGGTCATCAAATAATTTGAAATCCTTGAAATATTTCCATTACATTTTAAAAATTTAGTAAAAATAAAATTTCAAAATGCATAATACATAGATGTTTACTCAATAAACCATAGTTCCAAACTGAATTTTCATTTGGAAGGTTTATTTTTTCCTCAAAAAATATTTTTAAGCCTCTCACCAAATTGAGGGAGTAGGAATCTATAAATCCAGGCACATGGGAAATAATATGTAGTATATTTTATATACACTAATATGTATATTTACAATATGTCAAGTTTAAGGGCTGCTACTGATAGAACAGTGTATTTGTTAACAAAAAGGAACTATTAAGAACTTAAAGAAAAAATTTTTTATTTTAGTCATTATTCAGTACAGTTTCTATCCTTTATTCCCATTCCAGCCCACCCACCCATCCCTCCCCTCCACCCTCCCATTTCCAACCCCCTTAGTTTTTGTCCATGTGTCCTCAAAAGAAAATTTTTTAAATAAGAAAAAGGCCAGTTTCTTTTTCAAATGTTATTTGTAGAGCCCACTTGTTGAAAACCTGGACCTGCTTTTCTACTTTTTGTTACATGTGTGAATCTAAACCACAGTATGAGTCTGTTTTCTAAACAAATTTACTACAAAGAGATTGCTGCTATATGTTTATGTGATAGTTTAGCTCCACACACAAATGGGCAGTTATTAGAAAAACAATCTAATAAATCATTCTGCCCACTATTTTAATTTGGTAATTTCTTACAAGCAGATTGGAACATAATCTTTTTCTTAGCATAGCATAAAGCTAAGGAAAGCTTAGCTTTAGTGACAGGTATGTTTTAAAGTGACATGCTTCTTGATTAATAAATACCTGTAACATGGACTTGGGATGTGGTAATTCTTCACCTTGATAAATCTTTATATAAGCCTAAAAAGAAAGAAAGCAAAAGACTCATGTTCAAGTAATTGTATTCTATATTTCCCTAATTCTGTTAAAGGTCTAAGGTCTTGGCAGTTTCAGGAACTATTATCTTTTTCTCATCCTTTAATTCCTTCTTACTTAGTTCTTGTTCCCTTTTCACACTTCCCCCCTTGCTGATCCTACTCTTCTTAAAGGCTTAACTCACTTCTACCACCTTTACAGCTTTCTCAGACCCCTCTGCTGGGAGTGACCTTGCTTTTTCAGTTACCCACAGGAATATGTACCCGCTGATGTCATAAGCTTCATGAAGCAGGTTTCTGGAAGGGTCCTGAATCTCCTATTAACTTCTGAGTTCCTCCACAGTGTTGTGCACAGTAAGAATTCAAATTTTAGATAAATAATATGTCATTTATGGCTGAGAGTGATGAAGGTAAGTAATCGCACAGGAGGTATATGACTGCATTTTAAATGACAAAATGTTAATCTTAAAAATTGATATTTTAGTCCTTGGAGCATCAATACACAAATTAGATTGGTAACTGAAATTCTTCACTATAAATGTGGATTGGTTAAAAAAAAAGTGTTGTATTCAGTACTACCTGAGGTAAACATGTAAATGCAAAAAGGCCATTTCAAATTGGCCCTTGGTGTAGAGTGGGGAATGTGGAAGCATTTTCTCCAGTAGGGAAGGCAAGGTGTAGCCCCTTCGAGAAAATCTTCAGAATGAAAGTAAAATTCAGTATAGGTCATAACTGAGGACTATGTGGTATGGACCCTGGGAAAGACCCCCAAAAAGATTTTTCAACTCTTAGATACATTCATATTTCAAAATATATTTCCCTCTAAAAGGGGACAGTAAAGTTACCTCAAGGAGTTTTCTCAAAAACTAATTTCAGAAAGCAAGTTCCTCTTGGGAATCTTACTATTTTTTCATCATTTTTATAGATTCCTCATACCTTTGCCCCCACATTACAGTCTGTAATTTTTGTTGTTGTAGTTTCAAGTAGGAACTGTATTCCCAACATGTCAAATCTAAGTACTCACAAATATGCTAGAAATGACAGCAATACCTTGAAGTACTCCACCAGACCTCGGCAGGTGATTTTGTTCCCATTGATCTCTTTAATATCTAGGCTCTCAGGACTAAGTAGCCAAGGAATGAGTATTTTCAAGTTTTTGATGAATTCATCATCTATTTCTACAAGTAAAAGCAAATTCATCATTATTTTAAAAATCCTATCTGGTCCTCCATGCCATACAATAATACATCCTTTGATTTCCTCTATTTCTTCCCCAGTGATAAAGCTATCACTTTCCTACCATCTAAACAACTCCTGAAGCCCACATTTCTTAGGGTGAATGATCTTCCTTGCCTAAATTTTCTATTGCTGGTCTGTCTTATCCCCATTTCAATTACACATTTATCTCATCTTCCACCTATAAAAGTGCTTTCTTGATATGAAATGTTATACAAATATTTTACACCCTACTCATAAACATTTCAGGTATTCTGTCTTTAAGTTTTGTTTGTGGTTTTATATATACGCTCATAAATGGGGGGAGAGCCAGATATTTACCAGGTGAGATATATTCCCTCCAGAAAATGTATCCAAAATTTTTCTGTGCTTAGTATCCATCTTATGAAAAGTGTATAGACCTGGGAATGGTGTGGTAACTAGCAACTGAAGTTCAAAAAGATAGCAATGAAGATACTACCTCTAGTGGTGAAACACAGCAACACGAAATACCTTGGCAAGAAAATATGGAGGCCTAACAGAGTAGTGAGCCAGTCAGAGGTAGTTGGAGTTATTCACCTATCATGTTTGGCACAGTGATTACACATAGCCCATGTTATAGCATTAGGTTAACCTTAACCTCACAGATTTAGCAAAGTAACAAAGAAAACATCTTCAAAGAAGTCTTTTGAACATAGTGATAATTTCTTAAATCATTATTTCAAAACATGTAGAAAAATACACATAATATATGTTAAAAGCAAGATACGTCTAGAGACTTGATATCTAAGTAAATGTAGTAACTGCATATAGTTTTTAAAAATCTGAATTTCAGCAGTTACTGAGTGTTCAGGCTTTGAGTTCAGTGATTTCTTAGGTCTTAATGGGCAAAGATGAAAACCTTTTGATTGTGTTTGCATTTTTCCTGCTTGGTTTTATAGCCTCAATACACATTGAAATACCAGTTTACCTAAGAATTTCTTTTCTCTTCTCTTGCTTGCTACTTTTATGACATGCATGAGCATGGTGTGGGAAATCCTTCAGACTTCTGCTTCACATTTTGTATGGCTTTGAGATTTTAGTGCTCATGTTTTATGACTATATAGGAGTTTATTCAAATTTATTTTTGCTGTTGGCATTGTACCAAATTTTACTTACGATTTTTCTTTGTATTATATATAGATTTATTCAAATGTATTTATTATCGTGGTTTGCTATTTAGTTACCAGAATTCACCGAAATACAATACTGGTGTTTGTATTGTGTTACCACATTCCTGTGTTGTGTTTTGTTGCCTGCTATGTATCTGTATTCACTGATAGAATAGGTTTCTTTTTTGCTATATGATTTTATGCATTTTTCAGCATCTATAGAATATTACTATTTATCTAGAATGTATCATTTTTTTCTTAATTTCTGTATAAAACAAAAGGCTTTCTTCCTATAAAACCACTTTTAAATCACTTTCAAAACATACTTAAGTATCCCCTGCCCCACATTTCCTCATGAAATTGGAATGCAGTAAGATATACCTGTGTATCTAATATGCCAGCAAGTGTGGTAATTATTGTTAAGGATATTTGGATTAGCATATTTGGATTGAAAGTGTGTCTGAAGATGGCATTAGTCATGGTCTAACTTTGTTCTCACTGAGACCAATGCCAGACATTTCAATTTGGGATTCAGAAAATATGAACAATATATTCATAACATACACAAGTGGGGCAATTTTGCCAACAATATTAGTTGAACACAGTAAATACATGACCCAGAACATCTGCAGACCAGTTAAGATCACATTGAAGAAGTATACCAATGAAATTTGGCCCACCGCAAATGTTCAATAAATATGTGTGGGTAGATGATTATGCAGGATGATATTCTGTTTTCATCATTTCTTCAATAATTGTTTGCCACGGGAGTAAATCCTTGCTAGGAATTCAGGGGCTAGGCCACAGTGGTTATCTGTCACAATAACTCAGGATATGAAACATGCTTTATAAGATCTCTGCATGGCAGGTGTAGTGCTGCTGTGTAAAGTAACCAAGGAAGATATTTCCTTGGGATCACCTGACTCTGACAAGTCATTAGAAACACCTTTGTAAAAATAATCCCCTTGCAGTGGTGTTGGTTATGCTTTCTGAAGTCGACTGGAGCTGCTAAGGAGGAGCTCCACAACTTACAGTGTTTCCCTGGCCATTCTACTTGGGGTACTGTAACACAGGCAAACTCAAAAACAGGTAATTCTTTGTTTATTAAAAGGTTGGACTTGGTATGCTAGTGGAAGTATTCACTAGACTTTTGTAAGAACTGGTTGAACGTAGCATGAATGACTGTGATTCAGTGCTTCTGGTCCTTTTGATTTCCTATGTGGGAAATTATTAAATCAATAGTGATTAAATTTAATTATAGTATTATATGTTCTTTTAAAAGATTTCATTTATTTTTAGAGGGGAAGGGAGGGAGAAAGACAGGGAAACACTGATGTGCGAGAGAAACATCAATTGGTTGCCTCTTGCACACCCCCATCCAGGGATCTGGCCCGCAACCCAGGCATGTGCCTGGCATGGAATTGAACCAACCACCTTTTGATTTGTGGGCCCAACCCACTGAGTCACACCAGTCAGGGTCATAGTATTATGTTTTAAATACCACTGGAAATAGATAATTTCAACAATGCGAGGGACCATGAACAAACAGTAATTACAACAATTATTACTACCAATAATGAAATTGAAAAGTTATTTTTATAACTTGTGAGGCATGTGTGAGAAACTATTACAGAACAATTTTTGCCCAATTTTTTACTCAGGTATTTCTTCTCCAGAGGCAATAGTGAGATGCCAGCCTTCTGGAGAACAGTGTGGCCAGCAGACAAGACGTCCTGGATAGAAAGCACACCAAATTATAATGCTCAGGATGGGATGGAAAAACAGTGTAGACAACAGACTATCAAAACTGCCAAGGAGAAACTGAGGTAAAATAGAACATTTTGGCACACAGAGGGATTATGCAGCAGTCCTATAACCCTCATCAAAATGGAAGTTTTCATGGGAAACTAAAGCTGTCTTTCATTGCTCTTTCAGGCTAGCTACTTTGGCAAATTCATAACTTATGGGTAACTGTAAACCAATTGTGTGGGTCAGTACATGTTAGACATGAATAAAATTTGATGGAGAACAGATCTGTTAAAAATTGAGATTCTATATTTACATGATTTGTCTTAAACTGTCTCCTTGGATCTTTCATTGCCAAATGTATCAGTTAATTTAAGAACTGTAGATGTATACTACAGGAATGGAACAAGAGTACTTTTTTGTCCAATAAAGGACTGTTGTTGAAGGCCTGCCCCTCCTCTTGCCTGTTTACAGCTTCTCAACTCCAGAGAAGAAAGAGAGGCCTTGTGGGAGCCTTCTTTTTATGTAATTTATTCAAAACACATGGAAGCCATTAGGTAATTGCATAGTATCAAGAAGCCTGTGTGCTCACTCATGGATTGGAATTCATAAGTGACAGTGAAATGCTAGGATCCTGGGATCCATGCATTAATAGCCTACTGCTATTTTTCTGTTTTATAAAGGTAAGACAATTTAAAATGTATAAAAGCAATGCTGATGATTGAAAATTTTGGGATTCTATCTCTAATACTAACTACCATAGTTAAAGGCATAATATAAGGTATCTGAAAGTAAACACTGTGGATCATTGCTTTTCAAACCTGCCATAAAACTAAACATAAGTTATGTTGTCCTTTTTTCTTAAAGAAAGTAACTGTAAGCCCTTTGAGAACAACTGTGCCAAGAAATTTATGCCACTATCTCACCACCCCAGCACAATGCAGAAAGGCCACAGTATATTAAGCAAATGTCTGAACTCAGTGGTGTACTTAATGCTAGGCTTACAAGTAAACAAGTCAGAAATGTCTTTGTACTACCTTGTATTAACTACAAATCAAATATCTAAGGAGCTGGTGATTATCTGTTAGGGAAGATTAACTTCTGTTTCCCCATACCTCTATCTCCACCCCCCACTTTTTTTTAAATAAGTTGAGTTGGTTTGAAATCTTAAAATGTTAGACATGCCTCTGTTTAAGAGAGAATTACATACTAATAGCACATATTGGGTTGGCCAAAAAGTCGCTGTGGTTTTTTCTGTAAAAATAAGAGACACATTTTTCATTTTCACAAATAACTTTATTAATTTGGATATTCTGAATATGTTGGCTATCTCTCGCATGGTATAATGTTGATTGTTCTCAATTAGTGTCTCAATTTGGTAGCTATCAACTTCAGCTGATCTGCCAGTCCAGTGAGAAAACACAAGCATGAAGCTTCGCAAACCACTTTAGACATGTTCAATCAGTCCCAGCACCTTTCTCCATACACCACACAAATCTTTTCTTACGTTTCAGCTGCATTTTTACCTTTCTTTTCTTTTGGTCATAAAATCTTTTTAGTTTATTTAAAAATAGCAGTTACTTCTGTTGAGTTTATTACCCAACTACTTCTAGGTTTAGTTGTCATTAGTATTCACAAATTAATTCATGTGGAGCTTTAGAAGCTCTAGTATTATGTAAGACTGTTAAACTATGTCATTTTGAAAACACATGGATAGACCCTTTCTCCTCATTGGCGTCCTCCCCCAGCATGTGGCACACATACAGAACATACACATTTCATTCTTAGGAACTTTACCAAATACCATGTAGTTTTCAGATATTAACTTCATGAAATAATAAAGCACAATATGTGGAAAATATTGCTTATTTTCTTCCACATTCAATATTAAAACGGCTATACAAAAATTCACCAATTTTAATGTTTTTTAAATGCACACTGACATGACAACTGCCACAAAACAATCTTAACAAAATGGTTTTGAATGAAGATAAAGACAACTAAGTGCTACTATAACCATTTTATGGAAAAAACCAAATGAACTTTTTGGCCAACCCCTAACTATTTGAAAAACACTGTAGTGCTTTTGGTTTTTAAAAAATTGGTCCTCATCCAGTAGAGGATTTCACTTTCACTGAAGCTTTTCATAATTTGAAATTAAATTCTTTATTAGCTGTTTTAAAGACCTTGAATTCAGTACTATGTAATATTTCAATCTCTGTATACCTTAATGCAACATCCCAATAACATCTATTTTTCCCCTTTAATGTAAATAAGAAAAATTAAACAGGAAGAAATTAAGGAGAATTTCTCAATACACAGGGGTGAGCGGGAACCTCGGTAAAAGGATGACAGTTACTGCCTCCCAAGTGGACACAGGACTTAGCCTGTTTTCTGTGTACATACTTCAGCACCCACGGAATCCCACAGTTCACCAAGGAGACGCTCTAGCACCAGCCCAGGCATCCCAATTCTCCTGACCATTTCTAATCATCAGCTTCACATGAGTGAATGAACTAAACAAGCAGTTGTAAACCCAGACATTTTTATAATTAGACTAAGTGATGTAAATATATTCATTAAAAGACAGACAAACCTTTCAGTTTTCCATCAAAGTTTGGATTGGTAGCTACTTTTAAGCCAGGATGAGGTAGCAGAAAACAGGAAATTTTGGTGAAACAGGAGTGGATGTGTTTTCGAACATTCTGTAGTTCTTCATGCTGGTTCCCTGAGACCTGCAGTAGTAAATCATCCTGAAGTTTAAACTACTGCCAATATAAACTGAACTCCAGAGAATTCTGTGGCATCTTATATTTTCTATCTAGTCCCACAATTATAAAAATGACATGACAGGGCGGATACTAAATAAAGAATAAAATCTTGTGTTAATTTTTCATACTGCCATACCTAGTATAGCATAAATACAACATTATTATCACAATTAGCAAATGCACATTCTTGTGCTAACTCAGATGGGCGTTCTCATTTTGTAGTACAAATTAGTGGGGCTTTATTCTGGCTAGTTCCTACAAATTCCAATTTTAATTCAAAGTACTCATAGGAAACATGAACAGATCATAACATATTCCTCCCTTCTTTTCAGGAGGTATTCAAGACAGCTTCTTGTCACCTGGTAGGTATACATTTAAATTCTAAGAAGGTATCTGAATAGTTGGGAATTGTATCTTTTTTCACATATATTTGACAGTTAATAGTACAAATTGCCCTAAAAGTAATTATAAACCTAAAAAAGTAAGCCCAGAGATCCTGATTATAAAGGAACTTTTTAAAATCTCAATTTTGGGGTGGATGTTTCTCAGTAGATATTTTTTGTGACTTCTGTTCAATGTAAATCATTTGGTATTAAACCATCATGACATTGAAAAACGAAGAGTTTTCTAATTATACTTTCTGTGAACTGCTAGTAAAATGTTCTAAGATTGGGGATTGCAAGATTAGATATTTCTTTTAAATTGACTTTTAAACCTCTACTAAAAAACATGAATCCAGATATTTGCATTGTTGGTTTTGAACTAATTCAGTTCTTCAAATTAAAAGTTTTGTTTTTAGGAATAAATCATTGTTTTATAGATAATCTATTGTACAAAGAACTCTTTATCTGTATCATTACTATTGACAATATTTTAAAATTATAATTCTGAAAGTACTAAATCTGTCTTAGCTTGTTCATAAAAAGACTGTGAGGGTCAAATGATGTTGTGGCTACTGAGTATCTATTCAGGAGATAATCTGACAGAAATAATTCTGTAGATTACTACTGGTGAAATTTCATGCACCTAAATATCTAACAAACCTTGAGGCGTTTTTCCAAGAATTTGGAGCCACCATCAGATCCATATGAAAACTCGTATGGGAAACTCCAGTCTCGAACAAGAAATATCAGACTCTAAGAAATAATTAGAAGAAAGGATTGATAAAGGGCACTCCAAGTTGCCTCCTTCTGTTTTTTAATCAAAACCAATTAAATGATATTGTCACTTGAAAAGTATTATTTACTACATTATGGAACTAAAAGCAAACATAAATTCATTGAAAGTTTCTGAGCACTCTCTCCTCTATTAGATCATCTTATTTCCACTAAGGTAAACTAAAAGCTGCTCAAAAACTGATCATAGTGACAGAGTGCTATTCAGCCAATTTGAGGGCATCTCTGTCTCTCATTTCTTGGTGGAGTGCATTCAGCTTGGCAGTTTTCAAACAGCTTTTTATGAAGATTCAAATTTTATTTGAGGAAAGTTTTCTTCTACTATCTCTTTAGATATTTTTTCTCTATTACATGTGTCCCATCCTCTCCTACAGGGGCTCTCTTTATGCATTAATGGTATAAAGAGGGGTGGGAATCCAGGTATTATGGGACCTGAAGCTTATATAATCTGTGGGGGGTGCTCAATAAGAAAAAGAATACAAAATTAGTCTTGAAAGTGGGTATTTATTTAGAATGACAAAAATAAATAAATAATTCAAAGAAGCTGACAAATCTCTCTCTCTGCGACCCCTACTTCACACACACTCCAGAAAAATAACTAACATATCACTGGAATACATTTTTTCCCTACAGTTACTGGCTGCAAATGATTTGATCACCTCATATGATGATTTTGAAATATTTTCTGTTAGAAAGCTAATTCAGTCTCTTTCTTTAACAAGGCCAAATTTTTTTATTATAAGACATTTTTATTAATAGTTTAGAAATGTTTCAGCTTCACTTTTATTTGTAATGTTATGGACACTTTTCATTTCCTCATCTCTCAAAGAGGGATAATAATAGAACCCACCTCATAGGACTACTAAGTGAGATAACATATAAGGCACTTAGAACAGTGCCTGATACATAGTGCTCTGTTAGCTATTTGATTTTGATTTTAATGGCTAAATAGTATTTTAGCACATGGATAGACCATACTTTATTTTGCCATTCTCCAAGATGGCTTCCAGTTTTTCCACTACTCTAAGAATTAATAATCATGCTTGAAGTTAAATATTTATTCACATCCAGAAGGATTTTATCAAGGACTGTCTCCCAAATTAGAAAAATCATTTGGGAGGTTTTTAAAACTACAGAATTCTTGGGCTCCCCCCCAGACCTATTGAAACCAAAGTAATATTAGCTTGTATATATTGAGTGCCTATTATATGCCAACCACAATAGAAGGAATTGTACACATGATAGTTCATGTATTCCTAAGAGATGGGTTATAATTTATTATTCTTTTCAGAAGAAATACATAAAAATCACCTCCACCCTCACCTGTCATTAAGTAACTTTCTCAAAGTCACACATGTAGAGATGGAAGAGTTAGCATTTAAACTTGTTTTACTTCAAAATCCCTGCTGCACTGCCCCTCAAAGTTAAGTATGAAACATATAGTTTACAATTTGAGGACTGATTACCGTATGCTTTTATAAATTAGATTAAAAGCTACTTTAACTCTTAGTTTCTGAAAAAAATGTAGGAAATTGAGAAAGAATTATATTTTATAAAATTAGCTATCTTTAAATGTTCTAAAAGTTTATATAGTCTGAGTTTCTAACTGAATCTTTTAGTCTTGTCTATTAAAATTATTTCTTTTAACTCTCTTTTAATCTTCAAGTTCCTCTTCCATCCTTTACTTTCCCTTACCATTGACCTGTTGAAGAACCTAGGAATTTGACCTCTAGAGTTTCCCATAACTTGGGCCTTGTTGATTGCATATTCATACAGCAGTTCAACATGTTCTTTTGTCCTCTGGATTTCACAAATTGGCAGCTGGACACAGAGGCTTAATCTGACTCAAGTTCTGTTTCTTTGGGAAGACTGTGGGAAGCAAAGTGTCCCAGGCAGCACATAAGACATGATTACCTCTCCTTTGATGAAGTTATATCATCTTCATGTGAAGCTCAGTTTTCAGTAGAGGTCTCACTAAGGGCTCATGGGAACAGTATGTTTTGCATTCTTACATGTTGGTAACAGTTTGTGCCGTTTATATTTGAAAGTCAATTTTGCTGGATATAAAATCCTTGGATCACATCTTCTTTCTTTAAAAAGGAATGCTTCTTAGTTTGCATTGTGGGTATTTCTTGTTTCACTAAAGCAGACCCTTCTCTCTCCTTGTTCTGTGGTTTCTTATGGGGAAGAGATTCTTATGGAGAGAAGAATTTACAAATACCTATATATATCCACTACCTTTAAATAGTCAACTATCTTTAAATGTAGATATTTATATATATAAATTTACATATAAATATCTATAAATAAAATATATTTATGTATAAATATCTACATTTAAGATAGTTGGCTATTTAAAGGTAGTGGATAGACTTCTGGCCAAGATGGAGGCATAGGTAGACGCACTGTGCCTCCTCACACAACCAAAATAGGGACAACAACAATTTAGAAACAGAATAACAATCAGAACTGACAGAAAATTGAACTGTATGGAAGTTGGACAACCAAGGAGTTAAAATAGACAAGTTCATCCAGACCAGTAGGAGGGGCGGAGTCAGGCAGCTGGGTGAGGGATCGAGACACAAAGAGCTTGGGACCGGGTGCGGAAGACTACAGAGGGCGGACTGTGGGCACGCAGGTGGTGGCTGGCAAACCCCAGCCAAGGGGTGGCAACCGACAGACCCAGCGAGGTGGCAATTGTGAAGCAAGGAACTGCACACAACCCAGGGTCCCAGTGCTGGGAAATAGAGCCTTGGGGCACTGATTGAAAACACCTGTGGGGAGTAATGGGCAGGCGGGCTGGAATGGGAATAAAGGATAGAAACTGTACTAAGTAAACTAAAATAAAAAAATTTTTTAAAAAAAAGAGAACACTTGTAGGGGTTGAGGCACAGGGAGAGACTCCCAGCCTCACAGGAGAGGTCATTGGAAAGACCCACAGGGTGCACAAGCCCACCCACATGGGAATCAGCACCAGAAAGGTCCAGTTTGCTCAGGGGAAGCAGCGGAAGGGACTGAAATCGGCAGAGAGCAGAGCAAGCGCCATTGTACCCTTTCAACCCCGCCCCCACATACAGCGTCACAACCCAGAGACTGGGTTACCCTGTCCTGGTGAACACCTAAGGCGACCAGACCAAAAAACAAAGATGGTTGGAACAAAAGAACAAGTGAAAGCCCCAGAACCCATCCTCTTAAGTGACCAAGAGATAGCCAACCAATCAGATGCACAGTTCAAAACACTGGTGATGAGGATGCTCACAGAATTGGTTGATTTTGGTCACAAATTAGATGAAAAAATGAAGGCTACAATAAGTGAAATGAAGAAAAATGCACAGGGAACCAAGAGTGATGGAATGAAAGATGGGTCTCACCTCAATGGAGTGGACCAGAAGGAAGAAAAAAACATACAATCAGAAAAGAATGAAGAAATAAGAATTCAAAAAAATGAGGAGAGGCTTAGGAACCTCCAGGACATCTTGAAACATTCCAGCATCTGAATTACAGGGGTACCAGAAGGAGAAGAGGAAGAACAACAAGTGGAAAAGATATTTGAACAAATAATAAAGGAGAACTTCCCCAATCTGACAAAGGAAATAGACTTTCAGGAAAT
>CM052538.1:158637464-158653666 GCA_028533065.1 Trachops cirrhosus | reverse complement strand
TGCTCATTTTTTTGAATTCTTGTTTCTTTATTCTGTTCTGGTTGAATGTTTATTTCTTCCTTTTGTTCCAAACTGTTGATTTGAGTCCTGGTTCCTTCCCTTCCCAGGTAACTATTGGTTCCCTCTACATTTTCCTTTAATTCACTTTGCATAGCCTTCACTTCTTCTATTTTATGACCATAGTCAACCATTTCTGTGAGCATCCTGATTATCAGTGTTTTGAACTCTGCATCTGATAGGTTGGCTATCTCTTCATCGCTTAGTTGTATTTTTCTTTTTGGAGCTTTGATCTGTTCTTTCATTTGGGCCATGTTTTTTTTTTGTTTGGGTGAACCTGTTATATAGTAAGGGGCAGAGAGCCTTAGGTATTCTCCAGGGAGGGGCAACCCAAGTTGCTGGGTTATGGTGCTGTATGTGGGGGAGGGATCTGAAAGGGAACAATGCTGCTTATGCAGCTCTCAGCTGGCTTCCAGAGACTTCCCCTGCTATCCATAAGCAAATTGGGCCCTTCTGGTGCTGATTCCCAGGTGGGTGGGTTTGTGTATGTTGTAGAACTGTGGGTCTCTCCAATAAACTCTCCTGTGAGGCTGGGAGTTTCTCCTGCTGCTGCAGCCCCCACAGGTTTTTCAGTCAGAGGTTTTGAGGCTTTACTCCCCACGCTGGAACCCTGGGTTGCATGTTCTGTCTCTCTCTTCAGTTGTTCCTCCTGTTTTATCCCCACACAAATGTGGGACAGCCTGGCCCAACAGCTGCCACCTTGCTGCAAGTCCTCTCTGCCTTGGCTGTCAGTCTCCACTGCTCCTGCTGGTCTGGATAAATATTTCTGCTTTAATTCCTTGGTTGTCAGATTTCCATACAGTTTGATTTTCTGGCAGTTCTGGTTATTTTGGTTTTTAAGTTTGTTGTTGTCCTTCTTTTGATTGTATGAGGAGGCACAGTATGTCTACTTACACCTCCATCTTGGCCAGAGGTTGAAAGTTACGTTCTGAATATCATTCCCCTACCCATAAACATATGCATTATTGCTTCATGAACAGATTACTGCATCAAGATGACATTATTTTGAGGAGAATAAATATCAGTAACTTCAAAGCAAAGTTAAGGATATAATTTTTTGTGGACTATTACAAACAGTATACTTTTAAATAGATCATTTCTCAGATAATAACAAATAGTAATTACTTAAAGGACTTTGATTTTTCAGTGAAAATATTCAGTGTCTTCAGGTAAAATATAAATAGTAAATCATAAATATTAAAAGGCAAAATCAACTTGGTTTTAATCAGTTTGTATAAATGACTTATACTGTTGATTATGAAGAAATTAAATAAGTCAGTATTTTAAAGGGTCATAGATTTAAGAAATACATTTTTAAATGCTAATCAATCATAGGTTATAATTATGGCTTTTTATCTTAAAGTCCTTTATTTAAAAAATTCAATTTTCCTTCTATCCATCCTCTCATTGTTGTCCTACCCACACAAGATGCCTTTATTGCAAGATCACTAGCTCCATTTTCCCTACTTACAATTTCAGGTGTGACTTACTCATCCTAACCACTTTGTCATTCCTACCTTTTCAAACTATCTTACCTTGCTTTTAACAATCTGTTTCTTGTGTGCTATTTCTTCTTGCTCTTTCCATAAATAGAAAATATTTTAAATAGTCTTAAAATATTTTATGCTGTGGGTTCTACGGTTACAGTAAATTCTCAAAGGACTTTTAGGACAACATATAAAGCCTACAATAACCTGAAAGACACTACTTAATAAAAGACAGGGAAAGAAAAAAGGAAAGGAAAGGGAGACATATATTTTTATAAGAAGACACTTTCTTAAATATATATTAAAATGTTTAAAAAGTTGTGAACCCATGTAGATTTTTTAATATTTGTAAATGTTTCTACTATGTAAAATAAAATTTTGCATTTATAAACCTTGTTTCATAAAATATAACTTATAATAATTTATACCAATGTATCTGCATACATTATAAGATTAAATATTAAGTTTATTACATGCTTTAAACAGAAAAAAAGATCAGTAAGATAATATAACCTTTTCTGACTGAAGTAGGCAATTTGAAAACTTACTAGAAATTAGATGACAATAGCAAAAACAATTGTATCTCATAGAGTACAGTTAAAAGAACTAGTATGCTAATTTAGCCAAATAATATGCATGATTTACCATTTCTGTTGTTTGCCTCCCTAGCACACACACATAGAGATACACAGACTCATAATTTTTAGTGACAGAAACATCCATAAAAATGAATTTATTGTATTCCGTACCTGTATTGAGCTGATCATTGTGCTAAGGGCAAATACTGTGGCAGAATCTCTCAAAGTTGACTGACTATCGAAGGTACCCTGTGTGTCCATCAATAGCACTGCAACCTATAGGCAAGTAGAGTATGTTATTGATGTTTTATGGAACCTGTAGAGTGTTAGGTTACCACAAAGTTAACACCATAAGAACTAAAGTAAACCTTTAATAATGAATACTGTATGTTTTACATGTGTCATGAATGCCACAGAAAATAAAAATATTAATAAGCTGCTGAATACTATAATGATTAATTTTTACAGGTAATCCAACATAACAGAAACAACACTGAAACAAAGTTTAGATGTTAGCTAATCTGCTGTGCCATCGTCTCTACAATTTTCCCTGCCCTGATGACTAGAAAGGGAAACAGGGAACATGTAATAGAATACTACCCACTTCCCTTCTAAACATCATGTCAAATGGCCAAGAATTAGTTTTCAAGAGAGTTTTTGAGGATCCTGAAAAGCAGTAATTGTTGCACATGAAAAATCTATTTTCTTTAAGAAGTTCACATCATACCTTTTTACCATCAGGTTTATTGACAAGGAAGACTTCACTCCATATCTGGATTCCTGTAGTCTCTCGTTCAGACCCACCTCTCCATGAAAAACCAGTCAGTGGTTCATTGTAATCTCCAACCCAATCAACTGATTCCTATAAATTAAGAAAGTCTATGATACAGAACTAAGTATGTAGTATAGTATTTTCCATTCATCCATTCAGGTTTGTATCGCTCTCCAACTCTAGTCAAAAGGAAACAACATATTCACACCTATTGTATTGCTATAATTATTTTATTTATTTATCCAAAAAGTAACTGCAGAGGAGCAATCACCTGCCACATTTTATACTGAGTTCTGGGGATACAAAAATATCCAGACCAGAGGAAGTTCCTAGCCTAACAGGGAGATAGACATGCTAACAAACGATTATAATGCAATATATGGATGCCAAAAAGGGAGTGTATGGAAAGATGGGAGCATATAAGGGAGCAAAATGGGAGGAGGGAAAGATGGAAGCATAAGAAAAGAAATAACTACTAACTCTTGGTCAGGTAAGACTTAAAGGAGAAATGATGTTTGAATTAAGACTTGAAGGATGTTTAGGAATTTTCCAGATGAGCAAACTTGGGGAGGGCATTCCCTCCCCAATAAGCAATGAAGATATGAGAGAACATATAACATCAGAATATAAACAACAACATACTACTATGGTACTTGGGAAGAAGGGAATGAATAGCAGGAGGAGAGAGGCACCTAGTAGTAGGTGCAGAAAAACAAAAACAAAATAAATCTGTTATACTTTAAGTTGAGTAAATGCTATTTAACCATAGCAGCATGACAAGTTATTGAGTATTGAGTATTTCACTCAAATGTTTAATAGTCAAAACTATGAATACATCTAAAACTGTATAATCCCAAAGAATGTAAAGTATACAAATTTTGTTCAATTTTCTCATCTCTGTTAAGTAGCACACTAATGTTTGTATAGAGAAAGATAAGAATTCTGTTTGCTTTCAAAGCCTGAGTATTTTAGCAGTTCTGTTCTAGATATGTTTGAACTGACATTAAAGATACAAGATGTTGCCCTGGTGTGACTCAATGGATTAAGCAGTGGCCTGCAAACCAAAGAGTCACTGGTTCAATGCCCAGTCAGGGCACAAGCCTGGACTGCAAGCCAGGTCCCCAGTAGGGAGTGTGCAAGAGGCAACCACACATTGATGTTTCTCTCCCTCTCTTTCTCCCTCCCTGCCTCTCTCTAAAAATAAATAAATAAAAATAATCTTTTTAAAAAATATTAAAAACAATATGTTAAAGTCAACATTATCAAATTGTTCAAAAATAACTCAACTATGGAAGACCAATCCAAAATGAGTAATTATGGTATAAATACATAATGCGAAGTTTCTTTAGGTAGTGTATATTCTGCCTCAAAGTTTGATTTGCACCAGAATTACTACGGGTAAAAGTGTAGAAAAAAATACTGGTATGCTCTTTACTCCCAACCCTTTGTTCCCCAGCTCTAATCTTCTATTTATCCCTCTGCTTTTGGTTTATTCTGTGTCTCTTAAAGTGTCATTTCTGCACTGTACTGTTGTCTCAAATGTTGTGACACTGTTGGTTACTTCTGGGGGAGGGTAGGGATGAGAAATGAGTGTGAAAAGATAAGATAGAACTTTCTGGGGTAAAGGCAAGATATACTTGATAAAATTTGGGGCTACAGAGGTATGTGCATTTTCAAAAAATATGCAAATATACTCTTGAGATTTGTGCATGTAATTGCATGTAAATTTTACAATGAAAAAACTAAATAACTACTAAAATCTATCATAATTGAAATATTGATGGAAAGTATAGTGATATCAGCAATTTACTTTTTTTTCTCTGAAATGAAGTGAAATATATGATGAAGTGATGGATGGAAATAATAGTTGGTGACACATGCGATAAAGCCAAAATGTTAATGTCAATGATAGAATCTAGGCAGTAAATATTCAGGTATTCAGTGTAAAATTCTTTGAATTTTGCCGAATGCTCGAAAAATGTCATTATAAATGTTGGGGGGGAATAATTCCAATAAAAAAGTTATGGCAAAAGTTATTTGGCATTTTAAACCCTACAGCATGTAAAATTTATAATCATATTACTATGCAGTGTCTGCTTTTAAAAGAATAAAAAAATAAGTTCTGTTCTATGTGAAATGTGGTCAAGTGGTTTCAGACAAAAGTGGCCTACATAGTTTGGTACCCAAAGCACCAAAGTTGAAATGATTACACCACAGCATTTTAAAACTGGTTCATATTTAGGATACATAATAATAGAAATGGAAATAATGGACACTACTAAATAAAAACACAAAGTGACAGAAGCACTGAAACAGAAAACACCTCTGCATACCTGGTTGTACATATATCTCAACATGAAGTCCATTAGGAATGATTTTCCTTTTCTAAAGGCTCCAGCAACAGATACAGCAACGACCTCCTTGTCTCTGACAGCCTCTGAGAGAAGGATTCGATTTAGTGCGGTTTCATCTAACTCGAAGGAATGGTCATCTTTGACAATAAGGACTTGGACTGGTCCTGCCTTTTTCACTGGCTCCTCCTCTTCTGAGCTCCATTCATATGCCTTTTCTGAAAACCCACCTGTTGAATAAAACAGCATTTTATTTAGGTAATCATCACAAAATACCAAGAAATACGTATGTACCTCTTAACTCTCAAACATCTGAAACAGGAAAACAGTAGAATTAGAAATGCTCATTTTAAATGACATATATTAATATCATTCACACCATATCTCAGAAAGATTTATATCTGGTCTTTCTGATCATCTGACCAAATCAAACAATTTTGTTTTTCTTTATTTTTATTTTTTTATTTTTTATTTTAATTGTTGTTCAAGTACAGCTTTCTGCCTTTTACTCCCATCCCAGACCACCCCCCAGCCCTGCCCATCTCTCTCCCATTTCCACCCCCGACCCTTGTTTTTGTCCATGTGCCCTTTATACCTGTTCCTGCAGACCCTTCCCCTTTTCCCCTGAAATTCCCTCCCCTCTCCCCTCTGGTCACTGTCAGCCTGTTCTCAATTGCAGTGTCTTTGGTTATATTTTGCTTGTTTGTTTTTTGATTAGGTTCCTGTTAAAGGAGAGATTATATGGTATTTGTCTTTCACCGCCTGGCTTATGTCGCTTAGCATAATGCTTTCTAGTTCCATCATGCTGTTGCAAAGGGTAGGAGCTCCTTCTTTCTTTCTGCTGCATAGAATTCCATTGTGTAAATGTACCATAGGTTTTTGATCCATTCATTTACTGATGGGCACCTAGGTTGCTTCCAACACTTGGCTATTGTAAATTGTGCTGCTATGAACATTGGGGTGCATAGGTTCTTTTGGATTGGTGTTTCATGGTTCTTAGGATATAATCCTAGCAGTGGAATTGCTGGGTCAAAAGGCAGATCCATTTTTAGTTTTCTGAGAAAATTCCATACTGTTTTCCATAGTGGTTGTACTAGTCTGCAATCCCACCAACAGTGCACTAGGGTTCCCTTTTCTCCACAACCTCTTCAACACTTGTTGTCTGTTGTTTTATTTATGATGGCCATTCTGACTAGTGTGAAGTAGTATCTCATTGTGTTTTTAATTTGCATCTCTCTGATAGCTATCCAGGGACATAAAGGAAAGAATAAACAAATGGGATCTCATCAAAATAAAAAGCTTCTGCACGACTAAAGAAAACTATTAAAATAAAAAGAGAACCAACCGTATGGGAAAACATATTTGCCAATGATACCTCAGACAAGGGTTTAATCTCCAAAATATATAAAGAACTCACACAACTCCACTCTAAGAAGATAAGCAACCCAGTTAAAAAATGGGCAAAGGACTTGAATAGACACTTCTCCAAGGAGGACATACAGAGGATCCAGAGACACATGAAAAGATGCTCAGTATCGCTAGCTATCAGAGAGATGCAAATTAAAACAATTTTGTTTTTAAAACAGCTCTACATCAGTGCAGAGATCTCTGTTTGCAGGGTGAGAAGGAAAATAAAAACAAAGGAATCTACTTTTAGAAAAGAGGAATAAAGTGACCCCTCTAGAAATAAGCTTATTCACATGAAAGAGACTCAAGAATTTTTTTTAAAAACTGAATATACATAGGAGGAAATACATATAGGGACTCAGAATCATATATTCTTGAAACTGGAATAAATCTCTAAAGCATCTAGTTCAGCTCCCTCCAAGGCATGCATTCCATCTACAAAATCCTAGACTCCTAATTGTCTAAAATTATACCTCATAGCAATGGAAGTTAATGACAATTAAATTGGGTAGGACCAGATTACAGGTCTTCAAACCATAGCAAAGAGGTCTGGAAATAATTCAATAAAAGAGGAAACTTTGGAAAGTTGGTTTATGTGTATGGCCATACCACCCTGAATGCGCCAGATCTCATCTGAAAGTTTCTTTTTATGGAGACCTTACAAAAAAGTAGTGTGAACATAGGACATTACTAAACCTCTCAGTTTCTTCATCTGTAAAATGGAAACTACTAATAGTACCTATTTGAGAGGGCTGTGGTAAAGATTAAGGGAGTTGCTATATGGAAAGTGCTGAGAACAGACAGTGCTTGTCACAGTAAATCACAGAGGTTAGCTATCATCATCACCACCACCACTACCTTGGAACTACTGACTGGATTAAGTATTCTTGAAAGAAGTTCTGCATACTTTCTATAAATTTTTGTGTATGTGTGTGCACACTTGCATGTTTTCTGAGTTTTCTATTAAATTGTCAGAAATGTGATTTTTTGAAAAAGGTCAACTTTTAGAATTCATTCTTAATGTACATGAATTTTGGAACCCTAGACCTTGGCAGTTGTGGTATATTACAAAACAACCTCAGTGTGTCAAGTGACACATTCGTACATCCACTGCTTTAACTTTATAATGTCCTCCTGCTTTGACTCTGCTGTCATCCACATGACTTCCTGCAGCAGACGTGCCTCTGCCATTCACCATGAGAATATTTCTAGACTGGTTTGCTTGCTGCAGGATGACAGACACTTGGAACAAGCTCTGCAGCAAGCTAACCCCCAGCCAAGCCAAGATCAACAGAGTTGCCTAACACCTACTTCAACATGTGATCAATAAATACTTATTATTCTATGCCCCTGAGGTTTTGTGACTGTTTATCATGCAGTTTAACAGACAATAAACAACTGATACAGCCCACAACTCCTTCCCTTAGAAAGGCAGTACAGTGTAGTGGCTAGAAACACAGGCGCTGACAAAACAAAACAAAAAAACCCCACTCTGGTTAAAAACCAGACTGCTGTGATTCAAATCAAGGCTTCCCCATTTCTTAGCTGAGTAACTGTAGGCATGTTGTTTAACCTCTCTTTGTCCACCTCATTAGGTTGTTGTAAATTAATATATGCATGTAACACACTGAGAAGAGTGGCTGGTACACAGTAAATGCTATTAGTATTATTGTAGATTTAAGAAACTAAAGGCAAAGATGTAACTGACCTTGTGCAAGAAAAGGAGATAGAATTTCTATATCAGGCAATCTACCATGGATGCCTTCTTGTGCTATATATTACTTTAAATAGCCTAGCAAGGTATTTATTATCTGTATTTTTGACAACTGAGAACATTAGGAATTGGATTAACTTTCCCAAGATCACACCCACTAGCAAGTGATATATACAAGTTCACACAGTTAATAACTGTCAGTTTTGGATTAGATCCGAGGTAGCTATCTAACTTCCATCCCAGCCCTTTCTACTATTATATTCTGCCTCTTTAGTGGAAATCAAATAACTCTTGGACAACACATAAATGGGCTCATTTGTATTGTATCAAAAAAAACAGAAAGTCAAAGCATGCATTGATTCCTCAGATCAGAGATATGACCTAGCCTTAAATAATATTAACCTCAAATCAACCCTTAATAATATAGATTTTTGAAGCAAACTGGGCTTTTAAATAACCTTTCATCTAAATTTAGAAATATACACTTAAATAGACTTTTTCATTATGTCTATTTGATAAGTCCAATAACAACAAAAAAACAAGGCAACTGTCCAGGTAGGGCTATGGCCCAGGATGGCTTTGTTTTTCCAAGGAGCCTTGGCAAGTTAAATTATCTGGTAAAAATGCAGCACTTCCCCTGAGAGAGAATGCAAACTGGTTAAGCTGCTTTCTCAAGAGTGGTACTTGGGGCCCAGGAATGAGAAAGGAGCACAATGTTAAGGTCAAAAAGGAAGATGGGGGGGCCAGAATAATTGCCATATTATACTGGGAGGGTCCGTGTTCTTTCTGTATGAAATGTTTGCTTTAGAAACTTTATATAGAAACCAAGCTTTCGATTGTTTGGCATTTAAGGCACAGTTATTTTCAACTAAGAATGCACTTTGACTTTACACAAGAAAGTTTTAAATCAGAAAAAAGAAAAAAAACAAGGTAATTGTATCTCTTGGTATAATTTTAAGTCATCAGATCACATTGATTTTATATATATATACACACACATATATATATTTATATACACACACATATACACATAACATTTATAACCATATCTCTATATATTGCTGTTCATCTATAAAACAGTTTTATTGAGCCCTGGCCAGTGTGGCTTAGTTGGTTGGAGCATCATCTCAAAAACCAAAAGGTCGCAGGTTCAATTCCCAGCCAGGGCACATGCCTGGGTTTTAGGGTTTAGTTGAGGCACAAAGGAGAGGCAACAGTTCAATGTTTTTCTTTCACATTGATGTTTCTCTCCTTCTTTCTCTCCCTCCCTTCCTGTATCTATCAAATCTCTCTAAAAAAGCATGTCCTCGGGTGAGGATTAAAAAAATTAAATAGTGCTATCAAAATACTGCACATCTAACATGAAATTTAGTTTTTCATTAATGGAGAGAGACATACAGCAATGCTTTCTGAACAATAGTATAGCATCTGGAGACAACAGAACCACTGCCTATAGCCATGGATCTCTCTGCAAAGTTAAGAAAGATGGATGTTATATCCAAAATATAGCAGCTTATATATTGTCATATGATAGATACTGTAGTCAGAGAGTCTTTGTTTAAATCCCAGCTTCACAATTTACATATATATGAAGTTGGGGAAATTATTTAACATCACAATGGCTTACTATCCTATCTATGAAAAATGAGATTAAGAATGGTACCTACAACTTTGACCAGTGTGTCTCATTTGGTTGGAGAATTGTTCCATAGGCCAAAAGGTGGCCGGTTCAGTTCCCGGTCAGCACACATGCCTGGGCTGCCCATTCCATCCGGTTGGGGCATGTATGAGAGGTCCCTGATCCGGGTGTGTATGAGAGGCAACCAATCAATGTTTCTCTCCATCTCTCTCTCCCTTTCTTCCCCTCTTTCTAAAATCAATGAGCTTGTCCTCAGATGAAGGTAAAGAAAGAAAAAGAGTGGTACCTACATCAGAGAGGCTTTGTGATAATTAAATAATGTTTATTAAATGAAGACCAAAGAGCCTTACAAGTAGTATGTGCTTAATAATGGTCACCACTATTAATAATAATATTATTTATTATTACCTATTCATATTTGATTCCAGTACTACCTGCCCACCTAATTTCAGCTCAGCACAAAAATCCATTTTCAGGACAGCAACTCTACATTTTCTTTGAAGCTCCTAGCTTATGGTGTAATTATCATCTGAGTACACAACTGATGTGAATCAGGGACTATGGTCAGACATAATATTTTCAATAGAAAAATGTCTTTGGAGTTGAAAACTACATCACAACTTTTTAGACTGACATAATTCTTTAAAATTGTTTGTAGCAAACTACATTTATGCAAGATGTACTGTGAATGGAATTTCTGCATTGTACTTTTTTCAAATACTCAGCTTTACAATGTGATGCAATTTTTTTAAGTAGCTGTATCAATTTTTCACTCCCCACCCACTCCCAGCAATTTATTAGACATCATATCAAGCCATATCCTTTCCAATACTTGGTTTTGTCTGACTTGTTAATTTTTGTCAATTACATAGGCAAAAGTGGTATTTCATGGTGATTTTGACACATATTTCTTTCTCTAAATGCTCATCAGGTGAGTACATGAGTGTTTGTTCATTTTCTATTAGGTTGTTTGTCTTTTTCTTACTGATTTACAGGATTCTTCATATATCTTGAATGCTAGGTCATTTGTTAGTTATATGTATGGCAAAAATCTCTTGGAGCTTGCCTTTTCACTTTCCGTAAGCTATTATTGATGAAGAGCAATTATTAATTTTAATGTATCAAATTTTATTAATAAATTATTTAATGATTAGCATTTTGCATGTCATGTTTAAGAAATTATTCCTTACATGGCATATGAAAGACATTCATATATAAACTTTTAGTTTTTAAGTGTTGCTTTTGATATTTAAGTTCTTTATCAGGAATTGTTATTTCTATGAGATATGACATAGAGATCCAATTTGATTTATTCTATATTAGTAACAAAATCTTCATATGTCTATAAAAGCCCCATCTTTCCTCAAGTGGTCTGCCCTGTGATCTTTGTTACAAATAAGAATTACACACACATATACATATACATATGTATATATAAACATATACACACATTTCATAAATATATAGTGACTTTGTTTCTGAGCTCTCAGTTCTGATCCATTCACCAATTTGTCTATACCAGCATCAATAGTACACTATTTTAACTGAAATTACTTTATAAAATGCCATTATATATAAAATGGCCGGCCTCTCTTACTCTTCTAATTATTATCAGTATTGACTATTTTGACACTTTCCATGTCAATATCAGAATCAACATGTTAGTCTGAAGTTACATTAAATTTATAGATCAATTTGAAAGGAAACAATACTGTTGTGGTGTTGTGTTCTCATCCATAAACATGAGATATTGTCCATCTATATTTGGTCTTTAATCACCTTCAGTAAAGTTTTTATAATTTGTGAGAGGGTTGGGGAGGGAGAGACAGACCATATTCACATAACTTTTATAACTGTATATTGTTATAATTCTTCTACTTTATTATTATTGTTAATCTTTACTGCACCTAATTTATAAATTAAACCTTATCGTAGGTATGCGTGCATAGGAAAAAAGATAGTATATATAAGGTTTGGTACTATCTGCAGTTTCAGGCATCCACTGGGGATCTTGGAATGTGTCCCCTGCAGATAAGGGGGGAGTACTGTGACATGTTCTGTTTATCCATTCATTAGTTGACAGTGCTTTCTGTGTTTCCACTTTTGGCTATAATAAATAATGCTGTTATAAACATTTATTTGCAAGTTTTTGTGTGAACATATATTTCCATTTCTCCTGAATAGTCAACTGATTTGTGACAAAGATGCTAAGACAATTCAATGGAGAGAGAATAGCTTTGCAACAAATGGTGCTAGAAAAATTGGATGTTTATATGCAAAAATATAAATCTCAATATATCATACCCTATATAAAATATTAACTCAAAATGGATCATACGTCTGAAAGTAAAATAAAACTATATAATGTTTGGAAGAAAACATAAAATCTTTATGACCTTGAATCAGGCAATAAATTCTTAGATATAATGCCAAGAACATGATCCACTGTCTTAGTCAGTTTGGGCTTCTATAACAAAATACCACAGACTGGGTAGCTTGTAAATAACAGAACCTTATTTTTCCAGTTTTGGAGTCTAGAAGTCCAAGATCAGGGTGCCAGCATGGTTGCATGAGGACCCTCTTCCATGTCACAGATTCCTTATATCCTCAAATGGTGAAAGGAGTTAGGGAGCTCTGTGGAGGTCTCCTCCTGTGTTATTGGGGGCTCCACTCACATGACCTAAGCACATTCCAAAGACCCCATCTCCTAATACCATTACATTGGGCATTAGGATTTCAATATATGAAGTTAGGGGGGCACCAACATCCAGACCATAGCATAGACTATGCACAGAAATGGAAATGATAAGGTAATAAGAATGTTACACTGCAAACAAATGATCTAAACACATAAGGATACAGTAATGCAAGAAATGAGGGACAAAATAGCTATAAGGCATAAAGAAAACAAGCAGCCAAATGGCAGAAGTAAATCCCTCTTTATCAGTAATTACATTAAATGTAAATGAATTAAACTTTCTAATCAGAAGACAGAGACTGGCAAGATGGAGTAAAAAAATCATTATCCAACTACAAGTTGTATACAGGAGATTCACTTTAGATCCAAAACACAACAGGTTGAAAGTGAAAGGATGAAAAAATATATTCAATACAAATGGTAACCAAAAGAGAATAGGAGTGGCTATACTAATATCAGACAAAATAGACTTTAAATCATAAAGGTTACAAGAACCAAAGAAGGACATTATATTTTAAAAGTTTCAATACAGCAAGACATAAGTTGTAAACATTTATGCATCCAATAGCATGCCATCAAAATATGTGAAGCAAAAGTGGGAACTTCAATACCTCGTGCTAAATAATGGATAGAATGACCAGATAGAAGATAAGCAAGAAAACACAGGACTCAAACAATATAATAAACCAAGTAGACCTAACAGACATATACAGACCACTCTACACAACAACAGAATACACATTCTTCTCAAGTGCATGTGGGACATTCTCCAGGACAGAACATATGTTACACTAAAAATTAGGTCTCAATAGGTTTTTAAAAGATAGATAAAAGACAAAATATCTTCTCTAACTACAAGGTAGAAATCAGTAACAAGTAAAACTGGAAAATTCACAAATTTGTGGAAGTTATGCAACATACTCATAAACAACAAATGGATCAAAAAATCACAAGAGAAATTAGGAAATAAAATGCAAATCAAAACCATAATGTGATACCACCTCACATATAAAAATGGTTACTATAAAAAATAAAATGAAATAAAACCACAAAATAAGAAGTGCTGGCAAGAATTCAGAGAAACTGCACTGTTGGTGGGAATGTAAAATGGTACAATCACAGTGGAATATTATGTGGTAGTCCCTCAAAAAACTAAAAATAGAATTACCAAATGATTCAGCAATTATTCTTCTAGGTGTATACCCAAAGAATTTAAAGCAGGGTCTCAAAGAGATATTTGTGCACCAATGTTTATAACAGCATTATTCATAGTCACTAAAACATGGAAGCAACCCAAGTATTTATTGACAGATAAATGGATAAGCAAAATGTAGTGTGTACACATAAACACACACACACACAATGGAATATTATTCAGCCTTCAAAAGGAAGAAAATCTGATATATACTACAACATGGATGAAACTTCAGGGCATTATGTTAAGTGGATTAAACCAGTCAGAAAAAGACAAATAAAAATACTGTGTGATTCCACTTATATGAGATTCTTAGAGTAGTCAATGTCACAGAGAGAAAAAGTACAATGGAGTTTGCCAGAGTCTGGGAGGAGGGAATGGGGACTTAGTGTTTCATGGATATAGATGTTTTGTAAGATGAAAAGAGTTCTGGAGATGGATGGTGGTGATGGCTGTACAATGAAAAGAATGTACTTAATATTACTGAACTGTCACTTAAAAATGGTTAAGATGATAAATTTTATGTTATGTGTATTTTATCACAATAAAAAAATTTAAAAAGATACATGTAAAACTTTAAAACCAAATATTATAGGAGAATATTTTATAACTTTGAGGTAGGGGAAGATTTATTAAAATATAAAGAGCACAAACTATAAAGGAAAATATTAAATGGAGTAGTTTTAAATATAAAACTTCTGTTTACTAAAATATACCATGAAGAGAGTAAAGTCATACTACCAAGGGGCAAAAGATAGATGTAAAACAAATAATGAACAAAAGATTTATACCAAATATTTAAAACTTATACAATGTAAAAAGAAAAAGATATTCCAGTAAAAGACAGACAAAGGGCAAACAGGCACAGAGTAGGAAATATGAGTGACTAATAAATATATGAAAATATGCTCATACTTCACTGGTAATCTATAAAATGCACTTTCAAGCCATAATGTGATATCATTTTACACTTATTATAATACTAAGTGTAGGTGAGGATATGTAGTAAATAAAATGTGGAAAAATTAATACTCCAAGTTCTATTTATATTAGGTTCTAAAAATGTAAAAATAATATGTAATATTAAATATATATTTTTATATATATGTTAAAATTTTCAGAAAATGAGCCATGACTGGTGTGGCTCAGTAGATTGAGTGCTGGCCTGTGAGCCAAAGGGTTGCTTGTTCGATTCCCAGTACGGGCACATGCCTGGGTTGTGGGCTGGGTCCCCAGTTGAGGGGGGTGTGCATAAGAGGCAATCGTATTTCTCTCCCTCTCTTTCTCCCTTCCTTTCCCTTTCTCTCTAAAGATAAATAAAATCTTTTAAAAAATTATCAGAAAATGAGAAACACCAAATGTATAAGTGTTTATCTTTGGAGAGGAATTAGGGAGAGGTTGCCATTAAGAAGGGGCATAGAAACAGTGTCAAAATACTGACAAAGTATATTTCTTCACATAGGGAGGGAGGATACAGGTGCTCACTATTATCCTTTTAAAAACTCAGCCCTGGCTGGTGTGGCTCTGTGTATTAGGCACTGGCCTACTAACCAAAGGGTCGCTGGTTCGATTCCCAGTCAGGGCACATGCCTGGGTTGCAGGCCAGGTCCCCATTTAGGGACACATGAGAGGCAACCACACATTAAAATAAATAAATAAAAATAAAAACTCAACATCTATGTTTTATTTGTTATTTTGTATATTGGATATTTTTCATAAGGATTCTTATGTAAAAGAGCCTCCAAATTTAACTGTACCCCAACTTTTTAAATGACTAACAGTAACTCACTTTCCTGATGATCATTTTCCTGATAATTACAGAATCTGCTTAGAGTCTAGTCACTGGTTCTAAAGATAATAAAGGCTACAGAATTTGAAATAGAGCAAAGCTATAACCTAGGAGACATTAATACAAGGTGTAAACAGATACAAAGTATAAATATATATGTGTATATATATGAATATATGAAAATGTGTTGAAAAAAGATGTAGAGAAGGCAAATTAAATTATAAAAATGAGAGGGGAGAGTCTGTATGCAAGTATATATATAACCCATTAGAAATTTTATTTTGTTTAAGTCCTTTGGACTGGAAGACCTGTGGCTACAACGAGGGGCTTGACTTCTTTGCTTGGCTGATTAAATTAGTAGGAGGAAGCTGTGAACACCTGATACCAGAAGGAGACTATACCACTGAATCTCACCAGTACTCTACAACAGAGGTTCACACCATAAACCCAGGGAGCCAGAACAGATCAATTTAAGAAGCTGAGGCTAGCAAGAAGAGTCTCACGAACAATGAGAA
>CM052538.1:158543854-158636964 GCA_028533065.1 Trachops cirrhosus | reverse complement strand
ATATAGAGGACACATGGACAAAACTAGGGGTGTTGGAAAGGGGAGGGAGGAGGGGAGGAATGGGTGGGTGGGCTGGAATGGGAATAAAGGATAGAAACTGTACTGAATAAACTAAAATAAAAAATTAAAAAAAAATTTTTATTTTGTTTAGAAGGATTAGATATATGGAAAATAAGGCAAGTAAAAAGGAACAAATAGCCTTGGCTGGTGTGGCTCAGTGGTTGAGTGAACCTGGTTGAGTGGCCTGTGAACCAAAGGGTCGCTGGTTCGATTCTCAGTCAGGGCACATGCCTGGATTGAGGGCCAGGTCCCCAATAGGGGGTGTGCCAGAGGCAACCAAACACTGATGTTTCTCACCCTCTCTTTCTTCCTCCCTTCCCATCTCTCTAAAAAGAAATAAATAAAATATTTTTTAAAAAGGAACAAATATCATCATATGAAAAACAGAATACATCCAATGGGAAAAGAAAGATCAGAAAGTAACTATACTATACTCAAGATTGTTTTTGTATTTTTCCAAATAGGATATATAAACAAGAACATAAAAAGATGATGCTCAGCATCACTAGTCATTAAGGAAATTAAAATTAAAATGACAATGAGATACCACCTTACACCTATTAGAACAGTCATTATCAAAACGGTAAGTCATCATCAAAGAGATAACAAGTGCTGTTGAGGACGTGGAGAAAAGGGAGCCCTGTGCATAAGTGGGATTGTACACTGGTGCATCTACTATGGAAAACAACATGGAGGTTCCTCAAATAATTAAAAACAGAACTAGTTAAAAATATGATCCAGCAATTTTACTTCTGGGAATATATCCAAAGGGCATGAAAACACTAACTTGAAAAGATATCTGCATCCCCATGTTCATAGCACCATTTCTTACAATAGCTAAGACACGGAAATAACCGAAGCATTCACTGATGGATGAATGGATAAAGAAGTTGTGATTTGTACATATGTATACTATTCAGCCATAGAAAACAAGGAAATCCTACTATTTGGGACAATAAGGATGGGCCTTGAAGGCATTATGCTAGGTGAAATAAGCCAGACAGAGAAGAACAAATACTATATGATCTTATGCACAGAATCTCACCAACCAACCAACCAACTAACCAACAAAGCCACCAAATTTGTAGAGAAAGAGATCAGATTTGTGGTAACCAGAGGTGAGGGGCTGGAGGAAGGGTGTATTGGAGGAAGGTAGTTGAAAGGTACAAACTTCTACTTATAAGATAAATAAGCACCAGGGATATAATGTACAACATGGTGACTGTATTTAACACTGTTGTATGATATGCAAGTATGTACAACAAAGTTAAGAGAGTAGATCCTAAGGGTTCTAAGCACAAGGAGAAATATTTTTCTTTTCTTGTTGTTGTATCTATATAAGATAATGGATGTGGTCATCATTTCACAATATATGTAAGTTAAACCATCATATTATACAACTTAAACATATACAGTGATGTTAATTATTTCTCAATAAAACTAGAAAAATTATTCTTAATCTTTCCTCAAAAAATAAATCTAAAAATTGATTTTCAACAAATAAATATTTACTATACTTACTGTAAAGCTAAGATAGTTTTTCTTTAAGCGCAGAACAAGCTAACATTTTAGTGCAATATTACTTTTCTAAAGCAATATTGCACTGCCAGTTTGTTATGTTGTGGAAAACTCAAATTCCTATGTGGTATCCCAAATTTTTAAGCAACTGTAATTAACTAGAACAAATAAACAAAAAAAGGATGAACTTCTGTTTTGTTTCTAGTAGTACTTTAGCTCTAAGCCCAACATTAAAACACTGCGTACTGGGCTACTTACTGCCTCCTGATACTCATCTGTTCCGTTCACTTTTCACACTAGCACACTCTTTGCCTTCTTTTCTAGTCCAAGGTGATCAAATTTATAGAGCCTTGATTTCTTATACCTGCTCAAGCCTAGATAGGCTTACTGTGGCACCTTTTGGCATACTGTTTTAGTTCCTTGTCTTCATCACATGAACTGAGGAAGCAAACAACTTTACATTTCTATCAGATCTATAACATAAAAATTATGGAACTATGGCAAGTTATTCATGCTCTCTGAGTCTCAGATTCCCTACATATTAAAATAAGGATAATGCCTATCTTTGAGGAATTAATTTTTAAAAGCTTAAATTTATTCAAACTTCTAGTTCAGTGTAGATTTAAGTACAGGTGATAAGATTTTCAGTCCTACTCACAAACCTGCTTCCCAATTGTACCTCTGGGTATGATCCTCAAATATCACCCCCAGTTCTGGGTGTGAGTAGAGACACTTTTCTGCTTTATAGCTTCCATGGTTCTTGTAGAACCTACCAGGTCTCTGACCACTCAAATAACAGTAATACCTGTTATATGGTCCTATAGGGAGCCCTCATCTAAATCTTAGGTTTCCTATATAGATTTTACAAATATCTCTCCTGCCATTTCTTGGAAATCACTATATGTTACAATTCTGAATAGTCTACCTTTGTCCTCAGCAGTTGGCTTTCTAACTTGTCTAGGAAATATTCATCTAGGTAGACTGACCATGATAAGGTCAGTCTTTTGTGGCTATCACCTGACTTTTTTCTCATCAGAAACCTCTGGCTTCTGCAAGGGCTTGTTCTCTCTATTCCCTTCACACTGTGCCCCATTATCTTATAAACATTCCACAGCATCATGTTATAGAAAATAAATTAGAAGACATTCCTACATTCTAATCTTAGTTCTCCAATTTACCAAATATGTTACTTTAGCCAAGTTATTTAACCAATAGGAGACTCGGTTTTTTCATTTGCACGACAGGAAACGTGTCCTGCCACGTGGAGAGGCTACAGATCAAATGTAGTAATGCATGTGAATGTGCCTTGAAAACTATAGTTCTATTTAATGGAGAAGATACTATCCACTCAATAAAGAGGCAGTATAGCATAGTGGTAAAGATGAAAGAACCTGAAGTCTAACTGCCAGAATTGGAATCTTGGTTCTATTATTTAACTTTTGATATGTAAAATAAGGATTACAGTACCAACCTCAATGATAGCAACTATTGTTGGTATTATTAAATGTCTACTACTTGTTAGGGATTCTACTAGGTACCAGAAATAAAATGGAATCAAGATAGACATTGCTAACACTTTGGCAAAAACTCCTATTTCCTACTCTATATGTTACATTTTCTAAGTCATTTATGTCATATGTACTTCACACAAAAGAAAAATAGTAAAGCATTTTCATAGAGCATCAAGGTAAGACTCCACAATTCCACTATTACTTTCTGTGAATATTTCCAGTGAACATATAGTGACTCTGGTATTTCTTTTCCTAATTCATCACTTGAGTTGAAACTCTCTTGGTGTCTTCTGGGTAAACTGAATTGTGTTTCTATCAAATATAAGTAGTGATAGTGTTTCTTAAAATAACATCAAAAGACCACCTGCTTCTCAATCACCTAAGATGCTTAATTGAAAGTCCCAGACCCCATTTCAGACCTATTGATTCAAAAGTTTTGGCTGGAAGACATGGGAATCTGCATTTCTAATAAGTTCCCAATGTGATTTTATGTAAATCCCATTGGAGAACCATGAGAGAGAGAGAGAGAGAGAGAGAGAGAGAGAGAGAGAGAGAGAGAGAGAGAGGCCCTCCACTAAACAAAGATCTGTAACCAAAGGAAATACTGAAGAATAATGATCCAAAGCTTCATCAAGGGGAAAAATTTTAACCCTCAGCATAAATTTTCACATGCCTGTCTCCAAACAGAGTGGAATCAACAGTGGATGAAGTTCAAAACCAAAACTGACTTGAACATACACAGTTAACTGTGAGTGTTCAAGAAATCCTTATTCTAGAAGCCAAGAGGAGGCATAGAAAGGGGACACCCTAAAAAGCTTACCCATATTTCAGAAGAAGCAAAGAAAACAGTGTTATTGCAATAGTCACACCTACTAAAGTGGGGGGTTGGTGATTTCAGTAAAATGGAACCACTTTCTTCTAAATTCAGATTACTAAAGACAGACCTCCCTACTACATCCCATATCTACCACGAACCTTGGATAATCTCTCAAATGTAAACCTTTTCTCCTGAGAGTTAAGTTGGTCCTGTGACCAATCTAAGCAAGGAGAAATATGGACCTTTGATAAAAGTACACCAAAATAATCAATTAAAATTAAAATTTATACCTCTTAGTCTTATGGACAGTTATAGATCTCAATGAAACATGGAAGAGAATCAAGGAGCTCCTAACACCTAGTGGGCGTGAACTTTCCAAATAATAGTAATTCAAAGCTAATGAACAACATATTTCTATACCCACCAAGCCACAGTGGCCGGACATCTCTGGTTCTGATAATAAAATGCCCTAAAAGACTTTAGCTTCTTATGTGGTAGCGAGTTTAGTACTGAGACTAAAAAATCAGGAGTCCAAAGCGGAAAAAGACGCCCAACCAGCCCACACTAAGCATCCTAAACCAAGTCTGGAGCAGCAGAGTGGGCGGGGCTCCAATTTCTCCTGCATCATTGCGCTCTCTCTTCTCCGCCTGCGTGAGCACCGCCCACCCACTCACAGCGTGAACCCTCTGGGCCTAGCCTCTCCTTCCCCCTCCCCTCGGCCTGGTGCTGAATCATGAGCCCAATATCTCCAAAAGGTAAAATCAGAGAACAATGCCACATTGAATGGGGTACCAGGTTGGGGTGGGGCAGAAGGCTGGAAATCACAACTTTTCTTCCCTTTGCCCTAAATTCTCCAAGCAACCCCTAAATTAAAACGAGTACTGCAGCAGTGGGGCACCCCCAAGCAAGCGTCTCTTCTCCTGGGTTGCTGTGGTCTGCAACGCTCTCACTGGGCCCGGCTCACCCCGCTTCATTGTTCCAGCACCACCCACCACCGGAGCGCGCCTGGCGAGGCACAGGAGCTCGCAGCTCCCCATGAAGTAGGGGACTGAGGATTCCCAATGCCCTGCTCATCTCTACCGAGTAACGACAGGCCCCTGCCCGCCCTCATCCCCTTCCTGCCAACCTAGAGCTAAAGCGGAACCAGCCAGTTCCCAGAGGTTCGTGGTGGGTGCTGTCCAAATGCTAGGAAGAGATCGACTAGGGGAGTTGGGGAGAAGCAAGGAGAAGCCTGCGTGAAGCTGCAGCCCTCGCCCACAGCACCATTCGGTTACGTGGGTACCGCTCTGCCATGGTTCCTCCGGCCCGACAGGGAGCAGCTCGGCCCTGGCCGTCTCCCAGCCCTGGATGCTGGCGCCCAGCAGTCCTTGGCCCTCCTCTTCTCCAGAAGCAGAAAGTAGAGGGCTAGTATCGTTCAGGCTGCAGAAGTCACCATATATTACTCACCCCAACTGTTTCTGTCCCTGCGGTTCTTGGCCATGGTGGTCCAGGGACTCGTGGCAGTGAGGCACTGTCACCACGCTCGCTCTTCTCCCAGGCCGCAGGTTGCTGGCAGTGGGAGGCTGTGTGCCCGTGCTGGGCGCAGTTCGCTCAGACTCTGAGGATGTTCCTGTGGCGCTGGAGGGAAGGAGTGGGGAGGAAAAGGGAGGAGAAAACGGATGAACCAAGCTCAGCATCAAAAGCTGGAGTTCACACAAATACCAGCGTCACACCCTCCCTACTTCAGCCCACCCCCAGAGCGTGAAGACAGTGACAGACATGCACTGCAATATTTTGAACGGGAAACACATACACAAATAAACAACACCCTCTCTTGCACACGCTCAAAGAATTTAACAGCATTATGTAGTCACAGAAATATACAAACCATATACTGCATTATACATGTTCAAATACCTGTTTTCCTACAACAGTTATATATTAGTACAGACATGCTGGCAATATTTATATAGCTAAAGAAGTTAAGTTGATCTGCATTTATTTACCAGGCACCCCCCCCATTTTAAAAGCAACATCATGTAGTTAAGAGAGTATTGTGCATTTTGCACCTGTCTACCAAACAGGCCTGTTTTTTAAAATTGGGCTAGCAAAATTAGATCAAGAAGATCAAGATAAATGAAAACCGAAGATTCATCATAATCTGTAACTAAATGTCTAGTGGACAAAATTTTCCACTACATTTGTAGAGATAAAATCTGAATTTATATTGGCAAATATTTGAAGTAAATTCATACTACATAGTCTGGGTAAGCCTTGGCAGCCACAAAAGGTTGCAGACTATTTTAAAGGGAAAGCAAAAGGTGATAAATACTCTTAAAAGTATTTTCAATCTCTCCTTTTTCACTGATTTCTTTCCTCTCTGCCTACAAATTCAGTTTTTAGTATCCTAGAAACACTGTCCCTTTCTGCCACTTGACCCTCAAGATACCATCATCCCCTTCCTCACCTTCTTAACACAGTTTTCTCCTGCATTTGGTTGTTGCCCACATTCCACAGATCAGTCCTGCCTAGGAGACTGACTGCTGCTAGCCTCTTAATCACCAGGTCCTTACTTTCTGCTTATTCCTAGTCATCAGCAACTCCTCACTCTATGTTCTCTCAATATAATTTAGTATGGTGTCTTCATACAGAATCTGAGGATTCCCAAACCTGTACTTCTAGTGTTAAACTCTCCTGAGAGAGAATGGTCATAACAGAGCTGAATTTATAGCTGCCTACAGTCATCATCACTTGGTTTTGCTACCAACACCGCAAAATCAACAAGTCAGAAAACAAACTGTCTTACCTATTACTGCCAAATTTTATGCATTCTATATTTCAGTTAATGGTTCTAGTGACCTCAGAACTGTGAACTCCATAAACCAAGTTTACATTATAGTTTTAAAGCAAAATGTGTTCATTAGAATTGCATTACCAACTAATGAAACAACATAGGAAGATAGAAATGATCTCAACACTGAACCTACAAACCAAATTCATAGTACAAAAAAAAGTGGGTTCTGTTCTTCTTGTGTTTCTTTGCTAAAATTTCCAGCTCACATTCCAGACTGATAATCTCTTTCAGGTGAATACCAGTAAAAGAGTGCAGTAGATTCCCCAAAACAATTGTTCTATAAAGGTTATTAACTGCAGCATTGTTTGTAATTGCAAAATACTGTCAACAACTCATATGTCCATATATAGGAAAGTGGTACACTATAATACATCTCCACAATGGAATACTAGACCTCTGTAAAAAAGAATACAGAACTTTATGGATTGATATAGAATACACTGCTAAGTGGAAAAAAACCCAAAGGGCAAATACTTTTCCTTTCTATAAGAAAGGATATGAAAAATAAGCATATCTGTTCATCTGGGCAAAAGAAACACAGGAAATTGCTAAGTCAGAAACTAGGAAAGGATGTTATAAAATTGTGAAATCAATTCTGCACAACTCTGTTACTACATTAAAAGTACTAAATTATACTATTTAATTTAATGAATTATATGGTGAGTGAATTGTATCTCAATAAGGCTGTTTTTAAAAAGTCAAGGTCAGGTTTACTTTAAATTAAGAAAAGGAAAAATAAAAGCTATTCCTCCATTTGCACTTTAGTACTCTATACCCTCTCTCTTTCCTGGCTCCTTTGCAATGTTACCTTATAAATTATTCCCTCCCCTTCCTGTATCCTCAATTATTTTTTCTTCCATTGGTTTATTCACCATGCTCAGTTCCCCACATCATAAGAAAAGGGCTCTCTCAATCTAGAGTTTCTCAGTAGGTGATGCGTCCATTTGCTTCTTTCCTCTACAGCTATCAGTCTTGAAAAAAATATTTCTATCAGAATGCTTTTGGCTATAACTCAAAATGGCTTAAACAAAAAGGACATTTACTGCTACATATTTTTTTGGATGATAGGTTGGTTCTATGGTAGCTAATTCATTAGCTCAACATCATCATGGACTAAATTATTTAGGATTTAGATTTGGCTGCTATAAAAAGAATAAGTGGCTTAAAACATAATTCTTTCTCATGAAATAATTTGAGCATAAGCCATCCAGGGCTAATATGGTGGCTTCAAAACACGAAGGAACCCAAGCTGTTTACACTTTCTTTCAACCTTAACCTGGAATTTCTATTGTGTAATCTAAGATGGCTGCTTGGGCATTCACATCCTCATTCAGTTATATAGAAAGGAAGAAATATATATATGTAAAAGAGTACAGTAGATTCCCAAAAATAATTGTTCTATGAGGGTTATTAACTGCAGCATTTTTTTTGTAATTGCAAAATACTGGCAACAACCTATATGTCCATATATAGGAAAGTGGTACACTATAATACATTTCTACAATGGAATACTAGACATCTGTAAAAAAGAATACAGAATTTACTCATATATATTTTTATTAAATATAATAATTTTTTATTACATATATATATCTGTCCCAGAATTATCTTCTGGAGGGTGGGCCCCTTGTGGTACAGGCTTCCCCTGCTAGGTGAGTGTTCTAGGAACCCATCTGCACCAGTTGGTGTTGTTGTAAGAGGCTGTGTTTGGCTTCAGTGAATTTTTTTGAAGACTCTTTAAACTTGTTTGTCCATTTCATGATGGGTGGTTTAGGAGTGCACTCAGTGCACCTGCCCATACTGAACTGAGTGTTCAGCAGTTTTTGATCAAAAACAGCATGACCCCTGTGCCCCACCCTCCCTATTCACATGATTTTGTCCAGGGCAACTCTTTTTTTTTTGCTATTTTGGATGGAATGAAAAAAAGGATGAAAAAAAGTCCTCAATGGGAAATGTTTTGCTGATGTGGAACAGGTGAAACAAAAAAAGGCAGAAGCACTAAAAGGCATCAAAATTGATTAGTTCAAAACTGTTTTTGAGCAGTGGAAAAAAAGTCTCGATCGGTATATTGCATCAAATGCAGAGTGCTCTGAAGGTGGCTGAAGTTTAAACATGCAAGAATAAATACACAATTTTTTATAAATAAATTCCATTTTTTGGAGGGGGTCCCCCGTCATATCTATTCTAAAAGAAGAGAAGTGGACACATGGACTTTGTTGTTCCACTTATTTATGTATTCATTGGTTGATTCTTACATGTGCCTTGACTGGTCATCAAACCTTGGTTTACCAGGATAACGCTCTAACCAACTGAGCTACCTGGTCAGGGCTAAAATTAGCTGCTTCTAAGTGATGGGTTTGAAGCAAGATTAGATAATTCCATGGGCATGTTTCTGAAATTCCCCGACACTGGTAAAGTTTAATTTTAATTTCTACTTTGGCACAGGGGAGCATAAATTAGCTGGGGTTGTTTCACATGGCCTTTCCAATCATCATAGCCCTTACTCTATGTAAACTCAAAGCAGGGATTCTGCTACTCAATATAGCTATTCCCACATACATTTTGGGACTGGAAAGATAACCCCACATAGTTCTTTAGACCCACTGTATCCATTATGAAACAGACCTGAATCAAGACTACACTTGACTTTCTTAAGTCTCAACTTTGATCACTGGAATTTTGCTGGTATTTTGAGATTGCAGGGATTAATACTCAGGGCCAGCATTTATTAATCTCTAGAAGATGTGAGAATTCCCCATTCCTCAGTTCACAATCACCTAGTAAAAGGTCACAAGTACCTCTGGCATTGTCTCAGAAGAGATTCACTATTTATACCTGGCTATACTGTGGAATCCTTCCTCAATGGAACTTGTCCTCTCTTTCTCAAATAAGGGACTCTGGTTTGTAAACTGGCTTTAGACTAGGAATTAGGTGTTAGGAATTTAAGTCTTGAATCTCTATTACAGTGATTTCCATTATGTTCACGCTCATCAGACCTAGAATTTTTCTGCTTAGTATGTCAAGTAGCACTTAAGTAGGCTGCTGGTTTTATTCATTCCTAGAGACTTGATGACCATAGACCACCACCAAAAATCCTTGTAGTCAAACACCCTGATTTCATTCCTTCTTCCTGAGGGTTATCATAGTAATTGTGTTGAACATGTCTTTGACAGTTAAGAATCCCCCACCTGGCCTTCACTGGGATCTCAATATTCTGACTGAATCATGGATCCCAATTTCATTATGCCATCTCCATCATCATCTCCAGCCAACTAAGAACAGCCATGAGATAATTTTTCAATGATATCTGTGGCTCTTTACCCAATGCACTGATTAAAGTAGATTTTATGGGCCCTCCTAGAGATGGAATGGATAGAGCATAACTGAATAGGGTACACATACTAGAGGAAGTCCAACGTTTCCATCTCTCTGAATCTAAGATTTCTTCCTCTATACATCTCTCTGAATCTAAGATTTCTTCCTCTATACTATGAAAGGAAAGTTCTGGCATCTCAGCATATAGACTACTAACTTCAAGTAACCAATTTAGGATGACTGGTTGCTCAAATCAACAAATTAAATCTGAAGTATTTAGCAAAATCTCATAATTCTTTCAGTGCATAAGCTCTCTCCTTCAAGAACAGGTCTTATCCCTTATCCTTCTCCATCAGGGCTATGCTGAAGTCTAACTCTTATTCAGAGTTCTCAGCCTCATTCATATTGGTCCAAATGCCCCCATTTCATGAAGCAGGGTCCCAGTTCTTCTCTACTAGTGCTCTTACCTTCACATAACAGATCTTGGTCTCACACTTAACTGACATTGCAACTCTGCAGCCTTTACAGTTAGGCCCTGGGCTGGATCCTCAGCCATATCTGCCTGCAGCAGTAAGAGATAGAGGTTTCTTCCAAGGTGTCAAAAAAGTATTCTGATTTTCTACTCCTGCCTTCAGTTTGGAATTCAAGGCTTTCTATCTTTTTTCACATGTATTCTCAAAGAAGCAGTCAGAGCAAATGATACCAGTTTTAGTAATCATCACTGTCAAAGCAGCCAAGTGCTAGAGGTTGATCTTCCAATGCTATCCTCTACATGCAGCATTACATCACATGCCACTAGTAATAATTATTTGAGTAATTATGATGACACTCCATGCTATGAAATACTATTGTTCCATTTTCCATGACAAACACTTTATACAGGTAATCATCAGATATGTGAGTAATACCATCCCAGAAAGCAAGGGTTTCTTTCCTAAGGTTACTTCCAATTCCTCTAGCAATCAGGATTCTGGCAAAAAAGAGGCAGCACAGAAAGAGAAGCTAATGAAAGGACTATTTATAAAAATGAGGACAGGGTTAAAGGGGCCAACAAGGGATAGGGAAGCACCCTGAAACTAGCAACAGTAGGGAGACATTATCATCCTTGCCCTAAAGGGGCAAGGAAAAAAAGACCTTATTAGAATCCTGAAAGAATTGTATAGCTGTAGGATAGGGCCACAGCCAGGTACTGTGGCCTCTTCTGCATTCATTTCTCAGAATACTAGTCCATGTGACGTGTAAGCAAACTTTAGGCACCCTTTTCAACATTATACTCATGATGTGAGGAAACTGATAAGGAACAACATAAGGTTATTTGTAATATATATCTTTTCTTAGTTATTGTGTTTGTAGACAGGACCAATTTGTGAGTTGAACACAGGAATGCCGCTATCAATTCTCATATAAACCTTAAAACCATCATGTTGGGATCAGAGTGATAGAAACAGCATTTTAACATAGCAGATGAGCAATTCAAGCTGGATAAAAGAATGTGCACTGCCTTACTCAATTCTTTTTTTTAAAACTCCCATCCTAGTGGTCTGATACTGATTCTGAATGAGATACAGTACATTCTACTGCTATCCAGAACAAAATAGAATTCTCCTATATGTACTTTGAAAACATGGGTTTTGCCACACAGAAAACTGGCCTTAATTATTAAGAGAAATCATAGGTTAACTATTTGAAAATCCAAATCATAATTATGGCAGATGTCTTCCAACATTTAACTGATTTATATTTAACAAACATATAGAGCAACCAATGCAATCACATTGAGTTACACGTTACAACTAATTTATGTTGGTAGATTCATCAGATTATATTGCTTAAATGTTCCATCGACTAAAATACTGTCCTTATGCTCCATTCTGCCACACTTGAGGGTTTTAATTAGCCATTGTGTCTTGCATAGTAAATTGTGAACCTTACGTACATAGAAGTTGAAAATGTTTATGCCTCCAATTTTTAAAAATTCAGATTTGGTTGAAGTTGACACCACAGGCCACAGATTACAGTAAGCATTTTACTCAAAAACTTTGAAAGAAGGGAAAAACACTATAAAGCACAGAACAAACCATTATGGATTATCATATAGATTAGAGTAAAAGCTGGAATATATTTATGTATCAGAATATTATGAAGACACTAAGAAAATAAGATAATTTGGTTGGGATGAAGGGGCTATCAAGCCACATTTATTCTTATTCTATATCCTGTCGTTATAAAATTGGGTAGTTTGTAAAAAAACTCTCCTGTTAGCTACAATTTTTATTATAATTTTTACTATATTATTATATTGCATAATATAATAATATATTATAATTATAACTGTCAACCTTGAAAGTAGGTACTTAATTTAGGATATAAAATTAAATTTACACACTGTATTTATTTTATGGAAATTGAATTTGAATTTCTTTACAACCATGTAATATTTAACCACTAGCTATGACTATACTGATCTTATTAAAATAAACTGAACCAGTAAGTATTTAAAAATCCTTAAGATTCTTTTGAAGTTAGTATAAAGCAAATGCTTTCTGCTTTGCATCAGTTGTGGTACAAGTAAAATAATGATTACAGCAGACACATTTTTTAACTAGTATGTAGAATCTCAACTTTTTTCATGCTATCCACCTCTGAGTGAATGGTTAAAGCATATGGATCTGCCATTACTGGCAACATAAAGTATCCTCTTTCTAGGGTCTTGTTGAAATCTATGATCTCAAATTTTCTTTTGTGTAATTCATATCAAACATTGTGTTTCAAGAATGACATGCTTGAAGGATTATTAGAAGGACACTATCCTTATTTCAAACTGAATTCAAAGTTTCCACTTTATGAAGACTTATGAAGTAAAGTTTTTGAAGTCTTAGTATTGGGGAAAAAATATGCCCCTCTCTTGATTGTGGTATCAAAAACACTATAAAATCCTCTGCTTTGGCTAATTTGTTACATTGTTCCAATATTTTATTTTCCCCTCCCTTTAACATCATACCCATTTCCTCACTTATTTTTGTGTTGTTATTGTATGTATTTTCTGTATAATGCCTCAAATTCTCTGTGGAATAAAGCAGGTATGAATAAGAATTAATAAATTTCAGACTAGAGAAAGGATCAATGCTTATAGGATCACAGGAGAAAGAAAGAAAAAAAGAATCTATGACAGTTAACAAGTACTAGGATACTAACAGAACATTTGAAAAGATTTTGAGTCACTGAAGCCAAAAGTATGTGCCCACCAAAACAAGTGCCAAGAAGCTCTGAAAGAAGGAACTGTTCTTCAATAATTTTTTCAATACAGCAAACACATAGGCTTTGTCCATAGAGCATGTAAGTCTGAGCTTACTTATATTCCGTAAATAAGTGCCCTTTGTGTATGGAGCACAAGAAAATACATATACCCTGTCCTGTGAAGGTGTGAATTTAATTCCTACATTACACAATTGATCACAATAATCAACAAGGAGCATATTGCCCAGGAACAAAATTGAATTGGATGTTTGAAGCCACAAGCCAATGTCTGGAACTTGCTCCTTTGTGATTTTTCAGTCACTAAATGTGTTGGTTGAGTGTTGTCTGGCTTTTCTGTTCAAAACTTCTACTGGGCTCCAGAAATAACTTTGCCAGTATACATAAATCCAGCAAATTTGTTTCTACCTTCATAACAAGACTGGAACTGAAAATGCAAAACAGCTTGTGAGATACCAGCCAAATTATGTCCTGAATTCCTCTTTGACATTCTGTGCATTGTGAAGTATTTTTAAAACCTCTTATATTTGATTACCCTCTTTATAATCCTGTAAAAAGCAGGGGTGTCCAACCTGCCACCCAGGGGTCTCATGCAGCCCGGGACGGCTTTGAATGCGGCCTAACACAAAGTTGTAAATTGACTTAAAACATTTTTTTGTTTGTTTTCGTTAGTGTTTGTGTATTTAACGTATGGCCCAAGAGAACTCCTCTTCTTCCAGTGTGGCCCAGAGACGCCAGAAGGTTGGACACCCCTGCAACACTTTCTCAGATGTCAGGTGCAAAACTAATCCCTTCCAAGCTGCAGATAAGGATAGTGAGATATTGCCAAATACGACGGTTTCTCTCGGATTATATACTAAAGAAGTGGTGGAGCCAGAACCAGGTTGTAGTGGTCCTGTTTTAGCTTCTGAACTTCTGACTTAACCAAAGGGCAACAGCCGCGGTGAGAGCGCTGTATCCAACAGGAATAAGGGCCACTGAGACTTCCTAGGAATTCAAGCTTTCAGAAATGTCTCGGGAAAACTCCGTAGAAGACAGGTTGTTCAGGTGTGCAGTCCAGCCTTAAACTGGTACCGCTGGGAAGAGTTTGCAAAACAGGAAGGTGCAGAAGGGTGTGCCGCAACTTAGTTAACCTGGCACTTCCCCACCTCCTTCCCAGGGCCCCACTGCCAGGTTACTTCTGGCCCAGTGCCCTCTACGTACCTTTTCCGTGAACTGGGAGGGCTGCATTCCCATCGCTCTCGTGCCCACCCATCTCCCTCTTCCCGTCACTAAGTTTACCTGATGAATCTGGGGGCTGTTTAGTGGAGGCCCGTTGGCCAACGAGTGCCCAGGGGCGTCCCTATCTCTGCGAGTGGGAAGCAGAACCTGGGCTCTTAAAAGACCCACCCGGCCGGGGGCGCTCCCGGAAAGCTGTCGTGCCCCGATCAGGCCTCAGGGAGGCACTCTGGTCCCACGGCCAGCGCACTCGGGCGGGCCGCTGGGCACCAACCCACGCTGACCGGGAACGTGTCTCCCGGTGACGCAGCGCGGGTGGGAACGTGCTGCGACGGCAGCGGCGACCGTACGCGCCTCCGCCGCCAGCGAGAGGACGGGCGGTGCAACGGGAGACAGCGGCGCAAGACTTGGAGCGGCTGGCTGGCGGGCGTTGGGAAGCAGGACGCAGGCGCTGGGACGTAGGACGCAGGCGCCGGCGAGGAAGTAGGTCTCGGGCGCGGCGCTCAACAAAGCGGGGCCGCCCCTCTCAGGTACCGAGTCGTCCCCAGGCCCCGCAGGGTGGGGAGGCTGGGCTAGACAGTTCTCGAGCGGCCGGAGGAGGGGAAGGGCTGCGGCCGGAACGAAGCTGCCGGGCACCGGGGACGCTCCCTGGGCCGCTCCTCTGCGGCTCCGGCGGGGCGGAAGGGAAGGGGGCTGGGCCGCTCGGGGTCGTAGCCGTCGGCGCCAACTCGCCTTTACTCGTCCCTCGTGCAGGCAGAGCTGCAGGCTGTGGCTCCATGTTGGGAAGCGGCGCAGTGTGTCCTCGTTAGCGGGAACCGGGTCGCCGCGGGCTGAGCCTGCAGGGGCCGGGCGCTGGGCGAAGATGGAGGCCCCGCTGCGGCCTGCCGCGGACATCCTAAGGCGGAACCCGCAGCATGACTACGAGCTCGTCCAGAGGGTCGGCAGTGGCACTTACGGGGATGTCTATAAGGTGAGGCAGGCCGGCCCCGAACCTGGCTCTTTTATTGTGGTCAAGGGCTCCTGGGAAGAGGGCCACTTTTTGGCGAAGTATAAGGGGGAGCATGCTTTTATTGTTGCATCTTGGAGATAAAGCGGCCGGGATGCCGTTTACTCCGTTCAAAGCACCCGATGTTCATTGCTTGCTCAAATCGCTACCAAGAAGCAGAAATAACCTCACTTTTGCAAACCACTGTTGTACTTTTTTGTGGTATAAAAGCATTTTCATGCTTGCTTATGGTATTGAAGGGAGTTGAATCTATTTACGGAGTTGCACTTGATGTTCTAGTGGTAGCATGGAAAACTGCTTCATGGAAGACAGGAGAAAATATCGGCATTCCGATATTTGCACTTAAAAAACACTTTAAAACAAATAAGCTTAATTTTAAAAGTATGAAACCCTGCCTCTCAATTTTAACTGTACACAGTCTAGTATTGGGTCCAAACGATGTGAGCACAAATGTTATCCTATGCAGAAAGATGCTTTTCCTGGCAGAAGTTTCATCATTTGTATTTGGCCGATGATTTTTCTCCTACTTTCTGGAATTTATAATGTCCTCTCTCCGGGATTTGTAACTTGTCGTGAGCAAACATGCATACGAGCTGCTGTATTTTTAATTGTGCTTTTTTTTGCATTATTTGAGACAAACTGATGAGGGTGAGTTACTCCTAATTTGGGATTTAAAAAAACATAGAGAAGAAAACCCAATTCCCTAAATCTACTAAGTTCTTAAGGATCAAGAGGAAAGAAATTGTTTCAGATCGCCTCATGCTTTTGGTTCTGTGTTCAAAAAGGGAGCATTAGTTCAACTCATATGGGTATATTTAGGGAAATTTCATTTAATTTTGCAACAGTATTGTTTATTGGATTTAATCATGATATATATCCCATTATTCCAAACAACACTACTGCATATAGCTCAAAGGGCCTTGTATGTCATAGGGGTAATTAACCAGTAGAGTCCTCTGGGGTATGTTGTTTTGCACAGGTGGTAATATGGAAGGAAACATTTTTTCTTCCTACATTTCTGCTTTTGTTCAGTATGTTATTGATATGTACTAACAACTTAAGGTGATATTAGGACAGCTCTAGCACTGTTTGATCCTACTGGGGTGGACTGTAAGGCTTTCAGTTCTTTAAATAGACATTTGAATCTTCTGTACTAAGCACTGTTCTAGATACGGGGTGTTGAATTGTGAGGTAGGTCCCAGATTTTGCCTTGTATACCTTTGATTTCAAAGTGGATAATTATAACAATCCTCTTTTTCTTTATGTAGAATTAGAGATAATTAACTCAGTTGTTTATCCATGGATTAGTCATTTTTTTGGAATGCTTTTTAAAAAAATTGAAATTCCTGTTTGCCTTCTCAGTCTGATTTTTTAGTCATCTTTGTCTTATGATTCACTATGTATATGTGTTTTTCCTACAAAAAATCCCACGACCTCTCCTTTTTTTCTTTAAAAATATAACAACTTAAAGCAGCTCTCTGGAGCAGGATTTTATTCTTGCCAGGGAATAAAAGAGTTATATTAAAGTGGCAGCTAATACCTGCCTTCCACCCTGGTACACTATGGCGCTCTTCCACAGTTTCTAAACAGAAGATCAAAGACTGAATATTTATCATATACTACCTTCACCACCACCCCCTCTCCCATGATCCCTTTCCCTCACATTCATGCTCCCTCACCTCTACATGTATATTCATACACTAGATGAGCCTCTGATTCCTAAACATCTTCAATTTTGGTTCCTTGTCTTTTGTTTTCCTGTGTTCTAATTACCTGGAATCACCTCCTACCCTCATTTAAACCTGTTGCTGTCCAACCTGTCCTTGAAAGCCTTGCTGAAATGCTCCTCAGGAAGCTTCAGCGTCCCTTTTCTCCAACCTCATCTGCTACTCTCCCCATTCCTTGATTCTTTTCCAGCCACACTGGCCTGCTTGCTCTTCCTTAAACATAATAAGCATATTCTCACCTTTGGACCTTTTGTTCTTGCTATTCCTTTTGCTCAGAATGTCTTTCCACAAATAGACACTCTTGCTGTCTTCCCCACTTGCTTTTAACACCTTCTACATCTTTTTTTCCTAATTTTTTCTTTATCACCTTTTATAATAATGTTTTACTTATTTTTTCTTGTTTATTATCCATCTCAAGCCACTAACATACTCCATGAGGATAAGAGTTTTTTATCTGTTTTGTTCACTGCTCAGTGTCTAACAGCGCCTAGAATTATGACTAGGAACAAAGTGCTTCCTAAAAATTTGATGAATGAACAAGTAAATATCAGTAATTATATCACCTACTTCTGTGGGCATATGCTTTTGACATAACACTAAGTTAGCATTGAATATTCTGTGTTCCTGTAATACCTAATGTGGTGTCGTGCATATGTACTTTATTACAAGTTTCAATGATTTGAGTTCGCTAAGAAAAAATATTTCTGGAAAACTCTTTCATAGCATATCCATTTTTAGCGCTTTAAGTCCTACAGAATTTTGTCAGTTAATATTTACTTTTTAATATGCCTGAAAACATGTACCATTGAGCTACAGTGCTGAAGTTTTTAATAAGCTTAGAGCAGTTAGAGTAATTTGCTATTTATCACTTTGTTTCTGATGTGCTGAAAACCCTGGGAAGTTTTAGAAGTGTTCCCAATCAGTGACATAAACTATTAACATAATTACAGTGAAGAACAATGAAGGTAAATTCGTCACTGTTCTAATCAGGTATTATCTCTACTTTTCTCTCTCTTTTTTTTTTTTTACACCTGACATACCTTATAAAGCAAGAGCTTTAAAAAGACTACAGCTTCAGATTCTTTGTGAATTACTTTTATGTTCTTTAAGACCACAGATCCCCTCTGAGGCTCCCGTCTTTCCTGAGAATCCCCAAGACGGGAAAGCTCAGTCTTAAACTGGCTATGCCCTGGTTGAAAGAAGAGGAATATGAATCTTTTTTTATATAGATGGGGTAAATCATTGAGGGCAGGAAGGAGAAATGGTGGCAGGGAAGAAACAAAAGAGAAAAGAAATGTGGTTGAAGATGGATCAAGGATCAACTGAGTGAATTTTATTTATAATTGTTAATTTTTAAATCTGCTAACAGGAAGTCTGGAGATTTAGTGCCTATATTACTTTCTGTCCATAGTGGTATAGACAATTATTGTATCATAATACAGTTTACACAGTACCTGACATTTGGGTGATCTTTATCCAAATATTTGTATCAGAAGTGTTCCCATCCTAGATTCCAGAGCAGTCCTAGGAATCATTTTTATCTTACATGGAATACAAATATAGAGTGGGCAGTCCCTTCTATTGTTTTCCTTAACCTGTTTTGCTTTTTCTTATTGATTATAAAAGTGTAATTAATACACTTTTCGGTCCAGGAGGACGGGAACAGATATCTCTTGCTTATTACTGTACAATAGCAGACATGTAGATGCTCAATAAATATTTGTGCAGTAAGATTAATTGTAGAAAATTACCCAGAGATAAATACTGTTAATCATTTAATGTAGTTTGTTTCAGGCTTTCTTCCTAAATGTTTTTATACCAATATGTTTCTAAAAATGGCTTTTATAAATTGGTATCCTGATATAGCTCTTTTTTCTAGTTGATTAGAATGAACAGCATTTTCCTTGGTTATTAAATATTCTTCAAAAATATCATTTTAGAAAGATCCATTGAACAAACTCTCAGTTATTCTCAGTTTCATATTTGTTGTTTCCAATTAAAAAATTTGCAATTATAATGTTACAATTTGTGTAGAAATATTTGTCAAGTAGTCTTATCACATGGATTCCTCTGGATGCTTGATAAACTGGGTCCGCTTAGTAAGTCCCTCTTTTATATATGCTTTTCTCTCTCGAAAGCCAGACTCACAATTTTTGGATGGTTTAAGGTACTTTGAAACTTATTCCAAGATTCCATTCTATAAAGACAGAGCTTGATGCATGACAACACTCTGTAAGCATTCACTTATTTAAGAAATATTTATTGAGCTCTTGCTGGTGTGGCTCAGTGGATTGACTGCTGGCCTGTGAATTAAAGGTTGCTGGTTCAATTCCCAGTCAAGGCACATGCCTGGGTTGCAGGCCTTGGGGGCATGCAAGAGGCAACCACACACTGATGTTTCTCTCCTCTCCTTCTCCCTCCCTTCCCCTCTCTCTAAAAATAAATAAATCTTTAAAACAAGAAATATTTATTGAGTTCCTACTGTATGTTAGGTTATAGGGATGCAAACACAAAGTAAACTATTAAAAAGGAATACATAATTTAGTCAGGAAAACAGACATGTAAACAGTCATAATTTGATAAGTGCTGTAGTAAAGTAGAAGAAATATCTAATCCTTCCTTTATTGGGGGATCAGAGAAGAGAGAACTATGATGTAAACCTGGGAAGATTAAGAGAGGAAAGGGCATTAAGTGCACGTTAAAAGAATGCAGGGTGATTTCTAGGTGGGTAAGATGAGAAGATATACCAAGCTGTGGGAGTAGTGTGCAGACACTTGGCAGCTTGAGAAACCATGATGCATTTTGAGGGATCTGCATCTGCTTTCCAAGTTCACTGTGACCAAACCTGGCAGAAATTTCATAGATGGAGAACATAGGCTATTTTCTGGCAGAAAAGGACCAGATAGTGGATCTTGTGTGTCATGTCAAAGAATTTGTACTTTTTCCTGTAAACTGAGGAAGCACTTTAGGGGGTACCCTTTCATGGTGTAGAGGATTAGACAAAGTTGCTGGAAGTATAAGGACCAGTTATTGAATAATTCAGATGAAAATTCATTCAACTACAAATTTAGGCACTGGTACTGGAAATAAAATGAAAGGATGGATTTTAATCATGTTAAGAGATGATCAAAATTTCCTGGTGATTAATGGTAGAAAAATGGGTCATCAGTAGCATTTAGAATTTCTGGCTTGTGTGACTACATTGGTACCATCAACAGAATTAGAAAATACCAAATTTGTGGGGTCTGGATCTTGTGTTTGGTTTTGGTCATAGAACATTGCATAGGTGGATATGTCTAATAAATGGTAGGAAATACAGCTCTGGCCTTCAGAGATCTATCTAGACTGAGGCTACAAGTCTGGAAGTCATCATCACATTATGAGGGTGGTACCTCTGAAGTATAGGTGAAGTCCCCAGGAGAGTTTGTAGGAGAGTTGAGGAAAGACTGTAGTGTTACAGTGGCAGAAGAGAGTAATGTATATTGAAGGTATCTGAGAAGAAACAAAGAGCTATAGTGAAGTTCTTTTCATAGATAATCAAGAGTTTCAAGAGCCCATCTCTACCATCTATGTATCCATTCTTGTTGCCTTCCACTGTGACTGCAGTAAGGAAAATATTGATTTTCAAAAAAACATAAATCTTAGTTTTGTGTCATTCCTTATTCTTCTTGTCTAGAGAATAAAATCTTAGACTAATATGCCTTTTAAAGCCCTCCCTATACCAGAAGGCTAGCCATTCTGAATTTCTTTCAGTTCTTTCTGTGCATGGTACTCTTTGTCCTTCAGGTTTTTGTAGGTACTCTTTCCTTTTGCTAGAATGCTCTTCCACTTCTTCTCATTCATCTGTTTATCTTCTACCTTTTGGTTTTCCTTTTAAACATTGCATTTTCAGGGAGGACTTTTCTGTTCCTTATATAGGTCATATCTATCTGCTGTATGATTTCTTGCCATAGTACTCATCATTTGACACTCACCATTGTTGCTGTCAGTGTTCCCTCCTCTACTCAAAGTGCGTAAGGACAGGGACCTTGTGTTTACTGCTGAATCAGCTAACCTAGCATAGTGCTTAGCACATAGTATGTATTCAATAAATATGTTTTGAAGGAGTGAGCCATAGAATGGTCATGTAAGGAAGAAGCAGCAAGGATTCATTAAGTGTTAAAAAGAGTTGAAGTGTGAATGGTAAATAAGGAAGCAGAGGGAATGTAGATCACTCCTTGAAGCATCTTAGCTATGAAGGGAAAAAGAAAGGAGACACAGATGTTTCTTTGATGGTTTCTAGGTTTTGCCTTCCATTGAAATTGATACAGCTTTCAGTTCTTCTTCTTTTTTCCTCACATGAGGACATGTTTAGAGAGGGGAAGGGAGGGAGAGAGAGAGGGAAAGAAATATCAATTAGTCACCCCTCGTATGCTTCCGAACTGGGACTGAACCCGCAACCTAGGCATGTGCCCTGATCTGACCGTGAATCAAATCCATGACATTTTGGTTTACAGAATGACATTCCAACCAACTGAGGCACACTGGCTAGGGCTCAGTTATTATTCTTTAAGTTTATTTTATCGTCCAAATGACCAGGAGTGTTGCTGAGTTTATAGAAGGAAACCAGACAAAGAATTTGGGAGGCCTTGGGAGTTTAGAAAGGAGATTAAAGGTAGAAACTTAAGATTAAGATAGGATTGTTAGGAATCAAGGTAGGGTTATAAATTTAAGCCTTCTTTCTTCCCTTTCTTTCTCCTTCCCTCCCTCTTTTCCTCACTTTCTGTTGTAGAGCCTCCATTGATTTCTAGCCCTAGTTATTCTCCTATGAGTATGAGAGACACTGATGAATGAGGAGCTGGGATGGAGAGGGGGGAGGATAACAGGGTAAAAAGGAGTATTTAACATTTAACTAATATTTATAGAGGACCTTTTATGTACTAAACACTGTTCTAGTTTCTTGGGATACATCAGTGAACAAAATAGAGAAAGATTCTTGCCATCAAGAATCTGGGAGGAGCCCTGGCTGGTGTAGCTCAGTGAATTGAGCCCGGGCTGCAAAACAAAGGGTCGCCGGTTTGATTCTCAGTCAGGGCACATGCCTGGGTTGTGGGATAGGTCCCCAATGGGGGACATGTGAGAAGCAACCACACATTGATGTCTCTTTCCCTCTCTTTCTCCCTCTTTTAAAAAAAACTAAAAAAAAAGAATCTGGAAGGAGAAGGACAGTAAAAATTAAAGATAGTAAGTTCTATAGTATGTTAGAAGATGATTAAAGATACAGAAAGGAGAAAAAGTTGAACCAGTGTGTTATTTCTCACACATATGCACCCCCTTTTTAGGTGCCCTGTACCGTCTTGAGCCTCTTTTTTAACCCTTCCTCTTACCAATATCAGGAGGAGGCAATGCGAGCATGACTTAATATTTTAATAGATATAACATTCAATATGTTAGGAACGGCTTTTGCATTTTAAGCTTTTTAGCTTCTATCATCATTGTAATAGATGGTGGAGAGGCTTAGGTCCTTTACCATTTTTTCCCCCAGGAATAATTTTCTGTTATTCTCTCTGCAATAACATAGATCCACGGGTAGGACTCGCCTTCCTATTTTGCCTCTCTCTTCCTTGCCTCAGCATAGTTAGCCTTCTAAATAGTAAGTGTTCATTTTAGAAAAATTTCATGTTGGAATAAATGAAAAATTACCTCTCCTTCACTGTAATGTAAGCATTGTTGTATATATCTTTCTAGACTTACAAAAACTCATATTAGAGACATACATATATACAATTATATATAATTTTTCTTCTGCAGTATATATATTTGATAATGTACTTTTTTGTTTAACAGAACATCACAAACCACTTTTCATGTCAGTAAATATGCACATTTAATATTTGTCTATTTTCTTGTATTGTTGTACAATTTCTAATCCATTTTTGTTGAACAAGCAGATTGTTTCCAGTATTTCCGTTATAAATAATGCTGTGATTAGTAACCTTGAACAAATTCATATAGCACATACCGTTAATTATTTCTTTAAGTAAATTTTAATAATTAATTTCTTAAGGTTGGTTTAGGGAATTTTGACCAGTTATTCCCCCCCTAAAGTTGCACCTACCAACAGTGATTGGCTACATCTTTTCTCTTTTATTTTTATTTATTTATTTTAGTTTTTACATTTTTCTTTTTTTCATTACCATTTAGCCCCCTTACACCAGCCCCTTTCCCCCCAGCAATCACCACACAGTTGTCCTTGTCCATGAGTCCTTTTTCCTTTTTGCTCAGTCATTCCTCCTCCACCCCAGCCCTTAACTGTCATCCTGCTCTCTATCTATGAGTCTGTCTCTATTTTGTGTCTTAGTTCAGTTTCTTCATTAGATACAACATATGAGTGAAATCACATGGTATTTGTCTTTCTCTGACTGGCTTATTTTACTTAGCATAATGTTCTCCAGGTCCATCCAAACCATTGCAAACGGGAAAACTTTCTTTTTTACGGCTGAGTAGTATTTCATTGTGTAAATGTCCCATATTGTTTTAGCCACTCATCTGCTGATGGACACTTGGGCTGCTTCCATATCTTGACAATTGTAAATGACACTCCAATGAACATAGGTATGCTTATATTTTTCCAATTAGTGTTTTAGGTTCCTTTGAATATAACATAAACATAAATTATGTTTTATCCATAAATTAAATTATATAAATTGTATAATTTATATACCATAACTTCCATACCAAATTATTAGTAATAATGCATGCATTTTGGTGATTTTTTGTTCATTTTCTTTTTTTAATATATTTTATTCATTATGCTATTACAGTTATCCTATGTTTTTTCTCCCCTTTATTCCCCTCCACCCTGCACCCTGCCTCCCACCAGCATTCCCCTCTTTAGTTCATGTCCATGGGTCGTACATACAAGTTCTTTGGCTTCTCCATTTCCTATACTATTCTTCACCTCCCCCTGACTACCATTATGCTTCTTAATCCCTGTGCCTTTCCCCCTATTCCTCCCCCTCCCTACAAAAACCCTCCATGTGATCTCCATTTCTGTGATTCTGTTCCTGTTCTAGTTGTTTGCTTAGTTAGTTTGTTTTTAGGTTCATTGTTCATAGTTGTGAGTTTGTTGTCATTTTGCTGTTTGTATTTTTGATCTTCTTTTTCTTAGATAAGTCCCTTTAACATTTCATATCATAAGGGCTTGGTGATGATGAACTCCTTTAACTTGACTTTATCTGAGAAGCACTTTATCTGCCCTTCCATCCTAAATAACAACTTTGCTGGGTAGAATAATCTGGGATGTGGGTCCTTGCCTTTCACAACTTCAAATACTTCTTTCCAGCCTCTTCTTGCCAGTAAGGTTTCTTTTGAGAAATCATCCGAGAGTCTTATGGGCACTCCTTTGTAGGTAACCGTCTCCTTTTCTCTTGCTGCTTTTAAGATTCTCTCCTTATCTTTAATCTTGGGTAATGTAAGTATGATGTGGCTTGGTGTGTGCTTCCTTGGGTCCAACTTCTTTGAGACTCTGAGCTTCCTGAACTTTCTGGAAGTCTATTTCCTTTGCCAGATTAGGGAAATTCTCCTTCATTATGTTTGAAAATAAGGTTTTAATTTCTTTCTCTTCCTCTTCTCCTTCTGGCACACCTATGATTCGGATATTGGAATGTTTAGGGACATATTGGAATGTCCCTGAGGTTCCTAAGCCTCTCCTCTTTATTTTGAATTCTTGTTTCTTCGTTATGTTGTGGTTAAATGTTCATTTCTTCTTTCTGCTCCAAATCATTGATTTGAGTCCCGATTTCCTTCCCTTTACCATTGGTTCCCTGTATATTTTTCTTTATTTTACTTTGCATAGCCTTCACTTCTTCCTCTATTTTATGACCATACTCAGCCATTTCTGTAAGCATCCTGATTACTAGTATTTGGAACTCTGCATCTGATAGGTTGGCTCTCTTTTCCTCGCTTAGTTCTATTTTTGGAGCTTTGATCTGTTCTTTCATTTGGGCCATGTCTTTTTTGTTTGGGTGCACCTGTTATGCAGTAAGGGGTGGAGCCTTAGGTATTCTCCAGGTTGGGGCAACTCACAGTGCTACATTGTGGCGCTGTATATGGGGTAGGGGTCTGAGAGGGAACAGTTCTAGGTTGACTTTCAGTCACTTCCCCTCTACCCCTAAGCAAATTGGGTCCTTCAGGAGCTGATTCCTGGGTGGATAGGTTTGTGTACCTTCTAGGACCCTGTGGGTCTCTCCAACGAACTCCTGAGAGGCTGGGAGTTTCTCCTGCTGCTGCAGCTCCCACAGGTGTTTTCAGTCTGAGGTTTTGAGGCTTTATTTCCCTGTGTTGGAATCCTGGTTTGTGCGGTTTTTCTTCCTTCCCATTTGTTCCTCCTGGTTTATCCACATGCAAATGTGGGACTACCCGGTCACCACAACCTTGCCACTTGTCTTCTCATCCTGGTGTCTGTCTCCACCCCTCCTACCAGTCTGAATGAATGTTTCTTCTTAAACTCCTTGGTTGTTGGACATCCATACAGTTTGATTTTCTGGCAGTTTTGGTTACTTTTTGTTTTTAAATTTGTTGTCCTTCTTTTGGTTGTGTGAGAAAGCAAAATGTATTGCCTATGCCTCCATCTTGGCTGAAAGTCCCACCTCTTTTTTTTTAAATATTTTTTTAATTCTTAGACAGAAGGGAAAGGAGGAAAAAAGAGAGGGAGAGAAACATCAATGTTTGGTTGCCTCTTGCACGCCCCACACCAGTGAACCTGGCCCACAACCCAGGCATGTGCCCTGACTGGAAATTGAACTGGTGACCCTTTGGTTTGCAGGCCAGTGCTCAATCCACTGAGCCACACCAGCTGTTTTTTTCTTTTTAATAGAAACGCATGCTACTTTTTTTTAACGATTTTATTTTGTTTAGACAGGGGGGAAGAGAGGTGGAAAGAGAAGGAGAGAAACATGAGTGTGTGGTTGCCTCTTGCACACTCCCCACTGGGGACCTGCCCCACAACCTAGGCATGTGTCCTGACTGGGAATCGAACCTGCGACCCTTTGGTTTGCAGTCCGGCGCTCAGTCCACTGAGCTATACCAGCCAGTGCATTCCTACCTCTTAAACTGTTTCCTTCACTATTAAGACTTCCAGATAATTAGTTTACTTTAATCTTCTGGAAGGATCTCATTTTTCAGTAAAAATTAATTTGTATTAGGAAAGTATTAGAAAAACTCTTTTTCATAGACAAGTGTTCTAACAGACCAAAGCTTTAGTGTGTCCTGAGATATAATTCATGTGGCCATATTTGGGGTCACGCTAATGGGTAGGCCTCCGGCTCTGAATATGGCTGCCTGATAGTGGGGGGAAACTTGGAATATGTCCTCCTGCCATGGGAGAAGGAGCACCTCTGCAGACTTCCATGATGGTGTGTGGAAGACATCTTGGAAATAACTTGCTCTAACAGAGGACTTCTCATATATGCCTTATCCTTGAGAAATGGTCATTTAACTTATTTAAATAATGATATGCTATGTTTAGAAGTAGTCAGTTTCTTTTTTAAACTTTCCTGTATTGATCTAACATCTGTCCCATTGAAAATTTGTCCCATTGCAACAGGGCAGATACATCTTTGCTGTCACTCCAATATTCTAATACTTAACAGTTATCAAATGCCTAAGAGGTAGTCAGTGAATAAATGTTAAAACAATGAATGACTTGACTTTTTAAAAACATTTTATTTATTTATTTATGGACAGAGGGAGAGAGGATGAGATACATCGATGTGTGGTTGCCTCTCAAGCGCCCCCTATGGGGGACCTGCCCTTGCAACCCAGGCTTGTGCCCTGACTGGGAATCAAACCAGTGACCCTTTGGTTTATAGGCCAGCACTCAGTCCACCTAGCCACACCAGCCAGGTGAATGATTTTATTTTAAACTTTCCATGCAGAGGATATGCTATAAGTGGTTCCCCCTTTATTATATTTTTATCCTAAACTTGATAATCTTATTGAAAGTGGTTTCTTTGAAATTTACATAACAACTTATATGGTATATAATGTGTATAATGTGTATAACCTCACTTTTCCCAAAGGGATTTAAAGTAGAAGTAAAATGGAGCACTTTACTTTGCTCCTGTCAGAAGATAAAGTATTGCATTATGTTTTCAATATAATACTTTCAATATTTATAAAATATCATAATTTTATAGAATATGAAAAATGAAAATTCACCTGTAATGTCATGAATCTGATATTTTAAATACTATCATTTGTCTTGGACATCAAACTTTGAGTACATAGTCAAAGTAAATAGTAACCAGAATGGTGGGAAGGGCCTGGAATCTATATGTGGCATGTTGAAGAAGTTAGCATGTTTCATCCACAGGTAGAAGGGGGCTTTTATATTTTTGATCTGAGCATGGTTATAATTAGAACCTAAGCCCCAGGCTGCTAGGGACTCATTTGTTATAGTGGAAGAATGGACTGAATCAATATTATTGCAAACACCAAAACTGTGACTAATGAGAAATTATAGGAAAGTAGATTTTGCTTATCATAAAAGATTTTATACAACTAAAGTTATCCAAAAAATGAATGTGTTGGGTTAACCAAATGACCTCCATAGACTAAGTAGAAGAGAATTGTTTTTGTAGAAAGGAGATTGAATTAGATGATTTCTGAAAGTTTCTCCAAACTAAAATTCTAATAGAATAGTATCTCGTGAGTAGTTTTAGTTTTGTCTATTTTCACTGCCCCTGAAATGTGGGTAATTTTTAGGATTTTGTTCTTAACTCTTCTCTTATAACTCTACATACCCTTCCTAAGTAATCTCATCTACCTACCTAGATTCATTAATGTTAATGATGCCCAAATTTTCATTCAGTCCAGGGTAGCTCTTGAGCTTCAGGAGCTGTATATTAAGTGGCTAATGGGATATCACCAGTTAGTTTTCCATAGGAATATAAAATTTAAATATGTCCAAGCCTGAGCCCATTGTCCTGAGCCCTTCACTGCCCTCCTCCGTTAAATGTATCCATCTTCCTATGATTGTCACCTTCATGAATGGGTCCACACTGCCTACTCAGTCGTGCAATCCAGAAACTAGGAGTTATCCTTGACTTGCTATTTCTTTGCATTTCACGTTAAGTAGTTTACCAATTTCTAATGGAGACAACTTTGGACTAGAGTATAGCAGAGGAGGTAAAGGGAAGTGAATAGGTTTTGTTTGTATTTTTAAGCCATCAGGATTTGCTGATCACATATCAGATGCAAAGATTGTGAAGGAAAGACATGAAGAATGACCTTGGATTTTGGACATAATCAACAGGGTGGATACCATAACTTTTATTTAGATTGGGAAGGCGTGGGGATGAATGGGTCTGTGGAGCAGGTATCACTGAGTGTTCTGTTAGACATGTTAGGGTTGAGATGCCTGTCAGGTTTCCATAGACTTAGGAATCTGGAGCTCAGTGAAGAGATTTGTCCTGGAGATCATTGTTAAAGGAGAGTGTTAGAGAAAGAAAAAGTGAAATTCCATCATCAGTCAAGACAGGTAAGAGAGAAGGGAGTAACAGAGAGGCTGAGGCATTATTGAAGGTTTGAAGACAGAGAAGTAAAATAGTCCTTATGAAGAGTCAAGAGTGGAAAAATCAAACCTAGTGGAGAAGCTATAGTTTGATATTTGTGTTATGAATGGGAATTAAGACCAGTTAAGCTAATTTTGTAATGTTTTTCCATGAACATTTAGCTATTCAATACCAGTATGGAATTAGTGGATAATTGGGTTTAATAAGATTAGAATTTTGTCAGGCTAATATATGTAGAGAATGAAGGGTAAGGAAATTAAGGATGTTTCCAAGAGAGTGATTATAAATAGAGTGATGGGCCATGGAACCCTTACAAGTTAAGGGAGAAGGTGGGGAATGCATTGGGTTGATGAAGTGGAAGGATCACGGGAATAGAAGGACTAGAGTCAGTGAGCTGAAAGGATAAAACAGGGGTGTCAAACTCATTTTCACCAGGGGCCACATCAGCCTTGTGGTTGCCTTCAAAGGGCAGAGATAATTTTAGGACTGTATAAATGTAACTACTCCTTAACTGTTAAGGAATTGAAATTACATTCTGCCCTTTGAAGGCAACCAGAAGGCTGATGTGGGCCCTGGTGAAAATGAGTTTGACACCCCTGGGATAGAAGGTTATGATCAGAAAGTACAATGTTTGAAACCAAGATTCAGATACGAGGTCAAAAAATGAGAAGTCAGAGAGGAGATCTGGATGTTAAGGTTTTTAAGAATGGTGGCAAGAATGGGGTAGAGAGGAAGACTGTGAGGCAGGGGCTATAAAGGAACAAGGAAGAGTGACCAAGAAGTTAGTAGGTAATAGCCACAAGAGGATGGCAGGTGACAGTCTGTGCAGTCTCTGCTGAGCTTCAAAGGAATCTTAACTCTCACCATGTCCTCTTTATACTCATGTTTTCTAATACAAGACAATACAAGACACTATCAGAAGTGTCTAATACAAGACACATCTTTGAAATGCCTATGTTTTCTTCTTTCTTTATACCTTTGCCTGGAATTCTGCCATAATCCCTTACACCACACTTGTAGGAAGTCTCATTAAGTCTCAGCTTAGATTTACTTCTTCCTGGAAGCTTTCCCCAATCAACTTTTACTGGGCTCAGAATGCTGCTAGGTTATCACCTTGGGAGCATTTCTCACACTGTCTTGTATTTACTGTTCACTTCTCTGTCTTGCCAACTGATAAAAGCTCCCTGAAGGTAAGAACTATTTTATTTCATTACATCAACAACAATGCCTGGCACAGAGTAAGTATTCAGTAATATTTGTTGAATAAATGAATCAGTCAGAAGCAATGTTACATTAAAAAAATCAGGTATAGAAGTTTTATAGCCTATGCCCTAAATGATTTTACTTCTTTTGTGGACAACTACTTTGTATCCCTTCAGATCTTACAGGTGCTGTGTTGCTGCTTTTGTATCGAAGTTCATATTCTTAATCTGGGATACATAATTCTGAGGAGTAGTCACTAGCCACTAGAGATTGCTTGTTAAATACTGGGGCATCTGGGTTTTCTCTTGTTCTGTTAAAGAATACTTTTGGTGGAAGGAGGCATGTTTAAAACTGATGCCCCCAGTTGGCTTCATGGAAAAGTTTTGTGACCCTGAATATAGGAAGTTAACAGGATAGGAGAGGGGCCTAATGTGAGGAACAGTGAAGTGGAATATGAGAGCTGACCTCATTTACCTTCATGGTGACCATCTGGGTTGCTATAGCTTTTAGATGACGGTCATTACTTGCCAGTTTCATTTTTTTACCCTAGTTTAAAAAATTATCTTCTAATGTCATGGCTACTGAGATGCACTGTGCATTAAGTCATATCTTATTCTTTGTTGAAAACTTGTAGTTAAAATGTGTTAGACATAAAACTTCATTTGTCACATTAAAAATTTTCACAGCATATAGGAAAGTTTAGGGCTGATAAAATGGCAGCTGGATAATGTTGAAATCTAAATGGCTTAGTTAGAAAGATCATCATCTTTTTTTTCTTGGTGCAAGTGAAAATCTAGGGGTAACTTTTTACTTTGAATTTAAAAATCCAAGGCAGGAGAGTTTGAACTAAAACAATTCTCCAGTAGTAAGTTGACTTGAAAATATTAGAAATTAAAGAGAACTGCATTGGCAGTGAGAGGAAAAAATTAGCTGGAAAGGCTGTTTTATGGATTTTATGGTGACATTGATCCCATTAGTTTATCTCTTTTCCACTCAGTAATTCCAATTCCTGACTAATAAGAAATTTACTGTAGTAAAATATTTTATTAGATTTCTGAGTGTTTGGTATCCTCTCAGGCCAATATTAGTATATACCAGTAACCTACTAAAATGAATTGGAATCAAAAATACATTTAGATCCTTTTTGTAGAAGGGCTATAGTACTTCTATTAATTCTTTCTGTAAACATAACCAGAATCTTCAAATTCTTACGTGTTAAAGTTAAAAACAAAAACACTTGAAAGTATCACATTTAACTTGTTGCAGGGAAATGTTGGGTTTCAAAAATCAGTATTACATATGACTGCTTTGGATTTTAGTGTGAAATTATACAGTTAAATATCTGAAAGATCTATTTAGTACATTGAATCTGTAAAGTCTCTGTTTAGAAGATTTTTTTTCTGAAAGCCTCTTTGCCTTTCATTATAAAAGAGCCTGGTACTGCTTTCTGTTTTAAAAATCCAGCTGGAAAATTACAGAGTAAGACCATTTTGCCCATCAGTTCTTCATTTGGGGAGAACAGAAATATGTATCAAAATGGAGACTGACATTTCTGTGTTTCTTCCATCCGTGGGAGTTAGAGCTTACAGTATTTACTTTTTACTAAACTACATATATTTTAAAGACCTCTGCATAGTGTAGCTGAATTTTAAAATACCATCTTTATTTCATGTTGTTCTGTGATTGTTATTCACATCCTCCAATGATCCAATGATCTACTTCTTTCTGAACCTCTCAGAATTGCTAAAAAAATGTGTCTTTGGTCCTTGTCATTTTGGTTCTGTTAAATTGAGAAACAATGTATCTGTTGATTCTCATCATAAAAATTGACTGACATATGCCTGAAGGTATATACTTAAAATAATTTTCTGTGTTCTTTTATTTTAAGATTTTTAAAATTTATTTTTAGAGAGAAAGGAAAGGAGGGAGAGAGGGGGAGAAACATTAATGTGTGGTTGCTTCTCACATGTCCCCTACTGGGGACCTGGCCTGCGACCCAGGCGTGTGCCCTGACTGGGAATCCAACCTCCAACTCTTTGATTCGCAGTCTGGCACTCAATCTACTGAGCCACACCAGCCAGGGAATTTTCTGTGTTCTTTTAAAAATAATTGATAGAATTAATTTTAATACAATATTAGATTTACAAAATAATTGAGAAGTAGTACAGAGTTGTATTTACCCACTCCCCTCCCTACCCACACAGTTTCCCCTTGTATTAACATCTTTGATTAATGATACATTATTACAATTATTGAACCGATACTGGTATATTATTATTACAGTCCATGGTTTGCTCTTTGTGTTGTACAGTTCTGAGTTTTGACAGATACATAATGACATGCATCCACCATTACAGTTTCATATAGAATAGTTTCACCACCCTAAAAATTCCCTGTGCTACACCTCATCACTCTCAGCCTAAACCCCTGGCAACCATTGTTCGTTTACTCTTTTTATATAGTTCTGCCTTTTCCAGAATGTCATACAGCTGGACTCATAGTATGTAGTCTTTTCACACTGGTTTCTTTTACTTAACAATATCCATTTGGGGTTCCTCCACATCTTTTCATGGCTTGATGGCTCATTTGTTTTTGTCACTGAATAATATTTCACTATGTGAGTGTACAGTTTACCCATTTACCTCTTGAAGGACACGTTGATTGCTCCAGTTTTGGCAATTATGAATAAAGCCTTCTATAAACATTCTTGTGCAGGTTTTTGTGTGGTGGATGTAGGTTTTTAGCTTAATTGGGTAAATGCTTAGAAGTAGGGAATTGGTGGATCGTATGGTAAGACTATTTAACTTTGTAAGAAGCTGTCAAACCGTCAGGATATGTGTTCTTAGGAGTCAGTCTAATTAAGTGTGGATGGATCTCCTCTAAATTATTCACAGGAGTTACCTCAGAGGGATGAGGTTAGGAGGAGGGGTTCTGTCATCTTTTAATTATATTACTTGAATTTTTAAAAACAATGTTTTGTAGTAATTTTTTCTCCAAAATGTTTTATTTAGTTCTTAGCAATAAAAATTAAATATGAATCAACCAACATAAAACTAAGTAGATCATTTAAAACAGTATAGTATCAGTTTCATAACACTTTTGAATTGTAGAGGATTTTAATATTTATTCTTATTTTGTAAGCAAAAAGTAACCTTCCTATAATCATAATTGTCCATTCGACAAATTTATAGTGCTGTACCTCACAAACCTTCAAAGAATCACACCCAGAGCTAAGAAGAGAACACAATTCTAGCCTTGAGATATTAGACAAGACTCCCTGGAGGAGGTGACACCAAATTACAATCTGAAGGACAGTCTAGATTAACTGGGCTAAGGAGGCAGGAAGGAGGGCAGGGGAAGGTGAATATACCAGAATGAGGACAGTTTTTTTTCAAACTAGAGATCAAGTCATTTGCTTCTGATTAATCTGACTGAAACTGGGATTAATTGTTCCAAACTCTCAGAGAAGCATATAAAATCTTTTCATGTTGTTGGCACTTGTTTGATAATCTGTAATTGAAAAGCATAGACTCATATTTTCTTTTGGTTTCCAGTGACTGGAAGAGTGTATTGCCCTAATGCCTGTTTTGCTTGGAAAACAGAAGTAATGAATAAGCTGAAGATATTTTGTTGTTGGAAATGTGTCAGCAACTGTCACTGTCTCATGAGTTAATCATTGCATTCCTTCCCTGGATGTTAGAACCTTGAATGGTTCAAATGGCTCTATTTGTGAGTGTACATATATGTTGCTTTCTTGTGCCATCATGTCTCTATACTTAAACCTTTCTTCCCAGTATATAAATTTCCACTCTATGTCCATAGATGCTTCTCTGTTTTGGGTTTTTTTTTTGTTTTTTGGGGTTTTTTTTAGAATTCTAATGAAAATTTTTAAAATTGTTGCTTTTAGGGGATGGGAAAGAGGGAAAACCAGGAAATGTACTGATATTTAGGTATTGAAGTAAATATGATTGACTCTGAAATTATTTCTTGAAGACTTTAAATGTGTAAGAGTTCACATTCTATTACATCGGAAATCATCATAGAAAATAACTTAGTTTAATGTAAAAGATAATTAGTACATTACTTGTAAATTATTCAACAGAAGTCACTCCTGAGATCTGTTAAATATTATTCAATTAATACTTTTCTTTAGTGCCTGTTGGATTTATTTAAAAAAAAACTTTACTAAAACTAGCAATGGAGGAGTAGAGGAGATGGACTCCAGAGATGTTTAGGAGATGGAATAACAATTTGCAGGCTGATTGCACATGGTAACTTGAATAAGTCCTCAACTAGCTCATGTCCACATGAGCCTATTGCATTTAAAAAAGGAAAAGAGAATTCTAATATATAGAAAAGAGCAGTGAAACCTTGACATCAGAATATAGTTCTTGGGTTCTGACTGTGACTCTTGTCCATGTCAGCAGATGGCCTTGGGTAAGTCACTTAACTTTACTAAGCTAAATATTTATGCTATTAAATCAATATAAATAAGTACTGAATATGAAAGTTCCCCCAAACTATAAAAGTTTACAAGTATAATTGACATAATTGTTACAGAATTCACATCTTATTGCCCACTAAACAAAATTCTCAGAAGGTCAATGTTATTACTTATTCTGTAACTTCTGGTCGTGTTTTCTGTACCTGAATCTCACTGACATGTGAAATGTGGCAATGGACTGCCTAAGTCTGTATGTACATAACTTTCTATAACTCAAAAGAGATTGAACTGCTGAGAGATTTTAGACCCAAAGCTAACAGACAATTTTTTTGTCCAAAGGAAAGAAAGAGGAGACAGTAACAATGGTGTGAGGTTTTGGCTGACCAGTCCAGTCTCTATTTGTGTTAGTGATTGGGGGAGGGTAACTCTGGGTGAACATTACTAAAATGTCTGTTCTCTCTTGATGAGACCCCACCTTCCCCTATTTACAACAGATGAGGAAAATGTGAATATCGCATCACAAAATATTTGAGACTTCTACTGTAGAACAGTCCTTTATTTTCTTCTTCCTGTTTGTGACTGTACCTCTTTGGTTCTCTCCCCTATTCTGTTTTCTCTTAACCTCTGTATGTCATTTCTAAAAGTGCCTTGTAAGGCTGTCTTCGCCACATTCTTTGCCATTCTTCTTTCTATTTCTTCAACTATTTCCTCTGGTAAAATGACTTATTTATTTAATCCAGCAAATTAGTAATCATACTTCCCTGTTTTATCATGCACTTCTTATTTTTTATGCCAAGTATGAAAGTTCACATTCAAATAAAATAAGTGAAAGATGTAAACTATTAAACTGAATTTCCACATATGGGGTGTCATGGGTGCAATGAAAATGAGCACCCATATTAGCAATGGCAGTATACTGGTATAGCCTTTTTAAGGTGTTTAGGCAGTATGTGTTAATGGCCTTAAATGTGCATATTCATACCCTTTGACTTAGTAATTTCATACTTTAGAATATATTTAGAAAGAAATAATCTTAAAAAATGAAAAGGCTGAGTACAACATCTTTAATGTCTAGCAGTAAAGGAGAATGATTTATGGACTATTATATAGCCATTTAAAATTATAGCATGGAGAAAATATGTAATTTTAAAAACAGTAAATATTTGTATGTTCAACAGAACTTGACAGATATAGATTTAATCCCCAAGGTTGTTGAAAATACAAATTTACATAATTTATTTTAGAGTAACATGGTAATATATCCATTTTAAATCCGCATACCTTTTTGACCTGACCATTCTTGTAGGTTGCTTTACTGATAAACTAATATGTGCTAAAATATTTATGGTGATAATTATTGCAATACTAATTATAGTAAGTCTGTCTGTAATATTTTAAGTGGTAAATAGTTTTTTAAAGAATTTATCTAAAGTAAATAAAGCTGTGGATAGATATAAATTTAACATACATTTATCTCTATTTATACTTACAAAATAATGTTAAAATCCTAACTATCCACAATAAGAGATTAATTAAGTAAATCACATGTTCTATCAGTGGAAAATTAGACAGCATTGCAAAGCATGTTGTAGAATAGTGGTCCCCAACCTTTTTGACACAAAAATTGTGGAAAACAATTTTTACATTGACCGGGGGCAGGGTAAGGAATGGTTTTGGGATGATTCAAGTGCATTACATTCAGGTTCACCTCCTGCTCCATGGCCTGGTTCCTAACGGGTTAGAGACCCCTGTTGTAGAAGACTGTGTTGACATCATCTTCTTGTACAACACATGAGCACACGCATTCATGCACGCACAGATGGGCCACAAAAAGAAACACATATACCAAATGTTAATGTTTTAAACTTTTTTCCTCTGGGTCAAAAGATACAGATGATTTATTACAAATTTTCCTTCAATAACCTATGACTATATTATCTGACTGTATTATCAAATATATAACAACCATGAGTATTTTGCCCATGATGTTTTTAAAAGTTAAATTTATTGAAGTAACATTAGTTATTGGCATTGGGGTTCTTGAGTTCCCCAAGATACAAATCACGAGAGAATCCCAGAGAAGTTTCCAGACAGGTTTTATTAAGTTTATGCTCAAGCACAAGAGATGCAGCACAGAGGAAAAGAAGGTTCTCTAAGCTTGCTCAGGGACTGGCTCTGCTTAGCTTTATATATATATATTCTTTGAGGCTTTTTTTTTTTTGTCTGGGATTCCTTCAATATTCTTAAGGAGTATTGTAAGCACTTTTTTTTCTATTCTTATTTTTTATTATTATTCTTTAATTTTAATTGTTCAAGTACAGTTTTCTGCCTTTTACCCCCATCCCAGCCCTCACAACCTCCCTCCCCTTTCCACCCCTCCCCCCCCACTTTGTTATTGTCCATGTGTCCTTTATACTTGTTCCTGCAAACCCTTCCCCTTTTCCCCTGAAATTCCCTCCCCTCTCCCCTCTGGTCACTGTCAGCCTGTTCTCAATTTCAGTGTCTTTGGTTATATTTTGCTTGTTTCGTTTGTTTTGTTGATTAGATTCCTGTTAAAGGTGAGATCATATGGTATTTGTCTTTTACCACCTGGCTTATGTCGCTTAGCATAATGCTTTCCAGTTCCATCCATGCTGTTACAAAGGGTAGGAACTCCTTCCATCTTTCTGCTGCGTAGAATTCCATTGTGTAAATGTACCATTTTATAAGCTGTGGGCAAAGCAGACTTGTGTAAAAAGGCAGGGTTTTTGAAAAAGGTGGGCTTGGAAATTTTTCTGTCAGGATACAAGAAGCAAGAGATTAGAAGGGAGATAAGACATTTTTCCTAGGCAGTGGAGGAATGGTTGCATTCTTGTGGGCCTATCTGTTTTTTTCTGGTCATCAGGCAACCTTTGGATTTCAGTAAGGGGTCATGGGGTAATGCCAGCTCTGTGGAATTTTTTGGTCTGGTGTCCTTAGGATCCTGAGCCCAGATCCCTATGCTGTCTCACATTGGTTAATAATAGTATGTAAATTTCAGGTGTACAACATTATAATTAGACATCAGTATATTCTGTTGCATGCTTAGTACCTGAAGTCTAGTTCCTCATGAGTATGTTTTAATTTAGAAAAATACTAACTCAGGTATAAAAAAAGACTTGGAAGAAGTACACCAGCATTTTAAACAGAACTGTTTTTAAGTGGTGGAACTAAAGGTAATATTTTGTATGTGTATCTTTTGTATATTTTTCTTTAATGGAAAAATGAATATACTCTTTGAAATTTTGTTTTTTAGCTTTTTTTAAAAGCATGATTGATAAGCAACAAATTAACATAATACCAAGTAACTTTTATATAGTTAACAAACCTTTAAAGCATTTATTTTCATTTTCATTTTAGGCCAGAAATATACATACGGGAGAATTGGCTGCAGTAAAAATTATCAAATTGGAGCCTGGTATGTGTCAAAACCCTCAAGACAATTTTTGAACACTTTTCTTGTGCAGTTTATAAATGTAGAACTTAAAAGCATTTTCTGTATTTCTTTCTTTGTTTCCCTTCTCCAAAGGAAATCTCTGTATGTTGTTAGGGCAGTAGGATGTCTCAAATATAGTTAGATTCAATTGCGTTGGAGGTTGTTAGTAAAAGACAAGTTGATATATTTCAAATGTGCACATTCAAAATTGGAAGACACATTGACAATGTTAAAGTAATTTTCTGTTAAGTTATAAGAAATAATTGAACTTTAATATTAACTTATGAGAATTTGATTAGGAAAGTGTTCATTGATTTTGGGGGGATAAATGTTAATATTCAACATAATGATATTTTATATGTCAACTGTTTTCTGGCTGATGGATATAGGCTTAATAATACTGGTCTTAGCCTAATGCTTATTTTTTTTAACACGTTTTTTCAGAAGGCTGTTTTAAAACATCCTGAGTAATTTGCTTTGAAAACAAAAGTACTGTATAAAACTTGAAACAATTTTATTATTTTGATATCCTCAAAGTTTTGTTTCCTTTTTTTTCTTAGCAGTGAGATTTTTGAAAGAAGTATTAATGCTTGGTGTTGGGCCCGGGTTCACTGCAAAATATATAAAATTCAGAAGTGTGTAAAAAATAAAATAAAAATAATCCATTATTTTATCACCCAGAGAGAACTTACTGCCTTTTTGTATATTTCCACTCATTTTCCTCCTATATATATACACACGTAAATATTTTACAGAATTAGCATATACTACATGTGCTGTATGCTGTCCCCCACCAACATTACATAAAAGACATTTTCTAGATCAGTAAATACTCTTTTTTAAAATTGAGGTAGAAATGGCATATGACATTATATTAGTTTCAGATATACAACAATGATCAGTATTTGTATATACTATGAAAGGATCACCATAAGTCTAATTAACATCTGTCGCCCTACGTAGTTATAGTTTTTTCTTATGATGAGAACTTTCAAGATCTGCCCTCTTAGCAACTTTCAAATATGCAGTACAATATCATTAACTATAGTCACCACGCTGTATATTACATGTCATGACTTATTTTATAGTTGGAAGTTCCTACTGTTTTATCCCTTCACTCATTTTGCCCATCCCCCAGCCCTTCACCTCCAATCTCTTCTTTTGTATCAGTGAGCTTGGATTTTTCCAGTTTCTTTAGATTCCACATGTAAGTGAGGTCTGTTATACTTATACTCTCAGGGTCCATCCATGTTTTCACAATTATATTTCTAATGAGAACAATAGTAGCTTTTGTCTCCCAAGTTTTTTTTTTTTTACTATGGTAAAACACACATTACATAAAATTTACTGTCTATACCATTTTTAAGTATACAGTTAAGTGGTGTAAATTACATTCATAATGTGCTACCATCACCACTGTCCCACTCCAGAACTCTTTTTATTTTGTAAAACTGAAACTGTATATGCAGTAAACAGTAGCTTCCCCTTCCCCTCTTTCCCCCAACGCCTGTCAACTATCATTCTATCCTCTGTCTCTGATTTTGACTACTTTAGGTACTTAATATACAGTATTTGTCTTTCTGTTACTGGTTTCTATTACTGATTCATCCGTATTGTCACATGTCAGTTTCTTTTTAAGGCTAAATAATGTTCCATTGTGTATATATGCCACATTTTACTTATCCATTCATCTGTTGGATACTTGGGTTGCTTCCACACTTTAGCTGTTGTGAATAATGCTGCTGTGAACATGAGCTACAAGTATTTCTTTGACACCCTGCTTTCAGTCTTTTGGGTATATACCCAGAAGTGGAATTGCTAGATCATATGGTAATTCTATTTTTAATTTTTTGAGGGATGGCCATACTGTTTTCCATACAGTAGTACATTCCTTCTAACAGTGCTCAAGGGTTCCAATTTATTCACATCCTTGCCAAAACTTTTTATTTTTCTGTTTTGGTTTGTTTGTGATAGTAGTGATCCTAATGGGTGTGAGTAGGTGGGTATCTCATTGTAGTTTTTATTCACATTTGCTTAATGATTAGTAATGTTGGTATCGTTTCAGGTGCTTATTAGATATTTGTCTGTCTCCTCTGGAAAAATGTGTCTTCAAGTCCTTTGTCCATTTTTTAATTCGGTGGTTTGTTTTTTGGTGGTGTTGCATTTTAGAAGTTCTATATGTTTTCTAGACATTAATCCCTTATCCGATACATGATCTGCAAATATTTTCTCCCATTCTGTGGCTTGACTTTTTACTGTGCTAATAGTGTCTTTGGATGCATAAAATTTAAAAATTTTCATGAAGTCTAACTTTTTACTTAATCTTTTGTTGCTTGTACCTTTGGTATCATATTCAAGAAATTATTGCTAAATTTAATGTCATGAAGCTTTTGCCTTATATTGCCTTCTAAGAGTTTTATAGTTTTAGGTCTTACATTTAAGTCTTTGATCCATTTTGAGTTAATTTTTGTATGTGGTGTTTTAGGAAGGCTCCAACTTCATTCTTTTGCTTATGGCTATCCAGTTTTCACCCATTTGTGGCAAAGATGGTCCTTTCTCCCTTTGAATGGTCTTAACACCCTTGTCAAGAATTATTTAAACATTACTTCTGGGTGCTCCGTTCTGTTGGTCTCTATGTCTGTTTGTGCCACTGTCACACTGTTTTGGTAATGTAGCTTTGTAGTAAGTTTTGAAATCACGTTTCTTCTTTCTCAAGTTTGTTTTGGCTATTTGGGGCCCCTTAAGATTCTATATAAATTTTAGGATGGATTTTTCTAGTTCTGCAAAAAATGACATTGGGTCCTGGCTGGTGTGACTCAGTGAATTGAGGGTTGGCCTGTGAACTGAAAGGTTGCTAATTCGATTCCCAGTCAGGGCACATGCCTGGGTTGTAGGCCAGGTCCCTGGTTGGGGAGTGTGCGAGAGGCAGCCAACTAATGTTTCTCTCCCTTCCTACCCGCCCCCTCCTTCCCCTCTCTCTGAAAATAAAGAAATAAAATCTTAAAAAATTACATTGGGATGAGGAGGAATAATTTTTGACCATATAGGTGAATAGTTGATCTGTTTATTTGCTACTTCATAAACTTAGACATGTAGAATGATTGTGTGGTTAATAATTATGCCAAACAGTTTCTAAATGTCAGCTGTTAAAATGGTTTTGCATTTCAGATACAGTATTTTGATCATTATGTCTATACTTCTTTAGAGAGAAACACTTTAATAATAAGCTTTTGGGTATGGCTTAGTATCCTTTTTTTCCTGGCTAATAGAAATTATTATAATAACTCTTCTTGAGTCCTCTTATTAAGTTTCACCTAATTTTGCAATTCCTACTAATAGTGCTCAAGGGTTCCAATTTCTCCACATCCTTGCCAATAAGTTTTATTTTGTTATAGCATTTATCCTAAATGGATGGGAGGGGGTGGCATCTCATTGTAGCTTTTATTTGCATTTCCCCCATAGAATGATCTCCAAAATGTCAGTAATACAAATAGAAGATAACATAACAGAACTACATAAGCATTTGCCTCTCCTGGAGGAGTCACTTGAATATTTAGTCAAGTTATATTTAAGGCACAGTTACAGTCCAGGAAGTGAATGGACTGGGTTAATGGGAAACAAAAATGTTCATCCCTTGTCGGCCTTCAGTGAGTGCTCTGGGCTTGTGACAGCAGTTTCACTTAATTGACTTGAGGGTATAGCTTACTTTTGATTTCAGCTTATATAATGAGTTGATTAGAATATTTTTTAAATCCTACAATTCTGATTTCTCAATAAGCCATAAAAAAGAAAAAATGATGTTACTATTTAACACAATGATTAATTGCTGGAACCATAAGTTAAGACTCTTTGGAAGGTTGGAATTTCTCATTGCCTCGCTTTGTAAAAGCTGCTGACTTTATGTCAGAGTTCAGTTCATACAGAAAGATTGACTAATGTGTAAAATCTTTCCTCACAGAAGAGTAACATAAAAGTTCAGTAAATACTTGATGATACGATTTTAGTGTTTGACCATTTTTATATTGGTAATTGCCTATACATATGCTTTCTGTAGGTTGTCTTTTTATATTATTGAGTTTTAGATGCCATATGTACTTTGAGAATAGTTACTTTTCATATGTATTAAAAGTTTGCCCGATTGTCTTCTATCTTTGAACTCTGCTTATACTATCGGCAACAATTTTTTCCCAAGGGTTGAAGGAGAGCTCTCGGTCTATTCTTTTCAAATGGCTAGAGAATTTCCCAGAGCTGTTTTCTACAAACTGTCTTTTATTCATGGGTTCAAAATGCCTCAATTGTCATAAACTGAATTTCCACGTAAGCATGGGTTTTGTTTTCTGTTTCCATGATATTTTTCCACTCCTATTTGTAGCTCAGTACTATCCTGTTTTTTATTACTCTTAACTTTTCATTGTATTTTATAATCTTTATTGCTTTCATTTTTCAGTTATTTCTATTTTTATAGTTATTTTCTAGAAGTTTAAAATCATTTTTATCAAAGAAAAATGTATGAGATTAATTTAGAAGAGAGCATTTTGACAGTAGTAAGAATTGTTTCTTATTCAGGTCTTCAGGAAAATGCTATACCTTTTGCCACATAAATTTTCATACTTATGGTATTTCTTGCTATTGTGAATGGCATTTTTCCCTCTTATACTTTCTAGTTTGTTACTGTGTATATTTTGTAAGTTGTTGATTTTATTGGATTTATTTTCTTTGTAGCAGGTTTACAAAATTCACATTTTTTCTGATAATTTTGCATTGTCTTTCTGATAGAATTGTTATTTTTCAGTTTCCCTTGACCCTTTTTGCCTTGAATATAACTTTGTCAAACATTGATATTGCCAGACCCCCTTTTGTTTATAATTGTAGTATTACAAATGCTTAGAGCTGCTGTACTTGGACCTATCATTTTACTTTAATCTTTTCTGGATCATTGGTTTTTAGGTGTTTCTTTTATGACAAATCATATTTGAGTTTTATTTTATAACCCAGTCTCAGCCTTTCTCTTTTTTAAAAAAATTTTTTATTTTATTTTTTATACTCATCTGAGGGCATTTTTTTTTTTCATTTCTTTGAAAGAGAGAGGATGGGAGAGAGAAAAACATCAGTGCTAGAAGAGAAACATGTATTGGTTGCCTCCTGTATGTGCCTGGACCCAAGTTCATATGCACGTGGACTGGGGATGGAACGCACAGCCTAGGGCATGTGCCCTGCGGGTCCAGCATCAAGCCCACAACCTTTGGGTTATGGGATGACGCTCCAACCAACTGAGCCACCAGGCCAGGACAATAGTAATTGTAGTTTTAAAAATTAGTAATAACAACTATAAAATTAGTCACCTGAGAAATAAAATAAGTTTTTCTTATACTTTAAATATATATACTTGTCTTTTTAGAAGAAAACAGTTTCATTTATTTTCATCATAAGTGCTTTAGAATTGGAGGAATTGATCTGTTTGTGGTGATTTTATTCATTTGCATTGTTTCATTACATTTTATTTGTGGAGTTTCTTTTTTGGTGTTTCTTGCCTTTAAAAATATGTTTTCTATAAGACCATAATTTTTATACCATAGTGTCTTAGAATTTTCAGTAAAGCCAAAGTAGATGGTGATTTCCACATTTTTAGAACAGACTTAAGAAATGTTTAGGTCAAAATCTGATGGTATGCTAATTTCCCAGCAGTCAGTTCAGATATTTCAAATAATTCTGGAGACAGCTGTATTTCAGAAATAAATTCTTAACTGTACTCAGGTTTTAAAAAATTGCACTAAAACCAGTATAATACAGAAGTGCTTCCTTGTATTGATTTAACAGATGATCTAGTTTAGAATTGTTTTTAGACATGGAAAGATAATTACTTGCCAAGATGACTTAGAAAAAGCCTTATGTCTGATAAAGCATCAACAAGACTTTTTTTTAAGTAAATGAAATCACAGCTGTAAACTTAATACTTTTCAACCCAGTTAAAAAATGGATTATTGATATTTGTAGTAATTTTAGAGTCCTGTGTTTTATTACAGATTTACTGTTTACTGCTGGCAACTTAAATTTATAATATATTTAAAATTTTACTGAAAAATTGCCTTTGAGGTGTTTCCTGATAAAAAATTCTGAAGTGAACAAAAGAGTTAACAATAAAAATAGATTAGTACAGAGAATTGGTTTTTTAATTAGCCATAAATATGATTGTAAAGATAATGAGTCAGCATTTCTTTCTATGTCCCTATATTTTTGTTATTTTTTTCACACTCAAATGATTATTTCTAAGAATGATGTAACCATTTCTGTATCATTTTAATAGTAGATGCTTATTAAATAAATATAGGCACCCTCTTTCAAACAAAGTTTGACATACCAGTGATTAGTATTGAAAATAATTTCAGTGGTACTATTTTGATTTTTAGTTGCATTTTCCATTGCTTTGGTCAGGCATCAGAACTGTCATAGAAAAGCAGGCAGGTAATATGATGATGTTTGTCACCATGTTTTCCTGTCTGTGTCTGAATTTCAGCTTGCTCTCTAACTCGTTTTGCAGATGTTCATTTTGCTCAAACAAGTCTGTAGCTAGTGGCAGCAGACAGCCAGAACAGGGGTAAGATTCTTGGGAAAGTTAATCATCAAAACCCTGCTTTCCCTTCCTCTCTCTTCTCTTTTCTCATTATCCTTCCTTAATGGTGAAACTATATGATAATATTTTAAAGTTATACAAATTATACTTTGTTGAAAACTGTGAGTCAAATTTAATAAAATTATTACCCAAAGTGATTAATGGGTACACTTTTGTTTCTTTGTTTTTTTAAATGCTAAATTGATTACACCATTACAGTTAGTAATAGGCTGTAGAAATTTTCTTGGCTTTCTTCCAATTAATAATAAATTTAATTCAATAAGCAAAAACCAAAATGGGAACTTGAAACACTCATGAAGTAGTTCAGAATGTTTAAATAAAATAACAAGTTAAACATATTTCATTAGTGTAGACAGTTTTCAAAATAAGAATCTTTAAATATCTTTGAGTAGATAGATGTTTAGAACTTTTCTCAGTGTTTTTCTTGTTTCCTGGAAGTATAAGCATGGAACAAAGAGCAAGTTTTTAAAAAGTCAAGAGCCCATAAAGATTTAAACAGCCATTAGTTTGCCTTGTTAATGCTCTAGAAAGAAATTCCACAATAGGAGCTTTGGCCAGGTAGGACAGATGTCAGCTATTCTGGTTAGGTGCTGTGTTCTTGCTTTTCAGTATTTGCTTATATTTTTAAACTTAATCATTTTGATTTTTTTTAATAATTTTTTTTAAAATTTTATTTATCTTTAGAGGTGAAGGGAAGGAGAGAGGGAGAGAAATACCCATTTGTGGTTGCTTCTCATGCGTCCCCTGCTGGGAACTGGCCTGCAACCCAGGCATGTGCCCTGACTGGGAATCGAACCTCGATCCTTTGGTTTGCAGGCCCTCACTCAATCCACTGAGCTACATCAGCCAGGGTAAAATAATTTTTAAAGTAAAATATTGATATTCTATCTTTACTCTTTGGAAAGTTCAAACCTGAATTGGTGGAAAATGATAAGTTGAGGTAACATTTGCCCACCAAATATGTCCTTTTATTGGTTTTAAATAACAGATACAGAAAATGAATAAGGTTAAATAGATATTTTCTGATATTTAATAAATATTAAATATTAATAAATAAAAATCACTTGTAATGATAGGGTACTCTGTTTTAATTAGATCCCAGTCTGCTTTTGAACACAAGAGAAAATCGAAATGGTAAATATTTTTTTGTTTCTATGTAATAAAAAGATGACTTTCGAATCCAGGTTCTAAATTAGTGAATTTGAAACTGATAGGGTTTTCCTCTTTAGGTCAATTTTCAGAATCAAGATAGGCATCCCAAACAAAATCTCTTGTTAGAATTGATTGTCCTATGTATTTGCATTCTGCATTCATTTTGCTCAATTGAAAAAATTCATATTTTGTTATTACCAGCCAAAACAAATAGAGAAGATTGCCACCATCTACTATAGTATCACTATATTTTCATGGACATTTGAAAATTATCTGACAGAATAGTTAGCATTGGACTAATTGGTTTTCTGAAAATACTAACTTATTAGCTGTACAGTAAAACTAGTTTTCCTTTTGGTATCTATCTTTACTGTTGATTTTGTTTCATAAAATTCAGAAATGTATTTAGTACTTACTAGTTAGCGCAAAAGGCTTTTTGCCATCGCTTGATACTGCAAATATTCATTTAATAGATCTAGCTCCACCCCCTCCCCACCCTAAAAAAAGATCTAGCCCTAACCAGTGACTCAGTTGGTTGGAGCGTTGTCCCATACACCAAAAAGGTTGTGTTTTCGATTCCCAGTCAGGGTACATGTACCTAGGTTGTAGGTTTGATCCCCAGTCAGGGAATATGCAAGAGGCAACCGATCTGTCTCTATCCCTCCCCTTCCTGTCTCTCTAAAAATCAATAAACAGCCCTGGCTGGTGTGGCTCAGTGGATTGAGCACTGGCCTGCGAACCAAAGGGTCACCGGTTCGATTCCCAGTCAGGGTACTTGCCTGGGTTTTAGGCCAGGTCTCCAGTTGGGGGTGCTCGAGGGGCAACCACACATTGATGTTTCCCTCTCTTCCTCCCTTCTCCTCTCTCTAAAAGTAAGTAAAATCTTTTTTAAACATTTAAAAATCAATAAATATATCCTCAAGTAATTTGTAAAAAGTGTACTTTTTGTATTATAAATGATATCAAAAACTTTGGGTTCCTGGATTTTTATTTTTAAAACATGTTTTATTTTTAAAGAAGTAGTTTTTACAAACAGTCCAATTAAAAGGGGGCAAAGGACCTGAATAGACTCTTCTCCAAAGAGGACATACAGATGGCCAGTAGACATGTGAAAAGATGCTCAGTGTCACTGGTCATCAGATAAATGCAAATTAAAATCACAATGAGATATCACCTCATGCCTGTCAGAATGGTTGTCATCAATAAATCCACCAATAAATGAATAAACAACAAGTGCTGATGAGAATGCGGAGAAAGAGGAACTCTACTGTACTGTTGGTGGGAACACAGTGGTGTAGCCACTGTGGAAAGCAGTGTGGAGATACCTCAAAGAATTAAAAATGGATCTTTTTATCCAGCAATCCCACTTCTGGGAATATATCCGAACAACCAAAATATTAATTCAGAAGAACAGAAGTACCCCTGTATTCATTGCAGCATTATTTACAATCATCAAGACATGGAAGTAGCCCAAGTGTCTATCAATAGATGAGTGGATAAAACAACTATGGGACATTTACACAATGGAATACTACTTGGCTGTAAAAAGAAAATTTTACCCTTTGCCACAGCATGGATGGACCTGGAGAACATTGTACTAAGTGAAATAAGCCAGTCAGATAAAGACAAATACCATATGATTTCACTCATATGTGGAATCTAATGAACAAACTAAACTAACAAGTAAAATAGAGACAGACTCATAGAGAGCAGGATGACAGCTGTTGGGAGTGGGTGTGGCGGGTGGAGGAATTGAGCACAAAGCAAAAAGGACTCATGGACTTGGACAACAGTGTGGTGATTGTGGGGTTTTGGTGGGGAGGGGGAGTATAAGGGTGTTAAATGGTAATGGAAAAACACAGTAAAATTTTTTTTAAAAAAGATTCAAAATTAATATAGTGACCAGGTTATTATCATTTTGTTTTTCAGGAGATGATTTTTCTTTGATTCAGCAAGAAATATTTATGGTTAAAGAATGTAAACATTGCAACATTGTTGCCTACTTTGGAAGCTATCTCAGGTAAAACATAAGAAAGCTTCTGTGCTCTCTGTATATTATGTCTGCTACCATTCTCCCTTTCTTGTTAGTGTTGTTATATGTATACATTTTTGAAATGATAGCTCTAAAGTTCTAAAATTTCGTAGGTTTTCTTATTGTTTCCCATTATATTAATAGTGACACCTCCATTTATGCAGTTATACCTTATCTGGCAGCCTTAATGAACTATTATGAATGATTACAAGTGGGTGTTTCAGCTTATAAAAGTCATATTCTAAACAATGAATACTTTTTACTACTTCTAAACAATGTAAGATGGGAAAAAAGCTGAAGTCAATATGTGTTTCTGTAGCTTGAGGAGAGACTGCCATACCCCAGTAAATTCAATCAAAAGGGAAAAAAAGGGAGAGATACCGCCAGGGTAATTTCCTGCTGCACTCTGCAATCCATCGTAAATCTTGGTGTGCTGAAGAGTGAAAGCCTTCAGAGTATGTCAGTGGTCGAGAATTACTAGCTAATGTACTTTTCTTTCTCTTTCATATTAGTCGGGAAAAGCTGTGGATTTGTATGGAATACTGTGGTGGCGGATCACTTCAAGATATTTACCATGGTACTATTAATTCGCCCTTTATATTTTAAGACTGACTTTGGCTTTAATGGTGGTTGTTTGACATGTCTAGTTAATCGAGGATAGTAATAGGTAGATTGACTGTTTTGCATTCTTCTGTTCCTGGAGTATTGCATAAAAAACATCTAAATTTAATTTTTTGTTGGTTATTCAGTTAAATTTGCTGGAGCCTGAACTGAGAAATTCAAGAGTACTTGTACACTCCATTTTTTACTTTTCAGATGTACTCTTTTAGAAAAGTATTTCATCTATAGATGATATTGCCTAAACTTCCATGTAAATAAGAATTGAAATGCAAAGGGTAACTCGAAAAGGAAATTATATATCTGTCTTAATAATAATTTAACCTGCTATCTAGGAAAGCAATTTAGTTGTTGCTATAATATTTTTATATTAAAATGCATAATTTTTTAAAATATGGAGTATCTTACTTCACATTCTGTTAACTTAGGCAGTTTTTTTAAATTTTATTTTGCCTCATAATAGTATTTAAAAATAATTTTCATTATTTCTACAGCTTAGCTTCCAATTTGTTTTATTGTTGACAGTTCCTTGAATTCTAGAGTTTATGAGACTATGCATAATCCTTATGCAATAACTTTTATTTATATCACTGGATATAGAATAGTAAAACTCCTGTTGCAACTGTGCATTGTATAATTTATTATGTATTTTTAAACATTTAAGAAGTATTTTTAAACATTTCTCTGCTGAAATCTCTTTATATTAAAAGCCTTATGAAGTAAGTTCCATTTATATTGACCTGAGCGTATCTCCCCAAGAACCTTTTTAAATGGGAAAAATGAGTCATGAAAAAATTTGTATAACATAATCATACTTAGACTTTTTAAAAGTATACATATGAATATAACTCCACACCAAAATAAAAGGATACATATCAAATCAATAAGTCATTACCTCTAGGGAAGAAAACATCATTCATAAGTAAAAGTTTGAATTACAATGAAAATATATTGGTATATTAATTAATTATACATTAATAAATATGTAGTTATCTAATTTTGTCACAACAAATAACCCATGATAAAAAGGTTGTGATGTCTAAATTCTCTCAAGTCACTGCCTCTTTATTTAAAATAATATTTAATACCACATAAATATTATAAATGTGCAAAAGGATGTTTAAAGAAAGAATTATCTCTTGTTTTAAAAAAGAAAAATAAGTTTTATTTCCTTATTTAGTAGTCTTTTATTTTGTTAGGTATTATATCATACTAGAAAGACTGTTCTATTTCACCCTAGTGTTGATTTTAAAGAATTATTGGTAGAAAATAGCTTTATGCCACTTGATTTAAGTCTTTTCAATGATTTTATGAAGACCTAGGATCTTTTATATAGTTTTTATCAGTAATTATAATTTTTATTCATTTGTACTTTTACAGAATGAGAACTGAAGAATATGGATAAATAAAACTACACAGTTGACATTTTTTTACTACTTCTTGTGTTAAACTATAGAATGTTTTGAGACATTAATTTTATTTCTTCATGAAATTTCTCCTTTCCTTTAGTAAAACTTGATATTTGTTTAATTAAATTGAATATAAGAAGTATTTGTTTAATTAAGTTGAATCTAAGAAATATATATTATTTACAGAAGTATTTCTGTAAATAATAAATAATAATCAAGAATATCTATATTTATAATAAACTTAGCAAAGTGACTTTTCTTCTTTTACTAAATATTCCCTCAACTTACTATGAATCAAAAGTTTATGTTCCTGTGTAGGTGTAGAAAGCCAGTGATTAAAATATGCAGTAAAATATTTGTCTTAAGTAAGGATTGCATGTAAGGACCTCATTTAGTTTCACTGTCAGCAAACACCACCCCAGATTTCAAGTATTCTCTCATGGTATTGGACATATTTCCAAAGCCTCTAGTTGGGTACTTGCAAAAGGATTTTGTGCTCATCATAGGGAATGATCTGGTTGCCAAAAGGGATCTACTTGCTTTTTAAATTCTTAGATAAGTACTGGATCAAGCCTCTCTGTTTTGATAGCTATAGAAAAGAAATATACTGTATCTTTACCTTTTAAAAAGTATATGATTTCTTTCAGCACATTTCAGTACCAGTGTCCTTATGGTCCTCGACTTATCTGTATAGCTGTATTTAATTATGTGTTTTTCTCATATCTTTGCTCTATTTTTTTTAATCCTCACCTGAGGATATGTTTTATTGGTTTTAGAGAGAGAGGAAAGAGACAAAGAGAGAAGTATCAATGTGAGAGAGAAACATCAATCGGTTGCCTCCCATATGTGCCCTGACTGGGGACCAAACCTGCAACCTAGGTATATGAGTCCTTTTGGTGCACGGGATAATGCTCCAACCAACTGAGCCACCCAGCCAGGGCTCTTGCTTTATTTCTGAAAAGTTGTTTCAGATTTAGATCACGTTCATTGCTTTCTGTAAAACAGCCTGTGATGCTTAGTAATGCGCTTTGCACATTAGGGGTGCTTAATATTTTCACTGACCAAAGTTGTTATGGAGTAAATTTTTCATTTTTAAAGTACATTTCTAATTCTCATCTGTCCTTATTGTTGTTTTCTGATCACAATGATAATTTATGTTCATGATGAGAAGTCACCCAATGACATATACAGATGTTGGTTTATAATAGTTTGTCATTTTAAAAGTAGACTGTTTTTAATCTGTCATATTCAAATGTATTACAATGTGGTCTTTCTTTTTTTCTTTCTAGTTACTGGACCATTATCAGAATTGCAAATAGCCTATGTATGCAGAGAAACTTTGCAGGTACTACATTTGCTTATGTAGCTAAAAAGGCAGTTCTGATTTCACAATTAATAACTATAAAATGGGGATCCGCCCAAAAGAGTAAACCAAATTTTTCTGTTAACTTCTCATATTGTAATTCTGTAAACCTAGTTATTTCTTTAATGAATGATTCACAGGAATTCATTTAAGCTGATACTGGTGTACACAGTAGCCTTTTGCCATTTCTCCCCAAAAGAAAATAAATTAATATAGAGATAACCCAGAAGGGTATCTGGAAATCATAGTTCTGCGTGATATTAATAAGAGTCATTGAAAGCAGAATCTTTTTTATGAGCTTGGTAAACATTGTATTAAGCAAGGATTTCTTTATTCCTGTATTTCAGATCTCTGAGAGTTTGAGAGCATTTTAGTGTGTTGAAGTAGGTACTGAATCTTCATAGGAATAAAGAGTATGCAGCATTTCTCCCAATTTGCTTATTTTTTCAGTGTCCTGAAACACTATTCATTGAGAAAATGAATAATTAATTATTTTGTTCATATACTTTAAGGCATTTAAAGTAGGAAGAGGGATTAAGTTGTAGTGTTTGTGTTTTTTTTATTTTGGTAATTTGCAACAGGTAATTATTAATTGATGTTTCTCTCCCTACATTTCCTAGATTATGCAGTTTGTTCAGAAGTAAACTTGATGTTCTATATATTGTCTCATATTTTAGAAACTGGGAGATTGACCTGATTTCAGAGAAAGCTTTAGTCATTTTGAAAAAAGTTGGTTTCCGTATGCTTTAAAAGATATACCATGTCATTCTTTTTTTTTTTTTTTTAAAGATTTTATTTATTCATCTTTAGAAGGGAAGGGAAGGAGAGAGGGAGAGAAATATCAATGTATGGTTGCTTCCTGTGCATTCCCTGCTGGGAACTGGCCTGCAACCCAGGCATGTGCCCTGACTGGGAATCGAACCGAGATCTCTTGGTTCATAGGCCCGCGCTTAATCCACTAAGCTACAACAGCCAGGGCTACCATGTCATTCTTATTGTTAGATATATGAAAATTTCTCTCGTGTGTGTGTGTGTGTGTGTGTGTGTATTCACACATATATACACACCCGTATATATAATTATTTATATATAATTTCTTAATATTTACATAACAGAAATTTCTTTGTATCCACATGAAATATAAAGCTAATCATACACTCATAGCAGAGAATTATTAACAGATTAATTCTTTTACATTTTAATTTTCAAAGTTCATTGCTTGTATAAGTAATGGACAGAGGACAGAATAAAAACAAAAACCTGGGTTTGCATTCTGGCTCTGGTATATGACCATAATGTCCTCTACATTTTTAGTTCCCCAAGGATAACATGACTCTTTGGAAAGGATGACCTCCAAGATTAGTTCCAGTTTTAAAATTCTGTTATGCTCACAAACTTCCACATCTGGTATCTGCCAACAGACAAATGGTAAAGAAGATGTGATACACACACATGTTCATGCACACATGTAATGGAATATGTTATTCAGCATTAAAAAGGGAATCCTGTCATTGTGCCAGCACAGTTAAATCTGAAGGACATTCTGCTAAGTGAAATAAGCCAGGCACAGAAAGACAAACACTACATTTTCAGTATAATTTAGTTGAACTCACAGATGCAGAAATTAGAATGGTATTACCAGGGACTGGGTGAAGGCAGGGGAGAGAAATGGAGAGATGTTGTCAGAGAGTATGAAGTTGAAGTCATGTAGATTGACTGATTAGTGATGCATAGCATGATGACAGTAGTTAATAACACTGTATTAAATAGTAAAAATATGCTAAGAGAATAGATTTCAAGTGCTCTCATTACAAAAAAACATAGCAAGTGTGTGAGGAGATGATATGTTAACTACTTGAAATAATCATTTCATTGCATATGTATATCAATTCATGTTATACACCTTAAATATATACAATTTCGTTAAACAATTTTTTTGTAAAGAAAAAAGGACAGAGTGGGAAAAAGCAAAACCCAACCAGTTGCTGCCTATGAGAAAATACTTTTATAAAGACAAATAGGTTGAGAGTAAAAGAAAACAAGTAGATATACCATACAAACTATGCAAAACAAAGACAGAGTGACCATATTAATATCAAAGTAGACTTCAGAGTAAAGACTATTACTAAAGAAGGTCATTTCATCAAAAGACATAACAATCCTAAATGTTTATCCTCCTAATAAAACACAGCTTCAAAATAAGTGAGCAAAAACCAGTAGAGCTGCAAGGAGAAATAGATGAATTCACAGTTCAATACCGCTCTCCCAGTACTTTTGCAGAACAAATAGGCAGAAAACCAGTAAGAATATAGAAGACTTGAACAACACAATCAACCAATTACTGACATTTTAGTCCAACAACAGTGGGATACATGTGCTTTTCAAGTGCCCACAAAGCATTTACCAACATAGACTGTATTTGGGGCCATTAAATATGTCTCAGTACATTTAAAAGGATTTAAGTAATACAAAATAATATTCTCTGATCACATGCAATTAAATTAGAAATTAACAAGTATTTCTGGAAAACCTTCAAAAATGTGGAAACTAAAGCACTGAAAAGTAACCTATGGGTCAAAGAAGAAATCAAAAGAGAAACTAAAAAGTATTTTGAACAAAATGAAATGAAAACAGCACATGATAATTTGGAATGCTGCTAAGGCAATACTTAGAGGGAAGTTTGTGACACTACAGAGGGCTTTAACCTCATTTAGAAAGAAAGGTCTGATATCAGTATCCTCAATTTCCACCTTAAGAAACTATATAAAGATGAGCAAGTTAAAAACAAAGTATCAGAGAAAGAAAATAATGAGTGGAAATCAATTAAATAGAAAGCAGAAAACAAGAAAATCGATGAAACAAACATACGATTTTTGAGATTAATAAAATTAATAAACCTCTAGCCAGATCAAGAAAAATAAAAGAAGATATAAATTACTACAATATTATGATATAATCTACAAATATTAAGAGGATGACAAGGATAATTAGTACCCAAGGAATTTTAAGAACCATGCCAGTAAAGCCTACAACTTAGCCCTGACGGGTATGGCTGAATTGGTTGGGCATGGTCTCTCAAAGCAAAAGGTTGCCGGTTCTATTCCCAATTAGGGCACATGCTTGGGTTACTGTTTGGTCCTCCAGTCAGGGCACATATTAGAGGCAGCAGACAGATGTTTCTCTCCTTCTCTTACTGTCTCCCTCCCCCTTCTCTAAAATAAATAAAGTCTTTTTTTAAAAAAGCCTACAACTTAGGTAAAATAGACAATTTCCTTGAGAGACACAAACTTCCAAAGCTCACTCAATTAGAAATCATCTCAATAGTCTATATATATTTCCACAGATAAATCTGCAAGCTAAATAATGTCAAAGATAAATTCTATCAAACATTTAAGAAAGAAATAATGCCAATTCTACATAAACTCTTCTAGAAAACTGAAGACTAGAGAATACCTCCCAGATCATTTTAGGGGCCAGCACTGATCTGAAGCCAAAATCAGACATTACAAGAGAATAAAATTACAGCTCAGTATCCTTCATAAACATAAAAAGGAAATTAAATAGTTAACAAAGGTAATCCAACATTATATTAAAAAATAATACTTAATAAACAAGGGAGGGGAGGGCATTATCCTAGCATGCAGTATTGTTTTAACATTGCAAAATCATTTCAAGTAACTGTCCACATTAGCAAACAAAAAGAAAAAACACATGATCATCTAGAGAGAGAAGAAGCATTTAACAAAATCCAACATTCATTTGTGATAAAAATTCTTAGCATACTTGGGAATAGAACAGAACTCGTTTGCCTCACAAAGAGCACCTATGAAAAACCTACAGCTGAGTCATCAATAGTAAAGACTAGATGCTTTCCCACCAAGGTCTGTCGGACAAGGCAAGCTGTCTGCTCACCACTTCTTTTCAACATTGTGCTAGAGACTTTGACTATTGCAAAAAAAAATGATGAAATAAAATGCATCCATATTAGAAAGTAAGAAATGCACAGTCCTTATTCACAATCTACACAATTAGTTGTCTAGAAAATGGAAAAGAATCTACAAAGTAGCTACTAGAGCTAGTAAGTATAGCTAGAAATGTTGCAGGCTTCACGATCAATATACAAAATCAATTGGATATCTATACACTAGCACCAGACATTCAGAAATTAAAATTAAAAAAATACCTCTTACAATAATAAAAACATGACATTCTTAGGGATATTCATGTATCACAAAAGATGCATAAACACCTGCGTACTGAAAACTATAAAACTGCTGAGAGAAATTAAAGAAGACCTAAAAGATAATGGGGGACTATGCTGTATTCATAGATCAGAAAACTCAATACAGTAGGGTGGTAGATCTTCCCAAACTTACATATAGAGTCAATGCAGTTTTAATCAAGGAAGCTTTTGTTCTACAGAAAGTGACAAAGCTGATTCTAAAATTCCTGTGAAAATAGGAAGGACCTGAAATAGTCAAACAAAAAGAACAAAATTTGGAGTCTACAGTAGCAATTTGAAAACTTATAAAACTACACTAATCAAATCATAGTGGCATTGGCATAAAGGGTAGATAAGTAGTTCAGTGGAACTAGAAACTAGAAAGACCAGAAATAAGTCCATATACAGACAAGTGATTTTGACAAAGGTGTAAAAGATAATTCAGTGTGGAAAGAACAGGCTTTTCAGTACATGGTACTAGAATAATTGGATGTCCGTATGCAAGCAAATGAATTTCCTGCCATACTTCACACCATATATAAAAATCTCATAAACCTAAATGTAAAACCTATAACTAGAAATTCTGGAAGAGAACATAGGCAAAAATTTGTAGTCTTGAGTTAAAACCTTTTCAGACATAACATGAGAAGCATGACACATAAAAGAAAAACTTGGTAAATTAGACTGTCAAAACTAAAAACTCTACTCTTCAAGAAGCACTGCTAAGAGACTAAAAGAACAAGCTGCAGACTAAAAGAAATTTGCAAATAATATATATCTGATCAAGGACTTGTCTCTAGAGTATATACAGAACTGTCAAAACTCAATAATAAGACCACAGCAACCCACTAAGCAAATGGAACAAAAGATTTAACCAGACACCTCATCAAAGAAGACATATGGATGGAAAAGATGCTCATCATCATCATTAGTTATTAGAAAAGTGTGTATTAAAACCACAGTGTGATACCACTGCACACCAGTTAGAATAGTTATAATTAAAAAGACTAACGTTAGGAATGTTGGTGAGGGTGTGGATTAACAGAAATTCTCATACACTGCTGGTTTCAATGTAAAACAGTACAGTGGCTTTGGAAAACAGTTTGACAGTCACCAGAAGTTTCACTTGCACCACCATATGATCCAGCTGTTATACTGCTAGGTATTTACCCAGGTGGGAAAAATCATACAGCTGTACTTGAATCTTCATAGCACCTTTATTTGTAATAGCCAAAAACTGGAAACAACCCAAATGTCAACAGGTAAATGGATAAACAAATTTTGATACATCCGTAAGATGGACTACTACTCAGTAATAACAGCGTGAACTATTGATACATACATTGACAAGGACTGTCACGTTAATTATTGTGAAATATCTAGACAAAAAAGAATGCACTGTTATCATTTCTTTTATATAAAACTCTAGAAAATTCAGAAATAATCTATAGTTACAGAAAGTAGATCAGCATCAGTGGCTGTTATATCACTAAGAGACAGCCAGGTGTGTAATTTCTAATGGACATCAGCAGCAACGGAGCACTGCATCCTTCTCAGCAGTCTGAATTTCAGTTCCATAGGACTCTTTTTCCAGGCTTCTAAGCATTAATAATTCCAGTGTCTTCTCTCCCTTGCTCCCCTAAGTCCCAGAGTTTTGGTAGCAGCATTCTTTATGGCTGCTACTGTAATTCTTTAGTGCTCTCCTTGTTCCTTTTTAGTTCTGTAGTTCAAAATGTTTTTACAGTCTCTCCCAACTGGACTCCGATACAGTACCACCCATGAAGTAACTTTGCCAAAATAATGTAATCTTGAATTTCATCAAGAACTTAGATATAAGTGCTCATTTACTGGTAATACAGAGAGTCAGAGGAACATGTAAAACAACATCGTTGGGATGTAACTGGCAAAATTCAAAAGTGGGAGACTGCACAGGATAACAGCACTTTCTTCAACAAAAACTTACAAGGAAAACATAATAAAATGGCAGAGGATCCTATTGGTTAAAAGAGGAGTAGGAGTCATGTCCATATATTGCAGTGTACAAACTTTGGATCCCATTTCAGACAATCGTGAACACTGGATATTTGATCATATTAAAGAATTGTTATTTATGAGGCATAATAATATTGTGGTTATGTGTTTTTTAAAAAGTCACTGCCTTAGTGAATGAAATTATATTAAATATGGGGCTTAAAAATAATGTGGTGGAGGGGAAGTGTGTGGTGAGTGAAGATGAAACACGAGTGGCCATGGCTTCACAGTCGTTAAGTGTAGGTGATGCATATGTTTACTCAGCCTTTATATGTGAATTTTGTATAATAAAAGGTATTTTAATGACATAGAAGGAAGATTAGTGTTTATGTGTGGGGAGAACTTTTTAGAGCAGTGGATATGTTCATTTTCTTCATTGTGGCGATAGCATTATAGTAAAATATTTCTGATTTTTATCAGAAAATGAATTTGAAATCTTACAATATTGTAAATATTGACTAGTAAAAAGAAACTCATCTAGGGTTCCCCTCCAAAAAACAGACATTTGCATTTTTCTTATTCAATAAGAATTCTAGTAGAAAATTTAGCTGTCTTAGCTGTCAAGTTTCCAGTTTTGCTAATGCTACCTCTTTTTTTTTAAACTTTAGGGTCTTGCCTATTTGCATACTAAAGGCAAAATGCATAGAGATATCAAAGTAAGTTTATTTGGTATGTCTAAATTGATAATATTGGAAGGAATTTTATGATGCTAATAAGTGTTTGTATTTCTGTCTTAGGGTGCAAATATTTTATTGACAGATCATGGTGATGTGAAATTAGGTATGTTATTTCAAGTTTCTAACATTTTTCCAAATTTTAATAAAATGTAAATTTAACATTATACAAGTTTAATACTCTTATCAAGAACCACAGTAATGTTCATTTTTTTGACCCAGTGATTTTACTTTTAGAGACTCAGTTTAAGGAGATCAATCCTAAAGATTAAAAAATCCTTATTTATAGATGTATTAATCATAACATTTATATATAATAGAAAAATTAGAATATAGTTCTAGCTTTAGAAAAACTATTAAGTTGTGATAAATCCACTTAAGGAACATTATTCAGTCATCAAAATTAATAGTTAAGAAGAGTAAGAGTAAAATCCCCTGGTCTATTATTAAGTGACAAAATGAACTATACATGTATTTAGTTTTTTGCAACCAAGTTTAGCAACAGCAATAAAAAGTTTATACATAGAAAAAAAGAACTTTTTGCTGGGCCAAAGCCCACCTCCCTCCTTCCCACCAGGATGTACTCAAAAAAAAAAAAACCAAAAACCTTTTTAATAATAGCACCAAAGTATGTAATAACCTGGTTCCATTAGAATAAAAGGAATTGAGGTGGGTGGGTTTTGTTTTGTTTTGTTTTTTGCTTTTTTCCCCCAGATTCACTTGAATGTGCTTGTAATACAAATATTTTTATTAACTTTGTTCTTAATAAAGTACGTTTTTACTCTAGTAAAGTGCTAATATTATTTTCTTTTATTAAGTGTATTATAAACCAAGCAAGTAGGGGTTTAGGTATTCAGTTTTTATACACTCCCCTAATATTACTATCTGAATTATTAGTAATGCCATACCTAAGGGTGATACTTAGAAATGTGAGTGCTTTTACTGAAAAGAACTAAAATTTTCTGTTCTATTTTTTCCCCACCAGCTGACTTTGGTGTAGCTGCAAAAATAACAGCTACCATTGCAAAGAGGAAATCTTTCATTGGCACCCCTTATTGGTAAGACATAATTGTGATTGAATTTTGTGCATTTTCATTTCTTTACAAATTGTGAAGGCTTACATGTGCCTTAATACTATCATAGTTCTAATTGGGTTGGGAAACTTTGATACTCATTTTTATTGTCCAGCATTTCCTGTGTTAAAGGTCTAATAATTTCTGTCATCTCAGGGATCCTGTGTTGAGAGCTCTCATTGGTATGAGATTTTCAAAAGAAAGACTCACATTACATAGTCTCTTGTCATTTTGTTATTCTTTCTTTTGGTACTGCTTCTACTTTAATGTAGAACTTTGCTCTCTGGTTGTTAAAAGTCATGTATCCTACCCTACCATTCATCTTCACCAGCCACCCTCCTCTTAATGCATCCTTCCAATTACTGACAAAATAATCTTCCTAAAACACTGCTTTTATTAATGAAGACAGATAATTGAAATGTAATAGAAAGCCTAGTAGTAAATTTCAATATGTAAAATCATTTAGTGAATATTATAAACAGTCCCATTTAAAGTTTGATGAAAGGTTGGATTTTTTATTATTTGGAAAGAAATTTAAGTAACTCCATACCTCATACTAATATCAAAATAAATTGTATATGGAAATAGTCGATTATAAAAGTAAAACCAAAAGAAATATCTGTGACTATCTGCTTTAAAAGTTGAATAGTCTTTTTTGGAATAAGAGGATAAAATATATAAGGGGAAATTTGGTAGATTCAACTACATGAAAATTTAAAGCTATTATATGTCCACCAGCTGAAAAGGGAAAAGCAGGTTACAAACCAGGTATTAGTAGCTAAAATATGCATGGCAATCTAGGTTTTAATCTTTAAATCAGTAAAAAGAATGTTCCTTAGAAACAGTTATTAAAATAATACATATAAGATGTCATAAAATATGAAAACTGTTTACCCCAATTATGACCAAAAATGCAAATTAAATAAACAGTGACATTCTCTTTATCCAGGAAAATATTTGGAATCCTGGATAATACCTATGACAATCACTAAATATTTGACAGTGAAAGTAGAAATTGGTAGAACATTTTGAAAGATAATTTGGCAATACTGTTTTTCAAAAACCTTAAGTAATGTTTATGTTCTAGTCTCAGTTCTGCTTGTATTAATTTATCAAAGAGACATACAGATTTATATATTAAGAACTTTATCAAATACTTTAATTATGAAAAATGGAGTATATGCATATGGAAAGTTAGTTAAGGAAATTATGTACATTGGTTCAAATCAGTGGAATAAATTGCTGGTCTTAAAAATCCTGTTATAAAAGATGAATGGTCAGTGGATAGGCATATGACATAATGATAATAAAACAAGGAAGATTAAAATAGCATATGCAATATAATGTTTTTATAGAAGACATATGTGTTTTAAATTTATGGGTGAAAATATGTGAAACAGTGGTTCTCTTTGAGTGGGATAATCTTTAACTTGTTTTCTTCCATATTTTTTCATATATTCCAAATTCTCTTCAGTCAACAGATACCACTTTTTAAGAAAAATATTTATTTTTAGAGATAGGGGAAGGTACGGAGAAAGATAGGGAGAGAAACATCAATAGGTTGCTTCTTGCATGCCTGCAACTGGGGACCTTGCCTGAAATCCAGGCATGTTCCCTGACTGGGAATTGAACCGTGACCTTTCAGTTCATAGGCCAGTGCTCAATCCACTGAGCCACACCTGCCAGGGCAACACATACCACCTTTAACAGAAGAAAAGCCCCAATAAATATCATTTAAATAAAGTTAAAAGAAAACATGTGAGTTACGCTACCTATAAAATTCCATTCATCACATGCCTATTTTCCTCCTCAGTCTCTTTCCTGTGACTGTCCTCCCCTGTGAACACTCCTCTTAGTCAAAATTACCACTTTTTTCTTCCCTCAGTATTCTAGATACTAGTTATTAGCTCCCTAGTATATGTGTCTTCCACGCTTATCTTAAGTTCTATTCTTTCTGAAGAGTGGCACACACTCTGCCTTACTTCACCCATGGGGGACTCACTGGTCACATCTCTGACCTGAACGGGGACGTCGGTGTTCTTTTCACATATTATATAACAAGACTCTCATAACAGAAACTAAGTAAGACAGCTTGATTTTTCCTCAGAGCACTGGTATTCAGAGGAGAAGATTTAAGATTTTTAAATAAATATAAAGAATGTGTGTCTCTATATGTATGAGGTCTTTATAAGTCTTTTTTAGTAAAGTTTCTTCTTTCTCAGCAAATGCCTCTCAGCTGCTTTTCCTCCAAGAAGTCTAGTAAATATAACAAAAGTAGCAGATTTTATATCATTTCTAAAAAGTAAAAATGATATATATTCACTGATTCCTTCTAGGATGGCCCCAGAAGTTGCAGCAGTAGAAAAGAATGGTGGCTACAACCAACTCTGTGATATCTGGGCAGTAGGAATAACAGCAATTGAACTTGGAGAACTTCAACCACCTATGTTTGATCTTCATCCAATGAGGTGTTCTCACTGTTTACAATTACGCAGTTATTAATAGGTCTTATTGGAGAGTGAGATACCAAAAACTTAGGTATTCCAAGCTCATTATCAAGTATGGTAAAATAGTAGAGGGACTTAAGGATAATCTCATCTAAACCCCATCCCCCGCCATTGCTATTCTAAAACAGTTGGGAGCGAATAGTCTGTACTGTCTGAAGTCTTTTTAAGTCTTTACTTTGATTCTTCCATCAGTTGAACTTGTTTCTTTTTTTGGTTTTAAGTAGAATTATAAACAAAGGATGGAATACAGATTAGATTATTCTTTCATCATGGTGGGTTTTTTTTTCCCACTTGCTTTTACTTTTTTTTTTTTTTTTTTTACCTCTTTCTAGGGATAAACAGGTAGTTATGCTTCACGTAATTACCATTTTTCATTTTAGGATAAATTGCCTCTCAAAAAATTGAGAGACTTCTAAAAGGTTTTTAATATTTTGAAGGAAAAGATAAATTGGCTAAAATTTAAACTTTTAAATTTAAAGTTAAAAAGAAATCAACAGAAGGAGGAATTTGTTCTTCTAATATGATAGACAAAATGATATATATTGCGTAAGGAATTTATTCAAAGACTTTATAGGCAAAATATAGGTTGTTTATGAGCAAGTATCAGATACTAAAGAACATGGAACACTGTCTGACCTCACAGGTAGCTGAAGTTATGCAAGTTAAGAGATATCCACATTTAGGTGGAATGCCAATAAATATAGACTCCTAGGAAAATAATTTATACATTATTTGTTATTGGCCATCCAAATGTTTCAGTGATTTCACTACCTAGAAAATTATACTTAGGAAATAATTTAAGAAAAAAATTAAGAATTATCCATTTCAGGATAACAGGGAAAAATCTAAATGTCTAATAGTTGGTGAATTGATAAGCAAATTATTTTAGCAAAGTAAGGACAACTGTTGTACATATATAAACCAAAGCAACATGGAAAATTGATTATTAGTTTTAAAAAAGGCAGAACATAATACTACCTACTACAATGATGTAGTAATTGGTTATTTATTAAGATAAAGACTAAAAAGAAGACCAGAATTTGGAATAATGTTTTAGGGTTGTAGGACTATCAACCTTTATTTCTTTTTGAATTTTCCTTTGCATATGAATCATTTAATTTTTAAAATAAGAAAATATCTTTGGTATTAAAAAAAAAGACTAAGGAGCTTGCTTAGAAACCTTGAAGGGTTTTGTAGGAAATAGTGAAATAGAGTATTTTAGAAAATGAATTATAGGTAGATTCCTAGAGGAACAAAGTCCTCTTGTAGGTTGACTTCTGTATTATTCATAAGAGAATGTGGAAAATTGTTGTCCAAAAGGGAAAACAGACTAGGAATTGAATATGATTTTCCTAAACACCCAAAATAATTATAGAGGCAAATCTTCAGTTAAACGTACAACCTATATACAGAATAATAGACAACTATACAGATTTTTACTTAAGATGTAATACTAGTTATATATATAACAGTATAGTAACAAAACCCTTCTCTAACATTTGGTAGCTTTGCTGTGTGAATTAGAGCTTGTTTGAAATTTAAAGATCCTTTCTCTAGCCAGGAAAGATTTTCCATAGGCTTTCCAAAATATAAAAAAATTAATTTCCATATTTCATACAAGTTTTCGTTATTGCCTATATATGTAGTAATCTTAAATAAATTTATTTCAGAATATTCATTCTGATTGTTAGATATAGTAATAAAAGTATTTTGATATTGCTCTTTAACTGAAGTTTTTATTTCAGGGCCCTCTTCTTAATGTCAAAAAGTAATTTTCAGCCCCCGAAACTAAAGGACAAAACAAAATGGTAAGTTAAATAATACATAGATATGTCCAGTTTTACAGTTGGAAAGGGACACAGGGTTAGTTCTCTTGTTTTATAGAAGATGAAACTGAAGCCCAGAGCCTTTAAACAACTGCTTCACCTGAAGTTACACATTAATTTACTTGCAGAGCTATGGCAAGGATCTAGGTTTTTCTGGTCAGTGTTCCTTTGTAATGTGTTACTCTCTTAAAAAACTCTGATCACATTCTCATGTCTGCCAGCTTGGGTAAAAGGTGTGATGACGAAAGGATTTGAAATAAAAACATTAAGGTTTTGGAGATTTCATATTTTTCCCTATGCTTTACTTTCATTAATTACATGGTGACTGTTATGGAAGATGATATGAAAAGGTTCCCAGATACCATGACACTTAAAATTTATCTACCTTCCTTCCCTAATATTTAAAAAGGTTATTACTTAATTTTTTTTCTAATCTCTTCTTTTTTGTACAAAGTAAAACAGTTTGAATATTCTTATGGTTCATACAGATGTTTTCAGTTGAATGATAAAAATTGAAAATTGTTTTTCTAGTAATGTCTTCCCACACATTTAATTTTTTTAAAAAACTGCAAATAAGTTTCCAAGTTTTTAAATTCAGTAATTTTTCATCTAGATTGCATGGATCTCGTTAATGGTCAATGGGCCCCCAATATTCTGTACATATGTATATTCATTTTTCTGGTGAGATAGTTCATATCTTATTTCAGATTCTAAGAGGCCCATTCCCAAAACAGGTTCTAAACTACTGTGTAATTTTTTTAATTTAATCTTTATTGTGTTTTTTTCCATTACCATTTAGTCCCCTTCTGTGCATAGTATTACTTAGGAGCCAGGCCATTCTGGGGATGATGCTAGGCGTGAAAGGCAGATCACACTGTGGAAATGAGCTTATATTCTGCTAGCTGTAGTCCTTTGTAGTGACGTGGGCTTCTTCCTATTCCTTGTTACCCCAAGTTTTCAAGCAACTGATACTGGAGGGCTTTTTGGCAGGAATGACTGAATATTCATTCAGGAGTGAGTGACTATTAGCTGTAACCACTGAATTCACACTCAGAATCCAGAGAATTCATGCCTTTGGAGTACCTTTGCCAGTCTCAGGCACTTTATGGCTCCGTGTTGTCTTCCCCACAAGCCACCAAACGTAATGCAGTGATGGGGTTTCTCTGAAGAGAACTGCTGTGTGTGTTTGCTGTTGTTGCTAGTGGCTAAGGTTATTCTCTTCGGTTCTTACTCAGTCCCTCTTCCAGTGGAATTTTGGCTTCTAATTAATAATCCAAATATGATTCCTTTGAGTTATATCTGTTTATTTTCCCCACTTTATTAATACAGAGGGAAGGAAAACTCTTCTGGTTGCTAAAATCACTCCTTCTTCCTTGCCCTTGTTTTCTAACAAACTCAGTGACCTTTAAGGACTTTAAATAGTCTTTTACATTTCCATACTATCTCCATGCCGTTCATCTCTTTTGGTATAGCAGAATATTTACCTTCTATATAAATTAGGCATTGAGAAAAGGTTATTTTGATTACTTAGTAGAATTCCTGAAACACAAGGTTATGCATCCTGTAAATGATACAACTATGCATTTCTACTTTTTAGTGTATTTTCTTTAGAGCTCATTTATTACTGTTCTCTTAACTAATTGCATTTTACTTAAGAGATGAAACTGGTACATGTTTTCAAGGAATACACTGTGCTTTGGATTTAGTTTTTGACATACGTAGAGCTAAGAGGCCTAAAGGAAAAAAAACTCATGTGTCTTACTTAGACTTTCTAACTACTTGTAAGTTAACTTTATTTAGAAACATCAAAAAACTAATATTAGTGAAATATTTATTTTTATACATGTCTCTTTTTATTTGAAGGTCTTCAACATTCCATAATTTTGTCAAAATAGCACTAACCAAAAACCCCAAAAAAAGACCAACTGCTGAAAGACTTCTGACTGTAAGTCATTGAAATTATAGAGGAATTTTCCATAGTTATGCCTTAATTAGGCATATCACTAGAACAAAAGTATTTAGGTTTTTTAATATAAAAATGTTAGTGATCTCTTATAGCAGGGGTCCGCAAACTTTCTGTAAAGAGCCCGATAATAAATATTTTAGGCTTTGTGGGCCATATAGCCTTTGTAACAACTACTCAGCTTTGCCTTTAAACACAAAAGCAGCCATACACAATACAGGCAAATGGGTATGGCTTTACTACCCAAACAAATTTTATTTACAAATAGAGGCAGTGCACCAGATTTTACCTATAGGCTGTATGTAGTTTGCCAAACCCTGCCTTAGAAAAATCTGTTAAAAATGTAACTGTCATCTAAAATTAATTGCTTCTCTTGACTTCTATAAATTTATAGAATGCTCTGTGTATATATGTGTTGGCTAAATACTTTTATAATACAAAAAAGCAATGATTAGCGCAACCTAAAAAAACTTTATTTAAATGTCTGATTTTCATTGTATGTCTTTGTACATTAACATAATTTTATCAGTATGATGATAGGAGTAATGAATGTCATTGTTATAGCCAAGGTTTTAATTCTACACCTAATATATTCATGTTATAAACTTACCCCACAGAGGTTCTTTAATTTTACAATATATAATTATGGATTCTCTGATTAATATTTTTGCTAATATATTCTGTAATTTATTTGTATTAGTAGGCTCCCATATGTTTGTCTCTGATATTTATTGAATGGAAAAATACAAATAACATTTCTGTAAGCCATAGATGCAAAGGCATACTCATGATGTTGATTTGTTTTGTTTTGTTTTTATTTAGCATACTTTTGTAGGGCAGCCAGGTCTGTCTAGGGCCCTAGCAGTTGAACTTTTGGACAAAGTGAACAATCCAGATAACCATGCACATGACCCAGAAGGAGACGATGATGACTTTGAGGTATTTGCAATCTAATATTTGAAAATAAATGTTTAACATGACCTTAGAGTTTGTTTTCTAATTTTTTCTTTTAAGTTAATTAAAAACAGATTTAGCTACAAATATTAATTAGCAATGTAAACTACACTTATCTTGAATATAATTACCAGTTGATACTTCTTTATAAAATTGTATAATATGCATAACCTAATCATTTCTTAATCCTCACTCTTTCCAGGGCTTTGTAGCTTTTTTATTACACAGGTCATTAACAGAATACAAATGATTTTAAAAAATTAACTTGAAGTTCCCATAGAACATTTGTCCTTTCCAGTACTGGTTCAGAACTATTATTTCTTATATAATTACATGTAGGACTATTATAACTACGAGTATGCTTTCCTTCTCTGAAAATATTATCACTGAAAATATTGAATTATTTTGAATATATCATTTAATAATATAACTGGTAAATCAGGAATGAGGGACTTCCTGCCCATAGGTGTGTACCTTTGTATACCTGTATATAACTATATATTTTTTTCACCAGTCTTATCCACTTCTTTGATTCCTTTTTATTTTTATGTATCTTGGAATCTGTCTCTTCATTTCTTTTTATGCCTTTATTTCTTTTTTGTATCTCTATATTCATTTTTGGCAAGACTATAAAACTAAACTTTGCATTGTTATTTACTAAAGGAAATTTTCAACTTCAAGTTCTTAAGTTTTAAATCACACCATTTAAATATCATGATAACTACTAACACTTGTTGGGTAGGCATTGTATGCCAAGTATTAGGCCAAATAATTTCCATGTTAACTCATCTAATATTCAGAACAACCCTTTGCAATAGATAGTATTACTGTTCCCATTTTACAAATGAGAAAGTGAAGAAGAAAGAATAGACGTAATATGGCCAAGATCATATGGCTAGTAAGTAGTGGAACCAGGATTTCAATCCAGGCAAACTAACTCTACAGCCTATTCTCTTAGTTAATATACCATCATTTCTATGTATGAACTTAATAGAAGTAGTCATTAAATAATCTTTAAAAACTAATAATTGAAAATGAATAATTGCTTCATATGGCATAGTTTTATCATAGGTACCCTATGACTATTTCGTTGAAGGTTAAATGAATAGTTGAAAATATTAACTAAATCAGCCATACACAGGTAGTTTTTACTTAAAAAATTATTTGCAGACTTGTAATAATTCATAATAATTTAATCTCTTAAAAATTCAAAAATTATTAGAGTTGTTTTACTTTGAATATATAATTTGCTATTATTTAACTCCCTAATTAGTCTTTCACTGCATATGTAAATAACAAAACTTGTCTTTTATTCCCTGTACTATTTTGCTTGGCTTTCCAAATCCACTCTACAACTGTGATAATAACTGTTATGGACTAGAAAATATAGGGACAAGAAAGGACTCACTGTAGAAGTGATATGTATGCTGAAAACCTGAAAGATAAATTGGAAATAGAGGAAGAGAGGAGGTAAAAGTGTTGAGCAGAGAGAATAATAGTATGTTTGAAAGTCTGGTGATAAGAGAGAAGGCAATGAATTTGAGGAACTAAAGATAAATTAATCTTGTTAGAGCAGAAGACAAGGAAGGAAGTGGTGGGAGATGAAGTTACAGAGCTAGGCACTAGCCAATTTCAAACCATGTTGAAAATTTTAGGCTTTAGTCTAAGGGCAATAGGACTGTTAAAAGGTAGGGGAGTCCCATAATCAGATAGGCATTTTAAGATCTTTATGACTTTAGAATGGTGATTCCATTCCAGAAAACCTGTTAAGAGTCTATTGAAGTTACACAGAATAGATATAGTAATGTTTTAGACTAGGTGGTAGAGCAAAGATAGAGGAAAGTGGACTAATTCAAGATATACATGAAAGATTTGGTGATTGGATGAAGACATGAGGGGTGGGGAGTAAGTAAAGGATTATTCCAGATTTTGACTCGTCAGCTGGGTGACTACAAAGTGCCATTTATTGAGTGTGGAGAAGGTACGTTGTGGTGAATTTATGGGTTAAATGACTATAGAAGTGTTTTGAGCAAGCTGAAGCCTCAGATGAGATAAATTTTCAGTGTGTTCTACTGTGTAATTTTCCACCAGCAGTCATTGGTATCCCAGATGCAAACACAAAGGTAGCTACTTTAATTCATCCAGGGTTGTCATTTTGGCATGCCAGTGTAATGAAGGACAGTAAAGCAAAGGGAATTTAGTATATTGGCAATGGATTGCTTGAAATTGTGGTCTACTGGATATAAAGTGGATAGGAAGAAAAGTGAAGATAGGAGAAATGTTAATGGAGAGTGAAAAAGTAATTGATCGATGAACTTGAGATTCTAATATGAATGTTTAAAAAGTTTAATGAGAATAAATAGAGTGAGCTCAAAAGGATGAGGAGTTTGGACTATAGTGCGAATTTGTATATCAGAGCTGATGACAGGGTCCAGGGTATGATCTAAGGAGTAGAGAGTGCACTGAAGTATGGAAGGTCTTTAGAGATGAGGTCACAAAACTTAAGTTCAGAACAATGGGCTTTTGAAGTCTGTTGGTATGATGGTGGATCTTGAAGTAGAGAAAAAACATGAGCTGCTGTCTGAGTCATCAGTGAATGAGGACTCACCAGAAATGTATAGTAGACAGGTTGAGCTGAAGGCATAGTTTCAAAAGGATCAGGAACTTGTACAAAAGAGTGGAAATAGTATGCTTCTCATTTACTTAGTGAGTAATATTCTTACTTAGTCTCCCTGTATCCAGTGTTTTTTCCTTCCATGCCCCCTTACACACTTATAAGATGACTCTGGTGATGCTACTCCTCTGTGAAATCTCCAAAAAATACGTTTGCCAAGAAAATAAAATCAAGAACCTTAGCCTGACACTCAGTGTCTTTTAGAGTCCTACTCCTCAGTCTCTTGCCAGCTTTGTCATCTATTCACTTAATCTTCACTATAGCCAATTAAAAACCATTTCCAATCTCTCTAACACACCGCAATTTCCTTTACTTGTTGGCTCACTTTGTTCATATCCTTTCTGCTGGCTGGAATGCATTTCCCACATTGCTGCACATCCAGTACCTACTTGTCCATCAAGGCCCCAGATCAGATTACAGGTCTTTCATGAAGAACCTTTATGCCCCTTCTGGTGAAAGTCATTTCTCCTTCCTTAGGGCATTAATAGTAATTTTCTTAATGAATTACACTTACCATTTTCTAGTCTTATAAGTATTTTGTGTGTTATCTTCCCATACTATAAGCTCTCAGAAGATCTCTGTCTTTCTTTGAATCTCTTTAATATTTTATATAGTATAGATATGGAATAAGTGAATAAATGTTTAAAGTACCTTAGTGTGCCTTGTATTTTTTATTTTTGTCCTACAGTTTATAATTAGTCATGTTTGTAAGTCAACATTTAATTGAAAAAGAGAAAGTTTGACCTTTTAACTTTATCATTGAAAAAAATTTTAAAGATAAAGGGATTAAGAACTTTAACTTGGTAGTCACAAAATTGTCAGCATAGGGAATAGATGTGTAGTCAATAATGTGAAGGAGGACCCAGAAAAACCAGAATTATTCTCTAGGGGACAGATATCTTATAGTACAGGTTTCCCCGACCAGGTGAATGCTCTAGAAACCCATCTCTATCAGTGTACCAGCTGGTATTGTTGTGAGAGGCTATGTTCAGCTTCAGTAATTTTTTTTGAAGACTGTTTCAGTATGTTTTCCCATTTCATGATGTGTGATTTACAAATGCACCTGTCCACACTGCTGAGTGTTCAGCAGTTTTTGACCAAACATGGCATCACCCCTGTGCCACACTGTCCCTTCACCTGACCTCACCCCCAGGTGCCTTTTTTTGATTCCCTGGATAAAAAACATCCTCAAAGGGAAACAATTTGCCAATGCAGAGAGGTGAAACAAAAAACAGGAGAAGCACCAGAAGCATCAAAATCAATGCGTTCAAAAACTGTTTCGAGTGGTGGAAAAAAGTCTCAATAGGTGTGTTACATCGAATGGAGAGTACTTTGAAGGGGACTCAACTTTAGACTTGTAAGACTTGTAAGAATAAATACACAATTTTTTATAAATAAATTCCAGGGCTTTTTGGGGGTTCTTTTGGTCCCCCTACATACTGTAATAACTATGTATAGTGCCAGGTGGGTACTTGAAATATTGAGGGGACCGCTTTGTAAAGTATATGATTATCTGACCACTAAAGATGTACATCTGAAACTAATACAAATAATATTTGAATGTAAACTAATTGAAAAAAATTTTTAAATTTAACTGTGTGTATCATGTTTATATCCACAGCCCCATGCGATCATTCGTCATACCATTAGATCTACAAACAGGAATGCCAGAGCTGAACGGACAGCTTCAGAAATAAATTGTATGTGTTGGGTATACATTTTCAATTGGTGGTTTTGGAGGGTTGAGCTGATTATTCATGTGGTGTTTGGGAATAAAAAAATCTCAAACCAGCTGAGTCTGCATACTTTAACATATTAGAATACCTCTAAAATAAGGGTTGTTTTCCTTGTTTATAATGGAATTCGCTTGGTTTACAATAAAATACTTTTTTATTTTTAATTACAAAGATAATACATGTTCATCACAGAAAATTCTCAAGAGGAAAAAAGTAGAAAATCAATACTGCCTATAATCACATCACCTAGTGCCAACCCACAGATAATATTTTGCTGAAATTTTTTCATGCTTTTTTATGTACATTTTTAGATGGCTGAATTTATACATAAAATTTTGCTTACCATATTCAGATGTATTTTCCACATACTAGCCTAGCCTTTAAAACCATTATGTTTGATGGTTACATCCTGTTTATTAATTGATATCTTATTGTCAGACAGTTCCTTATTATTGGACACTTGGGTTGGTTTTAGTTAGTTTAACACTAAGATGAATGTTTCCTAAAATATATATATTTTAAAAGGGGAATAGATTTTTATTCAGTAAATTAATCATTGACAGATAATTGTTTTATATTGACAATATTTGTCATTATAGCCATAGTAATATAGAAAAACAGATTTGCAAAGAAGTTTTAAGTATGGATATGTTGACTTAAATGCATGCTTATTTCAAAAGAGATCTAAAGTATTAGGTTACACTAAAATAAAATATGAATAAAGATTACAAACCATAATGGAGGAAAATAATTTATTAAATATCTGGGCTAATTGGAATTATTGCAGGTGAACATTTTAAGTGTGAGTGTTCTTGAATCCAAGTATTTCTAGCTTTCTGGATACAGCACTGGAAATGTAGGTCAGCAGAGAGTTAGAATGTCATTTCCTTATCAGTTGTTTCAATCATGTCTCTTCATAGTTAAACCAGTAATTCAAGATTTTATCACTGTGTTAGTCCCATATTGGCGATGTTGTTATGCTGTCTTCTCATATAATCCCAAGTGGACTCTGAGCTTCAAATACCAGACAGAAAAGTAGCAAAGTTGATGTTCCATTATAAAGCTCTCTTTATTTTATGCAGCTGTGTAGTATACAAGTAATGTACTCTAATTTATCCATTTATTCTTGAATAACTTTTGGGTATTGTGTTATGTTTAGGAAGGCCTTCTAGATGTTAAGGTTATAAAAGAATTTTCCTATTGTTTCTGCTTGTATTTTTACAGTTTCATTTTTTAATATTTAAATCTTTGATAAAAGTATTAATTTATTTAGTAGAAGGTTTAAAATATCAGTTCAACTTCAGTTTCTTTCCAAATCATTACCCATTTGTCTCATTGCTATTTATTAAAAACTTAGTATTTTCAGTGATCAATTTGATATGCCACCTTTATTATGTACTAAATTACCACATATATTTTAAGGCTCTTTCTGGAAATTTTGTTGCATTAATCATGTGCAAAAATCATGTTGTCTAATCATGTGCCGGTAGCATACTTTTTTTTTAGATTTTATTCTTTCTTTTATTTTTTATTTAATCATTATTGTATTTTTTTCCTCATTACCATTTAGCCTCCTTATTCCCCACCATCCCCAGCAGTCACCACACTGTTGTCCATGTCCATATCCATGGGTCCTTTTCCCTTTTTGCTCAGTAGAGTTGTGTATGAAAGGTTGAACAATAAATCTATACGATAAAATAGACCCAGAAGCCTGTTTCCTTGGAAACTTGAAATGTTGTATTCAGAAACCCTTTTATTTGAAGCTTCATATCTAGGTTGGATATTGAAGCTGCTTCTCTCTTGTCAGTGACTTAGATCTTTCAGGCAAGAACAGAATGGTTATTCTAGTGAATATGATTTCATACAGCAAAATATCTACAGTCTGCGAGTTCAGAGAATGATATTTCTCAGTAAGAAAGCAGTAGTAATTCAGAAAGGGGATCATTATGTGATACTTTACATATGCAGCACATCCTTGAAAAACATTCTTTCTTACTGACTCTGCATTTGGATTTGTGTCTGTCCTGCCAACTTTGTGAATGGCAAGGCAGATTACTTTCTCAGTCTGATCTGTATATGGGTGTATTAGTTAAATTATGTATTTTTTAAAAATTGTTTTGTCATCTGAAAAAGTTTCTTAGTGGTTGAGTCTAGCTACCTAGGAAACTAACTGATTACAAGGAATTGAAACCAAAGGAAGATGAGAGAGATCAACAAAGAGTTCACCTCAACACTCGGTTTAATTGTATGGTTTTAGCTGACTCACAAGTTTTAGCCAGATATTGAACTCATACCGTGGACTGACTCTGCAAAGAGCAATGTTAAGAATAGGGACTCCACAGGTATCATATATAAGAGATAACAAGTGTGGCTGTCAAGAATCCAAAGTCTTCCAACTTACAAAGAAGAAAAAAATATAGGGAAAAAAGAGGAAAGAAATTGGAAAACTGGTATGCATGTTAAAGTATGACAGACAGTGTCTCCTGGCATCATGCTCCATGCATCTTGGCAAATAATGCATTTCCTGTCATCTTCAGCTTGATCCAACAGACTTGTGTGGAAACTCTTCTCTTTGCAGTAATCTGCTTCTGAAGATTCTTTGTCATCTCAAGTTTGACATGTCCTATGGAGAGAACTTGCATTGATTTAAGATTGGCCTGTGCCTCTGTAATTGAGAGACAGGACTTCAAGGATCATAATCCTGTTCTACTGTATTGTGTTAGTTTTTCACAGTACCTGGCAAGATTCTGTTTAATAGGTTAGAGGGCAGTTTTCCAGAAGGCAATCTGAGTTTTTAATCATGAAAAGGTTATTTCAGAGGAAATGCCTCTTGGGCGTGTTTGAATTTAAAACAGTGTGTACTGTACGAGTCCCAGTTATATTAGTCTATAGTGTAGAAACTGGAGTTGGGGGCAGTATTCCCAGATGTGTAAGATGCCTTGTTTTTGGTTCATTGGGAGAGAGTTAATAAGCTCCCGAAGGAATTGACTTCACTGTCATTCACGCCAAAATGAACAAACACTTTAGGCTGAGGAAGTCCAACAATTTTTGAAAGTTCACCCAACTTGAGTTTGAAAATTCCATTTGTCCCTCTTATCTCACCTGAACACAAAGGCAGTGGAGATTTGCATAAGATGTGTTGTCTTACAAAGCTCCTTAGTAACAGTTCTAGGGAAGGGTTTACTTCACTAGAGAAGTTAAGAGTTTTCCCAGGTAGAAAACAAAAAACTATAACTTTTCTCTGCCATTGTTAAAAGTTGAGGCTTTTAAACAAAACTTTGATCCATCCTAAAAATAAACATGTGATAACAAAAAATAAAGCCTTTGTCAACAGAAAAACTGTTTATGAAATATTATCTGGCCCTGGCTGGTGTGGCTCAGTGGATTGAGTGCAGGCCTGTGAACCAAAGCATTGCCAGTTCGATTCCCAGTCAGGGCACATGCCTGGGCTGCAAGCCATGTCCCCAGTAGGGAGTGTACTAGAGGCAACCACACATTGATGTTTCACTCCCCTCTTTCTCCCTCCCTTCCCCTCTCTCTAAAAATAAATAAATAAAATCTTTTTTTTAAAAAGAAATTATCTGAAACATGACATACCCATATGTCCCATCACCATTTATTCCCCTGTACCCTCTTCCACCTCCACCTACCACAGTACCCCCCACATTCAACACACCAGACTGTTTTTAAGACACAAAATAGAAAAATATTCAGGTGCATCATGATCCTTAATAAGTACTGCACTATGAAACTTTTATTGGACTTTGTTTTGTTAGCAATTTGACTGTGATGTGCCTAGGTGCAGGTTTTCCTTGTTTTATTTGTGGTCCATTGAACTTCATAGATCTATTAATTGTTTTTTTTTTTTTTTTTTTCATTAAATTTGGAAAATTTGGGGTGACTTTCTTTAGATTTTCTGCCCCAGCTCCTCTCATCTCCTTTTGGAACTTCATTTAACTGTTAGACCATTTGATGTTTCACAGATCACTGAGGCTCTGTTCTTTCTGTCTCCCATATACTTACATGTGGCTTTTGGTTCTCTCTACTTGAATTTTGTTTCTAGTGCCCTGACTATCAAGTATTTTGATCTTTCTTTATGTTGCGTTCAGTTTCCTCTTTAAGTCCATCGGTGAATTTTATTTTAGATACTGAATTTTTCAGAACTAGATTTTCATTTATATGTATAGATATATGTATATATGCAAGGTATGTTCAGAAGGTATCCAGCCATGTAACATGAAAAATAGAGACAGTTATTGAAGGTACAAGATACAAGAAATACTGTACATAGGACAATGAAGCCTCAGCCCCCTGCAAAATAGGCACATTGGGACTTCACACAGTTCTCCCAATCACCATCAGCTGCCCTGTTGTATTTTCCTGAATCTTATGAACAATATAAGATTTTAGGTGATTTTAGTTTTGGAAAAAGCCAGAAGTCTCAGGGTTCCAAATCTGGGCTGTCGGGGGGCTGAGTCACCTGGGTGATTTGATGGTTAGCCAAAAAACTCTGCACGAGGCATGATGCATAAGCCAGCACATTTTTGTGATGAAGCTGCCAGTCACTAGTTACCTGTAGCTGCAGCCTTCTGAGTCATCCAAATAGTTTCTGTGGAGGAGTGTTCAAGCTTAATGCAAAATTTGATGCAGATTTGTTGCTCTACTCCTTTTGAATGCAGTGGCCACAGAGTACACATGTTCACTCAACGGCATCTACTGCCCCCACTGACTACTACAGTGAAATCATCATTGTTCACTCATTCACATTCCAGTCCACTCTTCTTGGCTGCCGGGTTACATCAACGTTGCACAAACTGTTCTTGTTATATGAAGAATGACTGGACTATTTCCTGGAGAGGCCTCATATAATATACATGGATACCATATTTTGCTGTGTATAATGTGCACTTTTTTGCCCAAATTTTTGAGGGAAAAATAAGGATGTGTATTATATATGGGTAGTATCTGAAATACTTTGTATTTGTTTTTGTATTTTATAATTATGTTACATAAATTATCTTGTACCATATGTTCAAAAAACAAGTATCTAAAAATTAATTAATAATTGAATTAAAAAATTAAAAGATTTTTTTCCTGAAAGTTTGGGCCAAAACTGTGGGTGTGCATTATACATGGGACCACATTATACATGGCAAAATGCAGTATATATAGTTTCCATTTTTCTTCTGAGAATTTCCATCTGCTCACTGTGTCTGTCTTTTCAGTTCTTGAGTATATAATGGCTGTTTTAAAGTTATTGGGTACTAATTTTAATATCTGTATCATCTCTGGATCTATTTCCATTTATTTTTCAACTGGTTATCGTTTCTGTTTTCTTCTCTAGTTGTTTCTTACTGTATTTGGATGTTGTGGTACAGCATTGAGTGCCCAGATTTTGTCCTCTTTATTTTAAAGAGTATTTAAGAGTTAATTAATTTTGGTAGGTCAGCTTAATCCTTTCAAGACTTGTCCAGGTTTTACTAGAATATTTAGCAAAGTCTTTCCTCTGGGTAGAAACTGAGATGTCTTCACTTTGTTTGATCACCAAGATCTACATGTAGCTCACTGCATTGTTAGCTCTTTTCTAACATACCTTGCATAATTTTGCTTTGCTTTTGAGCAGTTTAGTGTTCAACTAAAACTTTAACAGACCTCTTAGCATATTTCTTCTTTATGCAGCTTTCTCATTTCTGGTACTATGCCCATCAAATTACCACTGCCTAAGCAGCTCGAATCTCCAGTCTTTGTTTCCTGCACCCAGTGAGACTGGTACTCTCTCTGTGGGTTCCACTATCTTGTGCCCCATTTTGGAAAATGCCTTCTCTTCAGGCAGAAAGTGAGGGTGAATCTGGATCTTGCCACCATGTAGTTTCCATCTCTCAAACCTTGTGGTGTCTGTTATCCATTGCCTCTAAATATTGTTTTGTATAGTTTGTACACACACACACACATATTTGTGTTATATGTATGTAGTTGTTTATAGCAGAAGGGTAAGTCTAGTTCCTGTTAGTTCATTATGGCTAGAACCTGCATGGTCTTTTGGAGATAAATGAGAATGTATAATAGAAAACCTTTCTCACCTTTTTATTTTCATAGCACAAAGATGCATACAAAGGTAATGTCAGGATTTTCTTTGAAACAAAACAACTGGGGGTTCATCCCAGAACATCAGTGTTGTTGTGGCATTCTGTGCCAGAAGCCATAGCTGCAGTAACATTAGGCTAGTCAGAAAGAATTTGTTGTTTTTTTTTTTTTAAGGAATACTTTTATTCCATGTTAAAATAAAATATCTTAAGTATTTGCTATTATAAATGAAATCTCTCATTTTTAATCACTGAAACTGGTATTGGGAGGCAGTTGATATTTTATTGTATCTTTAATTCAAATTTGTGAAACTCATTTACTCCAGAAACTTTTTGCCTTGAAATTTGTTATAGATGTATAATTTCTTTTTTAAAAAATGATATTTTCTTTTTCACATTTATACCTTTCATAATTCAACTCTAGATTTGCTTGCTATTATTTCTAGTTGTAACAAAAAAAACTTTAGCTTATCTGTATCTCAAATGAATGGTTTCCTTGTGAATTTTAGTAATGGTTCTTGAAATAAGATGGTTTTTAATTATGTTAAGAAATAAGCCATTAATGAACCAAGGGTCTTTTTATTTTGGGTTATTTTTGAAAGTAGATATTATATTTAATAGAATGTCTTCTGGTCTTTTTTTTTTTTAAGATTCTATTTATTTATTTTTAGAGAGGGGAAGGGAAGGAAAAAGAGAGGGAGAGAAACATCAATGTATGGTTGCCCCTCACACACCCCCTCACTGGGGACGTGGTCTGCAACCCAGGCATGTGCCTGAGACTGGGAATCAAACCAGCAACCCGTTGGCTCACAGGCCAACACTCCGCCACTGAACTACACCAACCAGGGTGCCTTCCAGCCTTTTATTGTAAATTTTGACTTAATTTTTTTGTTTAATGTAATAAATTATGTACATACTTTGTATTGCTTTACAAATCTTGTTTTTTAGAGATAAGGACAGCTGAATCCTTTTTGAAAGTACTTGTTTAATGTATTTAGGAATTTTGCATCTATGTGATGAAAGGATTTTAACTTTAATTTTTTTAGTCTTTTAGTCACAGATTTAGAATTTTAAAATTCTGTATACTTTATGAGTGGATTATAAGCTGTCTTTGTCTCTGTTTTAGAATAGTTCATGTAAAAGAAGAATTCTTTATTTGTAATAATTCTAAAATCAGTCTAGGCCAAATAAAATACAAATTTAGCAAAATATAATACTAGATTCCTGAATGCATTGCAACACTTAATTTGACAAATATCATTTGTTATTTTTAGATAATTATAAGTAATTTGGTGGTGGGGTATATCCCTGCCATAAAATTGTAGCTTAAATTAGTCTCAAAACAGAGTCTGCAGTCTAGAGAAGATCCTTAAATGTTTTTAAACCCTTTAAAATCCTTTAAGTCATCTACTTTAGTTTATAAAAATTTCTTACACATAAAATTTTCTGACTTGAACCAAGAATTAAGTAGAGTTGTTAGGAAGATAAATTATTACTTTCTTTTGGTAAGCATAAAGGGGTACTCTTATAATTAAAAAAATGAGATTTTGTGTTTTTGTCTCCTCTCTTACTTTTCCTTTACCCCAATACACATGCTTCTCATTACATTTCTTAGATTAACCCTATAAGATAGAGTTTGTGAACATTTATTATATATTTTGCAGTTGACAAATTACAGTTTGAACCACCTCTGAGGAAAGAAACAGAAGCACGGGATGAAATGGTAGGAGTTAATGACTTTAAAGTATTTTACACATTAAAATTTGAGAAAACTTAATAGTTAGGTGTACTTTGACTAAGGAACGAAGCAATATACTCTTTTAAGCATCAATTTTGATCATGTATTTCACACATTAAAATTTGAAAAACCCTACACTTAGGCTTTTCTAGGGTATTTTTTCTCAGATAAAATATGTAATTTGCTATTTTAACCATTTATTTTGTCCCTTATGAGACTTGAAAAACTTACATGAAGTTATTTAGTACTGTACATGGAATTTGATGCTCAGCTTTAAGCTCTTAGGATCTTTTTTCTTATTGATTCTTGTTGTATTGCCCTACTGTTTTTCATAGTTACTTACTAATATAGATTCTTTTTTAACAGTTGCTCTTACTCTGTGATTACTGTTTAGTTAACCCTTTCCTTATCTGAAAGGAAAGATGTACCAGATAGAGCAAGATATTACAAGAGTCAGCCTAGACATTATCTTAACCTATATTATATTAGTAAAAGTATAGTTTCTAGAGTAATTATCTTCTGTTAATGGATCTCTTCATCCTAACCCTTGGAAACAGTGCTCCTCTTACTATTTATAGCATGGGGCAAAAGTAGGTTTACAGTTGTGAGTACGTGAAACAGTTTGTTCCTGCATTGTTTTTTGTTAATTATTGAATTATTTTCCATATGAATGGAAAAGTAAACCTACTTTTGCCCAATCCTGTGTGTTGCTGTATAAACTCTGAATGTCTATACTAGTAGGGAAAAAATAATAACATCAGTAAATTAATGATATTATGATGTTTAGTTCTTCATGCTAATGAAGTAGTGATGCATATAATTCAAAATTAGATTTTTTTTGTTTTACTATGGAGTATACTAGCTTATTGATAAAGAGGGCTTATCATACCTGAAGCTATATTATAGTATGTTTATGGAATTTCTTAAGTTTTAGTCAGCTGATGATTCATTGACCTAAATATGTCTAATGCCAGCTAATCTAGCTGGAGATTAAAAAATTGATTGAAAGCCAAGATGATTAACAATCATGACTGAACATTTTTTTGAATCAAGTGAAATGGTTAATATCTGTTTCAAGGTAACATTTTAAACTCTAGTGTTTACCTTCACAGGGAGTATCATCAGACCCAAACTTTGTATTACAGTGGAGTCCTTTTGTTAATGGTGCAAATACTGGAAAGTAAGTTGTTTACTAATAGAAAAACTTTATTTTACTTAATTACATAAGAGCAGTAGGGGGGGGGATTTATTTATCCCAAAGAGTTTTCATTTATAGTCTTTAAAAAGTAGTACTATGCTTCTTGTCAATATAAAGTTTCTGATATTTTTTTATTACTAGAATGCATCATGTGTTGATTCTGAAGGTTTTTAGTTTTTGTTCTTTAAATGAGAATGTAGTATGTGTAATATTAATATCCTGAATGATTAACCACATAATATTATGGGAAAAAATACTATAGTGGGAGCCAAAAAGCTCCAATTTCATCTCTGCAGTGCAGTTACATCATATTCTAGACCTGTCTTCCCTCAGCAGTTGCCAGGGATAGCCTAGAAGAGTAGTTCCGAACCTGTTTGTGTATTGCAGTACGGAGAGGAAGATACAAGAGTCCTGGGGCCCCATGTTAAGCCTGTAGATCTAGGGTTTGGTAAACTGGCTTATAATCCACAGCTGATCCAGTGCCTCTTTTTTGTACAGCCCACAAACTAGAATGGTATTTACACTTTTTAATGAATGATAAAAATCAAAAGAACTATGATATTTTGTTATACTTGATTTGTGAAGTTTGAATTTCAGTGTCCATAGATGAACGTTTATTGGAACATAGCCATGCTCATTAGTTTATATATTTTCTGTGACTGCTTTCATGCTGCAACAAAAGAGTTAAGTATTTGTGACCATTGTTTGGTTTGGAAAGCCTGCAGTATTTACTGGCTGGCCCTTTACAGAAAAAAATATGTCAACTCCTTCTATACAAAACAGTCTTTGGGACTAGAATCTAAGAATCCTGAAAGCTTCCCAATTGATTGCAGTGACTGAATAAGTGTATGGAACTTGTGGGCTAGATCAGTGATTGTCCAACTTTGATGTGTCTGGATGCTCACCTGGAGATCTTGTTAAAATGCAGATCTGATTCAGTGGGTCTAGAAAGTGCAATGATGAAAGTTTCTGGGTAATGCCAGTCTTGTTGATCTGTGGACCCCACTTAGAGCAGCAAAGGACTTGATAATATGGCCATTTGCATCTGTGAATCACTGTGGGTTCCAACTGTAAACTTCTGACTCTGTTTTTTACTACTAAGTTTAATTTAGTTTTTATTATATATTAAATGTTGCAAAGCATAACCATAAAATAAAAAAGCCTTTTATTTAGTGTGTAAAAATCTCTGTTTTATAGTTATACTAATACAGTTTGACAGAATGAGATCTTATGTTTTCCTATAGATTTTTAAAGTTCTGTGTACCATGATCTAATTGTCTTTTCTGTCCCCTGAATATAAACAGATTTTAATGTACATTTAATAGTATATCTATGTTATGATAATTTATCACCATCTAAATTGCATTTTTCTTTTTGTATTAGATCAACCGCAAAACGAGCAGTACCACCTCCCCTACCTCCTAAGGTGAGCTTTTGATACATTTTAAACAATAAATCCTCATTTAAATAATAAAATTTTAAAAATAATGTAATTGAATTCATTCTAAATTCTTGTAACTATATTTTAGATACAGTTTTCTTTGAGAGGGGAGTATGAAGATGTAAAATATATATTAAAATAGCTATTAGAAAAAGGCAAAAATAGATTATTACTCATTTGAGAAAATATTTGGCTACATGAGAAGTAAAAAAGTTCATTATTTACAATCCTGACTTATTACTATTGATACAATTTGACATTTCAGTAAAGTCATACTTCATTAAGTCATTTCCTTTCTTGTTTCTAGGTACTAAATATTTACATAGTTTTACTGGTTATAAAAATTTTATCAATTTTAGGTTAGAATTGATTAAAAATCAAATGGCAGTTCATAGCTGTGTTGGAACAGCAACTGAATTCTTGCTTACCTTGCTTATTAGCCCAGTGAATTGAATTCCATAGAAGAAAGAAAAAAAAGCATATCCTCCTCCTCCTAAAATCTTTGATGCATAATGATGATGAAGTGTTACTGTTTAATACACTCAAATTTATTAAAGTATTTTTGTGTCTTATTATTACTAGCCAAGGATAAGCAGTTACCCTGAAGATAACCACCTAGATGAAGAAAAATCATCAACTATAAAACGTTGCCCTGATTCAGAGAACAGACCTCCCCAAGTTCTCAGAAGACAGAGTAGCCCAAGTTGTGTTCCTGTAGCTGAGACTTCCTCTATTGGTATGGCTAGCAGTATTAGCAGCCCTGGAGTGTGGATAGCTAAATACGGTGATCTGGGTAAATAAATGAAAGTAAAAACTGAAAAGAATGCCATTTTGTTCATATTTTTTAAAATGTCTTTTTAGTCAGTTTTATTAGTATTTAAAAATTTGTAAAATTTCTTTAAAATTCCACATGGGTTGGCTTTAAGTAGATTCAGTCCAATTCAACCCTGATTTGATTCCTTACTAAATACTCTAGGACCCAGAAAGAGGAATGGATGTTCTGCCCTCCAGCAGTACAGGGTCTAAGCCAAAGTTAACCCATGTACACATAACATTAGACAAGACAATTTGTATTATAAGTGTCTTCTTCAATAATTAACTAAATGCAGTAGAGGATGAGAGATTTCTGAGGGAAATAGGGATAGGAAAGAGGCAGGAGGTGAGCCCTTGCAAAGTATTAAACAGCTTGGTGAGCCTTCAGTAGGTAGAGCCAGTGCTGACAGGCATTCTTGGAAAATAAGAATGAACAGCTGCACTAGCTGCACTGGAGCAGAAAAATATGAATGTGTTTGAAATGCAATCTACAACAGTATGGTAGAAATGTGAGCTTTTAAAGGTGTATACTGGGAGATAGGACTGAAAAGATAGGTTGACATTCAGTTATGAAAGGTCTTAAATATCAGAATCAACAGGTCAGATTTCATTTTTCTCACAATATGAAAAGACATCTGTTGCTTTCATGCATTAAGACCACTGCTAAAGATGCTAGAGAATCCAGAAAAAGGCACGGAAGATACTTTAACTCATGTGACCGAGAATATTTCCCAATAAAGGATTACCCAATATTATGCTAAGTGAAATAAGTCAGAGAAAGACAAATACCATATGGTTTCACTTATATGTGGAATCTAAAGAACAAAAGAAACAAAATAGAACCAGACTCATAGATACAAAGAACAGACTAATGATTGTCAGAGGAGAGGGTGTTTGGGAGGCTAGGTGAAAAAGGTGAAGGGATTAAGAAGTACAAGTTGGTGGTTACAAAATAGTAACGGGGATGTAAATTACAGCATAGGGCATATAGTCAGTAATGTTGTAATAACTAAGTATGGTGCCAGGTGGGTACTTGAGATATCAGAAGGATCACTTTGTAAAGCATATAATTGTCTGACCACTATGGTATATGCTGTACACCTGTAACCCATAATTGAATATAAAATGGAACTGAAAAATAAAATTTACCAAGCATTAGGGGAAAGGGAAAGTTATTTTTTTAAGGAAAGTACTTATTTGAATAGTTATTCAACTTTTAACTATTACTCTCTTTAGAAAATGATGATGGTATTTCAAAACTGATTAGTGAAAATACAGAAGGATCAGCACAAGCACCACAGTTACCACGAAAAAAGGACAAGCGAGATTTCCCTGTAAGTATAACAGGCATTTGGTGATTAGTTGTAACTAATACTATATTTTCTTATAAGGGGCATAGTCTATTTAATTGAAGAATTTGAATAGCTGAATTTCTAAATGTATAAAATTTTTTAAGGCTTAAGAGGTCTTACAGAATTAATAATTATTTTTCTCACAGAAACAAGTCATCAATGGCCTTCCACCCACCCCAAAAGTGCTGGTAAGGAATATTTTTATATGAATAACTTACCAATTTTTATCTCTTTAGCAGCAGAGGGTTGTTTATTTGCTGTCAAGTATCTTGAGCCATTGACAGCAAAGATTTATAAAGTACAAACTGCGTTAAATGCGTTTGGATATACCATGAACCTTTTTTTTAATCCTCACTTGAGGACATGCCCGTTGATTTTTTTAGAGAAAGGGGAAAAGAGGAAGAGAGAGAGGGAGAGAAACATCTATCAGTTGTTTCTCATGTACACACCCAGACCATGATCCGGAACCAAACCCACAACCTTTCAGTTTATGGGCTAACGCTCCAACCAGCTGAGCCACTCAGGCCAGGGTGGAGAGTCACTTTTTATAAATATAGACAGTTGAGTTCTGTGATTAGCCTACAAAGGCCAAATTAATATTAATGTGATGATATTAATGGTACTATGTCCTCTTCATTATATGGGTTAAGTATTTTTCTACATCTGAAGCCATTTTCATATTGAACTACACACAATGAAAACGATCAGGAAACCTTATGTTAACACTTGTTCTCTGGTCCTTCAGTAGAACCTATATGTAAAGTGATGGTATAGCCGATCATATAAAGAGGATACTTTAGAAGTTGTACCTTTTTATTCAACAAAAGTGTTAATATGTAGTGTAAAGATTAGTCTTTTTTTCTGTTATCACTGTTAAAGAGTTATAGCACAGTTATAACCATGGTAGTGTCACTCAGTGAGACAGGAATGTCAAACTCATTTTCACTGGGGGCACATCAGCCTTGCAGTTGCCTTCAAAGGGCTGAATGTAGAGCTCCTTGCCCCTAGTTAAGGAGTAAGTTACATTTATAGAGTCCTAAAATTACATTCGGCCCTTTGAAGGCAACCACGAGGCTGATGTGCCCCCGGCAAAGGTGAGTTTGACACCCTTGCAATAAAATGATCCATTGTTTTGCATCATTAAATATTAGTCCTCAAGATAAGCAGTGACTTAAAATTTTTAGAATATCATTGATGTAAGTAGATGTTTTGATAAATTTGATATTTTTGCCCAAAAATACAGATTATACAAAGAAAGAATATGAGCCTCTATTGGTAGAAGGGGTTAAATTATATCAAAATATGAATTTTGTTTTGCAGCGAACCATAATTAACATTTCATAATAATCTTAGCTATTTTCTAAGAATATATAAAATTATTTAGTCAAATAAGTCAACCTTTTTTTCTTTATAAATAAGATGGGAGCATGCTTTTCCAAAGTTTTTGATGGCTGCCCTTTGAAAATTAATTGTGCAACATCCTGGATACATCCTGACACAAAAGGTAAAATTTCTGAAGTTTTATACACATCTCCAATAAAATATTTGTTATGGGAAAGGATCTTTATGATCAGTGAACTGAGTTTGTTTACTTTATAAATTAAATATAACTTCAACACTAAATAGTGTAGGTACCTGCAACAACCTAAGTAGGTGAGTAAGAGTTTTGATTTAAAGCATTAGAATTTAAGTGTATAAAACAGGGATGCCAAACTCATTTTCACTGGGGGCCACATCAGCCTCGCAGTTACCTTCAAAGGGCCGAATGTAATTTCAATTCCTTAACAGTTAAGGAGTAGTTACATTTATACAGTCCTAAAATTATTTCAGTCCTTTGAAGGCGACCATGAGGCTGATGTGGCCCCCAGTGAAAATGAGTTTGACACCCCTGACATAAAGGAACTGCTCTGATTAAAGCAGACCAGTGAGACATCACAACTGATTGCAACCGTAATTTGGGATTTTCTGTTATGCAAAAAGACAATACTGGGACAGATGATAATCTGAGTAAGTCAAGGTGTAAGTATCATTTCACTGTTAATTTCCTGATTTTGATCATTGTGCTGTGGTTATATAAGACCTTTTTTTTTTCTTTAAGAAATGCACACATTTGGGGGTAATAGAACATTGTGCTTATAGCTTATCTGAAAGAAAAAACAAAAAAGTTCAGAAAACAAAAAAATAGTGTGTACGGAAAGAAAGATAAAGCCAAACTGGTGAATGTTAACAGATGTGGGAATTGTGTGAAGGACATTCAGGAATCCTTTGTACTATCACAGCTTTTCTGCAAGTGTGAAATGATGACAAATAAAATTTATTTTAAAAAATTTAAACTATTTTTAAGGTAAGGAAGCATAATATATAGAAGCAAAAATGTCTAATCAAACAGATCTGGGTTTGAATTTCTGCTGTCATTACTATGTGACTTGGGGAAGATACTTAACACTTTTGGTTTTGGGGATGATCATTTATAACAGAACCTTAATACAACTCACTTTATTGCAAGGAAGTAAGGAGCCTACCTGGAAGTCTGGAAATTAGCAAACAGGAGTTAGGCAGTGCAGGGTGTTCAGGAAATGTTTGTTTTCACTTCACAGCAATGAAAACAGGTCATATCATATAATTATCTGTTTTAAATGTCACCATTACAAAGTATACAAGAAGAAAATATTTTTAACAGTAAGGAAGTGGGTTTTTTGTGTTTGTAAATTTGCATTTCGATATAATTTTAAACTTACAGAAAAGTTAGAAAAATAGTGCAGTAAACTCAGAATCATTGTTTCTATTTTGTCCCATTTGTTTTATTATATACATGCATTTTTTTCTGAATCGCTTGAGAATGAGTTGAAGACATCATGCTCCTCTTCCCCTTGTACTTCAGTCTGTATTTCCTAGTAACGAGAATTATCTCTTACATAGCCACAGTACAGTTATAAAGATCAGGAAGTTTATTGGTGATAAGACTATTTTTAATCCACAGTCCATATTTAAATTATAGTAATTATTCCAATAATGTTCTTTATCATTTCTCTCCTCATTTTTTCCCCCAGTTCAAAATTCAAGATCACAGGTTACATTTAGCTACGATGTCTTTTTAGTCTTAGTCTGGAACAGTTTACCCACCTTTCCATCTCTCTCTTGGTCCTGATGTTTTTGAGGCTACTTATTTTGTAGAATCTCTCTTAATCTGGGTTTGTTTGATGCTTAGATCAGGAAATGTGTTTTTGGCAGGAATGTCACGGAAGTGTCATTGTGCTGCTCTTAGTGCATTGTAGCAGGGGGCACATGATACCAGCCTGTCCAAATACTAGTGATACAAATATTGACTAGTTGTTTAAGGTGGTGTTCACTACCTTTCTCCACTGTCAAGTTCCTATTTTCCCTAAGTTATAGTAATTAATTAATTAATTTCCCAAACTAATTGATAAGTAGCAAGTGTGGAGATACATTAAAGCTATATAAAGTCCTTTTGCGCCTCAGACTTTCACCAACTAATTTTAGCATCCATTAGCAACAATCCACTGATGTCTGTTGGCAATCTCTCTTCTTTCCCATCTATTCATTTATGTATTTTTACCAGTTTGAACTTATGAATCCTTTTATCCTGTGAGATATGATCTGTCTCTGTTAATATTTATTTTAGCATGTAAACTGTCAAAATTTTTGAGCTGTGGGAGCTCCTATGTTCTTTTGTTTGATATGTCCTCATTATTTTCTGAGCACTTCCTTACTTTCTTACCTAGCAAGATTTCTGGAATCATCTTATACTTTCCTTGCTCCAAAATTAGAATCAGTCTTCTCTCCCAGAAGTTTGTTTTTTTTTTTTAAGTAGAAAATAATATTTAGAAACCAAGGTCTATATACTAGGTGTGCTCATGGTTTCTGGTATGTCATAATTTATAATTTCTGTTGAATCTTTAGTTTCCTTGTTCAAAGAGTATTTGAGATGTCTGGTTAAAAATATAGTTATAATAACAAATCTTTATTATGTTGAAAGGAAGGATTGTATAGTAAGGTAAAGCCAGAGTGAGTAACAGAAAATATATCTGCTTTTAAAAATAAGAAACGAATTGGGGAAAGAGGTAAAGAAGGTGGGATGGATTTTAGAAAATAATTTTTTTGAATGGGTGGGAGGCTACTCTTAATACCATTAAAAATAGAGCCATTATTTTTGTGAATGACTTCAGAAAATGATAGTAAGTTCTGGTGGTTTATCTCAACTATTTTAGATCAATACATTATTTTTGGAACTGAAGATGGTATTTACACATTGAATCTCAATGAGCTACATGAGGCAACAATGGAACAGGTAATTCTGGAGTTTTAACTCAAGAAATTAGTTTGTATAAATTGAGTAAAAGAAGTATCTTAATTTTAAATCAATGTATATGTGTGTCAGTTTTAATTTTTATTATTTAAACATTTAAAGAAGTAAAATTACACATTTTGCATGTCCTTGTCAAAAGCTTTTTTTCTGTAATTTACTGAAAAATATTTTTTGGTAATTTACTGAAAAATAAAAAATAATTTTTTGTACTATTTCAGACTTTTGGAATTTGGAGGTTAAGAGATAAGGAAATGAAAATTGGAGAGTTTTAATTATCTTTTTTTTTTACAGTTATTTCCAAGGAAATGTACTTGGCTCTATGTTATCAATAATACTTTAATGTCTTTATCAGGTATGTATATGATGAAAATAATATGAAAGATAATATATAGACAAGCAGAGAAATGTAATTTTAATATGCATTATTTTAAAATGTTATTTGTTATTCACAGTAACTATAATCTAGTATAGTAACTTGATATTTGCACATATTTTTTACCAGCTTAGAATGGGAAGAAATTTTGAGAAGGGACCCTGTTTTTATTTAAGGTAGTACTTCTCAAATCTGCCCAGGATCTCAACTCCTGAGGAATAACCAGTGTGCTTGTCACCTGAGGCCATATCCTTCCACTTACCACCTCCACTGTCACTATTGTTCCTGCGTTCAGTTGAGCATTAGCAGTTGAGGGAAAGAATCAGAGGATCTAGTTGCTTTCTTTTTCTGTTACTTTGAGCAAGTCACCCTCTCTCAGCCTCAGTTTTCTCAATTGTAAAAGAATTTCTTTCTCAAATGTGGAAGAATTTTGGGAACAATAACAGCCTCAGAGGCTGCTTTGAGGATGGAATGAGATGATATCCAGAATGCTTGGTGAGCTGTGAAGGCTTCTACGGATATTTCTGGTAGAATTCATGTTATTCTGGACCACACTTTAATTATCTTGGACCAATGCTTTCAAGTCTTAGAAGCAAGCAGGTTCCAGAGCAACCTATTCTAATTTTGTTTTTCTGTTTTTCTTCTTTTGGTTGTTGTTGGCAGTAGATTCATGGGTGGTATTTCAGACTTTTTAAAAAATTCTTACCTACTAAAAGCTATTTTTTATTTTTTTACATTTTAGATTTAAGTGGCTACCTGGAGATTTGCTGCTTGCTTTCATTCTGATAGTAGAGTGCAAACTAATTATTTCTCTCTTCCTTAATTTAATCCTAATGTTATTAAAATAACATCCCTTTCTCTACTTTGAATAATTAAATAATTTTAGTATTTTAATTTTTTTAAATTCTCTGGTTTGATGCTGTCTCCTGCTCTGTGTCTCAGTAGGTTACATGAGGATTATATTCCTGCTCTATTTACTGTACTGTCAGGCTTCTCTGTATTAAGTGTACCTTTCAGCTACTTACACTTGACAGCATCAGTGCCGATATTCGTTCTTACTCGTTGATAAGTAGATCATTATAAATTGTGGTCTAATCTAAGAAATGTTATTTTCATAACTTTAAGTATGTGTGTGTGTGTAACTTGAACTCTTTCACTCTCCATCACCCAATTAGAAATTCTTCAGAAATTTTTATATTTGCACTAATGACACTGTTTACAAAGAGCCTGTTATTTGATTGTGCATAAATGGCTTCTAAAAAGTGGGGATCCTCAAAGAGTATTTAGCCTGTTTGATTTTTTATTCAAATTGTTTCCTCCAAATTTTATTTGTTTTGTTTAACAAAATATTAATTTATTATTATTGTAAAAATAAACTTAAATCCAATTCTGTATCACTTAACAGTTCTGAATTGTATACATATAAGATCACTTTCCTCTAATTTTTACTGTTTTTATCTCTACTTCTACTTGTCTTTGGAAATAAGCTTAAAAACCATGTGGAGTACATCTTACATGTCTATAAAATATCTAAGCAAAATAGGGAAAAGTTAACCTATAAATTAGTTCTCATATTCTAGTTAAAATGATTCATAAAACTGAATAAAGGTAGGCAGCAGGGCTTAATAGGAGAAAATACTGTTCTGCTTAATAGGAGAAAAGAAGGTCTGCATCTGTGTGAATGGGCACACATACATGTACTTCTGTGTTTAGCTGCCTAGCTAGCCATGTAGCTAGCTATGGGTGTAGAGGTAATGGAGAGAGGAAGGGTAGCATAATGTTGGGCAGAATGTTTGCATTCTGAAAAACTACAGAGAATTTTGTTAAGGGTAAGACTGGCTCTTTCTCATGCACTTGTTCTCCTGTTCTCAAACTCGCTCTCTCTCTCCCCCCCCACCCCTTTTCTCTCTCCCTGTTGTTGTAGTACCATACCATGTATAACATGGAATGAGAAGATGGTTACCATATGCCCCATGCTTAAGACAGCTATGGTTTTAATTATGTAGAAATAACCCTATTTCCTGTTATTTCCACATAATAATTGCTGTTATCTTTGTTTTGTGACATATAATATTAGTTTGCTTTACTTTTCTTAGTATTTCAATCTGTTATAAAGGTGTCATTCACACCCTGGCCAGATGGCTCAGTTGGTCCGAGTATTGTCCCATACACCAAAAGGTTGTAGGTTTGATTCCGTCGGGGTGCATGTGGGAGGCAAGTGATTGATGTTTCTCTCCATCTCTTTCTCTCACTCTGTCACTCTCTCACTCTAAAACTCAATAAACGTATCCTTGGGTAAGGACTAAAATACATAAAATAAGGTATCACTCACAATCAGTTTTAATCCAAGGTATTTTGATAAGTTGTTAATGAGTAGGTCTACTCTAGAAAATAACATAGTAGAATTTTTCATGTTTTTCTATGTTATGCTAAAATAATCACATGCCCATCATTGTAACACAGCCCATTGTACAACAGTGGTTAACAATTTCTGTTTCTATGCTGGCTTTACTAAGGTCTATGTATATTCTACCCAGGTCTCCTGTTAGTCAGAATATACCTAATTTGTGTATTAAGAAACACAATTGTCTGTTTTCTTAAAACTCATTTTACTTACTATCTTTCAAAATAGTATTAACTGGGTTTTTTGTTTGTTTGTGTGTGTGTGTGTGTCTTTCCATATTGCTTGGCTTTTTGAACATTTCTGGACTCCTCATTAGAAGGTAATTATGTTTCCTTTGCTTGAAAATTATATTTTTTCTGCCGTAAATGATTCTAATAAAAATAATATGTTTCTCTTTTATAGGAAAAACCTTTCAACTCTACTCTCATAATCTTATAGCTTTGTTTGAACAAGCCAAAAAACCAGGATTAGCTGCTCATATTCAAACTCATAGGTTTCCAGATCGCATACTACCAAGGTACAAAATATTTTGATTATTCTGGGAGAGAGGGGAATTAGTGTTTATTTTTAAAATAGTCGTTATTCTTTGTCTTCTAAAAAACTTTGTCTTGCCCTGCCCAGTATGGCTCAGCTGGTTGGAACATCGTCCTATAAATCAAAAGGTTGTGGGTTCAATCCCCAGTCAAGGCACATGCCTGGATTGTGGATTTGATCCTCAGTTGGGGCATGTATTAGAGGCAACCAATCCATGTTTCTCTTTTATGTTTCACTCTCCCTCTATTCCTCTCTCTCTCTCTCTCTTTTTCTCTCTCTTCCCTCCCTCCTTCCCCTCTCTTCCTGCCTCTCTAGAAGCAATGAAAAATGCCCTCAGGATTAAAAAAAACTTTGTCTTAATTTTGAAAGATAGTTTACAATAAAGTACATGTCATCTAAAATTTGAAAGATCAATGTTTCCATGAAATCACCTATAAAGTTTTTTTAATGCTTATTATTATTTTAATTTTTCAATTACAGTTTACTTGCAATATTATTTTGTATTGCTTTCAGGTATACAGCATAGTAGCTAGACAGTCATGTACTTTATAATGTGTTTGCCCTCCATGCTTCCACCACCCACATGGTACCACACATAGTTACTGCTGTATAGTCTATTGGGTAGCTGTTTCCTGACTACCAATCTGTACTTAATCCTTTCACCTCTTGTACCTAGTTAGTCCCTCAACCCTGTTCCTTTCTGGCAACCACCAGTCCGCTCTCTGTGTCTTTTTGTCTGTTTCTGTAGAAGTTTTAAGGGAGGGGGGACTCCCCCAAAAGACAGATTTATGTATTAAAAAGTGTGTATTTATTCTTACATGTTTAAACTTCAGTCCTCTTCAAAGTATTCTACAAAAAAAAGTCACTCAGAGCGAGATCGGGTGAATAAGGAGGGTAGGGCATGGGGGTCATGCCATTTTTGGTCAAAAACTGATGAACACTCAGTGCTTTGGGCAGGTGTGCTTGTAAATCAGGAAGTGGACAAATGTGTTGAAAGAGTCTTCAAAAAAAATCCACTGAAGCCAAATGTGGCCTCTCACAATGCCAGCTGATCCACTGGTACAGATGGGTTCCTAGAACACTCGCCTAGAGGGGAAGCCTGTACTACAAGGGGCCTGCCCTCCAGAAGATAATTGTGCTTTTTTGGGGGGTAGTATAGATTCCTAGGCTCTGCCTCAGTCCTGTAAAATTATACTTGGGGGTCAGAGACAGTTATTATAGAGCTCTTTAACTGGTTCTGATGCAACTGATTCACAGATCACTGTGTAGAAACCCTTGCAGTAGAGTATATTTATATTCTTATGCTTTCAGGAAGTTTGCTTTAACTACAAAGATTCCTGATACAAAAGGCTGCCACAAGTGTTGCATAGGTGAGTAAATGCCATTTCTCAAACTGATGGTTAAAACTTTTAACATCTTTAAAGTTATCTGAAGAGACTTATAGTATCAAATAGGAAGGAAGGTAGGCTTTACATTTGTTTTAATAAGGAATTAAGGGGCTACTGAAGCACAAGAATGTATAGTGGGACATGGCATAAAAATGCTTGAAGATAATAGTCCTAGTGCTTTCTCAGAGTGTAGTGTTCCTGAAGTTTTTTAACCTTAGTCCATGAGGCTGTATATCTGCTAATATTCTACTCTCATTTATTTAAGAGTTCCTGCTTAGTGCTTTATGAACATTATTATTGCTGGAGCTTAGCCAACTATGAAGTCAGACAAAACAGTCCACACATGAATACCCTCACTTCTGATTCCAACCACAAATTTGGGAGCTTCCCCAAATCTCCAAAAATAGTTATTGCAGGAAAATTGACTGTGGTTATATGCATTAGTCCTAGGTCAAGGATTGAGAACCTCTGGTCTTCACGTCAGTCTGGTCACAAAATAATTGCTTAAATATTACACACTTCAGGAAAGGAGGGGTGGCGTTATGACCCCATAAAAATTTTTAGGAGACTTTTGTAAAGAGAACAAAGATCTTTTGAAAAATGGCAACTAGTGAGTAGAAAAAGTAAGGCCACAGAGCATGGCAGCTTAGTCATTAGTCCTGCAGAAGACAAAGAAGA
>CM052538.1:158491582-158543354 GCA_028533065.1 Trachops cirrhosus | reverse complement strand
TCTGAGTTACTTGTTTGCATCCACCCCTCCCCCCAGAGTTTTCTCCTGCAACTATTCCCTTTGTCTTTGTCCATTCTGTCATGTATTTGCCCTAAAAAACTTTATTTTTCAGACCATTGCCTTGTCTGCTTATCTTACTTGGGCATCTCTTTGATTTTAAGATATAGAAGTTTTTGTTTTCTCTTAATTTTTGAAAGTGTTTTTTTTTGTTTTGTTTTTGTTTTTGCCTGGGTGCAGTGAACTTTATTGATAGTACATGACAAGGCATGGGTCCCTAAGCCCCTCCTCTCTTCAGGGTGTCTAGGATGGAAACTGGAGGTCAGGAGATTCTCAGTGTGTTGGAGGATCGATTTGGGGCAAGGACTCCCCAGCAGCTGTGGGTCTCTTCCCATCGCTGGGGCTGCTGGTCCATGGGGCTCTTACTCCTTGGAGGCCATGTGGACCACAAGGTCCACCACCCTGTTGCTGTAGCCAAATTCATTGTCATGCCAGGAAATGAACTTGACAAAGTTGTCATTGAGGGCAATGCCAGCCCCGGCATCAAAGGTGGAGGAGTGGGTGTCACTGTTAAAGTCGCAGGAGACAACCTGGTCCTCGGCATAGTCCAGGATGCCCTTGAGGGGGCCCTCTGATGCCTGCTTCACTACCTTCTGGATGTCATCGTATTTGGCAGCTTTCTCCAGGCGGCAGGTCAAACCCACAACTGACACATTGGGGGTGGGGACACGGAAGGCCATGCCAGTGAGCTTCCCATTCAGCTCAGTGATGACCTTGCCCACAGCCTTGGCAGCGCCAGTGGAAGCAGAGATGATGTTCTGGGCAGCCCCTTGGCCATCACACTACAGCTTGCCAGGGGGCCCATCCACGGTCTTCTGGGTGGCGGTGATGGCATGGATGTGGTCATGAGTCCCTCCACGATGCCAAAGTTGCCATGGATGACCTTGGCCAGGGGGGCCAAGCAGTTGGTGGTACAGGAGGCATTGACGATCCTCATGGAGTTGTCATACTTGTCCCGGTTCACACCCATCACAAACATGGGGGCATCCGCAGAAGGGGCAGAGATGATAACCCTCTTGGTTCCACCCTTCAAGTGAGCCCCAGCCTTATCCATGGTGGTGAAGACACTAGTGGGCTCCACAACATACTCAGCACCAGCATCACCCCATTTGATGTTGGCAGGATCTTGCTCCTGGAAGATAAAGGTAGACTTTCCATTGATGACAAGCTTCCCATTCTCAGTCTTGACTGTGCCTTTGAACTTGCCATGAGTAGAATCATACTGGAACATGTAGACCATGTAGTTGAGGTCAATGAAAGGGTCATTGATGGCGACCAACGTCCACTTTGCCAGAGTAAAAGGCATCCCTGGTGACCAGGCGCCCAATACGGCCAAATCCGTTCACTCCGATCTTCACCACCATGTCTCTGGGTTGAAGCTTCTGGCACTGTGCAGGAAAACACGGCTGTCTGTTGAACAGGAGGAGCAGAGAGCCTGAAAGTAGTTTTAAATACAGGTATTTGTGTCTAGAAAAAAAGACCGAAGTATGTCAAAATATTAATAGTAGTTAAATTAACTCTGGGCAGTTGGATTATAATTATAATTATATTTTGCCCTTCTACTTTTCTATAATACATCATATGAAGTACATACTATTTTTTATTGTTTTCATTATGAAAATAATGATATGCTAGTTGTAGAAAACTCATGCACTGGAAAAATATGAAGTGTTTATGAATTTTCCCCTCCAAGACTTTTTTCTCTGTATGGATACATTAGTTTTTATTCTGTTCTCAAATCCTCAAGTGCAGTGTAAATCCGATGGTATGGCACTTTATCGACTTTTCTTCCTTGGACCCTTTGATTGAACTCTTCCCTTCCCTTGTTCTGTGGACAAAGGAGTTGAATCCCACTTCATATGTTTTTCAACTTTTTTTTTTTCAAATACCTTGAAGAACAGTTGGAATGAGCGTCTCTTAGAAATCTTGTTTTATTCACTCAGCTCTTCTTCTACACCCTTCTTAATGTGTATTCTAACGCTATTAATAGCTTTTGTTAGCATATAAATAAGCCAGCTTGCTTTTAGTTGGAATAAGAAAATGAGACTGTCCTGAAATGTTTTTTGTATTTTATATTCATAAGTTAATCGATTCTTACTCAGTTTTGCTTTTAAGCTATAAAATGGAAAGCTGAAATTGATGTACACCTGTAATTTTTATGTAATCTTATGAGAATGTAAACAGTGATATTCTTTCCTGGTTTGATGTTAGTATTTGAAGCATGCAGTGTCTGTTTTTACTCTTACACAAGCCTTTTGTTTTGGTTCAATTGCAGGGTCGTCGTTTTGGAAAGTAGGCCAACAGAAAATCCTACCGCACACAGCAATCTTTACATCTTGGCTGGACATGAAAATAGTTACTAAGCAACAGAAACTGATGTCAGACAACAGGAAAATGAATATATTCCATGGAAAACAAAATATCTTAAGGAAATTCAGCACAACTACACCATGATTTGCTTTGACTGTTACGGGGAACATCTCAAATGATCTGTACTTCAAGGTAGAATTCAATGTTTTCTGTAGCTGGAAACAGCTGTTTTTATCTCTTGCCACTGTGTGGTGGTTATATCAAGTTTGCTTAATAAAAGCTATGAGATAAATAGTCCTATAGTTCCAGGAAGCCCAGTCTTTTTTAAAAAAATAATGTTTGTAACAAGGGTGCCATGATATTTTTTAGATAACGACTCGTGATTATCTTCAGAGATAAATTTAGTGACAGTTTTCTCATTTTATATCATGTTTTATTTCTTCTTAATGAACATAATTTGTAAAGAAATTACCAAATAAGCCTTTCACTTTTACATTGGCCATTCTGTATCATTTGTAAAATAGAATATTTAATCCTTATTTATTAATCTCTTGCTGGAGTGGTGTAATGTATCTAACTTTTAGCAAAGGAGGGTTGCAGAGCAGCTTCAATTTTTTTATAATGTATAAAAATTTTGTTTACCTTTTAAGAGTAGTAAGAGGGGTTAAAGGCAGTGCGTTTGGAGGTTTGCTACATACATGCAATTTTGTTTAACACAAATATTTTATAAAACAATATTATCCAGAATTGCCTTAAAGGGGATACTGTGTTTTCAACTACAGATGGCTTTAGGGGGTCATACAGAAGATACTGAGGATGGTAGAAACATTGTTAGAAGAGATATATGTGTGTCTAGATGTGACTGCCATGTGTATGTGTTCTCGACAAGCAGTATAATATACCTGTGATTTTTTTTTACATTAGGGATAATGCATTAGAAATTAATCTCCATATATATTTTCATCCCTAATGTAGGGGGTGAAACTATTTAACTGCCCATGATATGTAATTTACATATATTATACCAGAGGGGACACTGTAAAGCAACTACACGTGTAATCTTGGGTTTTTCACATATGTAGGTATTCATTTTGAGTAGGTTTAAGAAAAAAAATTTTTTAATGAAACTGAATTCCCGATGGGATAGTATAAAAAAGTATTGTAAAAACCAGTATTCTAAAAATAGGAAATAATGAGGCCGTTTTTGAGTTTGCGTCTCTTTTACTATTGTTAGTATCCAAAATTAAAGTGTCACATTGGTACTTATTGTCTTAATGTATTCATTGAGGACAGTTAGCATTGAGATCATGAGTAAGGGGTTGGCAACAGCAACCTATAGATTTATTTTGAGCAAATTACTTGAGAGGAAAACAGTATAACTCTCATTTGGCCTTTAGCAATTTTCAGATGAGGAGATAAGAGGTTAGTGAGGTTAAGAGACCCAATTCACACAGCAAGTTAGTGGTTGAGCCAGACCATGAGTCTTGTGACTCTGTTCTTTCCACTATGCAGTATGCAAACAATAAAATGTTATGCAAATAAAGTATTGTCCTTTAAAAATGTACATATGATATGATTTCAGTGAGTGTGTGTTTGTTTATTTGGGGTATGATAAATGGGGCCTCGGGATGGAAGGATACTGGATTTAATAAATGGCAGGGACCACACCCAAAACAGGAAATATTTACATACTAGATATAAAAGCCAGTATCCTTATCCTCTCACTGAATCCTGCCAGCCAGATCTTCCCATTCTACCAATATTGGAAGATACTTTCCTGTGCAGTCTGGCCCGTGCAAATGGAAAGGCCTGCATAGACCTGAATCAAAGGTGTCCTGACTGAACTACTCAGCTAGGTAACTCTACAGTGAAAATCGTAGTTGACGAGCCTCCACAACCTCATGCATCCAGAGCTTACAGAGCTTTTAGTGCTACACTATTAAAAATGATTAAACAACCAGGAGTTATAAAACATCTAAAGAAAGCCTCTAATATTAAAGAGAAAAAAACAATTGAGGAAGAAAAGCACTTAGAGGACACAGACTGTGCAGTATGAAAATGTCAAGAAAAAAACATCTTCAGAAAAATGTTACAACTATGAATCAAGAGTATAATACTAAAAAAAGGAGATTTGGCCAATAGATATATGAAGAGATGTTCAGTGTTCCTAATCATCAGAGAAACACAAATTAAAACCACAATGAAGTATCACCTCATGCTTGTCAGAATGGTTGTCATTAATAAATCAACAAGTGCTGGTGAGGATGTGGATAAAGGGGAACACTTTTGCACTGCTGGTGGGAATGCAGACTGGTGCAACCACTGTGGAAAACAGTATGGGGATACCTCAAAAATGAAAAAAGTATCTGCCTTAATAACCCAGCGATTCCACTTCAGGGAGTTTATCCAAAGAAATAAGAAACAATTAACTCAAAATAATATATGCACCCCATGTTCATTGCAGTGCCATTTACAATAGCCAAGATTTGGAAGCAGCCTGAGTGTCCACCAGTAGATGAGCGGGTAAAACAGCTCTGGTACATTTACACAATGGAATACTACTTGGCGGTAAAAAAAAAAGAAAGAAAGAAAGAAAGAAAATTGTACCCTTTGCAACAGCATGGATGGACCTGCAGAACATTATGTTAAGTGAAATAAGCCAGTCAGAGAAGGACAAATACCATATGATTTCACTCATGTGGAAGCTAATGAACAAATTGAACTAACAAACAAAACAAAAACAGACTCATAAATACAGTGCAGACTGACAGCTTGGCGGGGTGGGGGTGGAAGGATGGAGAAAACAAAAAAGAATGGACACAGACAACAGTGTGGTGACTGGGGGGTGGAGGTGGAAGAGGGTGTCGGGGGGATAAGTGGTAATAGAAAAAATGCAATAAAAATCAACTATTAAAAAAATAAAAAATAAGTACAAAACAAAAAGAGTTCTAAGGAAATGTGATAGCATACCTGAATAATTGAACAGAGGTTTGGGATGTAAAGTTGAAATGTCTCAGAAAATCAAGTGAAATGGAAATATTGGAGAAAGAATTATAATAGCCCAGGGGGCTCAATATCTACCTCTCAGAGATCCAAAAAGAAGGGACAGTAAATCAGAGCATTTCAAGAAATTTTTCCAGTACTGAAGAGCTTTAGATGAGATTCTAAACTGAAGGAACAGTGGATGGAAAAAAAAGATCCTACACTGAAACACATCATATGAAATTTCAGGGACATGGGTTAAAGAGAGGATCTATGTTTCCAAAGAAAAAGGGCAGGGCAAATACCAAAGAATAAGAATCAGAATAACTTTGAATTTCAACAGAAGGGTAACAGGGTGGAGCCAGGGCTCCCCCCCTCCCCCACAATAGGGATTTGTAATGCGGTCCAGAACTAAAGGTGTCAAGGAAATATTAAAAAATACAGGACATCCTCAACCCCACAAATCTGAACTGGGGGATGGGACACATGGAGCAGGACCATTGAGAGCTGCTCTGCATAGCAACAGTTTTGCAACTAACCTCAGGCATGGTCATTTAACATATCTATAACTTTTAACTGGCTTCATAGATAACATTAAATAGGTGTGGCCATGCTTTGAGCCAGGGAGATGGGAAAGACTTTAACCCACGACTTAACTGGGAGGCAACTCCCCCAGGTTACAGCACCCACATAAGAGCTTAGAGATGATTGGCTCCATGCCACGGAGCCCCAGACTTAATTGTGGCAGCCCAGAAAAGCTGGAAAAATATGGGAAGGCTGGCAGCTGTAGCTGATTGTGGGAGGAGTCGGAAATGGGGCTGCAGAGGAAGATTGGCACTGGGATTTAAACCCAGGCATGGCAGCCATGCTACAGAGGGGGTCTATGTGGCTTTGGCAAGAGAGGGGGCACCACGCAGCTTTGGGGCCTCCCTTTGAAGCTGGAGAACAAGATGTAGCAGCAATGCAGAGCTCTGTCTTAGCAGTTTGGAAGAATGCAGAGAAACGCTGCAGGAAGGAAAGGGGTGAAAGGACTCTTGCTGGTGGGCCAGAAGAAGGTGCCACGTGGGTTTGGATTAACTGGAGATTATGGGGGCGGCAAAACTGATGGTGCTGGGAACCAAGGGAGGCCTGCCAGCTGGTCACGGATTACTGGGAAGAACACGCAGCTACCTGAGCCACGGACTTCTATTTGTTTTCCTGAGATACGGTACCCCAGACTGGGCAGAGGCAGGAAGGAAGGACTGTGTGCATTTGTGGGTATTTTAATGGACTTTGGGATTTTAATGAAGACATTAATTAAGTGATTACTCTTAAGTCTGTATAACTTTTGAATAAATCCTTTCCTTTTCACTAATATTGGACATTGAAAGCTATAATTACCTGGCAGTGGGCAAGGTGAACCTAGTACAGGGGGACCCCAAGGGAAGGGGGGCTCCATTCAATAATAGTATATTGTCTGCCCCACCATGGGTCTGTTCTGTAACCAAAGCAGTGCCTTCGAAATTCTGAGAGAAATTTCCAAACTAAAATTCTGGATCCAAATAAATTATTAATCTAACCTAAGGATAAAATGAAAACATTTTTAATTGTGCAAGGTCTCAAAACCTTTGCCTTCCACAGAGCTTTCCCCAAGTAGGGGAAAGTTGAAAGAGTCAGGGATAAATCTGAGCTTATATTAAACTGTTCACTGCCTCTGTGGCCAAAGTCAGGTAGGTGGAGCGGATGTTCTTCAAGCCTCCAGGGTTCAATCAGTGGTGATACTGTTTCTAAGCAAAAACTTAGATCTAAGACTGAGATCAAACAAAAACACACTTATTACCTCCAGGAAGGCAAAATGTATAGAAAAGAAAAAGTAAATAGTGGTTGAATGGCATCATGTTAAGAGTAAATACTGGTCTAATAAAAATAGCATAATTAGCCCTGGCTGGCATAGCTCAGTGGATTGAGCTCAGGCTGCGAACCAAAGCATCGCAGGTTTGATTCCCAATCAGGGCACATGCCTGGGTTGCAGGCCAAGTCCCTAGTGGGGACCTCATGAGACGCAACCACACATTGATGTTTCTCTCTCTCTCCTTCTCCCTCCCTTCCCCTCTCTAAAAATAAATAAATAAAATCTTTAAAAAAAAAGAAAAGAAAAGCACATTTATTAAAAAAAATAGCATAATTATATTGGGAGAGGACATGGTGTTTTGTAGGTGAGGTAGAAGTTATCTCAATCTTCATCTTCCACAGTGGAAACTCAATGGATAATACTTAAGAATTAAAAATCAAGAAGTAGCTCTTCCAGCTTATGCCAAGCCATGGGCATCTCTCGGGACAACTGGCACAAGCGCCATAAGACCGAGGGTAAGAGTAAGACAAGGGTGAAAAGATGAGCTGGGACACCCTGCTGTTAACATTAAGATTGGCCACAGTCTTACCGCACTCACACAGTCTGTGTGTGGTGAGGCAACAAGAAATACCGTTTCTTAAGGCTGGACCTGGGCAGCCAATCTCTCTTGGGACTCCTGTTGTCAGTGAAAAATGAGGATTATTGATGCCTACAATGCACCCAACAGCAAACTGGTCCACACGAAGCCCTGAGTAAAGAACTGCATCGTGCTCATTGAGAGCACACTGTACCAACGGTGGTAGGAGTCCCACTATGCACTGCACCTGGGCTACAAGAAGGGTGCCAAGCTGACTTCTGAAAAGGAAGAGAGTTTAAACAAAAAGTTATCCAAAAAATTTGGAAGAAATAAAATGAAAAGAGAAAGAATGCCATAATCAGCAATCTTCTAGAGGAAAAGTTCCAGCTGACAAGCTTCACGTGTGCATCGCTCCAAGACCAGGCCAGTGTGGCCGCACAGGTGACCGTGAGCTGGAGGGTAAGGAGCCGGAGTCCTAGCTGAGGAAAGTCCCAGAAAAGCAAATAAATCCTCCTCCCTCCTATCTTAGCTCATGTAATAAACATGTTTATTGTTCAAAAAAATCAAGAATACCTTATTTAGTGACAAGGAAATGATCAGCTAAAAGAAAGAAAAGTTGTGTTTTGGGAAGTGAGAGAAATGGGGGAAGGGCATGCTTTTTTTGGTGGCAAACCTCAGAGGACTGGGTATTTATGTGCATACCTACATTTGATTTCTTTCATGTAAAAAAATTTTAAGTAAAAATACCTTCGTTATGTGACAATCAGCATGAGCAAACATTAGTGCAGCTTCTCATACTGTACACATAGTAGGCAATAAATATTAATTGATGTAGTTAATGTATGCATAATGTGGAAGGAGACAAAGTAATTGGGGTGGAGGAGGGACTGGTTAAGTAAATCCAGAAGGTCTTGTACGACAAGGCATTTCCATCAAACCACATTTTTTGGCTAAGCCTTCTATCCAGCCTTCTCTCCCACTGCCCCACCAGTCACCCTGGGACGCTGGCACAGAGAGACCACGATCATTCCACCTTCATTGCTTAACTCAGAATGGCTCTCCCACCCTGAAATTCTGAATTTTTACCAAAAACTTAAATTCTTTACTTCACTTAAAGTGTGTAGTTCAAGCTATAACTTTTATGTGACAGCTCTAACTACTTAACGCAGACTATTTTCTGCTTTTCAGAATTTCTGTAGCACATACAGCTCATACATTTCAATGTAACACTCAATTGCCACTTAGCCAAGCCACTTAGCACTTACCCTTATCCAAAAACAACTCACTCAACAACTTCTTATCTGTGGATTGGAAATAATGGTCACTTCATTATTTGGTGTTAGGAGATTTAAGAGAGGATGTGCATTAAAGTTTCTATGATAAGAAAAAAAGTTGTCTCCTATATTTTTCACCAAGTAATTTGTTAAGGGCATAATGAATACCCTTTCACTCTTTAGTTGTTCCTTTCAGTATGTTACACACTGGCAGACTTACCGTGGAGCTTTTGGTTTTTTTCAAGTTCCTTAAATGCTTTTTCATTAAAAAAATAACGTATCTTGTGTCAAAGGTCCAAGGAACCCTAGCAGAAGAGATCACTTTAATTTCACTGAGAATTTTAAACTGTTCCTAATGGATCTTAGGAGAAGAGTAAGGAACGTTTGTTAAAAATATATATCGACATCAGGAATGAAACAGACATTCTCCATCTCACCAGTTGTTACTCTTTGTACTGGAGGACCTACCTAGTCGGTTCAATTAATCAAGAAAAGTAAGAAAAATAAGAAAAATGAAAAGATTAAAAGATTGAAAATTTGTATAGAATAAAAAATAACTTCATTTGCAAATAAACTATTAGAAATTATAAGTAGACTTAGAAAAGCAGCTGGATGCACTGTCTACATAAAAATTATATATACATATAACTGCAATAAAATAAAATATTTTAATGGATACCATTTACACTATAGAAAATATCAAATACCTAAGAAGAAATAACATGAGAAGTGGGATCTCATATTTAAACTGCAAGACATCACTGAAAGAAATTAAAGTCCTAAATAAATGACAGATTATGCCATGCTCATGTGTTTGAAGATTTGATATTGTAAAAATGTCCATTGATTTAAAGAGTATGATCTCGGCAGATATTTTATAGAAGTTGATAAGTTGATTTTAAAATCATATAAAGTGCACAGGGCCAGGAATGGTCAAGGCAATTTTAAATAAGAGAAACAAACCTGAGAGTCTGAGGCCACTAGATTTCAAGAGTTGTGATAAAGCTGCGACAGCAGTTAAGATGGAGTGACATTAGCACAGACAGACAAGTACAATGACGAGTCCTGACCCAGACCCACTTAGTCACCTTATGTGTGACTGATACACTCAGTGGAGCTAAAGAAAAGATAGTCTTTTCACTAAATTTTATTGAAAATAATAATGGAAAGTCAAATGAGTCTTGACAACTACCTCATACAATAAAATGAATATACACATCCAATAGATTGTAAATCTAACATACAAGACTATAAATTTTTTATTCAAAAAATTTTTTTAAAGATTTTATTTATTTTTAGACACAGGAAGAAAAAAAGATAGAAACATCAATGTGTGGTTGCCTCTTGCGCACTCCCTACTGGGGACCTGGCCCACAACCCACCCACAACCCACCCGCAACCCTTTGTGTTGCAAGCCAGCTCAGTCCACTGAGCCACACCAGTCAGGGTGAAACTATAAAGTTTTAAAAAGAAAACAATGTCTTCATGAACTTGGGGTAAGCAAAGATTTCCTAAATATAAAATTAAGCCTTGACTATAAGAGGAAAAATTGATATGAAGGACTTAATTAAAATTAATATGCTTTGTTCATCTGAGGACACCTTTACAAAAATGAGAAGCTAAGCCACCGAATGAAAAAGAGGCTTATATTGCATATATCCACAAAAGACCTACCCAGAAGATAAAAACTTGAGAAGACAGCCAACCATCCAGTAGAAAAATGGCCAAAAGATTTTGAACAGGCGCTCCATGGAAGATAACATCCAAGTAGCCAATAAATATGATTCAGTCATTCTTGGTTATCAGAGGAAAGCAAATTCAACAATGCAATACTTTTACACACCCACCAAAATGGCTAAAGTGAAAAATATAAGAGGGGTGAGATGGTGAAGAAACTGGTATTTGCATATTGCTAGTGGGAATGTAAAATAGTGCATCACTTTGAGAGACTGGCAGTTTCCTAAAAATGTTAACCATAGATTTACCCTATGACCCAGCAGTTCTACTCCTACGTACCCACCCAACAGAAAATATATCCACACAAAGACTTGTATGAAAATGTCCATAGAAGCATTATCCATAATAGCCCAAAAGTGGAAGTAACCCCAATATCCACCACCTGGTAAATGGATTAACAAAGTGTCATATCCATGCTATGTAATACTATTCAGCAAGAATCCATTCTGGTTAGGTTGGCCCAACTGGAGACACTAGGAGAAGAATGGATAGTAGGTGGAGAACAGTTAACTTCCTGTTTCTTGCTATTCCTCAACTGTGGAAGTTGTCCTTAGCTCCAGCGACGTTTAGCCCTTCCAGAACCAGCCTTATTACACATCAGCAGTGGCCAGGCAGCCGCCCCTCCTCAGAGGCCAGAGCATAAATACTGTGGGTCTTCTCTGAATTGCCAAGTTCTAGCAATCCCAAAGTTTACCCTTTTGTTCCCTAAGAATGCTTTGTCAATGTCATCTGAATAGTCTTAATATTTATTGAGTTAGTATGATTTACTTATATTAAAAGGTAAATCTTGTCTTCCCAACTTGAAACAATGTGGGTGGTGTGTGTGCACGTGGGCATCCATGTTAATTTACACATACGAACTCTTTTATCAAGCTGTTTATACTTGATATTAAGAGCAACAGTGGAACCAAACTACAGAAAACTGGAAGAAATTTTTTAAATTGTTGACTTTTCCATATATAACTCTCCAAAATCCAAATAATTTAAAATGATATAATACCACACTTTGTATCTGCTTGTATTAAGAATTGCCACGCTGTGTTCTAATTATTTCTACTTCTGTCTTCCCTTCTGGAATTATGCCTGAGGAAAGGACTGTGCTAATTTAACTTCATATCTACAGTACATTACAGGAGATCATTCCTCAGTAAGTAATTTATTTCCATTACTTTGATTACCATTGAGTTCAAGTGGACAAAAAAATCTTTTCCCTGTGAATTTATATCTGACCTGCAGGATTTTGGTTGAGAGACCAGTGTCCCAACAGGTATTTTGAAAAACACCTGACCTTATGATTTCTGAACATTCTTCTTTGGACTTAGCCAAGGAAATGAATACCAGGTAGCAGATATTGTGCTAAAGGCCTCTCCTAGTGCCAGAACTGGCATTTTTATTGAACAGATTTTAATTAGGCACCTACTGTGTACCAAACAGTATTTTTTTTAGACTATTCCTGTCACACTTAGGCAAAATGAAGCTATGGCATTCATGGTAGCTTAAAGATACAGCATTCATGATAGCATTCATGGTAAAGCAGATTATAAAACCGAAGCACGTAATATATTAAGGAAATAACACTTCAGTTAGCAGTGAGGACCTAGGCCTATCATGCCCATATCAGGAGAGAATTTCAAGATACTTAAGCAATCTACAAAATCTTATCTGCCATTTATTTTGTAACGTTTTTAATGACTCCCATCGTGTAGCAGCCATGCATGTTAATATGTACTTTACTAGTACTAAAAACATCAACAGTAGCAAGTGCTTGCTCAGATGTGGGACTCTCACATATTGCTGATGAGCATGCAGAATGGGGTGGCCACTTTGGAAAACCACGTGGCAGTACCTTAGAAAGTTAACCATACCATACAATCAAGCCATTTCAATTCTAGGTATTTCCCCAAGAGAAGTGAACACATAGGCCCACAGAAAAACTGACTCACAATCAGGGCCAGGGACAGGGGGACAGGCAACATGAGGGATACTTGTGGTGATAGAACAGTTTTGTAGCTTGACTTTATCCATGTGAATACCAGTTATGATATTGTCCTATAGATTTGCAAGATGTTACTGGGGGAAAGTGGGTACAGACTGAGATGTCTGTGGTGTTTCTTACAACTGCATGTGCATCTACAATTACCTCCAAATAAAAAAGTTTCTTTAAAAAAAATCCAGACCCATACAGGAAGTAATTTTTCCGGTTTCACAGAGCTAAAAAAGGATGGGTCCCAGATATGAACCCACGTGTGATTGGCCTTTCATCGATCACATGCTGTCTCCTCTCAGAGACTGTCGCGTGAGCAGGCGCATGGTGTGGTGGGAGGAGCGCTGCTCTGGCGGTGGGAAGCTTGGCTTCCTGGGTAGAACCCTGGAGTGTTGCTCTGGATGCTGAGGAACTAAAAAGACGATGATTTGCCTAGATGAATCTGTAACTTTACAATGTTTTCAGTAAAGTATGGAACACATTTTAGTAATAAATGACATTTTCGTCTGAATAGTAAAATGAGTATAGTGAGACTATTACTAACATGACGATAACAATGAAAGCTAACGTGGATATAGCACTCATTGAATCCTCACGACAACTTTAAGAAGTAATAAATTTCTATGTTGCAGATGACACAAAGGAAGCATGAGGAGGTTGAGTAACTGGCTCTCATTCTCACAGATGGTTCATAGCAGAGCTGGACTTGATCCTAGGTAGTCTAGCTCTGGGGTTCATGCTCTAACTGGGAAAATCAGGTCAGATGATATAGTAGAAAAATATGTTGGTGTTTAAGGTGAAGAATTTCCCGTGGTTTGGGGGGAATGTTGTTTAAATGAATAGTTTTACAAGGACCTACACATGAGTTTGCTTTAGAAGCCTCAATAATATCTCACTACTAATATTTGACAATGAGCCATTCCTGTGAAAGCTATTTATTGTGCAATAATAGGATTTCTGCATATGGTTGTAACTATAATCTTGATTCAATCCTTGGCATGCATGCAGCTTAATTATGAGCTTATAAAACTATTTAGATCTTTTGGATCAATAGACGCCTAAAAATTCAATGGTTGACATGGAAAATGTATCGAGGGTGCCAGAGGCTTCTCTTTGTACAAAGTTGTTTAGATGGCAATGAATAAGCATCACAAAGTTTCTATAAGGGAAGTAAAAAGTGAGAGGACTTAAAGTATTAACTCCAAGAAATGGATTCTTTTTTCTTTTTTTTTTTTTACTTTTTATTGTATTTTTTCCATTACCATTTAACTCCCTTATGGCCCCCTCCCCACTACAATCACCACACTGTTGTCCATGTCCATGAATCCTTTTTCCTCAAACCCTCCACCATCTCCCCACCAGGATGACCCAGAGCTGTCATCCTGCTCTATATCTATGAGTCTGTCTCTCTTTTGCTCGTTACTTCAGTTTGTTCATTAGGTTCCACATATAAGTGAAATCATATGGTATTTGTCTTTCTCTGACTGGCTTATTTCACTTAGCATAGTGTTCCCTGGGTCCATCCATGCATTTGCAAAGGGTAAAATCTTTTTTTAAGTCTTTTTTTTTTTAGTAGTATTCCATAGTGTAAATGTGCCGTAGTTGTTTTACCCATTCATCTACTGATAGATGCTTGGGCTGCTTCCATATCTTGGCAATTGTAAATAACACAGCAATGAACATAAGGGTGCTTGTGTTCTTTGAAATTCGTGTTTTAGGTTTCTTCAGTGGGATCACTAGGTCAAAAGGCAGATCCATTTTTAATTTTTTGAGGTATCTCCATACTTACTGTTTTCCACAGTGGCTGCACCAGTCTGCATTCCCACCAACAGTGTAAAAGGGTTCCCCTTTCTTCACATCCTCACCAGCACTTGTTGTTTGTTGATTTATTGATGATGGCCATTCTGACAGTGTGAGTGGGATCTCATTGTGGTTTTAATTTGCATTTCCCTGATTATTAGTGATGTTCAGCATCTTTTCATATGTCAGTTGGCATCTGTATGTCCTCTTTGGAGATGTGTTTATTCAGATCCTTTGCCCATTTTTAAATTGGATTTTTTTTCTGGTGTTGAGTTTTTTGAAAATTATAAGACACTGAATAACAAATGAAAGAAGATACAAATAAGTGGAAGCATACACCATGCTCATGGATAGGAAGAATTAACATAATTAAAAATGTCCACGCTACCCAGAGTGATCTATAGATTCAACTCAACTCCTATCAAGATTCCAATGTTGTATTTCACAGAACTAGAATAAATATTTCAAACATTTATATGGAACTACAAAAGGCCCTGCATAGCAACAGTGATCCTGAGAAAGAAGGACAAAGTTGGAGGAATCACACTACCTAATATCAAACTATACTTAAGGTCATAGTAATCAAAATAGCATGGTACTGGCATAAAAGATACACAAATCGATGGAACAGAATAGAGAGCCCATAAAAAAGCCCACATCTTTATAGTCAATTAATATTCGACAGAGGAAGCAAGCACATACAATGGGCTAAAGATAGTCTATTCAACAAATGGTTTTGGGAAATTGGACAGATACATGCATAAAAATGAAACTCGACTGCTTTCTTATACCACACACAGGAATAAATTCCAAATGGATTAAAGACTTAAGTGTTAGACCAGAAACCATAAAAATCCTAGAAGAAAACATAGGCAGCAAAATCTTGGACATTGCTTGTAGAAATTTTTTACTAGACATATCTCCCCAGGCAAGGGAAACAAAAGAAAAAATAAACAAATGGGACTACATCAAACTAAAAAGTTTTTGCATGGCAAAGGAAACCATCAACAAAATAAAAAACCCACAGAATGGGAGAACATACTCACTGATACATCTGATAAGGGGTTAATATCCAAATTTATAAAGAACTTACAAGAAACGGATGCATTTCTAAAACGAAGTGTACGTAAAATCTAATTAAAATGAAGAATATTTTTAAAATGCAAATAATTTGTACTTCCTGTCCTCTCCTCCCTTCCTTCATCACCTCGTCATAAACACAAATGTTTCTGTTTTGGTATTAGGTTTTCTTAAGACAAGTTTATATTTCTTTAACCACACGACTAGAGCTGTCTAATTTGAAGCCACAGTGTGGTGCAGCAAACGGAAAGAATGCAACTCAGAGTTAAGGCCCTGTTTTCACACTTGTTTGTTGCCTAGAACAAATTTTTTTTTACTCTGAACAGTCATTTAAATTTTCTGTATCTGTTTCCTCAAATGCCAGATGTGCCCTCTGTCCTTCACAGACCCTTGTGAAGTATTTTGAAAAGCAAAAAGTACAATTTAAACAGCAGCCCTCCTGGTTCTCCAGCTAATGGCTCCTGGACGAAAGCCCCTGGGTGAGGAGGCAGGACGGCTGGCTCTGTGCATTGTGTGCTGGACCCTGGGAAAGTCACTTCTGAGTCTCCAGTGCCCGGCGTGGCGCCTGGTACAAGTCAGCTCCCAGTGAAGGTCTGCTCTCCAGACGACCCTCTCTGAAAGCTGAAGTTCAGAAAGTTATTAATGTTCTTTCCTATTTATTGTCTCAGAAATTTACCTTTGTCCTAGAATATCATGATTCAAAAATCATAAAAGCAGAGAATGTACGTAGATTGCATTATGAGTAAGTATGGTTAACAATCAACTGTCCAAAGTGGCAAAGAGATGCAGACCTTGAGGTTCGGAGACTTATTTCCAAAAGGAGAATCTAGACATTGACTCACCGCCCTCTGGGGATGAACTTTCCAGGGCGTTAGAGTTAACACAGCTGAGCAGTCAAGGCATCTGGGTTCATTGGTGAAAGTATTGGGTGGTTGTTTTAAAATCTGAAAATGTAAACAAGTGTTGAGGTTTTTAAAGGAAGACTGAGAAAAGAAAGTTTTTAGAAGAGTGCCTAAAAGAGCGGCTGGCCATATACACAATAAAATGCAATTTTTCCCGTTAAGTAAGGGAAAAATACACACAAAATAACCAAAGTTATAGTAATTAGGGATGGAAACATTTCATCCACATACAAAATCAAGGATGATACGCTCTCATTTTATTTAAATTTATTTTCCAGGACTTACACTGATTCACCAGGCTTTACACTCTCCAGATAAGGGGAAAGTCATTTACTCGTCTAGGTTTGTGACATTTATCGGTGACTGCTCAGGAACAATGTGGCTGACACCTGGCTGCTCGTTAGGTGGCTGTGGATCAGGATCGGACCAGCAGTTCTGCCTCACAGTCAGCTCTCTTGAGCATCTGAAGACAGAGATGTTCTTTGTTATCATAACCCCACTCCCCACCAGCAGAGCATGGGCTTGGAAGTAGGTGGACTTGGGTTTGAAACCTGCCTTCTGTGCCCGATAGCTGGATGACCTTGTCTACACTGACTAACCTTTCAGAGCCTCAGCTTCTTCTTTTATAAAATGGGCCACTTAATAATGCCAGCCAGTGAGTAAATCCAATCATGTGGGATTGTTAATAAAGATTAAAGATAGTGTGGTGAATGAGCCTCAAACATAAGTGCACCTAAATGGTAGTTACTGTTTTCTTTACATGCCCTAGAAACTATTTCCTTTCCTTTCCAAGTCCACTTAAAACTGGGAAAGTAAATTCAAGTATTTCCTCAGGAAGCATTATAGTGTCATTTTAAAAATCACAGTGACTCAACTTTCTTTTCCTTATGGGAAACATAATCGGTGGGAAAAAAGCTTCAAGCATTGCCCCTGGGATCAGCACTGGGATGAAGCCTCACAGTGTTCTCCCAGCTTCACGGAGGTTTTTCTCCAGTGTCGGGGCTGCACACAGATGAGGTTACACAGCAACTGTGAGAAGGAAGCGTAGTGACAAGATTCATCTTCCTGGCAGCTTAAAAAGAAGGAGGGTACTACTTTGGGCGTGATCAGTATTTCAGGCCAACTCCCAGTGCCCTATACATGAACTCAAAACTCCTGACAACCACCCTCTGTGTTTGGTAGTATTAACAAAACGGTGAGGAGCAAAGGTTCTGGAGTCAGACTGCGTTCCAATCCCTGCTGCACAACCCGCCAGTTTACTGTCCTTCAGTAAGTTACTTATGCCATTCTACAATACCACTCACTGTCCTCACCTGAAACCGCAGGAGAATCCTGACGCCCCTTTGCTAGGGTTGTGGTGAGGCTTATGTGTAAAATACTGTATTAGCGTAACGGCTGCCACCGAGTAAGCACTAATTAAATACTGCATAGTTATTGTGGTGGTGGTTGTGTAGGCAATAATAATTATCTTGTACAAGATCAAATACCAGTGAGAAGACAGAAATCCTGGCCTTCTGACTCCAAATCCTGGGGTCTTTCTCTTACCATGTGTTATTCTACTGACTCCCTATTGCTTTTTTAAATGATTAAAATACCACAGGACTGTTTGTGTTACCCAGGGACACTGAAGTATTCTCTCTGATTACATAGAGCTGCAAATAAAAGACCACTGGAAGTGGAAAATAATGTTTCATGGTTTTTTTGCACTTGCTTGAGAAAAAGAGCCCACATTCCTCAGCTTCCCAAGAACTATACTGCATAGAAGTTATAATTCTTTGTTATCAAAACCAGTCAGTCCCACCAACTAAAAGGACTGATGTGATTTGATGGTATAGAGGCCATCGCATCATCTCTTTCTAATTTATTCTCTATTTTAACTCACCTTCCCCCAAACAAAACAACTGGCGCAGCTGCAAGATACGCTGGGTTTCTGGTTCACTGCCTACTTAGGCGTAAATAACGGGTGCACTTGCTCCCTCCCTTAACTGCTGCTGGGCTTGGCACAGTCCCAGGATCCTTGGGTACTGAACCATACCATTAATTTTCCAAACTCACTTTAGCCTGGTGTGAACTTCAGACAAGGTAGATCTGGAGTATTCACATGGACTTTCCCAACTCACTTTAAAATCATTTTTTTAATTGTCAAAAAGAAACATTCACCAACATATACCATATTCTGGGCCATGAAGTAAACCTCAACACATTTCAAAAAATTTAAATCATATGAAGGGATTTCTCTTGAAACAATGGAATTAAACTAAAAATCAGTAACAGAAAAATATCTGGAAAATCCCCAAATAGTTGGAAATTAAGCAACACACTTCCAAATAATCTATAAGTCTCAAGGGAAATTAGAAAATATTTTGAGCCCAGTTGGTGTCGCTCAGTTGGTTGGAGCATTGCCCTGTGCACTGAAAGGTGACAGGTTCAATTCCCAGTCAGGGCACATGCCTGGGTTGTGGGTTCAGTCCCTGGTTGGGCAGAAGACAACCAATCAGTGTTTCTCTCACATCGATATTTCTCTCTCTTTATCTCTCCTGCTCCTCCCACTCCCGTTCCCCCTCCTCCACCTCCCTCTTTCTCTGTCTTGAACCAATAAATATATATTAAAAATTAAAATGGATCAAAATCACCTATTTGAATGTTCAAAAATATATTTCGAGCTGAATGAATATGAAAATACAACATACCAAGATTTTGTGAATGCATTTAAAGTGGTACTTCATGGAAACTTTGTGGCATTGAAGGCTTATATTAGAAAAGAAGAAGGATCTAACATTAATGGTATAAGCTTCCAACTAAAAAACTAGAAAAAGCAGCTAAAAACAAAGCAAGCAGAAGGAAGAAAATAATAAAGAGATAAAATCAACAAAATTGAAAAACAAAAAGATGAAATAAATGAAATCAAAAGCTGTTTCTTAAAAAGGGCAAGACAATTGATAAGCCTTAGTCAAACTGGTAAGGAAAAATTACTAATATCAAGAATGACATAGGGAACACTACTAAATGTCCTATAGACATTAAAAGGATAATAGTGTAACATTATTATAAATGAATAGCATTACAAAACAATAATATATAATTGTTATATATGAACAACTTTGTACGCAAAAATTCAAATATGTAGATAAAACAGGCAAATTCCTTGAAAGATACAAACTACAAAAGCTCACTCAAAAAGGAACAGATATATTGAATAGTCTTATGTTTTATTAAAGAAATAGAATTTGTAATTTAAAATATTCAATAATGAAAACTCCATGTTCAGTTCACTTTACTGGCAAATTCTACCAAATACATAAGGAATAAATAATACCAATTTAATATAAATATCCCCAGAAAATAATAGAGAAGGAAGCATTTCCCAACTCATTTTATGAGATCAGCATTACCCTGATACCCAAACTAGACAAAGATATTACAAGAAAACTACAGGTCAATACAATACATCTCAGTAGCATTAATGTAAAACCCTTAATAAAGTCTTGTCGATCAACTCTAGTAATGCATGAAAATGACAATGTCATCACCAAGTTGGTTTCATCCCAGGAATATAAGGTGAGTTCAACATTTAAAAATCAATCAATATAATTCACTATATCAACAGACTAAATAAGAAAAAGTATATGATAAAAAAATCATACAGCCATCTCAATAGATGTAGAAAAGCATTTGACAAAATTCAACATCAATTCATTATTTAAAAAGCACCTCTTGCCCTAGCCAGTGTGGTTCAGTTGGTTGGACCATTGTCCTGTAACCGAGAGGTTGTGGGTTTGATTCCTGGTCATGGCACACACCTGGGTTGTGGGTTTGATTTCCTGGTCATGGCACACACCTAGGTTGTAGGTTTGATCCCCAGTCCAGGTACATACAATCCCCAATCTGGGGGTGGATGGGAGGCAACCAATCGATGCTTCTCTCTCACATCAATGTTTCTCTCTCTTCCTTCCTCTTTCTCTAAAAGCAATGAAAATATGTCCTTGGGTGAGGATAACAGAAATAAAAAAATAAAAAAAACACCTCAGCAAACTGGAATTAAAAAGAACTTTCTCAATCAAATAAAGGGTCTCTGTATTCGTTCTATTTGCTGAATAACCAATAACCTGCAAACAAATATCAAACGTTTATTATCTTACAGTTTCTGGAGGTCGTGAACACAGGTATGACTTAGCTAGGTGCTTCTGGATCAAAGCCTCTCATAAGATTAACTTATATTTGTCAGCTGGGGCTCAGTCTCATAGGAAGGCTCACTGGAATGGTGGTGCGAGCAGCAGGGAGGTCTACTTCCAAGCTCACTCACATGGTTGTTGGCAGGATTCATTTCCTCATAGAATTAGGAGTAGTGCCTAAGTTCTTCCTGGCTGTTGGCTTCCTCAGTTCCTTGTCATAGGGCAGCTCACAACATGGCATCTGTATTCCCTCAAGAGCAAGTAACCGAGAGAGCACAAGTGAGCACCCAACGTGGAAATCACAGTCTCTCTGTAATCTAACCTTGGATGTGATATTACATTACTTTTGACATATTCCATTCCTTAGAAGCAAGTCACTAGGTGAAGCCTATACTCAAGGGAAGGGGAGCACACAAGGGCATGACTACCAAGAGATAGGGGTTACTAAGGGCCATCTTAGAGACTGTCTACCACAGCACCTACAAAGAAACATAGCTAGCATCATACCTAGTGGTGCAAGACCAGATGCTTTCCTCCTAAAATCAGTAAGAAGGATATCTGCTCTCACCACTCCTATGAGTTCACACTGGAGGACCTACCAAGTTCAATAAGGCAAGAAAAAGAAGTAAAAAGCATACCAGGTAGGAAGAACTAAAACTGTTCCTAATTGCAGGTGATATGATTGTCTACATAGAAAATGCCAAGGAATTTCCAAAAATCTCATAGAACTTGTAAGTGAGAAAACATCCAAATGGCAAATAAGCATATAAAAAATGGTTCAACATTAGTCATTAGGGAAATACAAGTTAAAGTCAGAACAGACCATTATCCTCACATGAAATGGTTGAAACCAAAAGACCTGACATATTAAGTGCTGACAAAGACACAAAGTAATTAGAACATTGCTGGCAGGAAGGTAAAATGGTACAGTCTGTTTGGAAAATGGTCTCTTCGGAAAACGTTCTGGCAATTACTTCATTACCATATACTTATCATACGACCCAGCAGTACTCCTCCTAAGAATTATTTTCCCAAGAGAAATGAAAACATTCACACAAAGACCATGCATGAATGTTTATAGTGGCTTGGCTCATAGTCACCCAAACTGGAAACAACTCAAATGTTCTTCAGCTGGGAGTGGATGAACAAGCTATGGTACATCCATACAATGGGAACCTACTCAGTAATGAAAAGGAGTGAACTACTGATAAAGGTCACAAAATGGATGACTCTCAAGTGACTTATATAAAGTGAAAGAAACTTAGCTCAAAACACTACATAAGGTAAAATTCCATTGACATGACATTCTGGAAAATGCAAAACTATAGAGACAGAAAACACATCAGTGGTTGCCATTTGCCATTTCTGGGAGGTTCACAGACGTCCTCTGGTCCACCCTTGGATGCCGTCATGTGCTATTCCATTGTCACAACGGCTACCAATCCTCCAACCAGATCCAGCTCCTACCTGGCCCCTATTCTGATTTACAATTAGTAGCATGCTGCTTGGCACGGGACTTGGTCCCTGTTTTATACACAGTATGTTAATTTTTTCTCCTCGGGTATTACTTCCGGGGCAAACCCCAAGTCAGTGCTAGGCAGATGAAATGGGAGAGATGGTCAAGTATTGAGGCAGTCTGCCCAGTGGCAAATTACCACATTTCACGATTTCCCCAGGTTTATTAACTTTCCTCCTTTGTGCTGGGCAAATAGGAGCTAGTTGGAAGAAGGATGGGAATAGGGAGCCTAAAACAAGCCAGGCTCTGACAGCCTCCATCCCCACATCAGAAGCCTGGGTGTCCTGGACGTCAATGGTCAAGGGCACCCTCACTCTCCAAGCTAATGCAGTGAAGGGCTGACTTTAACCAATTTCGGTCATACCTCCCTCTTCATCTTTGCCTTTCTCTCCCTATTTCCATTCATTCATTCATTCATTCATTCACTGACTGGATGCCATGGCCACTGATCAGGTCAGACACAGAAGCTTCCCTCAAGGCGTTTACAGTCTAGCAGAGAATACGGGTGTAATCACAGTTGTTACTGGGGCCTGCTATGTCCGTGAAGCATGAAGGTGATGTGGGGCGGGGGTCTCCTAGCGCAAAGGTCTCCCCAGCAGACTACGCTCCAGCTGTGTTTTTCTCGACCAGCCAGAGTTTGCAATCTTGCAGGCATCCTCTCTCGCCTGGCGACGTACATGCAGGGCCCAAGGAGCACGGTCGGAACAGTTCCTTCAGGGGCCGAGGACCACCACCAGGGCCCTTCCCGGCAGCAAAGAGTGCGGCCGAGTCCCGCAGGGGAGCCGGGCACCGCGGCTACGCCCAGGGCAGCCCAGGTGGGGGCCAGTTCCCATAGGGATCGCGGGCCGGGCAGGCGGAGAAGCGGAGACTGGCAGGAGTCAGCGAGGTGGAAACTAGGCAGCCGCAGCGCCGTGAGTCCGGGGTCGGGAAGGAGGCGCAGGCCGGGCCGGGTCGGGCATTGCCCGGCCGGCCTGGACTCCACGTGGCGCCTCTAGGAGCTGCGCCGCCCCAGCCGGGGAGCGGGAGGGAGGCCAGGGCGGCGCTGGCGGCGTCTTCCCGCGGCCGCGAGTCAGCAGCGGGGCAGGAGTGGTGGCCCCGCGCGGCGCCGGCTGGACAAGGCCTGCGGTTGCCGAGCTCCAGGCCCGCGCTCCTGGGCGGGAGGCGAGGTGCGGGCGCGGGGCGGGCTCCTCTCTGGGCCGGGTCTCCGCCCCACCCCGGCCTCACCGCCACCCCCGCGGGGAGCCGGGCGGTGTCTTCTTGCTGCAGGGAAATCAGACCCGAAATTAGAACCGGGGAAGCCCCTTAGCCTTCCTCGACCTCCAGCCAGCTCATGTGTCTTAGATCGGATGAACTACAATATAACATTAAAAAGACAGATTACCTTACAACTCGGTTCGTTTTAGAATGATGAGTTACATTTTAACTTGCAGGGTATATATAACAGACAGTTAAAATTGGGTTACCTAATTCTCGGCTGTCATTTGGTCACGTTGCCATCGCTGAGGAGTGAGGCTTTAAAGCTGTGGGTTAATTCCTAAATCCTAAATCTTGACCAGGTGCTGTTGTGTTCTAGGGCCTTGACAGAGACCCGTCGCTGAGTGGGGGCTCCAGCGCAGTCTGTCTGTGCCAATATTTTACAAGCGACATTTTCAAACTATGTGAGGACCTATGTTAAGAAGATTTATTCCTCTGTGATGGAGAAGTATGAAAAAATTGGGAAGATTGGTGAAGGATCCTATGGAGTCGTTTTCAAATGCAGAAACAGGGACACGGGCCAGATCGTGGCCATCAAGAGGTTTCTGGAATCAGAAGATGACCCTGTCATAAAGAAAATCGCCCTTCGAGAAATCCGCATGCTCAAGGTAATAGATTCTTTCAAGTGAATTTTCAGGGATGAAGAATTAGTGTCACGTTACGTTAAGTAAATGCCTTGAGGTGTGGTTGCATCTCCTTCCTGCATGGACTTTTGTCCTGTGACCCACATGGACCATCTGCGCACAGTCGCCGGTTCTGTAATGAGCTGGAACGCAGAGGCCCGAGTGCAGGCGGGCGGCGTTCGCTTTGGGGGACGCTGTGGGACATTTCGCTTTTCTTCCCAACAGCTTGTCTTCTGTGTCACCTGTAGCTCTAGTTCTTTGAGAGTCACCAACTTCGATAGTTCGAGAACATACCACAGCGCAGTTCTGTTAGCATTCATGATTTTTAAACTTCGAGGCTATCTTCTGTTGATGTTCTCCGTTCATTAAGAGAATTAATCATTCACCTGTTTTCAAACTGCTAGGAAGCTGACAGGTTTTCATTACACCTCACATTTTTCTACCTCTGAGCATCAAAATGTCCTGTCTCCAGAAGATGGATTCTTCTGAAAGAAGTAAAACAATCACTTTACAAATGTTTATCAGTTAACCCTAATATCAGAACACCATGATATTAAAGGGTGGGGGGTGTTTATTACAAGCTAAAACGTTTTTTTTTTCCTTTGATGGAAAGAGGTTTCTTTTCTGAATTTCTGTGAAGATGAAAGCCAAACCACAAGGTAGACATGTAATGAATGCAGGGGGCATTAACTTGGTTTCAAGTGGTTAAGGTCTGTGTTCTCACACGTTGACTGACTATATGACAAGGAAAGAGCAACTTCACGGGAGGTGAGGGGAGTGCTCAGGATTCCCTCTTATCCCTGCTTCTCCGTCTTCTCCAGGCCTCTCTGTAAGTCTTCTTTCCCCATGAACTGAGCATGTGGGGTATCTCTGGGTAAGGACCCTGAATGGGAGGCAGCAGCAGGCTTTGGGTAAAGTGAGTGGATAATGGGAACACTGTCTGCATTTGAACTGAGGATGGTCTTTACCAGCAGGATGTTATCTATTCTGATAAAAACACTTCCAACCACCCCTTCCAGAAATGCTCCCCTAGGAAGGGCTGAGACCAGCTGTGTTTGCCCTTCCCACCCCCTGGGCCCCTCTGCCCTTCCCCACCCTCCACGCAGGGAGAGATTCTCACCATTTCTTTTTCAGGCTGGTGGGCAGTTTTTCACTTTCTTGGGCTTTTGTAGGGGAGAAACTGATAATTATATTTCAAAGGGTTCCATTACTCCAAAGAAAAAAATTTCCTTCTAGTGGAGAGAGACTCTCTCTGATTCTGAAGGTCACCTGGGACTGCCTGTCTGAACTTTCTCATGGCTCTTTAGCAATACTGTGTTTACAGGTGTGGCTCCCTTAATTAATTGAGCTCCTCCAGGATGGGGACCTCGCCTCTGTGTCTCTGTATCAATTACTTGGCATGTAGTTGGCCTCCAGTAAATGTTATTGTTGGATTTTTAAAAAAGAGGTTTAAAAAATCAGCTCTTAGGAAGGGTAGGTATTGCCAATAAATTAGGAAATTAGATGTGCTCTCTTGAATAAATGAATATTGATTTGCTCTAAAGGATAGAGTTGTGCGCCCAGGAGCCTGATTTCAAAGCACGTAGCACGCCACTCTCCAAAATCAGATGCTCAGAGGCAGACTTCCTGATCTGCGCGAGGTGGTGGGACTAGATTTCTGTAGAGCCTGTCTCTTTAAGCCTTAGCTTTTCAGAATTCGGTGATATTCCTAACATGTAATAGCTACTTAATAAATATTTGCTGAACAAATGAATTGAGGGCATGTTAACTAAAGTCGTGTTTTTCCATTTATTTTCTCAGTAAATACTTCTAGAGTCCCATTGGGCCTAAAACAATGTTTGCACCACGTTGTACACCCGTCTTTCAGACGCTTAACTTATGGAAGGGAAGTAATTCCCCCTCGGCTGTCACTCAGGATCGACTGGGTTCCTGACGGACAGGGCCTGTGTCATTTATCTTGTGTCCCATGCCTGGCAAGACCTAAGTGTTTGTTGAATAATGAAAACAAATTGTTAGGAGGCACGTTTGAGCTAGACTTTGAGGTGTTTAGGGAGGCATTGAATGAGAGAAAGTGTTCAGGGCAGACAGTCTGTCCTAGGGAAAGGTGTGTAAGTGGAAAGCAGCATATTGCGAGAGCACGAATAATAACTCCAACGTCTTGACCAAGATGCCTGCTTTGTGCCAGCAGGTCAGGTAGAGAAGGGAAGGAAAGGAAGCCAGGGTCTAGTGGGAGGGAGTGTGAGCATTTTCTGGGAACACCGCTCTGGCCCTGGGATGTGATGGTTAGCACAGAGCTGCACGGTAGTCACAGGTGGCCTTGGGGGTGTGGAGCCTGACTCCAGGACACAGGTTGTAGCCCCTGAAAAGAAGAAATTGGTGAGTGGTAGGGAAGTGTTTGAGGGTCTCATCTGAACTGGAATTGAAGGCAGAGCTGCAGTGCCCATGGGAAGGAGGAGTACCAAGCTGGAAGCAAAAACAGATCCTTGAACCCAGAGGAAGGCTGCAACTCAGTGACTCCGTGAGTTTAAGTTCTCAGGGTTTTCCTTGAACATCCCTCACAGAGCTGGGGGTTTAACTGACCTCTGCTAAGGTCAGCAACTAGGAGCCAGGGGGACTAAGGCTGAAGTTACCCCAATGACCTCAGCCAAAGCAGGTGAGGACAGGCAGGGGCTAATGGCCTGACTGCTCCTATTACGGTAAGGAAAGCTAGAATGATACATCAAGACCAGACGTAGAAGACTTTGAATGCTAGGTGAAGGTGTTTGGCTCTCTCCTAAAAAGAAGGGAAGCTAGCCAAGAGGTGTTTTAGAAAGTTGTCATTTGTGGATTTTTGGATTTCATGGACCAGTAATATTTAAAAAAATTTTTTTCGTTGTTTTTACAGATTGGCATAGGGTTGTCAGCATTTTAAAGAACAAACTACCAACTATTATCACCATTGCTTCATAAAAGAAAAGATGTTGTAATTTTTTTTTAAAACTTGGAAAGACAATTTTAGAAAAAAGCAGTCTTCCCGAGAGAGAAGTTGACAACTACAAATAACATTTATATACATTTGTTCCTCAGGTGTGTGTGAGCGCATGTATAAATTATGTGTGTGTGTGTATCATTGCCCTTATTTTTCTTATTTTGCTACCCATTGGTGAAAATGGTGACATCATTTGTTTCATGAAACCTAAATCTCGTGAAACTGAGCACTATGTCTGGGAACAAAAAGATTCCCCAGATCAGATAATGTCCTGCTTGATAAGATCTGTATCTGATACAACAAAGCATTAATAGTTCAAAAGAACCGAATGGTTTCTTGGATTTTGTAATAGAATTTGGGCTGTATCCATACACAGAAGTCCTTGTGTCTGTCTGTTTTTAAAGCCGTTTATTTAACAATTTAAAGCATCTCCCAATAGCTGCTATTGGACTCTTCCAAACGTTTGTTTCTTCTTAAGCATATTTGATTGTGTGATTTTTAAGGCAGCACATCTACAATGAAAATGTAGCCACCATATTTTGCCATGTATCATGTGCACTTTTTTGCCCAACTTTTTGAGGGAAAAATAAGGATGCGCATTATACATGGGTAGTACTAAACCTATATCTATATAAATGTTTTTAATTTTTTAATTTATGGTTATGCATTAAAAATGTAACTCTAGAAAGCAATAACAATATCTGTATGCAAAATGATACCCTGGAATATGATAATTGGTTTTGTTTCTAAATATAAATAAATAAATAATTGAATTAAAAATTAAAATGAAAGATTTTTTCCTAAAAGTTTGGGCCAGAAACATGGGTATACCTACATATGGCAAAATACAGTATATATTAGTAAATGACTTCTTTCTTTTTGTTTTAATCCTCACCCAAGGATATGTTTATTGATTTTAGAGAAAGAAAGGGAAAGAGAGAGCAACATCAATATAAGAGAGAAACATTGATTGGTCACTTCCCACACGCACCCTGGCTGGGGATCAAACCCACAACCTAGGTGTGTGTCCTGACTGGAAATCAAGCCCATGACCTTTTGGTTTATGGGACGATGCTCCAACCTACTAAGTCACACTGGCCAGGAACTTGTTAGTAAATACTTTTGAGGATTATCATTATTTTCAAGAAATCTTTCTTGCTAATATTTTTAGCAAACATTTTTTTCTGAACATTTGAAACGCTTTTCAAATAGCATTATTTTGTGCCATCTGAAAAAATTGGTGACACATTCTATGAGAAAACTTTAGTATTTGTCCTAATAAACTACCTCTTAAACTAAATATAATTCACTCTTCATTAAGAGGTCCTACTGCGGTCAAACATTTAGTGTTTATATTTTGAATTATATCTTATCCAGGTTAGATAATTAGGCTTTATAAAAAATAAACAGTTGCTCCAATTAAAATCAGTCTACTCATACTCTACTTTAAGGACAAATTAAGTTCATTCTAGTGACAGTAATAAAATCATACTGCAATACCTGAGCTCACAGCAACTATCTTACGCCTTCTCAAGCTCATTTTCTTTTCTTTAAATTAAATTTATTGAGGTGACACTGACTGATAAGATTATATGAGTTTCAAGTGTCCAATTCTATAATACATCATCTGAATATTGCAATGTGTGCTTACCATTCAAAGTGTAGTCTCCTTCCGTCACCATATATTGATCCCCTTTACCCATTTCAACTGCTCCTCACTCCCCCACCCGCTCTGGTAACCACCACACCGTTGTCTGTGTGTGCAATGAGGTTTTTGTTTGTTTGTCAGAATCCTTTTTCATTGGAGGAAAAAAGGAAAAAAGCCAGTATTTTTAGTTAGTGCTTTGATAAAACACCTGTGCATAATATAATTGACACATTTTCATTTGGCAAGTTTTACAGACCTCTTGTCTTGTACCAGGCACTACTCTGGGCCTCTTTTCTCATAGGGATGGAGAGACTGAGAGTAAACAAATAATGATATGTGATGTGGTGAAAAATAAAACCAGATAAGCAGGGAGAGTAGTGGAGGGGCTTGTCTTTTATTTAGGGTGGTTAGGAAAAGCCTTTCTGAAGAATGACGTTTGAAGAGAGACTGGAAAGCAATGTGAAAGGATGACTCGTGTAGCTATCCAGGGAGTAAGCATTCCAGGCAGAGGGAATAGGCCCCAAGGCTCCAAAGCAGGATCGGGTGATGTGTTCTACGCATGTTCTGGTGTGTGCTGGGAGGAGCAAACAGGTCAGTGTGTCTGGAGCAGAATAAGTAAGGTGGAGGGTTATAGGAAATGAAGAGAGAGGGGTAAGGGGGTCAGACATCGTGGCCTTGCGGGCCACGGTAGGGACTGTGGATTTAGCTGTGAATGAGATGGGCACCATCAGAGCATTTGGAGCAGAGGGATGCCTTGGCCTGTCTTATATCCCAGAAGGGTTCCTTTAGCTGCCGGCTGCTCTAGCTCCACCATCAGGAAGGTCATTTAGAAGACTGTTGGAGTAATCCAGGGGTGAGATGATGGGGTGAGAGTGACAGTGGAGGAGGTTGTCAGATTCTAGATTTGTTCTGAGAGAAAACCACATAGGAGTCTGGTGGTTGGATGAGGAACCAAGAATGATTGCAACTGGATCTGAGTAACTGGAAAAACAAAGAGATAGGGAGGCTGAAGTACAAATTGGGGGGAAAGGAATTCAAGATTTCTTTTGTGGATGTGTGAAGTTTGGGTCGTGAATCCAAGGAGACTTTAAAGTAGGCAATCAAATACACAAGTCTGGCATTAAGGGCAAAGTCCAGCTTTCAGATGTTAAGTTGGGAGACATCAGCATAGCAGCGGTATTTAAAGCCATGAGACTGGGTCTCTGTAGGGAATGGAAACACCAGTACCAAAGAATGAACCCGGGAATGAGGGAATGGGCAATGGTGTCTAAGGTCATCACTAGTATAGACTCAGAATTAGGCACTGGCTTTAACAATGTGAGGGTCACTTGAAATCTTGCAAGAGCTGTTTGTGGGGAGTGGTAGGAATGAAAGCTTCATCAAAGAGGGTTCAAGAAAGAAAGAGGTGTAAAGTGGAGACAGTGATACAGACAACTCTTCGGAGGAATTTTATCATAAAAGGAAGCTGAGAAATAGGGCAGCAAGCATTTGGAAGGATGTAGGTCAAGACAGTTTTTGTTGCTGTTATTTTTAATATGGGAGAAATAAGTATATTTGTATGCTGATAGTATTAATCCAGTAAAGAGAAAACGATGGTGTTGGAGGAAGAGAATTTCTGAGGCCATAACATTGGGTTCCTAACCTGGACCATGACCAAAAAACATAGCTATGATAGCGTAATAACAGACCAATCCACGGACCAGCTAGGAGATCAGGCTCCCTCTTATTTCATTTGAAATGTTTCTAAGTTCTTTATGAAACTATCCTTAATCTTTATGTAATAAGAACCACAGCTGACTTCAAACTATGGTGTAGAACTTCTTCCACCAGCATGTGCAACATCTGCTATTTGCATACAACCCATGAACCCTACAGGAAAGAATTCAGCCCCTTTTCATGACTGGGATTCAAACATGTAATGATACTTTAGATGGCAGGTGGGGCAGTCATGACAAAAACCAGATTTCAGAGGGAGACAAAGTCCCTTAAAGAAAAATCACCTTAATCAAAAAGTGTAGCATGATAGCTGAAGTCATCACAGGCCCAGCAATGGAAAGTGGCCAGTGTTTCTTCATAAACAGGTGACTGTACTTGAACCCAACCTGGCTCCTTGGGGAGTAACTATGTGTCCAATGTTAGAAAAGAGCTGTGGTTTCAAAACAAACACAAACCAACCAATCCAGAACAATTGTATTACTGAGGTGCCAGGCTGCTATGATGCTGAACCTTCTCTCTGTCGAATGAAGATAGTAGAACCATTGGAAGAGGAAGCAAAGAATTCCGATCAGCAGTGGTAGAAAGAGTAGATGCTCCCAGAGCAGTTGAGGAGAAGGACAGGCCAGTGCCACTCTGAGGTGTCTGGGCAGACCTTCAGCAGTGTGGGAGATGAAGATGGGCCTTAGAGAAGATAGAACCAACACCGATCAAGGGCTGAAAGCAGCAGCTGGGACATTGTCTGTGGCAGCCCACCCTCCAGAAGAGAAGAAAAATGAGAAACAGCAAGAAGAAGGAATCACACATTGTTATCTGGTCACCCTGTAGACTTGAGCAAAGTGCCCTGTTCTCACCTAGGATGCACAAATTACACTTACACAACCTTAGAGGGTAAATATTGTTATCCCATTTTACAAGTGGATTTGGAATGGTTAATGATTTGCCAAGTCCATGCCCTGCTGCTACAAAACATCAGAACCGTGACGTTATACCACACACCACCCTGTGAAGTCTCCCCATGACTGGTCCTCGGGTCCATCCTGCCCTTGCTGCATCAGGGCCTCCACTGTGGCACTCATGGCTTCCATGGGTGCCTGGGTGCAGATTCTTCCTGGAGTAGCTGTTTTTTCCAGCTCTCATTCCACAACCATGTAGCTTATTTTAGAAGGCAAAAAGTTAGAGTTTTACCACCAACAAAGATAAGAATAACCATGGGGGAAAATGTCCATTAAAAACTTTACCATAAACATTACAATAAAGCACATGCATTCTTCATAAGACCAGTATCGTTTAAGACATGTGGATGACACCATCTTACCGGCAGAAAGTAGCCACGATTTGAAACAATTTCTAATGAAAGTCAAAGAAGAAAGTGCCAGAGCAGGACTGCATTGGAACATCAGGAGACAAAAATTATGACTACAGAAGAAATGCACAATGAAGACATTGAAATTGTTAAAGATTTTATAGAGATGTTGCTTACCTTGGTTCAGTCATAATTCGAATGGAAACTGCAGCCAAGAATCAAGAGATGGCTGAGACTCGGAAGGCAGCAATGGAAGAATTAAGAAAGGTCATCAAGAGCAAAGATGTGTCATTAGAGACCATGGCTAAGATCACCCATAGCCTTGTATTCCCAATTACTGTGTACAGTGTGAAAGCTGAATGGTGAAGCAGGCTGATAAAAAAAGATGGATTCATTTGAAGTATGGGGTTAGAGGAGAGCTCTACAGACACCCTCCAGAAAGGCAAACACGTGGGACCTACAGCAAATTCATTCTAAAACATTGCTGGAGGAAAATTGATAAAACAAGCTGCTCTACTTCAGGCACATCCTGAGAAAGCAGGGTTCTTTGGGAAGGTCAGTAATGTTGGGAAAAACAGAAGGCAGTAGGAAAAGAAGACAAAATACGGATTGATTGACTCCATAAAAGAAGCCATAGGCAGGAGTCTCCAGCTGAGCAGGGCTGTCCAGAGCAGAGCATCATGGACACGACTCATTCGAGGGTCACCAGGACTCAGAGCAGACTCTGTGGCATAGAACATGCACACACACACACACACACACACACACACACACACACACACACACCACCCCCAAAGTGTATACACAGATATATTATATTTGTGGTATAAAAATTTCAAGGGGAGTCAATTAGGAAAATACATGTAAAAAGACTTCTTTGGGGGACAAATATGAAAAAAATGTTCCCTAGGGTCTGGGGAGTGAGAATGTTGAGTGTGTACTTTGTGGTCATGAATAGTAATAACCACTGAATGTTCAGAGCACCCCCCTTTTTCCTACTGTCCCTCACTTTCAGTAACCTTCCAGGGAGGCTGTGGGCCGTGTGACTGTGCAGGGAATGGAACCATAGTTAGGAACTGCAGTTTCTGATCTGGCTCAAGGCTGTTGGGTGACCTTGGGTAAGCTTCAGTGCCTCCTGGAACCCGGCCCACCTTATTGCCATGATTTATGTCGCTGTTTGGCATTGCTTCGTTGACTTTTTTGCTGAGGGGAGCAAAGTGCTCTTGGGCCAAACACCTACTAGCAATCAAGCCACCTTCGGGCTCCAAGGCAGGAGAGTTAGAGGGTCAGAAAGAGCAGTAGGTAGACTGCACAGCCACTGCGGAAAGCAGTATGGAGTTACCTCAAAAAATTAAAAATGGATCTGCCTCATGACCCAGTGATTCCACTTCTGGGAATTTATCTGAAGAAACCCAAAACATTAATTCAAAAGAATACATGAACCCCTTTCATTGCAGCATTATTTACAATCACCAAGATTTGGAAGGAGCTCAGGTGTCCATCAGTAGATGAGTGGGTAAAAAAGCTGTGGTACATTTACACAGTGGAATGCTGCTTGGCTATAAAAAAGAAGAAAATCTGACCTTTTGGGAGAGCATGGATGAGTGTGGGGAATATTTTGCTAAGTGAAGTAAGCCACTCATAGAAAAAAACGAACTATGTGATTTCACTTATATGTGGAATCTAATGAACAAAATCAACTAATAAACAAAACAGAAGCAGACTCAGATACAGAGAACAGACTGACAGCTGTCAGAGGGGAAGAGTGTTAGGGGCTGGGTGAAAAACGTAAAGGGATTAAGAAGAAAACAAAACAGAACTCGTAGACACAGACAACAGTATAGTGATTACCAGAGGGAAGGGGGAAGTAGATGAGGGTAAAGGGGAGGTAAATAACTTGGGGTGGTGAACGCACGATACAATATGTACATGATGTATTATAGAATTGTACACCTATAACATAATTTAATTAACCAATGTCACCCCAATAAATTCAATTAAAAAAGGGCAGTAGCACAGGGGAGAGATACACACAGGTGGGGAGGCAGAAAGGTGGGATTTAAACGCAGGCACTAATTGCAAAGGGAGATGCTGGAGGTGAAGCAGCTCACACAGTCTCCCCTAAGAGGTTCACTGCTTTAAAACATCAGACCACAAATACTGCTGGCCAAATCACTCCCTGGCGAGGGTAACGTGCAGTGGGAAGTGTGACTACCAAGGTTCCTGGTCACCCAAAGCACTTTTGTTCCATGTGCTCTTACGCCCAGACCCCATTCCACTAAATGCTAACAGAGCACTATATAAATACTCCCTAGAATCTAATTAGAGCTCTCATAATTTTTAAAGGCTTCTGCTTCCCCAATAGTAGTTGAATAATGTTTCCCAACTCAGTAAAATCTCAATGGAAAATTCTGTGACTTCTTTAAGACTTTGATCCTGCTGTTGTTAATTGATGCTAATTTCTATGTCCCATCTCTTCAAATTATTTGGGTGGGGCTGGTTGAAATGCATTAGTAGCATTTCTGTAAATTGTTTTAGCTATGCTCAGCACTCTTTGTCATGGCTTATGAGATCGCAAACCACACTGATCACATGGATGAATGAAAGAGGCTGAATGGAAGACAAGACAGAGAGCTGGAGACGAGGGCAAACTGGGGACCCCATGCCTCTGCTAAAGTGGGGGGCCACTGCCCGGCTCCACAGACCGCAAGCCAGAGGCTAGATTTCTAGTCCTTCTTTAAAGACTGAATTTCATGTAAAATCTCCTGGGTTTCCCCCCCCAAGTTTTTGTTTTGAAAGCATTTTCAAAAATATATACAAGTAGAAAGAATAATACAATGAATACCTACATATACTTATCTAGACTCATTAATCAGTGGTTAGAAGTCTTTATTTTCTTTCTGTCCCTGTTACTCACTCATGCGTGCACACACACACACACACACACACACACACTCTTCTGGCTGAATTTTTTTCCTAAGTATGCAGTTGAATCTCCTGGAAAAAGATATTCTTCTATGTCACTGCAGTATGACTTCTACACTGAAGAAATTCATCGTTGATGCAATATTGTGATCTGATACACAATCTGTGCTCAAATTTCTCATATTATCCCGATAATAGTTTTGTAACTGCATGTATAATTTTATGTACAATGTGTATTTCAAAACCCAGGATCTAATCAATGACCGTACATTGCATTTAGTTGTCACGTCTCTTTAGTATACCTTTAATCTAAAACAGTTCCCCAACTTTTTCATTCCTTTTTTGGCCTTCCATGATGCGGCATTTTATAGCATCTAGGCACATAGTTTTGCAGAATGTGCCTCAGCATAGTTGTGTGGCTGTTCCCACGTGATGTGACGCAGGATAAATGTTTTCAGCAGGCACATTGCATGGGTGAGGCTGTGCCCATCACACTGGTTCTGAACGCTCAGGAAGTACATGACATCGGGTTGTCCTGTAATTAGTGCTGTTGGTCTTTATCTAGTGGTTAAATGGGTCTGCCACATTTCTCAGTTGTAAAGAAATGCCTTCCCCTGTATAATTAAAAAGTAATCTGTGGGGTTATAATTTGAAACTGTGACTACCTTGTTTCCCAGTAACTTTTACTCAAGGATCCTTGCCTCAGTCAATTATAATTTATTATTATAATAAAAGGTATTGTAAAATGGTGATTTTAAAACAATTCTTTCTACTATATTCATTAGTTACAATGTTGGGGTAAAAAAAAAAAAAAAACAGCTTTCCTTCACCTCCTCCCCCCACACACACACCTCATACACGTATTTTCTAGCATCACTGTGAACTCGTGGATTTTTTTCAACATGTTAGAAACCATCACTGTCATTATTCTTTCTGATTCTCAGGTTGCACACATTTGGCCACTGGGGGCCCCTCGGCCCAGGTGCTTTGTCCAACGGAGGCCCTCATCCCTTGAGTGCCTCTCTGCCACCTACACAACCTGATATCTCAGCACGTCCTGCCCCGGCTAGGCGATCAGCCATTTCTCCACAGAGCCCAGTTCCTTTTAGTGAAAATGAAATCGGACTTTAAAACATTGACAACTAATTTAAAAAAAAATTCTGAACACCAACTCAAACCAAGCAAAACACATCTGTAGACAGTGGTTGGCCTGCAGCCTTAGTTCGGGGCCTTAGTTCGGATTGGACAGCTTTCTTGACATGCAGGTGTTGGCATCAGGGGACGGTGGGCCTGGCCTCTCGCTGTCTGTGGCCAGTACACAGAGAGGAGTTGGCCATCAATGGCCACTGGTTGTCAACAGCACGGAAGGCAAAGCAAGCCATTCCCTTGTCCACATTGACAGAAACCAAACAGTCCCCTTATCATGATCCCTCCTTATTTGTTCAGCAAGTGGAGACCTGTTTAATTTTATTTTCACAAGATAACAGACTAACTGCAAATAGTAACAGGCGGTTTTGTTTGTTTATTAGAAGATTTTTTGCCTTAGCTCCTAATGTATTTATCTAGAAAGATTGTATTCCTGCTGTGTAGTGAACTCCTAAGTAATAAAGCTGCCACACAAATATTTCAAGAACAAAAGAAGCAGAAACCAACAAGCTGGTTCATTACCTTCGTAAAGGCACCCAGTTTGTCAGGAGATTAAGCACACACCACCATCCGCCCTAAACGCTCCTCCACACATCCTGCCACACACCTTACACTCTGGAAAATAAAATGCCACCGAGCAGGAGGAGGCGGAATAAGGGATTATGTAATATACACTGATAAAAATAAATTTTGCTATTTTTTTTTACTGCTTAAATTATTTTTATTTCCAACAAATAAAATTTGTAGGTAGACAACCTATATTACATACAGGGTTAGGAAAAAGTAAGTTTACAGTTATTTGTAGGGAAAATAATATAATAATTAATAACTAATATAAGAATAAAATATGTTTTGCCTACTCTTAACTGTAAACCTACTTTTGCCCCACTCTGTATAGTTATTATAAACCACACTGGAAGGTAGTACTTTTTTAAAAATTGATTTGAGAGAGAGATCAATTTGTTGTTCTACTTATTTTCACACTCACTGGTTGCTTCTTGCACGTCCCCTGACCAGGGATCAAACCCACAACCTTGGTGTATTAGGGTGACACTCTAACCAACTGAGCTACCCAGCCAGGGCAGAAGGTAGTACTTTTTATGTGGAATGGAAAAATTTTTAATGGGCCAGGCTTGTGTCTTTCACTTAAAATTTTTTTTAATGTTTTCATTCACCTTTTTATTTGGCAGGATTTATGTTTTAGGCTACAAATTTGCTTTCAACAGGCATATTTTCTTGCTAATTATTAATCTTCTCTATTACTTATTAACTTTAAAAGCACTGTAGTAAAAATATTGTTGGATAAAATTGCCTGGTTGAAAATTTTTGAACTCCATTTCTGTTTTTGTTAGAATAACAGAAGGTGAGTTTCTAAATCAACTGATGGTATCAACCATATGTAAAAAAGCAAACAATTTGTTTTATAACTATCAGTACATTGCTGCATTTGTTTTTGGCCGCGTCCTTGTTAATTTTCATTTTGGTCACATTTGTACTATTGCTTCTTTGCTGGTGCTTTTCATACACTCTCTTAGTCACAGGAGAGCAGATCAAGCATCCACCATGCACATCCTTAGCCTGTGCTGGGTCTAGAGGGGAATCCAGAAGAGATCGCAGCCCCAGTCTCTGGCCAGAGGAACAGCCACCCTGACCATTCTGTTCCGTCTACAGCGAAGCTAAAATAAGTAAATCTCAGGCCCTCCTCTGCCTTCCCACCCACGACTGCAGCTTTATCAGCACTCCTCCACTGCACACGTCACCGCCTTTCCTTCTCTAGTCATCCCCGAAACAGCATTGGCCGGGGTATCTGCCGTGGGGGCTCTTGGCGTTTGGAGAAAACGTGGGATCAGAGCACCTTTCCGTTTCCAAAAAGAGTTTTAAAGGATGGTTCCTCAGCAACCCCATGTTTCCCTCCAGGCTGGAGATGGTGGTAATAATTAAATAGCTTTTAAGTAATGAAAATAGCTTTTCCTTCCTCACAGCTGGTATATTAACTAGCTCTCTGAAACTAACTTCAAAATACCTATCTTGCTTTGACAATATAGTGAAAAGACCTATGCAAATCATTTAGAAGATATTTGTATGAGAAAGTAATATATGCTTATGTAAGAAAAAGAAACTGAAGGTACAGAAAAATGTAAAGTGAAAAAGGAAACCTACCTTGGCTTTCACCCTCCATTCTCATCCTTCCACAAGTCTCTTGTATATTACTCTAGCGGATTTCTGTTTTGTACAAGGACATGCATTTCCTTCTTAAAAGTAGCTGCAAATGCTATCATATTGAATATATTATTCTGTAATTTTCTTTTTACATTTAACTTTATATTTTGGACATCTTTCCAAGTGAGCACACATAGATACGCATTTTTTTTTTAAGATTCTGTTTACTTATTTTTAGAGACAGGGGAAGGGAGGGAGGGGAGAGAGAGGGAGAGACATTGAGAGAAACACCTATCAGTTGCCTCCTGCATGTGCCCCAACTGGGGACTGAGCCCACAACCCAGGCATATGCCCTGACCAGGAGTCAAACCAGGTGACCTGTTGCTTTGCGGGACAGCACCCCACCAACTAACCCACACCAGTCAGGGCTGCCTTCTTTTTAACAGCTGCATACTGTTTTATCATTTGAATATACTATAAAGTCCTATAGTTTATTTACTATTCACCTATTTTCCAAGGGCTAATAATATATATATAAAGCTCTAAAAATTTGGGAGAATACTGGGGATAGGAAGCACGATTTCTATAAATGGATCATTGGGAGGGATGACCAGAGAGGTCATTCCTACTTCCACTCCTGGTTCCCAGACCCACAGATTAGCTACTGAAATAAAGACTCAACACCACATTGTGGCTGCTGGTTCAATACATGTGTCGTCCAAGGGCTGGGGTACAGATTCTGTCATTCCCTCAGGCTGTCTGGTTGTAGGTGATGAGGCTTATTATAGAACCAATGGATCCCAAAGTCATATGCTAATTGTCATGCTTCCTTTGCTGTAAAGCAGTTCCTTTGTCTGATGTGTGGATTCCCATACTGGTAAAGCAGACATTCTCCAAGCCCTTCATTGTGGGGCAAGCAGGAAAGGCAAACCCCATATCTCGAGTTAGTATCAGTGTCAGTAAGGACAAATCACAACCCCTTCCACATAGCAGCTGGTCCCTGGTTTCCTTAAAGGACAGTGCATATCAGTGCCTAAGTATCAGATTTTGCTACTGGCGGGTTAGGTACTCAGAAGTAGCAGCAGCCAGATCAGCCTTGGAGAGAGGGAACTGGTATTATTTGGCCATGTGTCACCACTATCCCTGCAACCGTGGCCACCCTGTTCACAAGCACAAGGACAGAGCAGGCTGACACCCACCAGAAAAGACACCCTCTGTCTGATTGCTCAGTGCTTCCTCTGCAGTAGCTGTCCTCCGATAGGCATTAATAGGAGGCCCAAGGATCCTCAAGCCCTGTGCCCACTCCCGCAAATACATTTTATGCCTCTTCTCCAAGTGCTCTTTCAATTTTGCTCCCTCCAGACTTGAATCAACAAGACAAACTATTTGCCACTACCCATAGATCCATCCTTATCTCAGGTCCTTTCTTCCTCATACAAAGTGGGCCATCAAGACCACTGCTTGACGCTCTGCTTTGTGGGATGGTTCCCTTTCATCATTGTCCTTCAAAGCCTCTGCCAAGTGGGGCTATAGTATGGTGGCAGACCATTTTAAACTAGTGCCAACATAATGCGCTGATCCATCCATGAGCTGGACTTGGGATTCTTCTCCTCCATTATGGGAAACTCCCATGGAACCCTACCTACATGTCAGTTGAAGGAAGATGACTGTGCAACACAGTAGATGACATGGGAGAGTAGGCCACCTCTTTGTGTAACTTGCTTGTCACTCCTAGACCTTCTTGAGCCCGATCACAAATGTCTACTTCAATAGTTTGGAGGACTGCTGGTGCATCCTTGCAGCCTTATGGCAGTATGTCTCTATGACCCAGTTCACAGGGGGAGCTCTGGGTCACAGAATCACCTAATGTCCCATGGAAGGGTGCTCAGCCTCTATTAGGGACTTACCAGGTGTCCTTGTCAGGAATTAAGTCCCAAGTCATGGGACAGCACTGCCATGCCAATGAATGTCCCCCTGTCCAGCCTTGTATTTCTCCACTGCCGTGGCCTAACACCCTCAGGATTCCTGTTGGTGTATATGAGCCGGGTTTTGTAATTCTTTGAGGACAGTTATTTCCTCCTGGAGCAAGCACCATATTGCCTTGCTCAGGAACTGTTACAGCCTCGTCCTAGGTATAGATCTGTGGGCTGGACAGAGGTTAGACCAAGTCAGGAGGCACTTGCTCCACTGAGTTATTTTCGGGTCTCCATGTGAGAGGAAGCATTTCACCTTTGGCAAAGGGTCAGATGCTGCTTCTCCCAGCCCAGAGCGTTCAAAGAAATTTGAGGGTTTAAGATTCTCAGTTCATCCCCCTAAATGTTCCTATCCCAGACCTCTGGGTCCCTTTCTTTTCTTATCTGATTTTGGCATGAGGGACCTGTTGAGGCTGTACATCATCTTTTTTGTATCTCTGCTACTCTTTTTTTTTTTAAAAAAAATCTTCACTCAAGGATGTGCCCATTGATTTTAGGAGAGGGGAAGGAATGGAGAGAGAGGGAGAGACACATTGATGTGATAAAGATTGATCGGTTGCCTTCTGTATGTGCCCTGACCAGGGACTGAACCCAGAACCTAGCCATGTGCCTTGAACAGAAATGGTACCTGAGACCCTTCAAATTACAGGATGATACTCCATCCAACCAAGCCACACCGGCCAGGGGTATCTCTGCTACTCTTAAAAATCAAGTTCTGTCCTGGCTGGTGTGGCTCAGTGGATTGAGTGCTGGCCTATGAATGAAATGGTCACTGGTTCAATTCCCAGTCAGAGCACATGCCTGGGTTGCAGGCCAGGTCCCCTGGTAGGGGGTGCATGAGAGGCAACCACACATTGATGTTTCTCTCCCTCTCTTTCTCCCTTCCTTCCCCCCTCTCTAAAAAATAAATAAATAAAATCTTTAAAAAAATTTAAGTTCTGAGCCTGATTTTAGCACAGGCCATCCTGTGTCTACAGGAGATAAATATCTCTTTAAATAATGCCATAGTGGCCTTCTGACTCCCACAGTTGATGAGCAGCTAACCGAAACCTGTCTATCATTTCCTCTTTTCTTTTCGCAATGACCTAAAGGTGTTAACAAAAGCCAGCTCATTCAACAATCCCCGTAATTACCATTGCCCCATGTTACTCATGTGCCACTGCTATTGCATAAGCCAACTGCACCTCATTCAAAATCGCCACTGATTAAAGTCTTAGCAGTTGTGTTCCTGCAGTTCCTCAGAGCTGCCTTGTGCCCGGCCAGGGCACCTTTGGTCATTCTTGACGCCTCCCATCTCTCCTCCCTTCCCTCCATCCATCACCACTATTCTAACAGCAAAATATCTCTGAACAGGGCCTTTCTTGCCATCTCCCTTGCCTCTACCCTGGTCCGTGTTCTAGATACACACATCAGATTGGAGAATCTTCCTCATTTCCCTGTTTTAAAATGTTTCATCAACCTAGGAAATGTGATTTACTTTTTTATTCGCAAATGATTGTTGAGTGCCTGCTATGTGTGAGGCCCCATGCTAGGGGTACAGCATCATTTTGAGTAAACAAGAACACAGACCCTGATATCGTGGTTCTTACCTTCTATTGATTGTATCTATTATATCCATTGACAGCAGAGGACATTAAACAATCAACTGAGTAATCCTTACTTTGAAATTACTTGCTAAATATAAACGATTCTGAAGTACACATACTTCAGGGGAGTTAACAGCCATACAGGGGCACTGAAGCAGTCTGAGGAGATCTGGGGAGACCTCCTTAGGAGGGGACATTTCATCTGAGCCTTAAAGGATGAGTTTGTATTAACTAAAAATCTTTCCCCACTTTTCATTCTCCTTTCTTCTCCAGCCTTCTCATATCTCTCTTTGCCTTCACCAACCACTTGGGTTATAATCACTTTTTACTTACAAGCTGCTAACAAACAGCTCACAAGGAGAAGTAAGGTAATACTGTTTACAGGCTACTTCACCCAAGACAAAACACTTCGTAAAGGACAAACAACTTTCTTTTTATTGGACCACAACTAGAGAGAGCTGTCTGTCACAGCTCACATTCAGCGCCTTGTCTTTTATGTTTTCAGCAACTCAAGCATCCCAACCTTGTCAACCTTATTGAAGTCTTCCGGAGGAAGCGGAGGCTTCACCTGGTGTTTGAGTACTGCGACCACACGGTTCTCCACGAACTGGACAAATACCAAAGAGGGTGAGTGATCCGTGCCTTACAAACACAACACCACGGAATGCACCAGGCTTTGTGAGGGAGAATTAGCAATGACCCGTTTTCAGATTAGACAAAGCAGCCAGTGTTTGGACAGCACACTCTGCTGCTGGGGTTGACAGAGGAGATACCAAAAATGCTAGGAAAGAGATCATAGCTAATTATTTTCATGAAGAATGCAACGGCAGCATTATTAGGTTGAACTTGGTTTCTTTGGTATGTTATCTTTGCATCGAAGCTATCTGAGTCTCTAAGAAAGAAAAGGAAGGGTGTTTGTTATTCTGACTAGGGAAGTGTAAGGACTTGGAGATTGAAAGGAAGGTTCCAAAGACAATGGCTAACAGGAAGTTCACAGCTAAAATGAACATGTGGCTTCACACTAAGTGATTTGGGTGTCCATTCTGCTGTCTTGGTCAGGACTTCTTTGGTTACAAGTGACAAAAAACCAGCTGAAGCAAGTATGGGTGAAAAAGGAATGTGTTGGTGGCTGTAACTAAGAAGACTTGGGGGTGACTTTAAAGGCTTCACTGATATTATCACATGTCTCTAATATATGCAACCTCTTCCGTGTGCCTTAGAAAAAGGCTTAGTGAGCAGGCAGAGTCTTTGTCTGGAAAAAAGGGGGCGTCCCTTCCTCTGGCTGAGGATAGCCCCTTGCCAAGGTGAGCAGAATGCAGGCTGGATTTTGGCTCCCGCACGTTCCCCTGCGGAATGTCTTAAGGTAGAGTGTGATAGGTGGTGGCTGTTCTCTCACAGCTCTTCTTTGTGTTGGCTTCTCTGCCTTGCAGATGAGTCTCCTTTATAAGGTGAATTTTAGAAGATGCATGTTGTGTGTTTGTGTATGCAATGAAGGATGCAAAGAGTAAGGAAGGAAAAAGATATGATAGAAAGCATGGCCACAGACTTTTATCAACCAATGTAGCTATCCTAGAAGAAAAGAAGTTCTAGAAGAAGGTAGCATCTGCATATAAAGTCCAGGGAAGACTCTCATTGGTCCAGTTTAGGTGATGCAACTATCTCTGGGGCTAATCACTGTGACCAGAAGGAGAGGGCAGAATGATTAGCAGGCCCTGGGATATATGATTCAAAGCATGTCAGTCAAGGGAGATTTCTTAGAGGAGGTGGCCTTTGGGTTGAACGGTGAGAAGTTTTAAGAGAATTTAAGCAAGAAAGGACATTCCACCTACTCCTTTTGCTCTGCTTCTGGGAGCCCAACTTTGGCTAGGGACAATATGCACAGTGCATTGTAGGTCAGATTTGTGGAATGACGCCCCATCCTGGTCTCATTCATACTCAGCGGCTGGAGGTTGAGACTCTTTTAATAATGCTTTCAAGCCTTGGCCAATAGCTTGCTCTGCGATGTAGTGGTGGTTATATATTATCTACCATGACCTCCAGGCAAAAGGGATTAAAGTGGCTTGTAGTTTGACCATGGCATAGGCTTTTCATGTTAATTTACACAACCAGAGAGGGCCAAGAGAACAGACACCTTCCTTCAGAAAGTCATCGATACAGAGAAATTATGTGTTCAAGGGAGAAAATGTTTAGTATGTTGATATTTGCTCTTTTGACAGCTTGGCAGTGACACTTCATGACACTTACTAGTGTAAGTTTCTCGTGGCTTTGTAGTACAAGAAAGTGTTGCAGGGAGTTTGATTATTCATGTTAGATTGAGTCATTTGGGAACACTGTTTAGTGGGGGGTTGAGAGCAATAGGGAGTCAGTTCTTTTTTGGCATATAGCTTGAGAAGAAGAAAAAAAGATAGGACAAGGAGTGATTCAAATTTGTTTTTTTTTTATCCTCACCCAAGGATATGTTTATTGATTTCAGAGAGAGGGGAGGGAGAGAGGGAGAGAAACATTAATCTGTTACTGGGATCGAACCCCCAACCTAGGCATGTGCCCTGATTGGGAACCAAACCTGCAGCCTTTCGGCGTATAGAACAAGGTTCCAACCAACTGAGCCCCCTGGCCAGAGCATAGTTTTGAAAGCTGATTTTTTAAAACTCCACTGGCTAAAATATGTTTTATATGTTCCAAAAAATAAAAACATGTTTTCCTATGGAGGTGGGCCATTTGTAAGTACATTCCAGTAAAAGTGGGTCACCATCATCTGTGTGACCTTTGGCAGGTTGTCTACAGGTGTCCCCACCTGGAAAAATGAGAGTTTAGTAGCAGGTGAAGTTTAAGGGAACATCCAGCTCTATAATGCTATGAATTGATTATCTAATATCCTAGAACGGTTCTTATTTAGTTTCATATTTGATCTGTTAGATACTATCAACAAAGGATAATGTGCTAATGCTGGTATTTTCCCTGCCCGGTGCCAGGTTGGGTCCTCCTTAGGTTTGCACACTCACTGCAAGAATGCCCTGTGATCACTATAGTCGCTGTGCAGGATCACCCCGTTCCCACCAGTTTCCCACCCCATGGAAATCATTTGCATTCTGGGTTTCAGGATGTGCTGGGTTGCCCTACCATCACTACTCTACTTATCAAAGCCCTGCTTGTCCTTCAGATATAGCTCAGATATGACCTCCTTTGTGATAGCTATCTTTAAAAAACATTTTTTATTGAGAGAAAGAGAGAGAGAGAAACATCAGTTTGTTCTATCTACCGTTGCATTCATTGATTGATTCTTGCATTTGTCCTGACCAGGGGTCGAACCCATAACCCTGGCGTATCAGGTTAATGCTCTAACCAACTGAGCTACCCAGCCAGGGTGCCTGGAGGGTAGTCTTAAAGATATTCTTTGATATGACTGATTGCATGTTTTATATAATGACAAGACCCTCGGTATTTGGAGATGGGTACACTTAAGCTCTTACAGCCTAATGACAGTAACCAGACAAATAGCTACTCTCCCTTATCCCAATTTTTTACTCACCAAACGCCATCTGATTATAACTTGACTTTTGTTATGGAATTACCTGCAAAGAGAGCATAAGCTGGTACTCAGGATTTGAACAAGGATTAATAAATTGGCATTCTGGTTTTATATACCAGGATGTTAATTTGTTTAATGTTTACCTGCACCTTTGAAATGGACACTGTCTTGGTGTGTTGACACAATTGAGCGTCTATATCTGCAAGCCTGAAGTCCATTGTAAAAGCAGTCAACCTGCCGGCTGCTTTTCCAAACAAAATGCCACATTCTTCGAGTTGCTGTGACAAGATGACCCTTTCTCTCTCAGTTCTGCTGTTCACTTAACAGTCTTTCATATGCATTTCTATGTATGTTGCAATATAATCTTTAGATCTGTTATTAATAACTACAAGATTATACATGTAGTCACATTACTATGCAACCACTCCTCCATTGTGGATATGTAGGCCACTTTCAGTGTTTGGTCTGATAAACGTTTCTGCTATTAGACTTTCACTACAATTGATGGTTCTTCCTTTGCACTTTTCCCTTAGAAGTTCTCAAAAAGGGATTATTGGGTTGTAGGGTTGGCCAGACCAAACCAATTTACCCTTACCACCAATGCTATAGAGTTATAGTTATGCTATTGGTTTTATTATTAAAATATTTGAAGAATGAACTCCATCAAACATATGAGGAAGAAATAATAGCAACCCTACACATACTCTTTCAGAAAATATAGGAGGAAGAAACACTTCCCAAATCATTTTATGAGGCCACTGTACCCTAATGCCAAAACCACATGAGGGTATTTCAAGAGAAGAAAGTAAAAGACATATCCCTCATGAACATAGGTGTAAAAATCCATAGCAAAATTATTATTAGCAAATCAAATCCAGCAATATAATATAATATAAAAGGAGTAATATGCTGCTCTTGAGTTATCAGTTTGGACATTATCCATAGGCTTCCTGTTATGATAGATGAGAATTTTGCTCACTTGCACCATTGTTCCCCTCTTTCCTTTTCCTCCTCCCCCAAAATCATTGCATTCAAGTTTTATTAATTCTATATTCACTGTTCCAGTTGTTGCGACTATGTAAATATTACTTACAGCTGAGCATTGTACCATGTTAGGGTTTCCTTTTGCACTTTTTCTACAAATTAATATTTGCCTTGCTTTTTAAATTTGCTTAATATTCTTTAACCTGCCCTGGCTGGCATGGCTCAGTTGGTTGGGCGTTGTCCCATAAAGTAAAAGGTCTGGTTTGATTCCCAGTCAGGGCACATGCCTGGGTTGCAGGCCTGGTCCTTGGTTGGGGTGTGTGCCAGAGGCAACCAATCTATGTTTCTTTAGAAGCATCAATGTTTCACTCCCTCTCTCCCTACCTTCCCCCTCTCTGGATAAGTAAATCCTTAAAAATTATATTCTTAAACCCTATTAACAACTTTTTTCACTCTTTCTAATAGCGTCTCAATGTACTTTTCCACAGGATAATCATAGCAGATAATCCACTCATTCCTTTTTGGGGGGACGCTTCCTGCCTTTAGAACCCCATTCTCCCTCTGCCTGGCTTGTTGTGCCTGAAGCGTCTTATCCAGCTGTCTTCCTGGAACTTCCCTCTGCTTTCATCCTTGGAATCCTACTGTGTTTCTCTATGGTTGGAGTCACTGCTTCCTGGATCTTCTGTCTTTCTCTTTCTAAGCTTACTTTCTTATTTTGGCCAGCACATCCATCTCCGATCCTTAAAAAAGATGGCACAGTCACAGAGAAGTCTAGACTACAGGCATTTCTAAAGATATCCCATCCCCTGATCCTCATCTCTCCTTGGCATCCTGCAGTTGGGATCCCCTTAAGTTCCTGGGGGTGAAACTAAATTCCCAAAGAAGGCCGTGAGGTCACCCTGGTGGAGGACTCCGGAGTACATTCCTCCCTCACCTCTTCCTACTGGTGGAAGGATTGCATTCCACCTGCCCTAGAAGGGGGCTCTCTGCTGAGCTGAGTGACAGCCCAGTGGGCTTCAGAGGAACAGTCGTAGCTCTGAGTGAGGCCACTGACATGGAGACCCCAAAGAAGACCACCCAGCTACCCAGGGAATGAAGATGTGCCTAGCCGAGCCCCTCCCACCTTGATTTGGGACAGAAATAAAGCAAGTGTCCTTGTCCAGTATCTTGCCTAGACCTGCACTTCTAGGTCTGGGGATCTGACATCTTCAGGAGCACAAATCCCACGAGACCTGCCCAGCTGGCTGACAGTCCAAGAGGCCCAGGCTGGGTCCTGTCCAGCTCCTCTGGAGCGCTGTTTATGAGGAAAGGAAATGGGGATACGGTTTGTTTGAAGTTCAATGGCCTAATCTCATGGTGGAGGAGAATGAGGCCCAAGAGAAAAGCTGAAATACCACTTCCCTCCCAGGTTAAGGTTGAGCTTATGCATGATTCCTCTAAAGGGACAGCTTGTCTTTGAGCTAGAATCCAAGCTCTTAAAGGGGACTCTTAAAGGCAGTAAAGAATGAGAGAGAATTGGGCCCCTTCCCTCCATTACCATTCCAGCCCTTCCCACTCTGCCCCAGAGCTTGGCCATGAGACCATTTACCACCCTTTGGGAAACACACACTATAAAGTGGAATGAATTCCTTAGCCTTGCCAGCATAAGCTACAGCTTTAAGAATGTCTGCTTTAGCCCAAAGGTTCTGGCCAGACACCCAGACTCTTCCAAAGCTTTTAAGTTTGTTTGTCAAATATTTTCATATTTATTTAAGATGGTATAAGGCAGGGGGCATGATGATGACAACCCTCAACATGCCTGGCTCTTGAGTCATGCTGTTCCGATCTGGATGGGTTGCTGTCCACGCCTGGAATGCAGCTGTTGTCCCGTCACTTTCCTTCACCTCCCCCTGCAAGATCCTCTTGTTGCCCTCTGGGTCAGGTCCCCAGTCTTCTCTGTTTCATGGAATTCGCTTTGATAGTTCACTTGTTTTTGGTGGAGGGCATCCTCCAGGAGGCTTCCTGGGAAAGAGTGTGCGAGAGGTTAAAAGAGAGCGAGAGAGAGGGAGAGAGAGGGAGGGGAACTGAGACTTTGCCCTTGCATGTTTAAAAAGTATTTTCTCTCCACATTTACTTAATATTTTGTTTGTTTTTGGTGAAAAATAATATTTCTTCAGAATTTTGGAGGCATTTTTAAGTGCCTTCTATCTCTTAGTGCTGTTAAGAACTACTCTCATTCTACTTGTCATTCTACTTTCTGCTTCTTTGTGAAGTTCTGTTTCTTTTTATTTCCAGAAGCTTCTAGCACCCTCTCTTTACTCACAGCATTCTGAATTATGAAAATCATGGGCCTTGCTTTTCATGCATTATTCTGGCACTTGGCGGACCCTTTCTGTCTGAGAAAAAAAAATTTTGAATTGTTTTGCTATTGATTTCCTATCCTTTGTTTTCTCTATTTTCTCTTTTCCTGGGCCTTCTATTATGTGGAGGTCTGACTCTGTGGTCCTCTTGTTTTCTTATAGTGTCCTGTTCTTATTTCACAGAGGCAGCAGCCTTCCTGTTGCCATCCTCTCTGAGGATATTAATATTTTTTTAATGTTCTCTTCACTCTCCATAGTTTTTTTTTTCTTTTGTGTTGCTTTCTTTCTGTTTGGTTTGGTCTCTAACTTTCTTATGTGAGACTTCCGTGGTCAAATATAATCTCCGGTTGTATGCCCACAGTTTAGAAGAGGAAACTACTAGAAACTCAGAGCTTTATTGTTGGGTAATCTGGCTGGGCCATTTGCTGGGGAAACCCCATCTTTAGCTCTTTTCTCCTGAGCTTCCACTAAAAAAGTCTTCCAATATTTTGCCTAAAGAGTAAAGTCAGGCTGCCAGCTTTCTCAGAACCTAGTGTGGTGTGGTAAGAGGGTTGGGGAGTCTCAGTGTTCAATGCTTAGTATGTACGCAATACTCAGTATGTACCCTGCTTTTGGAACAGAATCCATAATCTCAGCTGTACCAGATGTCCGCTATTTTGTCCTCCCCAGAAAACAAAACTCCAGCCTTCTACTGAGTAGATGAAGGGTATCCCCTACTGGACTAGACCAGGGGAGAGCGTCTAGGGATTTGTTTCCCAAACAGATTTTTCCACACTCCTCTCCTCCCATTTCCTTACAGGTCTTAACTGCTGGTTTCTGAGCCTTCTGAGGAATCTTTAGGGTAAATTAGCTCGTCCTCCACTCTCTCCTCACCCTGGGCTTAGCTTTCAGCTTTCTGGATTCCAAAGTGTGTTATCTCTTTCTCTCTTCTCTCCGAATAGTTCTCTTCTCTCAGTGTCATTCTAGTCAGATTTGCGGAGGGAGTGCAATCAGATGGGTTTGTTCAGCCCACCGTCTTAATCCAGAAGTCCTTTGAAACACTTTTCTCAGTTGGCTTCAGTGACGCTGTTCTCCTGAGGGACGTCTTAGTTCACACGATACTCACCCCCAGTCTCCTGCTGGTCCCTCCAAGTTTCTGGGCCTCTGTACTTTGACCTCCTCCTCTCCTGTGCTCACTTCTCAAGTGGCTCCACCTGTCTGGGGGCTCTAAGTGCCATCAGGAGGCTTATGCTTTCCACATTTATATTTCCAGCCAGGCCTCTCTTCTGAATTCAGAACTGCGTACTTAGATTCCCCAAAGTATCTCGGAGTATCCACCCTCCCTTCCCCCCAAGCCAAGCCCTATCCCATTCCTCACCCCGGCATTCTTCTCAGGAAAAGGTCCAACACGAACCCATTACTCAAACTAACCCTGTGGTCAGCCTTGTTTTCTCTTTTTCTCACATCCAATCCCTCAGAAAATCCTGAAGACTCTATTTTTAAAAGATAGCCTAAATCTGGCCATATCTTATCATTTAACCACTGAGTCTGAAGTAGTGAAACAGAGGAGCTTTCTGGAACACTCTGTATAAGATAGCACCCCTTCCAGCACAGCTCCCTCCTACGTGTGTGTACATCCAATTTCAGTCCAACACCACAGAACAGATTCTACTTTCCTCCCTTTCCGTGTTTATAACTCCCTTCTTCAGCAGTGAGGAACCTGGCTCCTAGCATCAGCAGCTGAAAAGGATCTCAGGGGTAGAGTCTGAGGCGCTGGCATTTCAGAAAAGCAGTGGAGTGATAAAGAAGTGGAGTGAGTGGCAAGCCCAAGACAACACTAGGGAGTGTGCACAGTTTTCACATTTGGGAATTGTGGAAGAAGTGTGCTCAGCCTTAGAGGAGCATTAATGATATGCTGTTCTGATTTAATTTAAATGGGCCTTTTAAATCATTCCTTTTGGGAAATGTTCTTAGAGACTAAATTTGCCTGGGATTGATAACCTTACATTAATAGTTAATTCATTAAATAATCAAAATATATTCCCTTTTTCTGGACTGAGAGTGGAGGCTGGGGAAAAGCATTTCCCCTGAAATGTTCCCTTCTTAGTTGTCTTTTCCTAGACAGGTGAGATTTTCTAGCATCTGCCACTAGGATAAGGAAGAGAATTTGGAGGGAAGCTGCTTGTAGCCCATGGCCCTGGTGCGGGTGAAGACATGTTCCAGCTTGTCTTCCTGGAAGTGGCCCCTTTCATGTTGTCCCAGGGCTGAAGCAGCCTCTTATCTGCTTGAAAGGATTTCCCTAACATCTGGTCTGTGACCACAGTGACCTTGCAGCCCCTCCCAGAGACTGGAAGTGACTTTTTTGGTCACTTTAACACAACCACTCAGAAGTTTCCTCCCTGCCTTACTTCTTAGTTCTGGCTGAGGACCACAACAGCATTGTTTAATGTTTGATTCGTAAAAACACTAGGTCCAGCTGGTGGGCGGGAATCTCTGAAAATAAATGTACACTTCCTGTGGCCCCTCTCACTCACTGCCTAATTAAAAAAAGAAAATCTCCCCCAGGAGGTGCTTTTTTTCTAATTCACACAAAGAACCTGCTGGGGCGACTGGTTGCCTCGTTATATATAAGCTCAAAGTCAGAGAAGTGCTGGGGAACAGTGGCATCAAGTTTAGATGCCGTGAAAGAAGACAGGCAGAAAGATGCGAGGGCGGTGCAGCTAGCTAGCAAGGAGGAGCAGTGTGGGGAACGGACCGGGCTGCCTACATGGGGTTTTTTTTTTTAAACATATTTTATAGATAATGCTATTACATTTGTCCTACTATCCCCCCTTCGTTCCCCTCCTCCCTGAACACCCTCTCCCACTCCCCCTCTTTAGTTCATGTCCATGTGTCATAAGTTCTTTAGCTTCTACATTTCCCCTTCTATTCTTGCCCTCCCCGTCTATTTTCTATCTACCCTGTATGTTACTTATTCTTCATACTTTCCCCCGCCCTCCCACTTCCTTGTTGCTAACCCTCCATGTGATCTTCATTTCTGTGTGTCTGTGCCTGTTCTAGTTGTTTGCTTAGTTTCTTCTTGTTTTTGTTTCAGGTGTGGTTGCCAATAATTGTGAGTTTGCTGTCATTTTACTACCCATGTTTTTTATCTTCTTTTTCTTAGATAAGTCCCTTTAACATTTCATACAATAAAGGCTTGGTGATGATGAACTCCTTGAACTTGACCTTATCTGAGAAGCACTATATCTGCCCTTCCATTCTAAATGAAAGCTTTGCTGGATAGATCAATCTGGGGTGTAGGTCCTTGTCTTTCATGACTTGGAATACTTCTTTCCAGCCCCTTCTTGCCTGTAAGGTCTCTTTTGAGAAATCAGCTGACAGCCTGATGGGAACTCCTTTGTAGGTTACTATCCCCTT
>CM052538.1:158473378-158491082 GCA_028533065.1 Trachops cirrhosus | reverse complement strand
CTGTGAGTGTCTTGATAACCAGTGCTTTGAACTGTGCATCTGATAGCTTGGCTATCTCTTGGTCGCTTAAAAGGATGGGTTCTGGTGCTTTCCAATCCTCATCTGTTTGAGCCATGTTTTGCTGGGGGTTTTTTGGTCTTGACAGGCTACCGTAGTGAGGGGTGGGGCCTAAGGATTTCACCAGGACGGGGCACTCCAGTTGCTGGGTTGTGACGCTGTATATGGGGGTGGGGTCTGGGAAGGAACAATGGCGCTTGCTCTGCTCTCTGTAGAACCTGAGAACCTTCCGCCGCTTTCCACAAGCCAACCGGGCCCCTCTGGCACCAATTCCGGTGTGGGTGGGCCCGTGCACCTGTGGGACCTTCCTTTTCAGTCAGTGCCCCAAAACTCTATTTCCTGACGCTGGGATCCTGAGCTGCGCACAGTGCCTCGCTTCACAATGGCCGCCTCGCAGGGTCTGCTGGTCGCCACCTCCCAGCGTGGCCCGCCAGCCACTGACACTTGTGCGCCCAGAGTCTGCCTGCTGCCGGTTTGTGCGCCCAGGGTCTGCCTGCTGCCGGTTTGTGCGCCCAGGGTCTGCCTGCTGGGGACTTGCGCGCGTCCCCAGTTGCTCAGGTCTCTGGTTGCTCAGGTCTCTGCTCTGCGTCCCTCACCCGGCCCGACTCCGCCCCTCCTACCGGTCTGGTCGATGGAGTCTATTTTCAACTCACTGGTTGTCGGACTGCCCGGCACTTCAATTTTCTGTTATTTCTGGTTGTTAATTTTGTTTCTATATAGTTGTTGTCCATATCTTGGTTGTGCGAGGGGGCACAGTGCGTCTACCTATGCCTTCATCTTGGCCGGAAGTCCCCTATGTGGGTTTTTAATTATTGTTAACTTCTGTAACGTGGTATGCAATGTAAACGTCTTCCCTATCTTCAGCAAAATCTTCATTACCTTAAAAAAAAATCCTGCCTGGGGAGCCTAGAGGAACCATGTACCCACATAGAAGAAGATGAGTTCTGCTGCAAGGCCATAAGTTTGGGGCAAGTTGAAAAAACAAACAGCGTATTTTATGCTGTGTGTTAACTAACTTTCCACCAACAAAAAGCTTCTTCTGGAAGTGGAGCTCAAGTTACCAGGCAGGTTCCCAGCGGTGTCACAGATATTTGAGATGGCTCGTCATAAATACTTGTAGAAACCCCTGTGGGTCTCCATGGTCCCTCCCTGTGGAAGCAGATGTTTGCCTGCTGCCCCTGCAGCTCGGCAGTGCGCCCATCACAGGTTCTTTACACTCGGACTTAGGGAATGACGTTTCGATGAGTTCGATGACTATATGTGTCTCCCAGGACTTTTCACTATTTAAGCCTGTATTCATTCTGCTTCTTCATTTTCACTAGGGTGCCGGAACATCTCGTGAAGAGCATAACTTGGCAGACATTGCAAGCTGTAAATTTTTGCCATAAACACAATGTAAGTCTCATGATTTCCCTTGAAAAAAATCAGAAGGTTGTCCATAAGCTGAGGTGGAGCCTTTGTTCAAAGTGTATGTTGTGCTTTTGTGGACAGAATTTTTCATCCAACTCTTCTTAAGCCTGGTTGGGGTAAGTAGAGGCTAAAAATGCCAACCTGACTGTTCCTCCTTGTTCAGGTGACATAAAGGATGCATTTTTATGATTTTTCAGAAAGTAGTCACGCTGATCAGAAGCTACTCAGATTTCAGGTGGCATCCCATTCACTTAGAGTTTGTGTGGGTCTGCTACCTTCCCAAGGCTCTGAGATTGGGGAGGGGAACCCCACATCACTTGTGTCTGTTCGGATGCAATAGGTGGAGTTCCAGGCATGATGCCTCAGTGCTAGTGTCTGCTTTGCTGAGATATGAGTGTCAGGTCTGGAACGAACCAGCCCAGCGGAAGCCTATGATACTCCCAGCCACTGAGAGGCCTGGCAGAGGCAGTGGACCAGCTGCTGTGACTTCGCAGATGCTGGGAAGCCTATTGCCCCCTCCTGTAGAACACTGCCCACCCCCTGCACACAGCAGCCAAGCCCCAATGTTAGAGCTTCATCGTGGCCACGAGGGCTGTCTGACGGCAATATGTCTGACCGCCAGGGTCATTTTAACTGGTGGGCCTGAAAACTCATCTTGGAGCTCTTCCGAAATGATTTTTCCCAATGCTGCCTTCCAGGAAGGAGAAAAAATGACAGTAGTCAGCGCTTCTCCCTACTGCTGAAGGCTACAGTCCTTGTCAAAATGCATGTAGAGCAGGGGGCACGGACACTTTATACTGCTATTTACTACCAGTGAGAGTTAGCACTCTCCTGAGAGTAGGCATTAGGATGGGGGAGCCAGAGAGACTGCATTAAAGCTCTGGGTTGAGGGGGAAATAGAGACACTAAAGACAAATGCACCACAGTTCCCTGAGGGGCCCCTGCCTGCTCTGTTTGGCTCCATGGGCTGATGGAGGGAGGGCGTGGCAACTTGTAAAGAATTCCCAGAACAGAATAGGAGCACATTCTTGCTTACAAGTCCTTCTGACCATCTGTCATCATATCTATGGGTGTGCCCATTTATAGTAATATGTGAAGCCAGTGGTAAAAGAATGGAGATCTCAGGGCCATTACTTGCTGAGAACCAGATAGATTGTAATAAAATAATTCAGAAATTGTCTCCCAAATTATTTTCCAGAGGAATTAATACCCTTTGGGGAAACACTGACACTGATCTCTCACCCTGAAGGTCCCTTGGAGTGAGTACTAGGCCAGACCCAAGAAGAACCTCTGTCCTCTTTCCAAATTCCAGAAAGTCAAGAATACCCCCAGGGTTTTGGCTGCAAGCCAAAGAGGGTCCCTCCTTGCAGGATCCAACATTCTCCTCCAGAGAGGAAAATGCTTGGAAGAAGGGAAGATTATTAGGAACCCTGAAAAGTTATTTAAGCCAACCCTTTTTGTATGATTGTTAATTAGGTTGTTGATTTGTTCTTTGCCAAGAAAATTATGTTATAAGAAAATCATGTGAGGATTCTTAAACATTCTTGTAACATCCCCCTGTTAAACAATGTCTGCTGTGGTTTGGAAAGCACAAGTGATTTGAGTCTAAACTATGGCGAGGATGCAGCTCTGAAACCCTTGATGTGTGTGGGACAGAGCTGACATCTAGCGACTCTCTCCAGAGGGTGAGCGCTGCCCCCTCTTGTTTATCTTGTCAGGACAAATGTCAGAGCTGGAAGGGAGGTCTCCGGGCAAGCTCTCGGTCCCGCCCTTCTCTTCCCCAGCTTATCTCAGCAGGCCCAGGGCTTGTCCTGTTTACCAGGCAGACTGTGTTCTGCTCTGTTAAACAACTGAGTTGTGAGTCCTGCTTCTGCACCAGCTTGCAGCTCCAGCAGTCACGGCACAGGCCTCGTCCAGAGCCTTCCAACGTTTCCCTTTCACCCGGGGTTGCCAGATTAAATACCTGCCAAAGACCACAGGAGACATACTTACACCAAAAAGTTGTTTAACTAAAATGTGAATTTGCCTGGGTGTCCTTGTTTGTACTTTGGGCCCTTCAGGAATTTGGAATGATTCAGGCTGTGATAGGTAGGGTACTAGATTTATTTCATGCTGCTGTTTTACAAGTTTTGGTACTTGGCAGCTTTTTATCCAAAAGGCCAGTGAGAGGGTCAAATGATTTCTCAATTATTTGCTAACTATTCATGTGTTTTATTTATCCCATATATTATAGTTGCTCTTTAATCATCTATTTTGGTTCTATGTTTGTGACTAGTGCATACATAGAGATGTGAAGCCCGAAAATATCCTCATCACAAAACATTCAGTGATTAAGCTTTGTGACTTCGGGTTTGCTCGACTTTTGAGTGAGTATTGCTGTTTCTCTTAAGTATAAAAGATGAAAAATTCTTCATATAATAAAGGATCTAAATGCTATAGAAAGCTAGTTATTGTATATTTAGGGCCTAAGCTTGTAGTTACTGAAAACATGTAGACACATACAGTGGTTTAAAAAAACGTATGCTATATATAAAGTATACCACAGTGAAGTGGTTATTAAAAAATATGTTATCCTCCTGGTTTCTACCATTTTTTGCACTATTTTAGGAAAGTGGTTTTCAACTGTGGCCGCAGATTAGAATCACATGGGGAACTATAACTATAAAAACTATACTGATCACCCCCCACCCCTCCACCCAGGGACTGTGGTTTAATTGGCCTAGGGTGGGGCCCAGCATCAGTACTTTGAAAAATTCTATATTCTAAGTGATTTTAATGTACAGGCTGTACTGAGAACCACTGATTTAGAGAAGCCACAGATGGGGCACAAGCTTAGGCAGATGTCGTGGGTCTTCCCTGTCCTGGTTTTGATCCCATGTTTCCACTGCTCTCTCTGTTTCCCACGTGCCATCACTGTGGCCAGCTGGACCGAGTGACTACTACACAGACTACGTGGCTACCCGGTGGTACCGCTCCCCGGAGCTGTTGGTGGGGGACATGCAGTATGGCCCTCCGGTAGATGTTTGGGCAATCGGCTGTGTCTTTGCCGAGCTGCTGTCAGGGGTGCCTCTGTGGCCAGGCAAATCTGATGTGGATCAGCTCTACCTGATCAGAAAAACCCTGGGTAAGTGGTGTCTCTGTCGTGCCTTTTGGGAAACTGGATAGTGTTACCCATGTCAGTGCAGAGCAGAGCCAAGTTCCTAGTATCACCTAATGCCCTTCACAGTTGCGAAGGGGGGGCACTCTCAAAAAATAGTGACTCCATTAACGGTGTCCACATTTGTTTTAATAAAAAGAACTCACAACTTTGAGTATGTATTAATTGTCCAAAAAGACAGATTCTCTCTTTGACATAGTTTGGATCAAGTTAAACTCTGAATAACGATCATAGCAGCAACACAAACATACATTCCTACAAGGGCTTAGCAGTTTAGAGGATGCTGGTGTATTTTATTTCATTTACCATGATGTGGTAATTCACTTGTTGGTTGTCCTTGACTCCAGCCTGCCAGGCTAATTTGGATTATTCAGACCCTGTAGAGAAAGATTCTCACGAAGAAAGTGTAGTCTTGCTTTCTCACCCCAAAGCCACTTCCTTTCTATCTCCTCTGGGGGTGGAGGGGCAGAGGGGAGGAAAAGGGGGAGAAGGAGAGGGACAGATGAAAAGACCCAAAAGCAGTGACTGTCTTCTTCAAAGGTGAGGGAATTTAGCTACTACTCCCCTGAGCACCCCAAATTAAAGAGAATTCGTCCTCTTGTAAACACTTGTAGCCCCTGCTGTCACCACGCCTTTTACTGTCCTCCCAAATTTACTGTAAGCTGCCTGAGGGTGGGATCATGTCTTTATTTCTATCTGTCCTCCACCAGTGTCTGCGCATAGGAGGCAGTAAATATTTGCTGATGGCTTTTGTTGAGTGACAAGTAAGAGATCTGGGAACCTTTCCAGGGGCACAGAGCCTTCCTTTGCTAAAATCCTCTGGTGATTTTAGGACACCCTCTCCATGTCCCCCAACCCTAATGGCAGAAGGTTATTCAGGTACAGGCACTGTTCTCACATTGACGTTTACGAGGTCTGGGGTAAGGTATCAGAGAGTATATTTTGGCTGCTTGTGCAAAATGGGGTGGGGTAGCAGCTTTATGATTTGAGTGAGAGGTAAATTTCCAAACCAAATTGGTAAAAGTAGACAACTTGATGCCCTGGGGTACGAACCCCAGCCCAGTCCAATGGCAGCATTTCTGGGGCCTGGTGTGGAGGTGTTTGTTGTTCACTCTGCCCTGGGAAGTGGGCCTGGGCGTGCCGTAGGGATGCACGTTTCTGAGTATCTCCTTGTATTCTCTGAACAAAATTCCTCTTCAGGTGTACTATCCCTAGAATTTTACGTGAGGGCAATTTTAGCTGATTTGGCTGAAATGTGGGCAGAGTGAGCTGCACATAATCCCAGAATACAGAAATGCTCCTTTTGTTTCGTTGCTTCACATTGTAAGTACTTTTAAACAGTAGAAAAAGCGGGATTTTTCAGGTGGTTGCTACTTGGTGAAACAAGGGAAGGAGGTTCCAGGCTAGAAATGTGTTCCTTCTAGCTAGATCTTCCAGGTTCCCCTTCCCGCCTCTCGCTTCTCTCTCCCTTACTTCCTCCTCCCTCCCTTCTTCCCCTCCTTGCCCTTCTCTTCCCTTTCCCTCCCTTCCTTCCTTCCTGCCTGCCTGCCTTTTTTCCTTCCTTAAATATTTTTTGAGTTCTTGTTATGTGTCAGGCACTGTGCTAACCTGAGGCCAATACATTTTTGTCTTAACCCATCAGGATTCATTCAGTTAACATGATTTTGATTTGTAGTTCTTGCACTTTTGCTGTTACAAAAGAGGGGTTATTTGATTTGTGTGAGTGTACTTCTGAGCTGTTCGGTTTGGATTACTTAACTACACTCTGAGCCTTGAGGAGCAAGAACCTCACTGCCCTCTGTTTCTGCGCAGCCTCCTGTGTGCCTAACAGCGCTTTGCACACCGTAGGCCTCAGTACAGGTTGCTGAGGCTGCCTCAATGCCTCTCCCTCTGATTGGGACTGTAGACTGTAGCCTTCGTAGGTGTAGGCACAGACAGACACTGAACCAGGGGAAGAGAAACCACAGATTAGTACTTGCTAACCCATCTCATTTTACTACTTCTTTCTTCTGTCCAAAGGAGATCTCATTCCTAGGCACCAGCAAGTGTTCAGCACCAATCAGTACTTCAGTGGGGTGAAAATTCCAGATCCTGAAGATATGGTGAGTGACCCATTTTGGAAAGAATTCTGCATGTGAGGGTTACCAGGGTGTTTAAGTTGTGATCATTCCATTTACATGGGGAGTTGCAGGCTAACTAGGTTTTGGTAGTTACTTTCCTGAGCCCCACGACCCAGTCTGCCCTGGAAGGTCAGTCCAGGAGTGGAAAAAAACTGGGCTTAGGCAAGTGAGTAACTACCAAAACCTCATTAGCAGAGGTTAGTGAGCATGGTGGACAGGAATGCAGAGTGCCTGCCCTGACCTCACCTGTCCTTCATCATTTTCAGCAGTTGAAGCGCAGAGCCAGTCAACTTTAGACTCATCCAGGAAAATCCAGCATTGCCCAAATCCCCTGCTCTAGTGTGCTGTCACTCCCCGGACCATGGGGGAAATGGTGATGAACTTGCATGACCAGCCTCACTCTGGTGCCTGCCCTCTGTGGCCAGTGTGGGGAACATACTCATTCTAAAATAACAACTGAAAAATTAAAAATATGCATAGCCTTAGTCTACTTTCAAGAATTTATTCCAATGAAAGGCATAAAGGTGTAACATTCTTTAATAGAAATCATTTCCTCTTTTGTCCCGTCAGTAGAGGATTAAATAATTTATGGTCTATCCTTACAATAGAAATACCATGTAGCCAGTAAAAATAGATTTTTATGTATTCACCTGAAAAAAGTTCACAACTAAATGAAAAAATACTTATAAAACAGTGTATATAATTTGACATAATTTTAACAATGATTTACTACACAATGTATATATTTATATATGTATAAAATAATATGACAACCTATAAAAATCATGAAAGGTTTTTACATTTGTGAAACAAATGGCCACAAGATACATACAAAAATGTTAATGGGGTATATCTCTCATGGTGGGGTAGTTTTTTTCTTAATGGTTTTTGAATATTTTTTTATGTCTTCTAATGGACCTGTATAATAATCAAAAACATTTCAGAGCACAATTAAGGCTTGTGAAATCCTTTGTTTCCACTGTCTAAGAGAAGTATCTCATATGGAAACTAACCCTCTGGTTGCTCAGTTTCCACGTGGAGGTTCTGTCAAGTTCCATCTGAGCTGTCTGTTCCCTCAGCCCCTTGGCTTGTGTCATGGCGAACGCTTCCTCTTCCCATTCCTGCAGCCACCAGCAAGGGGAAAAGTGGGGCGTGTTGGGAGCATGCTGGGACAGAGAGGCAGGAATGACACCCGGCATATGGGAAGTGACCCAGCTGGCTCCCTAGTGACCTGGACATTCCCAGTTCCACGCTGAATATCCCGTAGGATTTCCTGTTTGCTTGTGTACCGGTGAAGCCTCAGAAACAACCCAGGTTTCATAAATGTAAAAGCTTCCCATGGTTTCCCAGAGGTTGTCCTGCAGGGGATTTCCTGTTGACAGAAACACAGGAAGCAGCAGTGGAAGGGATGTGCTGGTTCAACATCTGTGCCTGAGTCCCTCTGCCGGTCAGTAACCCTGCGGGAGGGAGGCCTGCTGGCTTCTGGGGCGGGGAAAACTGGCTAAGCAGGCAGGACGGGCCCATCGTATCCCAGCCAACCCTCCGGCCTCATCCCAGGCACCGGGCTGAGACAGCAGAGCCCAGTGTCAGCGGTGTCATGTCAATCCCCAGCCGTGCTCAGAGGCAGCACCCAGAAATGGGAAGAGAAATATTTAAGCCAGCAATTTTCAACCGTTTTCATCTCATGGCACACACAAACTCATTACTAAAATTCTGCAGCACACCAAAAAATGTATTTTCTGCTGATCAGACAAAAAATAGGTTTATTTTGATTTATTCACACTGGATGTCTATTGTTGCATTGACTATTGTCATTTTTTTTATTTGACATTCCAAGGGAAAAGAGGTCAGTGACACTGACTAAATAGCTATTGCATGTTTTAAAAATTCTTGCAGCACACCAGTTAAAAATTGCTGATTTAATCTATGGCCATGAGTGGTTAGGAGAGGGCCTGCTCTCAAGGGCTAATACCAATCTGCTTTAGGATTTTTTTTCCTCCCTGTATATCACAAGGAATTCTAAAACTGAGACTCTTGTCCCTTACTCTTATAAGAGATTAATAAGTACACACTCGGGAGTTGGTGGTTGTTGTCTGGCTCCCTGTTTAAACCACACAGCACCAGGGGTCCCATTTCATTCGGTGAGCCTGACCAGCCAGCCACTCCAGTCTCCAGCTCGCACACTGCCCTCTTCATACACCCAACACAGCCGGTCATTTATTTCACTCAGCTTGGCTGGCCCTTATTTTCTCAGCTCCCCTCTCTGATTAGCCTCTTTTTCAGTGGTGTATCTCACGAACTGGCTTGCCTGTTTGTCTGTCTGACATTGGGCATTTCTTCCACTTCATCTTGTTTGTTATTTCTCATTGTCTCTAGCACGTAACTGGAACAAAATAGTCTTACATGGCCAAAGGGAGTTTTGAGGGGTATCTGCTTGGGAGACACTTTAAACCGTAGGATGATCAGGGAAACAGCAGGCTCTTGTGGGAGGTGACAACAGTGTTTATCTCAGAAAACCAAGAGGCATCTGTTCACATGGGTAACAAAAAAAAAAATCTATTTTGAAGCTCCGTTTTTGTGAACGTCAATAAATGCAAAATTGGGCCCCTTTATATAAAAGCCAAAATTAGTGCCAAAATTATTCTGAGGCACGACAAGTTATATAAATTGAGGCAGAAAAAAAAGGAATAACAAATTGCTCAATGAATTTGCTTATTTGTTTCACTAGTGTTTTCTCATAATTTGCTACCTGCATCAGTTAGTCAGGAAGTGAAGGGAGTGGTTCGGAAGAAGATTTGGAAAATCCATCTGGAGGTGGGGAGAGAAGGAGCTTGTGAAACAGGCATAGGGAGGCTGTTGCAGGTGAGAGAGGGTGGGCAGAGGGTGGAGGAGGCAAGGAAGGTGCCAGGAAGGTGCTGCTCTCACTCAAAAGAAACGCAATCTGAAGTAACCTCATATTTGAATACATGCTGTAAGTAAAACCCCCTTTTCTTTCTTTCTTTTTTTTAAACAGGAACCACTTGAATTAAAATTTCCAAACATTTCTTATCCTGCCCTGGGGCTCTTGAAGGTAAATCCATGGCTTTTCTAGCAGCTGTTCTCATGGGGGAATCCACAGATTGAAAAGTGTTCCTTTTAGAATTCTTCTCCTTTGAAAAGTATAAATGTTTTCGGTTTTTAAAATGGGTCACATTCTATTACAGTAAAAACATCTGCAAGTGTTTTTCACTTTAAATAAAGTTAACATTGTACATTGTATTTGCCTTCTAAATTTACACAAAATAGAAATTTCAGAGGAGTGGTGTTTGTTTTAAAAAAGGATCCTTTTCTTCAAAAAATGTTTAACCATGGGATTCTTTTAAAGAGTCAACTCCCTGGTATACTTGAAGTAGGTTTTGATTTTAAAATTTATATACATACATATTTTCAAAACTGTATAGGTCTTACGTGAATAAGGTGCTATTAAAATATTTGCAAATTACTGTCAATGTCCCAGCCATTTCAAAAAGTATTGACTACCTTTGCTGATGCATTTATAACATAATTTAAAAAGTGAGACAGTTCCTTGGGGTATGGGGTCATGAGAGGTAATCAATCCAGTATTAGCCCTATGGAAAGCTCCCTGGCAAAGCAAAGAGTTAAGATGGTGTAATATAAAGGGATGTATATTATGCCTTTCCTTTTATGCAGACTCACGTATGCTTGTAATGCTTAGACTATTTCTGAAGGAATATACAAAACAAATCTGATTTTAGAGGAGGGAATGGAAAGAGTGGTGGACTTCGCTGAATCTTGTATGCATTTTATTTTTACCACGTGTAGGTATTATTTTTAAAATTAAAAAAACCAACCTAGTTTTTACAAAATATATGCAAGGGACAGGATGGACTAAGTGGATAATTCAAGTTGTATCCTACTCCCTGGGGGCAGAGTAACAACTGCCTCAAGAAGAGAACAAGGTGGGAAAATGATCTTTTGTTACTATTTCCAGAAACTATTTATTATGTGGTTACCCATTTCGGAATGATCATGGAAGGAACTAAAACCATGACTGGGTTTTTGTCCCCTCCTTTTCCCCCACCTTGTTCCGAATTGATTATAAGTTTAATCTTACAAAGAAGAAAATATGACATTAGTACATCAATATTATTTTCAAAAGTGAGAAGATGGAATCCTCTCTTCTTTTAGGGATGTCTTCACATGAATCCTGCTGAGAGACTGACGTGTGAACAGCTGTTGCAACACCCATATTTTGACAGCATCAGAGAAAAAGGGGGCTTGGGCAAAGATCATGACAAGCCAACAAGGAAGGCCCTAAGACAGAATCGAAAGCATCTGCCTGGGGTAAGAATTAATTGCGCACAGCTTTACAAAAGCACCCAAGGTTGCAGTTTCAAATGACCTCAGACCTGCCACCCAGTAAAGAGAGTGTGAGTTTATACCGGTGGTGGCAACTGTGGCTTGCAGCTCTAGCACCTTGTTCCTGCCCCAGGACCCTGCTCACATGATTTACTAGCCAGGGCCCCAGAGACAGCTGCCTCCTAAGGCCCTTCTCCCTAAATCCTAGAGATGTTCTTGCCCTGAAGTTCCTGGGTGCCATGCAAGGGGCCAGGGTTTTTGGCATGCGTGAGCTCGGGTCTCGGCCACGTACCTGGTGTCAGTCCAGCTGAGTGTGCCTTTTGTGCTTTGGAAAATGAAATCAGATTCATCCCAGCAGCTCTCTGTCATCTTGTTTACCTTCAGTATTAATTGACATTCCAGGTTTATTCCCCAAAGGAACTGTTTTCCATCCTGATCCTCTAATTGGCAGAGTTGGCTAGGGTAAATGCAGTGAGTGATGAGTGCCTTCAGCAATAGCAGCAGAACAGTACATTTAGCCAAAGAGTAGCGTCCAAACTGCACACTGGCAGCCTGTGAAGCATCATGATTCATGTAAGTGGCAAAATGGCCTTACATTAAGTGTCTTGTCATAAGCCAAAAGCTGTAATAATTTAGGATGGACTATAGTTGGAACCACAAGTAAGATGAGCTGGCTGCTCCTGGTCACTCCTGAAACTGCCTAGATACCCCTTACGCTTAAATTGTCTTGCCTTAGACTTCCCCTTTGCAGCCTTCACTGCACAGCATGCTGAGTGGTATCTGGCGGTGTGTGTGAGGTTTGGAGGAGGGAAGAGGGTATACTGGCCATTAGGAGCAGGTGCCACATGAACTTCAGGGCCCTAAAATAGATCAGTTTCGAAATTGAGAATGCTTTCCTTTTAGTATCTGTCATATATGACCCAGCTAGCAAAACAGGTTAGAAAAAGACTCCCCCTTCAGAGTTAGCCCTTATCTTGCTGTTTGTGATCAAGAGTAAAGGGTCTTGGTGGAAATAGTTTTACTTGAAAGAATATGGGAATCCCACTCATTTGTGTATTGCTTGTAAGTACTGAAGGATTCAACTGTTTGATTTAAAAGTAATAAAAAAATAACTGCTTTTCAGATATCTATGGCCATATAGTACAATAAAAAGTATAGATGTGTGTTCTCCTTGTTTTTACATGACATTTACAATAAATTCAAACATTTTCTGGCAGCATGAAGGAAGCAGTTTTGTCCTTTTAACTGAGGAGTAAGTGGGCAAATCACCTGAGTGCTCCAGACACCAGTTTTCTTTGCTGTAAACAAGGCATTGGCTTAAATGGTCCTGTGAATATATGCTTTTTTCCAATAATGTCGACACACAGATTTTTCCTTTTTTATATTCTCTAAATTTTCTTTAATGTGCATGCTTTTCTTCTTAATGTGAGGTAAACCTCTAAAAGGAAAAACAGAGACCAAATTCAAACATTTTGTCCTCTCTCATGTTCTGGATTCTGTGCAGAATAAGTACTTTTGTGCGGAAAATTTTACTTATTTACCTCTTTTGTGATATGTTACCAACAATGAAAAAATGCATGGCATTTAACCTAATTCTGTGCTTTGTATTTTCAGTTGCAGTACCTACCTCAGCTGACAAACAGCAGCATCCTTCCAGCTTTGGATAATAAGAAGTACAGCTACAATACCAAGAAACTTAACTATCATTTTCCAAACATTTAATGAGCTTGGAGATTGATGATAAAAGAAAGAACTGATCGATATCTCAAAAAAAAAACCCCTAATACATTTGATTGAAAACCATCCAAATGTTGAGAAAACATAAGTAACTAATGAGGGGAGACCACTTGACAAGATAGGAAGGGAAATTCCAGAAGCAGTCTTCCATTCTTGGTGATGCTCTCCAGAACCGAAGGGGAAAACTTACTTGGTTTTCCACTAGAGTTTTGTTGTGTCTAAGTAGCTGAACTTATGGACAGATATAGAAATGGTGTCTACTGCCCATTGTTCCAGCAAAACTAGAGATGTAGAAAATATTTAAACTTCCCTTGTACCATATGCAACAGTGAGAAATGGATCACAAAATGCCCCTATGTATTTCCGTAGATCTGTTCCCTTGTGTCCTATCTCCTGTCTTTTCAGATTGTTTCAACATGTTTAAGGGGTGTTTTAGTTCTTGAAATCAAAATATTTAAAATTCCATTTCCTGTCTGTTCTATCTCTTGGGTTTTAAATTTTAAAACATTTTTGGAATTAAGTTATTCAAAATATTTAAAATCATGTATTATCATCAAGACTCACATATGCTTATATATTTAATGGTATGTTTATAGACATTTCTCACATGTACTTTTGTCTTTACCTTTAGTAAAGGATGCATCTTAGTCATTTTTGCAGGTAAGATGGATTACTATACTCCATTTGTTCACTCAGTTCCCCCTGAAAACAATGGCATGCAGATTGGCACTGACCAAGGTGCAAGGGGTAGAACAACACCTATAGGCTTGGCAGGAACTGAGCCTGCCAGCCTAAGTGTAATTAGTACTTCATTCTTTCCAGCTCAGCCTCAGACTTGGAGACAGATCTGCAGGCAGGACTATAGTGATCTGGGTTTTGGAAGAAATTGCTTATGAGCTTTTACCTGGGTCATGAAAGACCTTAGGTTGTAAACTGTTGTTTCCCTGAAACATCTTTTTACACTATATGTATATGTGTGTGTGTGCACACATGTATATGTATGTGTATGTAAATACATACTATTCTAACAACTAATAATAAAACTATAGTCCAGAATGATATTCAGGATTCCTCGCTTTGCACCGTGATACTTTAAAACAATGACGTAGTTAGCCTTGATATGGCCTATTGCTCCCATTCAAACAGTTCATCCTTGTCACCTAGACACAAGGGCAATATAAAGTTCACATCTTTCCTTATAACTCAAAGTCATTTTTGGTTGATGTGCTGCTGCTATTTCCTAGCAGTTCTCAGCCATGGTTTTTGAAGTTGTATTTTACTGTATCTTCAAAACATTTTTTCTGCACCCTTGGTTTACTGCTAATTTTCTTCATGAGAGCATTTGACCTTATTCACTTACAGCTAAGTAAGTGACCCACCAAGTTCTGGCAACTGCTTGATCATATTGGCTACCCCAGCCAGTTTAATGATATCCAAAGTCTTCCTGATGTTATGTAGATTTTTGCATAGGGCTGATAGTAGGCTAATTACTATCCCCAGTATTATCTAATTCTTGTTATGTCGTTTTGAGTCAAATAACAAGGATATCCAATTTCTGTGAATAGTTTACATTTTGTTTTCCTTCTTTTCCTTCACCCAAAACAATGCACTTGACAAGGCAGATGACTGTAATTGCCTAATTTATGTAATAGTTTTTCAGAATAGAAAGTAGCTCCAGACTAAATTGTGGTGAATCAGTTGCCTCATTACACAGTAATCAAACAAACTGAGATAGGCATGCTTGTTTTTTCTAATCAGTTCTGTTAAGTGTATGCTTGTATTAACCATATCTGCAACCTTTTCTTCACCTGGAATCACCACTGTTTCACATGAGATTTTCTATATCCTTGTCTTTTTAAAAAATGTATTATTTTTGATTTAAAAAGGTGATAGCAGCAGTTACATTATTAAATAGCACATCATGTATGACACATGCTATTTACATAATCTGGTTTCTAAGCACAATTAAAATTCATATTTCTACCTGAATGCTGTATCATAGAAAGTGTTTATTTTGAAATTATTTCCAAAGTTATATTCAACAGCTTAATGCTTAAACCAAACGTACAGAAATCCAAAAACAAGTTGACACATACAATAATAGAATCAGAGCCACTTCAAGCAGGTAAAAATAATGTTTTTATTTAATGATATTCTTTATCACTGCTTTCTAGCTATAAACTGAATTTTGTGTATACTCCTTTCTGATGTCCCTTGAGCTCATAGGAAATAGTATCCAATGTATATGGGGGAATAAAAATCAGTTTCTAATTGACATGTTAAAATTTTCTGTTTAGTGCTATTTTTTAATTTAAGCAAAAAGTAAGTACAACTCTGCTGGTCTTCAAGCTTGTTTCCTCTGCTTTACTGCAGTCAGCAGAACTATCTGAATTCAGCCAAGTATTTATGTCTACTTTTAATAAAACACCAGACTAAACTTACCAAATAGACAAATTAGCCAGAAACTACTCATTCAGAGAAAGGGTGTATGTTGTAAAAAACAAAGGAATGCAGGATCATGAGAAAGGCATGCAAACCCTGGGAAGCAGCATGAGTGCCTCAGTAACCACTGATTACACTGCATAATTGACTTCATCGATGAATCTGAAATTTAGCTTTCAATTTTTCATAATTGTACATTTATAGTAACATGCTTCACTAACTTTAAAGTAAAATGTAACATAAATTACTGTTAAAACACAATAAAGAATATCTGTGTTGTACATTTAAGTAACTTGAAAGAACTCTTAAGTCAGCATCTAAATCAAGAGATAGCTATACAGGTATCTATATGAAAGGAGGAGTATATTAGAATTAAAATGCTACCTGATTTACATCATTTTCAGGCTAGTAACTTTAGTGAGCCTTGTCTGAATTATTTATTTTCTATATGATGGACTTTCTGCTCTTAAATATGATATCTTTATAGTTCCATTGATGATTATATAATTATGTGTTGCTGTTTAGGATCAACAATTTTCAATGATACTTTATATTGAATAAGGCACTGATTGTTGATTATTGTTATTTTACTTCAAGTCTGATTTTAGTTCCAGAGAAGGGAGTGTTGTCTTAAAGGCTTGGACAATGTTTTCTTTATTTTTTACTCCAGGAAGATCTCTTAATAACAAACACTTGAGGTTTCTGTAAAAAGAGATAGAAAAGAAGTTACTTCAATTTGGCTTTTACTCTTATAGCATTAAAACTAAATTCAATTTATTAACTTTTAGAAAAAAATGACAGGATGTGTATATTAGTTGTTCTGAATTATACCAATAATTCTAGCTGAATCTTTCCAAATACTATATGTATATTATGTCATAAAACACCTATGCATGTGAAATATAAAATATGAATTTTAACCTAGAAAGGGAAACAAATTAGAACAGTTTTTAAAGGAATTCAAGATGAAGCCCTGAAGCCTCAACTATTGTATGAAACAATAATACTTCTGGTTCTAATGTTTAAAATTTCTCAAATTTCCTGTGATAGGTTATTGGCAGAGCTTGGGGAAAATTGCTTTAAAAGATGCAGAGGAAGCATAATAGATAGTGCTTATTGAGAGCTTACTGTAGCAGGCATGATGCTAAGTGCTTTACATAGATTTAATTTTTTAAAAAGATGCTCCCTAAAATAATGCATTATGGTTGAAATATCAACTGTCTTAAAGTATTATAGATGAAGGTTAAATCATTTTCTCACATTTTTCAAACAAATTAAGGTATGACCCTTCAACTGTTTTAAATTCTGATTTTTCACCTTAACATCATTATCAAGTTTCCATTTTGGGAGACTTCCGGCCAAGATGGAGGTGTAGGTGGATGCACTGTGCCCCCACGCACAACCAAGATAAGGACAACAACAATATGGAAGCAAAATAACAACCAGAACTGACAGAAAATTGGGGTGCATAGAAGTCCAACAACCAGGGAGTTAAAGGTGGACACAGACTGAGTCATCCAGACCGGTAGGAGGGGCGGAGTCGGGCCGGGAGAGGGACACGGAGCAGAGACCTGAGCAACCGGGGCAGAGTGCAAGTCCGTAGCAGGCAGACCCTGGGCGCGCAAGTCCGAAGCAGGCAGACCTTGGGCGCGCAAGTGGTGGTGGCTGGTGAGCCAGGCTGGGGGTTGGAGGCCGGCAGGCCCAGTGAAGCGGCCATTGTGAAGCAAGGCACTGCGCGCAGCTCAGGGTCCCAGCACCGGGAAGTGGAGCTTTGGGGCACTGACTGAAAAGTAAGGTCCCACGAGGGGCACAGGCCCACCCACACCAGAATTGGTGCCAGAGGGGCCCAGTTGGCTTGGGGAAGGTGGCGGAAGGGTCTGAGGTCTTACAGAGAGCACAGCAAGCGCCATTGTTCCTTCTCGGACCCCGCCCCCACATTCAGCATCACTACCCTGCAACTGGGGTGCCCTGTCCTGGTGAAAACCTTAGGCCCAGCCCCTCACTACAGGAGCTGGTCAAGGCCAAAAAAAAAAAAAAAACCCCAGCAAAAAGATGGCTCAAACAGTTGAAGATTTGAAAGCCCCAGGTCCCATCCTTTTAAGCGACCAAGAGATAGCCAAGCTATCAGATGCACAGTTCAAAGCACTGGTGATCAGGACACAGAATTGGTTGATTTTGGTCACAAATTAGATGAAAAATGCAGGCTACAGTAAGTTTAATGAAGAAAAATGCACAGGGAACCAATAGTGATGGAACGAAAGATGGGTCTCACATCATTGGAGTGGACCAGAAAGAAGGAAAAAATTTACAACCAGAAAAGAATGAACAAACAAGAATTCAAAAAAATGAGGAGAGGCTTAGGAACCTCCAGGACACCTTTAAACGTTCCAACATCCAAATTATAGGGGTACCAGAAGGGGAA
>CM052538.1:158433858-158472878 GCA_028533065.1 Trachops cirrhosus | reverse complement strand
GGAGGGGAATGAAGGGGGGGTAATGGGACAACTGTAATAGCATTATCAATAAAATATATTAAAAAAAAAGTTTCCATTTTGGCAATGACCACCTACCTTAAATGACGCAAAGCAATGATGCCTTTGTCTGTGATACTGCCACATGAAATTATTTCCATTTCCAATAAGCTTTTTTGTAAATTTTCTATTTGGCCAATTCTCTCCAAACAGTCATCCTCAATAAAATGGCACTTGCAGAGCCTTATTTTTTCAAGATGCTTTAGGCCCTCTATGGGGGGAAAAGGGCAGTTTAAGATTCTGTTTTACCATTAAAATAACTGACAATCTCAGTTTTCCCAGGACTGTTCTGATTTTAGAATTAAAAATCCTATGTCCTGGGAAACCTCTCAAGTCACAGAAAACTGGAATGATTAGTCACCTTATTAACCATATGAGGTATTCACTATACAGGTTGTGCTAATAGGACCATATTGCAGTCAGACATCCATGCACTGTAGGAAAGATATGCCCACCCAACCAGAAGTTGTGTGAATATAATTACTCCTACATATTGAGGATTTCTCAATGACAAAAGTTTGACAAAAAGGCTTGAATTTTAAGTCAATAATCCACAGAATAAAGTCATGTAGAGACAAGCTTAGTAAGGGGGAAAAGGAGAGGAAGTTGTTTGTAATCTCTATTTAGTTAAAAAAAAGTACTATACAGAGGGAGAAACAAACTGCATTATACTGAAAAGGCAAAAAGGACACATCTATGATTACAATACTCAACTGCAACAAAATGTCACTGTAAATCACCTGCATTTCTCATAAGCAAATGATAGGGTAGTTACCCATGTAATCAAATCCAATGCTCATGATACAAGAGTCAGTGGCATCAATGGCCTGGATTTTGTATTTGTCCAGAGGGCCTGTTGGGAGGTGGTTGTAGTCTTTTTGCCACTTCACCTGGCCATGGTAGCGTACCATGGCTCCACAGCGAAGCAGCCACTCAGAGGCTGCCCTATCGGGCCCAGCGTCCCTGATGCGTTCATAATCTACTCTGTTGGAAAGAGAACAAAAGCAGTTAGGTTTTACTATAATCATTAGCTTCTTAACTATATTCACCAACATAAACACAGAATAGCAACAACTTTCCATTTCAAATGATTGAGGAGGGAGACAAGTATATTAGTGAGACCAGCACAAAGAAAAACACACAGTGGCTCTACCTGCTACCTTTTCTGCTTTTATTTTTGTTTTCAAGTGAACTGTCAAGACATGTTATTTTTATATGCGTTATCAGGCAGACGTGAGTCTTTGTTGGTTTGTATGTAGCACAGTTCTTGACACCAGGTGGTAATCAGTAACTATGTATTTAATGATGCACTTGGTGGTTTTTATTAGTGATAAACGAGGGAATAATTTTGAACCTATGTTCAAATTAATCTTAAGTGATATTTATTGATTTCTATATACAACTTTTTCTCTAGTTAGTGGTGTTAATGCTATATTAAGCAACAAGGAGGTTAGCCTCACCAGTTTCTAAATGTTTCTAAGCATGACACCCATTAACTTTTTAAAAACTTGAGTTCCCTTGATACTATTCAAAAGGCTAACTAGGTCCTTTAAGAATCCATAGAATATTCTAAAATTACATTTACTGAGCTTTTCTGATTACAAAAGTAAAAAATATTCATTTTAGAAAACTTGGAAGGCAGGGAAAGGCCAAATAAAATAAAAATCACTGAAATCCTGCAACCCAGTCACATTAATATTTTGTAATCTATTTTTGACCCTTATTCAATGCTTGTGTGTTTTGTTTTTAAACAAAATGAGGATCATACTGTATACACTGTACAAAAAACCCACTTGAAACACAAGAAATAATCACATAGCTAATGGGAGCTCATCTAACTTTAACAATCACCATGTTCCTCCACTTTTATGAGAGTAACTTACTTATTAAACACTGCATTCAACCAGCCCCAGAAGTATCTGGTGTCACGTGACCACGGGATTTTCTTTAAGCCACATAACTGCCAGGAAATTTTTCCAAACAGCATCATTTAATCTAGATACACAAAACAATATTAATATTAGATAATCAGCTGGCAACCGGATTCACATAGTCACTTCACAACTTCAAAGTCAATGCTCTTGTGCCAATAAAGCTGATGATTCACTTGCCTCTCAATAGTTATTGAGCAAGTCACTCCTGTCTCAGTTTCCCAGCTTCTATTGCTGCAAAAGAAACCAGGAACTCTATGGTTCCTTCCAGCCTTGACGTTAAGGTTCCATTGTTCTATCCTCAGTTGGCATCTGCCCGCACTGCTGCCACCTGGTGTCCACTCAGGCAGTGCACCTACGCATTGATCAAAATCAACTCACTCCCAATCTACATTTCCAGGCGTGAAAATGCAAACTAAATCGCCTAGGGAAAGCTGAATGAAGGTCAAGACACTTATGTCCAGGAAGGAAGGAGAGACATGGAAGCAGATCTTCCTATGACAAGGCTGCAAATAGTGTCACCAGAACAGTGCAAACAACTGCGGAAGGGCAGCCGGGAAAGTCTGGGCCAGTAACTTCACCTCTCTGACCCTTGGTTTTCTCACTTGTAAAAGGAGATGAGGTGCTCAGATGATTTCTAGCTGTAAAAGTCTCTAACTATGAGTTGGGAAAGTGGTTTTTGAATTGTGTCTCAATCTGATTTATGCCAATTCACGTGTCTCTAGTACTGTGCCAGGTGGGGGGAAAACAAGGATAAATGAAGCTTGGTCTCTGCCTTCGAGGAGCTAACAAGTTAAGGCAGGGTGGAGTGAGCTCAAACAAGTTACTGAGTAGTTAAAATACAGGATAGAACCTGATAAATACTTCAAGAGAGTTAAAATAAGACCAGGCCAGGATTTCAATAAAGATACCAAGAAAAGGTCTGTTAAGAGATGAGCTGAGGCAGGGGCATTTGCGGCAGGTTGAATCTCAGTTTGGTTAGCACGTGGGGGTAATGAGGAGACAATCTACACAGTCACATCAGAAAGGGTCTGGCATAATCAGGGAATTTGGACTGTCTTCTGTAGGTGGTTGGGAGTCACTGAGGTTTTAGCACAAAGCACTGGCATTGTTAGAGTTATGCTTCAGGAATATTACTCAGACAGCAACATCAAGTTGAGTACAACAGAACTGGACAGAAAGCAGCTAACAAGGGCTCCAGCTACATGTGGTCCTGGGAAAGGGGCGAGTGGGGAAAGAATGAAAATGACACTACAGAATGGATTGCACATGACTCAGTGAGATGTAGGGGCAAGGGTCAGAGAAGTTGAAGATGACAGTTGTGGTCCTGAGTCACTGGTAGGATGATGATGCCATTATGAAATCAATGTCAGAAGGGATAGGGTTGTGGGTTCAAGTATTTTTTTATTTCCCAGTTTTGTATATTCTAAATCTGAAGTATTGAACTTCTAAAAGGAGATGTGCAACAAATGATTAGAATCCAAGTCACAAAACGGTACAGCTGAAAGGAACTCAGACCACCTAGACCAAAACTCATTTAGAGATGAGGAAACTGAAGCTCTGATATTAAGTAACTTGCTGACACCCTAAATTCTTTCTAGAACAAGGTGGGGTTTTAATAAATGCATGTGTTTGAAAGAACTTGCCCAATGTTTCATGGCTAATTGGTGGCAGTGCTGAAACTTGAACCTAGTTCTGCCTATTACCAGTTTAGGGCTCTTTCCTTAATCATTGGATGGTTCTGCAACTCATGGGAAAAAGAGGACTAGGAAGAGGCCTGAGTGGGAGCCAACTTAGAGCTGAGGAAGGGACTGAGGATGCTGAGGTTGTGCAACAGTGAGAGATAAAGTCTAAGGACAGAACCTGGACTCACCTATCCTCCCGCTCTCCTTCCACCATTGCTCTCCCTTCATTACTGTTAATCTCTCACCACCCCCCACCCTGCTATCACCTTCACATTCTCGGCCCCTTCCAGCTTTTTGTTAAAGCTCCCTCAACCTGTGCCCACCTCTAAAAACTCTATTAGCTGTCAACCTCATTTACAAATCTGGGCTTTCTAGCTTCAACTCAGGCTGTGGCTTATTTATCATTACTCCCCACCCACCCAATCCTTTCTATGGAAATCTTACCCAACCTCAAGACTTTTTTCAAATGCCATTTTTATCCATCCATCCATTCATTTGATAAATATTTATTGGATGTCTGCTATACCTAGTACAAGAGATACAATGGGAAGACAGAAAAACCAAAAAACTTGGACAAAGACATGGTTCCTGTCCTCACAGAATGCACGGTCCAATGAAGAAGGCAGAAGACACAGATAACATGCAACATGTCTAAGTAGAGGTACGAGCGCATTCTGTCAGAGCCTAAAATAGTGAAGGGAAGGCTTCGCACTAGAATTCTCTTTTGGATGGCTCTTAAAAGATGATTAAGTTTCCAGTTAGGCAGAAAAAAGAAAAGTATGCAGAGCAAAAAGAACAGCAAGGATTCATCACCATTTTGCTTAGCACTGAGCACAGTGCCATACCCCCAATGCAAGAGTTTAATGAATATTTGTTAATAGTCTTCAATGGCTGATGTATGTCCATGGAGAAATGTAAAACTGGAGAAACTGTTATTAAGCAGGTACATTTAAGTGGTCTATGAAAACTGGAGTATTTCCACTTGATTTATTTTGGCCTACCTTCTAATTCAACTTAAAGAAAAGGCCAAATTTACTACTTCAGCTATGACCTCTAAAAATATTAGCTATTATATTATTAAAATAATTTAAATATTAAAATCCAATTTTTATTGGCAATAAAGGTAAACAATTAATTGGTAGGTTTTTCCATTCTCAACTCCAACTTTGCTAATTGATTTTAGCGATTTCAGATGAATTCAAGCAGCTACCTCTGGGAATGCTTTCTACAGGGAAAGAGGAGACCTCTACTGGTAAGTTGGTGAGTTTAACTCTAACAAATTAACAGAAACCAGTTAAAAGCAATTTAAAAATAACCACTACGGCCCTGGCCCTGAGCTCAGTTGGTTGGAGGGTGGTCCTCTACACCAAAAGGCTGAAGGTTCAATCCCTGGTTGGGGTGGGTACGGGAGGCAACTGATCGATATTTCTCTCTCTCTCTTTCAAATTAATAAACATATCCTTAGGTGAGGATTAAAAAAAACCAACCACTACTAAATTACTACTATGATAAATAATTCAAGAATTAAAACAATTAAAAAGAACACTTATTATTAGAACATGGCTCAGAGCTACAAATTTGTAACTGATGTTCCTAAAAGTTGTGGTTATGTTTGTGACTTAGAGAAGGCCAAACCTTTGTGTAACTCAAAAGGATCCTTAGAGTGTTTCTGAGTAGCTCTGATTGAGAGTTGCCATTTCCATAAAAACAATGTTTGGTTTTTTTAAGTGGAAGTTCTGTTTTACATATTAAATATAATTACTTCTGTGGGCTATTCAAAGCGATGGCTAACTTAGTGGTCAAAAGGCTGTGGAGAGAGGGTTATCAGAATTGGAGGGTTGTTCCCCCCAAATTGCAATCCTATTTCACTGCAAATAACCTATTATTATTTTTTTTAAAAGATTTTATTTATTTATTTTTTAGAGAGGGGAAGGGAGGGAGAAGGAGAGAGAGAGAGAGACATCAATGTGTGGTTGCCTCTCATGTGGTCCCCACTGGGGACCTGACCCGCAACCCAGGCATGTGCCCTGACTGGGAATTGAACCTGCAATGCTTTGGTTTGCAGCCCGCGCTCAATCCACTGAGCTATGCCAGCCAGGGCCAAATAACCTATTATTGATGCCAATTCTTATTCCTGATGCATGAAGAGTCTAGTGAAATAGAGCAATTCATTAGGAACTGGAAGCAAAAGTCCCAAAAGCAATTTCCAGGCCAACATCACATGACGCTTACTGAACTAACATCTCATAGGTTCTGACACAGAGGAAGACGAACACGGATTCTCAACCGAGAGGGTGGTGTCATGAACACAAATATCTCTAGCCAAAGATACTACAGGGTGTATAAATGTAAGGTGAGCTCTTGATGTGAAATTGCTCAATTGAAACAAATGAAGGTACAATCCTAGGGGAGAGGGTAAACAGAAAAAACTGTAAAAAGAGCATGTGTATTGTAAGTTCAACTTGCTACACTAAGAAGCACATGCTCAAAATCACAGCAGTAAAAAAGTTACTGTGGTCTGTGAAAGTCTGATCACAGACCCTGGAAGTATGTAATTCCTCATTCAACCTAGTAACAAATCAACTACATGCTGTGCCAACTAAAAAATAACCATCTCCACTACATACCTATCAAAATGATTAAAATAAAAAATAGTGACCCCACCATAGGCTAGTGACGAGGGGAAACTGGATTACTCGAATTATTGCTGGTGGGAATGTATAAAGGGATAGCCACTTTGGAAAAGCAGTTTGGCAGCTTCATACAAAACTAATGTGTGCTTATCGACCCAGCAATCGGAGCCTTGGGCATTTGTGCCATCCCAGGGAGACAAAAACGGGTCCACACAAAAAAGCTGTACATTAATGTTAATAGCAACTTTATTCAAAATAGCTAAAAACTGGAAAAAACTCAGCTGTCCTTCAATGGGCGAATGGTTAAATATACTGTGGGACCATGAAATACTATTTGGCAATAAGGAATGAACTATTGATACAAGCCACAACTGGGATGGATCTAAAGGCATTATGCTGAATGAGAAAAGCCAATTCTGAAAAGTTACATACTGTATAGTTCTGTTTATATAAATTCGTGAAGTGACAACATTTTAGAAAGGGAGAACAGATTGGGGAAGGGGTGCCCTGCAGTAGGAAAGTGCAGTTTTGAAGGGCTACAGAGGAGCCCTGGCCAGGTAGCTCAGTTGGTTAGAGCATCATTCCACTGATATATACGCACTTGCAGGTTAGATCCCCCATCGGGGCACATACAAGAATCAACCAGTGAATGCATAAATAGCCCTGTCTGGTGTGACTCAGTGGTTTGGGTGTTGTCCTGCAAACCAAAAGATCTCCAGTTCGATTTCGATCAGGGCACCTGCCTAGATTGCAGGTCAGGCTGCTGGTTGGAGGCGTGCGAGAGGCAACCAAACAATGTTTCTCTCACACATCCATGTTTCTCTTCCTGTTTCTCCCTCCCTTTCCCTTGCTCTAAAATGAATAAATAATAAATAAATAACCTTTTTTTAAAAGCATAAATAATTGGTGTTTTCCCCTCTCTCTCCCTAAAAATCAATAAATTAAAAAAGGAGAGGAGACAATGGAGAAATTCTTGTGATGGAACTGTGCTTGACCGTGGTGGTGGATACAAGAACCTACACACAGATAAAAACAATATAGAACTTGCCCTGGCCGGTGTGGCTTGGTTGGTTAGAGCATCGTCCTATGCAGCAAATGGTCACCGGTTTGGTTCCCTGGTCCGGGCACCTATGGGAGGCAGCCCATTGATGTTTCTATCTCACATTGATGTTTCTCTCTCTCTCTCTTTCCCCCTTTCTGTCTCTCTAAAATCAATGAATGTACCCTCAGGGAGGACTGATTAAAACATATATGTAAAATTGGTGAAACCTAAATAAGATCAATGGATTGTGTCCATGTCAATTTCCTGGTTGTAATGTACTATCGTTTTGCAAGATGTTATCATAAGGGAGACTTAGTAAAGAGTATACAGAGTCACCATTGTTCCTTACAACTGCATGGGGATCTACAATTATCTCAAAAATTTTTAAATAAATTTAAAACAATAACCATCCTTTTAAAAAAAATTTGCGATGGAAAAAGCAGGTAACAATCTACATTGTTTTCACAAATAAAGCAAAATATGTACAACTGTCCAGGAGGTAAAACCATTTGAGCATAATAAAATCAGTCATTTATCGAAAACCTGATGAGCCTTATCTCCTAATCCGAACAGCCCTCTGAGGGAGCCACTACCTTACTCTCAGTTCACAGAGGAGGGGAGGGTCTCAGGCAAAGAGGTGAAGTGACCTCACCAAGCTACCTAAGGACTGGAACCAAATCCAAATGGGCAAGTAAAGTCCTTCCAGCAATTAAGTTGTATCATTCTACTTTTCTGTTCAGCTGTTCTGACCCTAAAAATTAAAAATTGCCATTAGGCCCAGAGAAAGGGTGTTACACTGGCACGATGATAATCACATAATTTTACAATATTAGGTCTTTTAGAGGTTACATAGCCCACCTCCCTCATTTTACAGATAAGGAAACACGGGATATGAGGTCTGTACAGGTGAGTCAACGTTCTCAGGCCCGCACAACATAGTTAACACTGTGTGTCGGCCCAGTAGTAAAGATAAGGAAACGATTCCTTATCGTTTGAGGCAGAGACCGAGAGGGGTCTGGTTCCTCTATGCGATATTTAAAGGACCGATAAATAACCGAATGAATGATGCCGCCAGCAGCCTCACGAAAATAGGTCTAGAAGATCGCAGGTTATCAGGAACTGCCGTGACAAAGGGCCTCGGTTCGGAGCTAGGGCTAAGGCCGGACGGGGCGCGCTCCTTCAGGGGGCACTGGGCTTGGTGGGAGCCGGGTGCTCAGCAATCCGCCTCCAGCGGACAAGGACAGGGCCGGGGCGGGGCCGAGAGGGAGGAAGGGAGGAAGAAACTGGGCCCGCGAAAACAAGGTTTCACCGTAATCATGCCCTGATTTTCTCCCACAGTCCCGCATCCGCTCGACTGTGAAGGTCAAAGACGCGCAACTCTGCCGGACAGGTTTTCCCTAACCCAAGCGACTGGAGAAGGGAAAGGCAGAACGTGACAGCTACTCCAGTCCCACCCGCTCCGGCCTAGGTCCTCTACTCACAGTGTAGGAGGGAGGGAGGGAGCGAGCGTCACAGGCGTGTACGGCAGAGCCGGCCTGCCCTTTGCCCTTCGCCCTCCGCCGAGCGCGCCCATTGGTCACTGACAGCCACTCCCACGTGGGGCGAAGGTGCACGCCTCATTGGCCCCTGCGTAGGAGGCGGGGCTAGAGAGCGCCGGGGGTGCCCCAGCAGCGTTCTGGTGTCGAGACCACTCTGGGGTTAGGGGAGGGGAGAGGTTGCAGGCGATGGTGCTTTCGCTGCGTTACCTGGGCAGTGCCTGCGGACGGGCCCGTGGGGGCTTCCCCGGGGGCTTCTCCGCGGCGTGCGGGCCCGCGCCGGGGAGGCCCCGGCCGCTGTGCCAGGGTGGCCGCAAAGCCAGCACTAGGTGAGTAGCCACTGGCCCGCCCCCGCCTCCTGTGCAGCATCTTTTCCCAAAGGTGCCTGGTGCTCTATGCTCCTGTTCTACTTCCCTGTCCCAGGCGTGAGAGGTCGGAATCCTGTGGAGCAACCGGCACCAACCTCGGATCCGTGGAACTACCTGCAGGATTTAGTTGTATTTGTAGGCGGGAAGAAAAGAGTAACAGACCGGTGTTAAGTAGAGGTCTTCAGCAACCTGTCTTTGAAAACAGCCTCTTCACTTCCTATTTAACTCTGAGCGGGTTAACTAAAGCTTCCTAAAGGCTCAATTGTGAATGGGCACCTAGCCTGTCCCACAGGTGATCGTTTTGAGCGTCAAAGGACCTAGCACACTATAAGCAATCAAATACGCACTTTGTTAGCAGGCATCGCTGGTGTTACTTGGAAAATCTGAAACCAGTCTTAAATCAGTTCCAGGCTGACACTGCATAGAGTTACCTCAGGGAGAAGCAGCTCAGTTGCTAATTAAAGCCTGCAGAATTCAGTGTCCTGTGATTTAAAGTTTGGAGGTCACCCTGGAAACCACATTTCTCTGCTTTCTGTAGAGATGGTGGTTTATGCGAAGCTTTAAAGCTGGGAAGTTTGGCTGTTTCTAGAACTAGAGCGTGACTGGAGCTTAGCTTCTGAGATGATGTGGAATGGCACCAGTAGAGGGGCTGCATCACAGCAGGGTTTTTTATTTTAACTACACATTGCATTTTATTCTAAGAGCATTGGAAGGCTTTTAAAAGGGTTTTTAAGAAGAGTATTAACTAAATGCTGATATTTCAAAAATTTACTCTGGTTGCTGCGTGTTAGTGTATTGGAGGGGGATTAGACTGGGATAAGATTTGTAATTTATCAAGGGGTATGTAGGCAATTCTTTTGGGAAGCTTTTCTTAAGAAAAATAGGGTTAGTGAAAGTTTTGTTTATACTTTCTATTTTGAAATAATTAGATTAATAGAAGATTGCAACAAAGTGACATCTTATGTACTTTTCACTCAGTTTACCCCCATGATAACATCTTACAGAACTGTAGTGCCATATCAAAACCAGGAAATTGACATTGGTACAATCTATAGACTTTGTTCAGATTTCATCATTTTACAGCACTTATTTCCATGTGTGTATGTTTCTATTCAATTTAATTGTGTTTTTAACTTGTGAAACTACCACCATAATTCAGAAACAGAGATGTTCCATCAGTACAAAGATATCCCTTGTGTTACCTACTGTGTTACATTCACATCCCGTATCTATATCCTTCCTAACAACTTCCTAACCTGTGGCAATCACTGATCTATTCCCCGGCTTTGTAATTTTGTCATCTTGAGAATGTTCTATAACTGGAATCACACAATATGTTACCTTCAGAGATTGCCTTTCTTTTACACAGCATAATGTCCTTGAGATCCATCTAAGTTGTTACCTCTATGGATATTGGGTTCCTCATAATTGTTGAGTAGCATTACATGATGATATACATGTATCACAGTTTAACCATTTCCCAGTTGAAGGATATCTAGGCCATTTCCAGTTTTTGTCTGTGAATAAAGCTACTATAAACATTTATGTACAGGTCTTTCTATGAATATAATTTTTCCTTTCTCTGGTATAAATGCAGTCACTAAGACCTGTTGTAAGCACATGTTTAGTTTTTTGTTGTTTTTTTTTTAAAGATTTTATTTATTTTTAGGGAAGGGGTAAGGAAGGAGAAAGAGAGGGAAACAGCAATATCTGGTTGCTCCTCATGCACCCCCTACTGGGGACCTGGCCCACAACCCAGGCATGTGCCCTGACTGGGAATCGAACTGGCGACTCTTTGGTTCACAAGCTATTGCTCAATCCACTGAGCCACACTGGCCAGGGCATATGTTTAGTTTCTTAAGAAATTGCCATATTCTTTTTCCAAAGTGACTGCACTATTTTACATTCCTACCAGTAATATGTGAGTGATCCATTTCCTTTTCATCCTCACCAGTATTTGGTGTTATCACTTTTTGTTTTTGATTTTAGCCATTCTGATATGAGTATAGTGATATCTCATTGGAGTTTTAATTTGCATTTCTCTAATGATTAATGGTATTGAACATTTTTTCATGTGCTTATTTGCCATCTGTACATCTGTCCTGCTTGATAATATGTTTGTTCATATCTTTTGCCCATTTTCTAAATGGCTTGTTTGTTTTGAGAGTTCTTAACAGATATTCTAGATAGAATACTTTGTCAGCTATGTGGTTTGCAAGTATTTTCCCCCAGTTTGTAGGTTTTCTTCTTATCCTCTTAACAGGATCTTTTGTAGAGTAAGAGTTTTTAATTTTATGGAGGCCAGTTTATCAACTTCTTTCTTTTATGGATCATGTTTTTAGTGTAAACTCTTCACCTAACCCTACATCCCAAAGATTTTTTCCCTGTGTCTTCTTCCAAAAGTTTTATAGTGGATATTTGATGATATAAAATATTTGTGAGATTTTTTAATCAGAATAATGGTATCGTGTGTGTGTGTGTGTGTTGAAGAGGCCTTTTAGAAATAACATTAAAATATTTACAGATGATGTTTAGGATTTACATCAAAATAACATAATACAGGAGGGGTGAAATAGGTGAGGTGAAAGAAACAAGAGTGGCCACGTTTCTCTAGAACTGATTTGTTGCCCATAAGGTTAGTGTTAAAGGGAATCTTTTACATTCCTCATTGCAAAGTTAGACCATACAAGCCCTTTCTAATTTTCGAAATGGTTGTATAATTTGGGGTTTGTCATGGCTAAAATTGTGGTTCCAAACCTATTTCTGGACCACTTCACTGTTTTCTTCTCAAAAGAAAAAAATTATAAATTCTTGCACACTAAGGCATTAAAGACAATGTGTTAGCCTGTCCTCAAGAACATTGCACTTGAATTTTAAAAGAACAGGTGGTAGAGAAGAGCGTGATGCTTAACACAAGTAGCTAGCCTGGGCAGAGTGCTGCGGAGATTTAGAGCAGCTTGGTCAACTGGCCACCCTGCCTGCTGGGTGTAGATGATTCTAGTACTGACCAGCCATGCGTGTAACTTTTAAAGGTTTCTTCATGAGTGGGAAGCCAAATAGCACAAAACCCAATAAATATTTGGTTTTTAAAAATACTTTTTCATTTATTTTTAGAGAGAGGAGAAGGGAGGGAGAAAGAAAGAAAGAAAAAGAAAGAAAGGAAGGAAGGAAGTCAGTCAGGGAAAACATTTATGTGTGAGAGATGCATCAGTCAGTTGCCTCTCACCCTCCCCTAACTGAGGACCCAGCCTGCAATCCAGGCATGTGCCCTGGCTGGGAATCAGACCAGCGACCTTTCAACTTTCAGGCTGGTGCTCAATCCATTGATACACACCAGCTAGGGCAAATGTTTGTTTTTAATGATTATAAATTAATCATTTAATTAGTTGTCCATAGATGATGAAAATTTTGAGTATGAAGTTTGGTAAGGTCTACTGTAAACATGCTAAAGGTGACTTTCTCTTAAAGCTCATTCGATATAGCCATCATCGGTGGCGGAATTGTGGGGCTTGCCTCCGCCAGAGCCCTCATCCTGCGATATCCAGCACTTTCCATTGGTGTTCTGGAAAAGGAGAAAGATTTGGGTATGTATGTTATCAGTTGTTGCCCTTTGGGCTTAACTTGCTCATTTTGTCTATTTTGCATCTGTTACGCTGAGTGTTGATATTAGTCCACTAGTTTGAGTTCCCCATAAAGCAGGTTCCAGGACTAGGACTTGGTTGTAGGTGATTTATTTGAGAGGTCACCTAGGACACAGGAGTGAGGCAGTGGGTGTAGTAAACCACACGAGGAAAAACCATATGAAGGTACATTATCAAAGTTGCTGATTTGAGCTTGATTCCACTGGGACCTCTGAGGAACTACATAAACAATTCCCAGGATCATCCTTATTTTCCCATTAGCTCCTGTTCCTACTGGTTGAGGATTGCCCCTAGGGGTGTTGCGTTCTCCTTCTCCACATTAGAAGAGGCCCTGGGGCAGAATGCAGAGAGTTATGGTGGGTCTTTGAAGTGGTTTGCTGGTAGTGAGAGGCGAGTATGTGACTGAAATCAAAGATGGGCTGGAGGGATGTGACTCAGGCATCAGGAATGGCTGCTAGAGGAAGGTACCAGTGCTCTGAGTGTCAGAATTTTTAAAAATGTGGTCTCTGATAGCTTCAACTATGTTTGTTTCCCCAGTTCTTAGGTTTTGTAAGTCACATACTTTCTCTTATCCTGTTTCTCTTGTTTGGTAGCTATTCACCAGACTGGACATAACAGTGGTGTCATACATAGTGGAATTTATTATAAACCTGAATCTCTGAAAGCTAAATTATGTGTACAAGGCGCAGCCCTCATCTATGAGTACTGTAACCAAAAGGGAATTGCTTACAAGCAATGTGGCAAGGTATGGTATTTTTACTAGGACCTTGACTTATTTATAATAAGTAGCATTTTCTTAGTGATGTTTAATGTTGAATTAAAAATATGTGGTTTTTGCCATGGCTGATGTGGCTCAGTGGATTGAGTGTCGGCCTGTGAACTGAAAGGCTGCCAGTTCAGTTCCCAGTCAGGGCACATGTCTGGTTGCACGGGCCAGGTCCCCAGTGGGGGTATGGGAGAAGCAACCCATTGATGTTTCTGGCCCTCTGTTTCATCTTCTCTTTCCCTCCCTCTAAAAATAAGTAAATAAAATCTTAAAAAAAGAGAATTTAGATTTATTTTAAAAAAATACCTGGCTTTTCTTTATGTCAATGTTATTTGTAAAATCTATTAGGGAATAACTTTTTTTAAAAAGATGGTATGACTACACATAATTTTTAAAGTAACATCTTTATTGATATAACATATATATCATACAATTCACCGTTTTAAAGTATACAGTTCAGTTTTTAGTGTTGTCATAGAATTATGTAGCTATTATCACTTTCTAATTTTAGAACATATTCATTATCCCCAAAAGAAACCTTATACTCATTAATAGTCATTCCCCATTCCCCCTACTTCCTAGTCTTACTTCTCCCCAGGCCCCTGCAACCATGAATATACAGTGGATTTGCCTGTTCCAGACATTTCACGTAAGTGGAATCATACAATATGTTGTCTTTTGTGACTGGCTTCTTTCACTTAGCATAATATTTTCCAGGTTCATTCATCTTGTAGCATGAATCAGTATGTCATCCTTTTTATATTTCATTTTGTAGGTATACGAAATTTTGTTTATCCGTTGATCAGTTGATGGACATTTGGGTTGTTTCTACCTTTTGGCTATTATAAATAACAGTGCTATGGAATTTATGAATAGGTTTTTGTATGGACCTGTTTTCATTTCTCTCAGACATATACCTAGGAGTGGAATTGCTGGGTGATACGATAACTCTGTGTTTAAAATTTGAGGAGCTGCCGAACTGTTTTTCAAAGTGCTGTACTGTTTTATGTTCCCACTAACAATTAATGAGGATTCTAATATCTCCACATCCTCACAAACACTTGTTATTGTCTCTCTTTTATTTTAGCCATTCTGGAGGATGCAAAGTGGTATATATCATTGTGGTTTTGATTTGCATTTTCCTAGTTATTAATGATGTTGAGCATCTTTTCATGTGCTTATTGGCCATTTTATCTTTGAAAAAATATCTTTTGCACACTTTTTTTTTAAATTGGGTAATTTGTTTTTTTATTGTCAATTGTATGTGTCTTTTATATATTCTAGATACAGTCTCTTATTAGCTATAAGATATTTACTAAAATACTGCTAACACATTAAAATATTTTTTATTTTAAAAATAAAATAGTAGAGCCCTGGCTAGTGTGGTTGAGTTGGTTGGAATGTCATCTGTAGACAGAAAAGGTGGCAGGTTCTATTCTGGTCTGAGCACATACCTGGATTGCCGGTTTGAGCCCAAGTTGGGACGTGTACAGGAGGCAACCAATCAGTGATGTCTGTCTCTCTCTCTTTCTTTGGTCCTGTTCCTCTAAAATCAGTAAATAAATATATTCTCAGGTGTGCATTAAAAAAAAGAAAAGAAAAGAAAATAGTAGTAATGGTAATAGTAATTAAAAAATATTACCAAAATTGTTCTTTCATTCTGTAGATTTTTTAAAATTTTTTGATGGTATCCTTTGAAGCCCAGAAGTTTTTAATTTTTATGAAATCAGTTTATCTCTCTTTTGTTTTTAGTGTCCTGCCTAAAAAATCATTGCCTAACTTTTTCATGAAAAATTACTCCTATATTTTCTTCCAAGAGTTTTATTATAGCCTTAGTTCTGACATTTAGATCTATCTTCACTTCCCCCCAACAAATGAATTGGTTTAACTCCAGGTGATACAGAATTTGGAGTAGAACAAAGACTGAAGATAGTAGAACAAAGACTTTGATGGGATCCTAGGCGTGGTTTGCTCTGACCTCCTAGCTGGGATAGAAATGACTGAGTGAGAACTAAAGAGAAGATGAGCCCCAGCATGTTTTTTTTAAAACAAAAGTTTATTCTTAAATGTACAACAGGCTGGAAAACAATACTTTATTCTAGCTGTAGGTAGCAACAGTTGTACCCTACCGTACAACAGTTATTCTACCCTACCGTACAACAGTTACTCTCTACCGTAGTAGAGAATCCAGATGTTTAAACAGGAATAGAACGGAGGATCACCATTGCCTCAGGCACAAGGAACAGCTTATTTTCTGCCAGAATTCTTAATTCCAAGTGTGGAATCTTGGAAGTTCCAAAAGTGGAACTTCCTTCCCCACAGGCTTCACTTTTAGATCCTTGAGTTTCTTCTCCTTTTTTTGGTCATTTCTGCTTTAATGGCTTACCTTCTTCATCCATTTACTTGGCCTGATTCTTGGACTGTTTCAGGGCCTTCTTAACCTCTTACAGCTAGTCTACTGCCCTTTCCACAGACCTTGCCACCAGAAGGAGGGTTCTCTACCCCACTTCCTGACCTGTACCTTCAGCATATGATTACTTTTATTTACTTATTAAATTTATTGATTTGAGAGAGAGAAACATCAATTTGTTTTTCTACTTAATTATGCATTCATTGGTTGATTCTTATATGTGCCTGACTGGGGATTGAACCGGAAACCTTAGTGTATCAGGATGATGCTCTAACCAACTAAGCTACCCGGCCAGGGCCATATGATCACTTTTACATTAATTTTGGTATGCAGTGTGAGGAAGGGGTCCTGCTTCATTCTTTTGTATGTGTACATCCAGCTCTTTAGTACCTTTTGTTGAAAAGACTATTCTTTCTACATTGCTTTGGTGTCTTTGTCACAAATCAGTTGTGCATAAATGTCAGAGGGTATGTTTAGGATTCTCAATTCTATTCCATTGATATATTTCTATCTTTATGCCAGTACCATATTATCTTGATTATTGTAATTTTTCTTCTTCATTTTCTTTTTTTCGAAATCAGAAACTGTGAGTCCTCCAGCTTGTTCTTCTTTTTTCAAGATTGTTTTGTCTATTCTGAGTCCCTTTAATTTCCATATGAGTATCAGGGTCAGTTTGTCAGTTGTTCTAAAAAGGCAGCTGGGATTTTGACAGAAATTGTATTGAATCTATAGATCAATTTGGAGAGTATTGCCACTTAACAATGTTAAATCTTGCAGTGAACATGGGATGTCTTTGCATTGGCTTAGATCTTTAATTTTTTTCAACAGTGTTTTGTATTTTTCAGTGTACAGGTCTTGCATTTCTTTTATTAAATTTATTCTTTGGTATTAGTCTAATAGGTTTTGTGTGTGTTTTTGTATTGCTTAGGATTTTCTATATGTAGGATCGTGTCATCTGTAAATAAGATAGCTTAACATTTTCAATTTGGATGTCTTTTACATTTTTTACCATGGGTAGAATCTCTAATACAGTGTTGAAAATTGAAAGTGGTGAAAATGGACAGCCTTGTGTTTTTCCTTATCTTAGGGAAAAAGCATTCAATCTTTCACTATTAAGTATGATGCTAGTATGGGTTTTTTGTAGATGCCTTTTATCAGATTGAGGAATTCCTTACTATTCCCAGTATTTTTTTTTTTTTTTTACCATAAAAGGGTATTGGATTTTTTTCAAATGCCTTTTTGTGTTTCTTTTTTTTTTATTAAAGATTTTATTTATTTATTTTTAGAGAAAGGGGAAGGAAGGGAGAAAGAGGGAGAGAAACATCAATGTGTGGTTGCCTCTCGTGCACCCCCAACCGGGGACTTGGCCCACAACCCAGGCATGTGCCCTGACTGGGAATTGAACCAGCAACCTTTGGGTTCAAAGGCTGGCACTTAATCCATTGAACCACACCAGCCAAGGCCCTTTTCTGTTTCTATTGAACTAATCATGTAGTTTTTGTCTTTTATTCTGTTAAAAGGATATATTACATTCATTGACTTTTGGTTATATTGATCTTGCATTCCTGAAATAAATTTCATTTGGTCATGGTATATAATCCTTTTTATATATTACTGCATTCAGTTTACTAATATTTTGTTCAGGACTTCTACGTCAATATTTATAAGAGATATTGACCTGCAGTTTTATTTTCTTTTGATGTCTTTGATTTGGGTATCTGGCTAATGCTGGCTTAATTGAATTAGTAAGCGTTCCCTCTTCTTTTGTTTTTTGGAAGAGTTTAGGAAGAATTAGTATTAATTCTTATCTAAACATGCGAAAGCACTTAGTAGAGTCCCTGGGCATGATGTTTTCTTTGTGGGAAGTTTTGAAGTTACTTATACAATGTCTTTACATGTTATGTATCTATTCAGATTTTCTTTTTGAGTTAGTTTCAGAAGTTTGTGTCTTCCTATGAATTTGTCCATTTCACATAGATTATTTAATTTGTTGGCATACACTTTTTCATGATATTCCCTCGTAAGTCTTTTCCATGTAACTTTTAAGAATAAAAGTTCATTGTCACCATTAAATATGTCATGAAGATTTTTTTAATGATATGGGAAAATGGTCCTGACATGGTGTTAAGGGAAAAAATATGTAAAACTATATTTATAGGTTTTATGGTGGAGTTGTAAGAGTTCTTTATATATTTTGGATACTAGACCCTCATGAGCTATGTAATTTGCAAATGTTTTTCCCAGTCAGTGGATTGTCTTTTTACTTTCTTGATAGTGTCCTTTGATTCCACTTTCATTTTTAAAGTTAATCATTTTGATTTAAATGAACTTTATACCTTGATTAAAAGTATTATCTCATGAAATTGTCTTGACTCCTTGCTATGAAGTAGTGATTTGTGAATTCTAATTTACCCATGAATATGCATCTGTGCCCTCCTTTGATGAGAGCTGTTAAGTAAGGAGGAAACTACTTCAAATAGATACTTTGCCCAGAAATAAGTAGACAAAAATTCTTGAGTAAAGTTGTTAAAATTACTTCTTTTTTTCTCTGCAACAGAATGTATTAGTAAATACTTTGTAACATACTTTATTCTGAAACTTAAAAGTCCATGTTCATGCTGCCTGCCAGAACCAGTAAGTAGAGACAAGGATTGAATCTTTATGGGCACTTTATTCAGATGCCTGCAGTCTGCGAAGATGGCGTGTTATGTGCGCTCAAAAACCATCTTAACATCCCATTTCAAGCTGACTTTTTTATAAGGAGAAGGAAGGGTTGGTAAGGAGTTTGGAAAAAAAGGTTAATTGGATAAGAGTTACAGCCCTGCTGTGATTTTTCCTAGTATTTCTTTATCTGTTGATCAACAATTCTGCATCGCTGGGCGTTCCCTCCTTGGAACACAATGGCTCGGATACCATCTCCAGGTCTGGTAGACCCCTGAGGCGCAAAGGTTGAATTGCTTGTGGGAGTTGCATGGTCATGCATTCCAGTTCCTGTAATAACAGCTTTCCACATGCATTAATCACTTAATCCTGTCAATTATGACTGAAGCCAAAATCTTTAACTCTTGAGTTCACCTGTCATTCCCCTACCTTTAGTTTTTAATCATCTTATTTCTATAAGATTAGTTTAGTTAAAGAAATACAAACTAAAACTACCACCTTTTCCAGCTGGGGCTACATTAGCATTTCTTAAAGAACACATTTCTCTGTCCTTTAGAGTTACCATTGGTCCCCATATGGTTACAATAGGTTACCATAAATAGGGAAGTACCAATACCTATAAGACATGACATGAAAGTTTGTTCTTTTAGGTTCCCATCCCACTTTTCTTCTAGTTGGCTTTCTGGGGATCCTGTCTTCCAAATCTTGAGTAGCACCAAATCTCCAGGCTCAAAGGAATGTAGCAAACCTGTGGGGGAGAGATCTCTAATATAAGCAAGGTCATTAATCATAGCTAAGGTCTGACTTAAATGTTGTATGTAGTTCTTTACCTTTGCTTCTTGATCTACATACGATTCTGGGAAATAAAATAGGTAGTTTTCTGTTGGTGATATCCCATTATACTGAATATTAGATGTTTTTCTGATGTATTGGTATTTTATATTCTTTTATAGATATAAGAAAGCCATTCTGTTGTGTTATTGCTGTGGGTTTTTTTGTTTGTTTGTTTTTCTTTTTTTTTTTTATAATGGAAAGATTAAGCGACCAGTTCTTCTGTCCCCTCTGGGACTGAGGGAGTGGTGGTGATCAGAGTTGCTTATGGCCATGATGCATGGAGCAACTCATAGCAGAAGTGGAAATTGAGGCTGCACCTCAACTTTAAGGAAAATTTGTTTTAATGCAGTTTTCTTAAGAGAACTTTTTTTTTTGTTTGGTGGAGGAGGAAATGAAGTCATGAAGGAAGGTTGAAGTAGATACATGAAGAAAAAACAATTTAAAAAATCAACCTGATTTGAGTGGTAGTAATTTATGGTTTTCTAGTCACTTTATCTTTTATAGCTGATGGTATGTTTAACTCTATCCATATTATCATTTTTTGAAGCTTATAGTAGCTGTGGAACAAGAAGAAATTCCCAGACTTAAATCCTTGTATGAGAGAGGCCTGCAGAATGGTGTACAGGGGCTGAGGCTGATCCAGCAGGAGGACATAAAAAAGAAGGAGCCATATTGTAGGGTAAGTGATTCGCTAACTCCACACACATGCTCACAGGGACATTTTTGTTTAGGGCTCAGGCTTGTGACATGGAAGCTGGGAGTGAATTTATAGGAGGCAGGAATTGCATAGAAACAGATAATCTTGTCACACAAGCATTGTGTTGACAGACATAAGAGGGCATTGCCACAGGCTGGATACCTGATTTCTTCTTTCCCTATGTCATTATAAGAAATGTCCAAACCTGTGGAGAATTTTTATAAGAGTTTATTTGAGCCAAACTGACCACATATGTCAGGGAGCAAGATTTCAAATGCACTGGAGAATAACAGTTTTGCAGCTTTTGTGCATTTGAAATGAAGGAGGGAACATAAAGAAAATTACATGAAGATGGGAGGAAGCAAGGCAAGGATTGGATTATAGGACAGCTAGCAAAATTATGTGCTCTTTTGAAAGCGGTTACAGCTTATTTCTATGGTGTGTTAACCTAAATGCACAGGACTTGTTTAAGGCACAGATAAACCTTTTACTAAAAAAGTTATATGCCTGGGGCATGACTACCCACCACAACCTGCCCAGTTAGAGATTTATGATTAGATCACCCTATGAGGTTACTTTCCATACAACCCCCCTTTTCACCCACACCTATGAGAAAATACCAGATCTGAAGAACATAAGCAAAGGCAAGAGGAGGGCTGAGACCATGTGACATGGTTGGAAAGCAGTGAGTGGTGAGGTATGGTTAGATCACAGGGTGTGTAGGAAATATAAAAAGTGAGACTATACAGGCAGGATTAGGCTCACATAAAGGGTCTGATATTCATGCTAATAACTTTGAAGTTTTTCTAGTAGGCACAGGAGCCAGTGAAAATTTTTGAGGAGGGTGACTACAATATCCAGTCTGTATTTCAGGAAGATAAGGCTGGCATGAGTGTGAAGGGTGGGTTGTAGCGTATCTTGCTTAAAACATGCTATCCTTATATTCATGAAAGAGACATGAATAAAACACCCTGCATATCAACTTTCTTTGATAGCCTTTCAGAAGCTGTCACTCCAACCCCCAGTTCACTGGCTGTTCCAGTGAATGGCTCTATCTCCTGTTCCTTTTCTCCCACCCCTTTATTGACAATATGTAATAGCTGGACACCAGGTACCTGTGTTAGAGAGTGTGACTTTCAACTTACTGCCAGGCAGTGCTTATTAGAAGCTTTTAGTTTAGTCTGAGAGTTTAGGAAAGCCTTCTCTGAGGTAAACCCCAATTTAAAGATGAATAAATAGTGTAATATAACTTATAAAAGAGCTATATCCTGCTCTTCTCTGAGGCCTCTGCAGAAGTGATCTACTTTCTATAAGGCCACATTGTAATGATCAATGCCTATTTAGGGATGACAATATATAGTAGAAAATATAGTCTGGTTATTACATAAAGGTGTCTTGAATAAATTCCTCCTTTCTCTTCTAGCCTCACCACCATTACCAGGAATGGTGGGCAAAATTTGCATAGAGCAGGGTTACTTTTGTTTCTTCCAGACCTCCAGAGATAAAGTGTGTTAGGGTAGCTCTAAAGGGTGTCTTGGACCAGATTACTTTAAGTGGAACATTAAGTTCTTGGAGCACCTTGGAAATTTTTCAACTGCCTCTGTGAACTTTGACTTTGGAGGATGGCTCTTGACCGCTCTCTTTCTGGGCAAATCCTGACTGCTTCTTCTGATTTTAGCTGTGCTGGTCTGTCTGCCGTCTCTTTAATTGGTCAACCACATGTTCATCTGTACGTCTATTCTCCTGACTGACTTCTAACTCTTGGTGTTTGCCGGCTTGCTTCCCTGGTTCTTTTCTAGCTGTCCGACTTGCTGTGGCCTTGGATTTCAAGCTCTGGCCTGCTAAAGCTGGACAGCACATGCCCAGCTCCTGCCTGAGGGCTAGCTTGTCCACTAGTCCCATCCTGGGCCAGGGCATTGGGTTGTTTGGCAGCAGTGACTCACTCCACTTTCCCCCAACACACACGTATAGGTGGCCCCACCAGCATCTCATGAAGAGGGGCAAAGCCAAGACTAAAGAGGGAAAGAAAAGAAGGGAGACCTTCTAGGGGAGGTCTAGAGAGGGTAAGAATCTAGTATGTTTAAAGATAGCCCTCAAAAGTTCATTTATTCAATAACTGAGTGCCTGCTGTGTGTCAGGCATTGTGCTGGGTAATAGGAATATAAAATGAATAAGGATATTTAGGATTCAAAAAAATAATTGATATGGAATACTTTTACAGCATGTTTTTATCCCTCTGTTATATTTGTCACATAGTTTTATGCTAGGTAATGAAGTTTTGTGACTAAACTCTTGGTATTATCCTAATTTAGAGTCCAAGGTTATTAATACACAAAATACTATTTATAGATTGAAATTGAATTATAGCTACTGACCTGTGAATTTAGGGATTGTCAGGCCATATAAGGGCTAATATAAAATCTTATGTGTATTTACTATATAAAAAAAAAGGAGTGATTTCTTGTACATGGACAGATGCTTTCATATTCTAGAAGCAGACTGCCAGGAAAATGGTGAAGTTTCTCAAATGTTGCTTTCAGTTTGTGAAAAGAGACTGTTGGGTGTTTTGTGAGCCTTTACCCTTAGTTGGGTCTGGCCATGGGGCAGTATTGATCAGAACTGGGTAGCAAAGTCAAAATCTTTGAAAGGATAAGCAGGTAAATGTGTTGGGGTAGGAGAGGGGCAATGAATATAAGAATCAAATATTTAAAGTAATATTATCAAACATTATTTTAAAAGCACAACAATGACAGTGCCATGCTGGCCAAATGGGAAGATGGCAGCATTTACCAGCTGCACCCACCTTCTGGGCTTTAGTTATTCTGGGAACCAGGCAACCCTGTTAGGGGAGATTTCTTGGAAAAACCAGTGTACTCATATACACAATAAGGCAAGAAAAAAATGGTGCTATTACCAAGGATTCCCCAAAGTGTAGTCAGTATTTAGTATGTGAAATTCTTTTCTTATCCTTTTTTTTTCAGAATTAGAAAAGTATATATTTATTCCAAAAAATTAAATGTGTGCTTGTAGATCATTCATCTGTAGAGTTTGAACATATCTTAGCAAACAGACAAACAACAATAAAGCCCAGGTTGTTAATTTCTCATACTATCTGAAGAGAAAGTTTGAATTAACTGCATACAATCTCCATTCAATATTTGCAGTCTTGAAAATACAGTCTGCAGCAAATCAAATCAATGCTCTGCAAACATATGAATAATTCTGGGTTCTCATTAAGTGTGTATGACATGTAATCCACTACTGGGAAAATCTCAGTAGAGTTTATTTAAAACATATTTGTTTGGTGATACAGAATTCAACTCAGAATCAGATATGAATCAGAATCAGATAGGATGAGGGATGAATAAAACTGAAAAACTGGTGTAGCAGCTGGAAGAGCCTGGCAAACTGAACGCCTTTAAAGAGAATTATTACCTGATTATAGAGATTTTCTTATTCTGTATACATACACACACACTCAAATTCAAATGTAGGCACTGATGGAGCAAACTTTTATTTATTTATTTTAATTTATTTTTTAAAAGATTGTATTTATTTTTAGAGAGAGGGGAAGGGAGGGAGAAAGGGAGAGAAACATTGATATGAGAGAGAAACATCAATCAGTTGCCTCTCACATGAACCTTGACCAGGGAGCAAACCCATAACCCAGGCATGTACCGTGACTGGGAATTGAACCAGCTACCTTTTTCTTTGCAGAACGACACCCAACCAACTGAACCACATTGGTCAGGGCAAGCCTTTATTTCATTTTTCTTTTAAACTATCAGATTTTTTGTCAAGAAGGGATAATATATGTTACCCATCAAAATAAATAGTAAAAAAAATCAGTGCAAAATAAAATTTATTGAACAAACTGTCCTTAATGATGTTAATTGTATTGTCTTGACTTTTTCATGATCTTGTCCCAGGGTCTAATGGCAATTGATTGCCCATATACCGGCATTGTGGACTATCGTCAGGTGGCTTTGTCATTTGCCCAGGATTTCCAAGAAGCAGGTGGCTCTATCTTGACCAATTTTGAAGTTAACGATATTGAAATGGCTAGAGAAAGTCCTTCAGGAAGTGAAGATGGTAAGACATCCTTGTCTTTTCTTTTGACTTGACATGTATTGACTTCTAAACAAATTTGGGACAGTTTTTGGCTGGGCTAGTGCTGGTAGAGGTCCACCAGGAGCTGGCCTAGAGCTGCAAGGGTACAGAGGTGGAGGCAGGTGCAGAGGGTAAATCGGCCATGGACGAACTGGGACTTCCCGTGAGTGTCTTGTTGTTAGAACTGGGCACTGATCAGACACTTCTGACTGGTGCTAACACCTGAGCTACCAAGGCTGTTTATATAAAATTTGTCCCCAAACACTTCTTTATCCTGTAGATTAGAGTCAGAATCCCTTGCAGGTAATTGTTAAAAATGCAGACTTTAGCATCACCCAGTCTTACTGAATCAGACTGTCTGGGGATAGGCATGACTTAGCCATTCTGAACTACCCCTTTTGGGGAAATTCTCTTAAAAGTCTAAATGAATCCGTTTGTAAATTTAAAAATTTGCTTTTGGGAAATTTGAATGAGGGAAAAGGTAGTGCTACATTTATTCTCCCTTGACTGTTTTCTTTAGGAGATCTTGGCCATCTGAATCATTCTCCCAGTGTCCTCCTATATTCTAAGATGATGAGAAAAATTGTTTAATAAGATTGTAATAGGCAGGTAGCTTAATCAATCAAATTTATTATGGTACAAGTAAATTGTACTTGTTGTATGATTTACCTGTTGTATGTATGCTTTATAAGACTTTGAGATCCCTTGTATCTAACTGGAAACTAATTTTATATAGTTTAGTGTTGGAGATCTTTGTGTTGTGATAACTCGTGCTTCTCTTCACCACCCAGAATCCACAAAGATTCTGCAACTGACATTTGGGCAGGTGTCATAGCATTAGTCCTGTGGGAAAATACATACCGATTTATGATGGTCCATTTTATAGTGTGGTTCCTAGGTTTGTAGTTCGAAGAAAAGCTGGGACTGCTTATGTTGGAGCTGAAGTCAGGAAAGCTTTATAAGTATGGATTAAATGAATTTTAAATGAATTCATATAAAATAATCTAAAAAATACCAGAGTTTTATATATTGTCAAATATGAACTAGTTTTATCTTGTTACTTGGTAAAAGCTTTGGAATGAAATGTAGGAAATGATCATGGCTGTGACATTTAAATTTGTTACTAGTATATTTCAAATACTGTAGGTCTTTTTTTACTAAAAAGCAGTATTTCACTAATTTCTTTTTTTCAGGGATGAAATATCCAATTGTTATAAGGAATTCAAAGGTAAAGAGCCTTTTTCTTTTTTAAGATTTTATTTATTTATTTTTAGAGAGGGCAAGGGAGACAGAAAGAGGAGAGGAGCATCAATGTGTGGTTGCCTCTCACGCACCCCCTACTGGGGACCTGGCCTAAAACCCAGGCATGTGCCCTGACAGAACAGAACCAGTTACCCTTCGGTTTGCAGGCAGGTGCTCAATCCACTGCACCATACCAGTCAGGGCCAAAGATAAAGATTCTTAAGCAAGACTACTTCCATCTACTTTATTTACTTTCATCCCCTCTCCTTTCTTAAAGAGATGAATTAACCACAGTGATGTATTTTATGTCACTGAATGTAGTCTGTGTAATGTAAAGTTATTCTGAGAGAAATTCTTTGAGAGCAATGTAACAGTTTCCATTCTAGGAAGGGTTTCACCTTGGAAATGTATTCATATAGTGATAGTGCTGGCAAAGAACAGGATTATAAGTACTTGGAGTGTTTCATTTTAAGGCAAAACTGATAGATATTTTATTGTTCTACCAGCTTATCTACTTTTTAACTCTCTACTAATGAGAAAACTTGGGTGGGGAGGCACAGGTTGTACAGGGGGAGATGGACTGCTTTCCTTTATCTTCACAAAATCTAAAACAGAAACTGTTGAATGGCATAAAGGTATTGCATTTGCTGTGTGTTCGCTGAATGATCAGAGTTCCGTCAGGAAAGCAGAGGCATGAATGAGTGTAGTAGGATTTATTATAAGAATTAGGCTGTACGAAATTGTGAAAGGAACTGGGGTAGCAAAGGTTCAGACGGAGAGTTGGTAGAACAGAGGTGTGTCTAAGCAGTCTGAGAAGGCAAGTGCATCCAGTAGTTGAAGTAAACTCCAAATGAGAAGCTCATAAGGAGAGCTGGGGAAGGTCTTGCCTCTGTGTTCACACCCAAGTAGTAGGCTAGGGTGGTGGTTGCTTAGCAGGATCAGTATGTGGGAAGCAGAGCTGGATATGGAGCATAAATTCACTTAGCAGTGGGTGGTGGTCACCTCCTTGGACTTCAAAGAGTAGTGGCTGCTGCTTTACTTCTACCTACCAGATCATATGCAATTCCTATTTTGGTCAACTTTAAATTGGAACCATAAAAGTAAGGGGATTCTGTCAATTATAGTTCCTAGTGTAACTAAATTGACATGGGATAAACCCTCACAGTCCACCCCTTTTCTACCTGGCATCCATTCGCAACCCTTATAACCACATTTCATTTCCAAACGACAGTAAAACAATGCTTCTACCTACAAGGTTCAACTGTCTTTCATACAGCTGAAGACATGCTTACTACCATAACAGAATACCATAGGCTTAAACAACAGAAATTTATTTTGTCACAGTTCTGGAGGCTAGGAGTCTGAGATCAAGGTGTCACCAGGGTTGATTTCTGGTGGGAGCTCTCTTGTCTTGTAGATGGCTGCCTTCTCACTGTGTCCTCACGTGGTCTCTTCTCCGTGTGTGCTCAGGTGGAGTGGGAGAGAGGGAGGGAAAGAGGAAGAGCAGGGGAAGAGAGACTGTGAAAATGTGAGCACGCACAATTTTTGTTGTCTCTTTCTCTTGTAAGAGCACCAGTCCCATTAGATTAGGACTTTACTCTTGTGACCTCATTTAACCTTAATTGCCTCCCTAAAGGCTCTATCTCCAAATATAGTCACACTGGGAGTTAAAGATTCGGCATACAAATTTTTCGTGGCAGGAGGGACACAATTCATTTTATTACAGTGAGGAAAAAGAAAGAATTATGTAATTATAGACAAATATATTTATTTCACAGTAAGGAAGACATAACTACTACATTTCTCATAACTACTACTCATTTATGTCACCAGTCATGTGGTCATAGCTGATACTTATAATGTCCTTCTTCTCCTATCCATTGTATAGTCCCTTAACCCTTGGCAAGGATCTCAGCTGGTCAGGGTTCTTAGTTTGGTATGGTAACTCAAACTTTTATTCCTGAAGTGTCTCTGCCATTAGCAGCCCTGGCTGTTTTGTGTTGTGGTGGTTTCCATTAACTTTTATAACAATACATGGGGATGCTAAGAGAGAGCCCAGGAGATCTATATTCCAGACATACTCTTTATCATCCCCAAGCTCTCTGTGTGGAGCAACTCGATTTCTCCTTGCAAGTCAGGATCAGTTATCCCCATTCAGTACAGTAATCTCTGCCTGTTAATTCACTGGCATGAGGAACCCTTCCAGTAGTGGCTATGTGTGACAGCATCAACCTCTAGCATAATGGAACAATTGCTTATTTTCTAATGGAAGCATTCTTCCCTTGGGAACTAAGACTTCTAAACCATTAGAGCCCATAGTTGTGGGGCTAGGAAGCAGATATTTGGATTAGGAGCAGAAACTACTGTATTATTGTAAGGAGCTCCTTCCATCTCTACCTCTTGATTTGTAGAACTGTGTGTGAATCCTGGCTGTGGGAGAAATAACACCATATATCCGTTACTGACTTAGAGCATATAGGACATCCTGGAAGACATTGCCCCCACCCTGCAAGGCGGCGTTGCCAGCCAGAGAGTACTGTTATTGAATCTTTAAAAGTCTGTTCCACTTTGTCACCCAGCAGCTTCAGGATGATGGGGAAAATGATAAAGATCAGTGAATTCCACAAGCATGAGCCTATTGTTATACGTCATTTACTATAAAATAAGCTCTCTGACCAGAAGTAATGCTTCTGGGTAAAATACCATAATGTTGAATAAGGCATCCTGTAAGTTCACAGATGGTGGATGATGCAGACGCATTGTGGGTGAGGAAGACATCTCTATCCAGAGCAAGTGTCTGTTCCAGTGAGGACTAAATGCTACCCATCTCCCTTTTTTAATCCTCATCAGAGGACATGCTTATTGATTTTAGACAGAGGGGAAAGGAGGGAGAAAAACATTGATGTTATAGAGACTCATCAATTGGTTGTCTTTCACACATACCCTAACCAGGGATTAAACCCACAACCCAGGTGTGTGCCCTCACAGGGAATCAAACCTGCAAGTTTTAGGTTTATGGGATGATGCTCCAACCAACTGAGCCACACCAGTCTGCCTCCGCCTTTTTTTAAAATTGAATTAGTCCAGGGATCATATCAGTGTCTCCACTGGCCTATGCTGTTGGGAGAGGGAGCATTCAGCAGTGTCTATGGCCACATCAGCCTTAGTAAGTCCATCTTAGTGAGTCTACATATCACTTCCATCCTTGCTGCCATAACCATTTCCATTAGGTAAGGACAGAGGTGGCTGGGGAAAAAGGCTAATGTTCATATAGCAGGTCATCTTGTCTACTGATTATTAAAATCATCTTCTGCCCTAGTTACTGTTCAGTGAGCATGCATATAGAATTTAAATATCTTTACCCTCTCCCCGTTTGGAGAGGTCCATTCATGTACCTCTTCCAGAGCTCCTTTACCTGACCATCCAACCAGACCATTAGTCATTGCACATGAAACTGCAGATCCATACTTTAGCCATCTCTCTTTCTAGGTGAGATAAACACCCAGTATAGTGTTCAAAGTTCTGCCTGCTGGGAGCATTTCCCTTCACTACAGTCCTTCAGGCACACTCCCAAGTGGGGCTCTGGTGCTGCTGCTGCTGCTTACTTCCCAATGGTGCCAGAGTGTTGTGCAGAATCATTTGTAAACCAGGTCTCTATTTTTTCTTCCTTGGCCAACTGATTATAGAGAACTTCCCATGGGGCCACAGGGGCAAGTTGAGAGGCAAGAGGTAATTTAGTACGAATAGGGGTTGTGGGAATTTGAGCCACTTGTCTCTGCAACTTATTTGTGCCTGCAGTACCTATACAACCCTGATCTTGTATATTCTACTTCCTCTTGGTGACAGAGTGCTGCTGTACACACCCAACTTTGTGGCTTGGTGAGTCAGACAATACCCTCTTAATAATGGGTAGTTCACATGGTAACTTGGTGGCCTGTGGTCAAGTGTTGAGTCAAAGCCAGAAGCACTTTCTCAAAAGGAAGATAGTTATCTGCAGAGGATGGTATAACTTTCCTCCAAAATCCTAAAGTTCTGTGCTCTGATTTCACTTATAGGAGCCTACCAAAGTCTCCATTAAACATCACTGTCTGCCACAGACACTTTGATTACCATCAGGTCTGCTGGCAGAGCAACCAGGGTCTCCTTTGAAAGAAGGATTAAAAGTCTGTTTCTGCCCCTGCCTCATCTAAGGGGTATTTTCACGAGAGTGTGGCTTCATATGATGGCAGATGTGCAGGGGCCTATGAGATACCAGTGGATATATGTTTCACCCACAGTTACCATTGTTGTTGCCTTTTATTTTGGCATTTTCCTGTAGTATAGTTAAATGATAATTTTAAAATGTGAGTCAACATGTCAATTTGAATATCTCTGCTTTTATGAGGTTAAAAGAAAAGGAATTTTAAAAATAAACTTCAGGGGAGAAGAATTGGAAACTAAAATTTATAGATTGCATATAGGAGAAAAGTCTGTTTCACTTATGAAAAAGCAATAGAAACAGTTTAATTTTTTTTTTTAAAAATGTATTTTGGAATAAATGTACCATTCAGTACTTACCTAAATTTCCACTTTGGATGTGAAGTTAATGTATTACTGAATTTAATTATTTTTCATATATAGCATAAGATGATTTCAGAGACCTGTGACAGTTTTTAATCATTTCTTTCTTTGGAACTCTTCCTTGAGTTTTTTAAAGAGAACTGTTAGGTTATTAGCATGTGGTACCATGTTGCAAATTCCCTTATCATTGCATTTATCATATCATATCTATATTTTATGTTCTAAGAATAAACAAATTGTTGACATTTCAAGTAGAAACTAGTAGATTTATATCACATAAAAATATTAATATTTTTGGTACTTCTGGTATATAACTCTAGATGAACAGGAAAGATATAAGAATTTAGAAGAAGTCATGTTTGTTGTTCTTGTTGTTGACATAACACTTTGACTTCAAGGGTCTAGAAACTATCATGGTTTAGTCTAGCTATTTTGAACTCACTGCAAAGGAGTTTCATCTGATTTTTGTCGGAAGTGTGACTTGAACTCTTAAAAAAAGGCTTACCTTTGTACCTAGGCAAAAAGAGGATGCATACAGAAATAGAGTAAGGCTGAATAACCAAGGGCTGAAAAGAAAGAATGTTGAGATAAGTGAGAACTCTGAGGCTTCAGAAATAGATCATCTGGGGAAGAAATCTAAGAACAAGAAATTACCTGGAGCAAGGAGAGGCTAGTTGTTTACTCTGTAAGAAGTAAAGAGATGGCAGTTGGAGTATGGTGGTGAATTGGGTTAAATGAAATTATTTAGGAAATAGGGTAGTAAGTTGGCTAACCCTAGCAAGATCAACCTAAAACTATGTATATGATAATCACAAAATAAAATTTATGGGAAAATACTGCAGCCTAAGATTAGCAGTCTTCTAGTTGTTAAAGGAAATTTTGACTGTGGTATGTGTTCTCATACCACATTTGACAGTAAATGTGGATTGATTGAATAGTGTTTGAAAGTAGCCTCAGTTTGCAAAGTAAATGTAGATTAGAAAGGAGCAATTGGTTGGTGGTGGCTTAAGCTGTAGTGTAAAACAGCCTGAGAGTAAAAGAATAAGTGCTCATAGATAAGACAGGAGAAACTGTCTGAAATACAGAGGAGGCCAAACCGGTGGGGACCATCCAAATGAAGTTTGCTTCGGCCCTGGCCTGGTAGCTCAGTTGGTTAGAGTGTCGTCCTCATATGCCAAGGTTGCGGATTCAATTCCGGTCAGGGCACGCACATACAAGAAGCAACCAATGAATGCATAAATAAGTGGAACAACAAATTGATGTCTCCCCCTTCCTCTCTCTCTCTAAAAATCAATAAAAAATAAAAATATTAAATGAAGTTTGCTTCCTCATGCAACAAATAGTTAAGTTCCATGGTCTGAGTAAAGAAAGTGTGTGTTTATGTGTGTGTCTTTTTAGGTATCTTCACTAGGTAAGTCAACCATTGAATCCCTAATTTAAAGTATGAAATTTAAGGTGACATCCTCTTGCATGCCACTGTTCTTAAGTTTCTAGCCCCCACCTAAATGCTGAACAATTTATTTTGCTGTACTTATATTTAATTTCCTCTTTTATAAGGAATAAAAAGAAAAAAGTCCCTTTCTGTATCCTTATTGTCTTCTACATCTGCTTTTCTGCCCTTGACCTATTCTTCTGCAGTCTGTTTCCTATAAGTCACTATTCTTTGCTTTTGCACTAGGGAGAGGAAGTTCAGTGTCAGTATGTTGTAACATGTGCAGGACTTTATTCAGACCGTGTTTCTGAGTTGAGTGGCTGCAATCCCGATCCTCAAATTGTACCATTCCGGGGAGATTACCTAGTCTTGAAGCCAGAAAAATGCTATCTGGTGAAAGGAAATATTTATCCGGTAGGTGTGATGCTTTTGCTTTTTCATCCTTCTCAAAATGACTGCGGGCAGAAAGGGAATGAAACAGAAACTTTTTCCTGGGTTAGAGGTGAGAGATATTTTGAAGGGCTTTTTGTACAAGCATTTCACCTCTTTCCCTTATGGTTAAATTCCTAAATCTTTATTCTGATGTCATAGTCATGAAATTATACTTAATGGCCCACAAGTACGTGTCTTTAGAAAGCATGAGTGTACCATGGGAAGGACTATTAAGAAAGAACACAATTCTTCCTCCTGTCTGGTTGGAGGAGCCCTCATAAGAGAACTTTCCCTTTTTTAATGCCCAGACACCCAACCCTCTTTCTCAGTTCACCGCCTATAGATGCAGAAAAGGGGTTGTGGCCACGCTGTAGTTTCATGATATAGAGGACAAAGCCTTTTAGATGAAGAATTTATTCTGTGTGGAATTACTAGGTTGAACCAGATGAAATTACCAATATTCAGCCACTTAACGTTTTTGACCTTTCCAAAGCATCCATTTCACGTGCTCCAACCCAATACATTTCAACTTTACAGAAACCTGTGCTACAAATGTGTGTTTTTCTGGCAGCTCTGATTTTACCTGCCAGTCACATACATCCCTAGATGGGACGGGAAATAACCTGAAGTAGGACTTTTTTTTTTCTTTTACCCAGAAAGAAAAGTAGATGGGAGTGTGTGTTAGTGTCAATAGCATCAGTGTTTCCTATGTGGCATTTGTAGGCAGAAGCATGTAAGTGGGAAAGTATGTCTCAGTACAGATCAAAATAACACAAATTAAATGCATGGGAAGAAAATGATTTATATTACCAGTTGAATATTTGCATGCATAAAAAATGCAGTATGAAACGGGGCTAACAGTTTGCTGTGTTAAATCCATAGGTCCCAGATAGCAGGTTTCCTTTCCTAGGAGTTCACTTCACACCAAGGATGGACGGCAGTATTTGGCTAGGGCCTAATGCAGTCCTTGCCTTTAAACGAGAGGGCTACAAACCCTTTGACTTCAGTGCCAGAGATACTACAGATATAATTACCAAGAGGTAACTTTATTTACCTAAAAAATAGTTTCGTGTGTTTATATTTTTAATGTGAGAAATTTTGTCTTTCTTGATATTCTATTTATTGGGTAAATCCTCACATTTGTGATTAATAGATTGATTTTTTTATTAATCCAAATTAAGAGCTTTGTGAAATAAATGTAATATTTTAATTACTTCAAGAAAATTCTGATGATCCAGGGTGAAGTCTCGGTTAAAAAGAACAAGACTGGTCACATATCTGACAATCCAAACCTTGATTTGCTAACCTTCTAATTGTGTTTAAAAAAAATGTTCCTCTCAAAATTAGTAGATTGCTTACTTTGATTAAGTCATTTCAAGTTAATCACCACCATCATTTTGAAAAATGCTGAAGAAATTGTTGATAACCAAAGTTGTTTCTTTTTGTGGAAAACTAACAATATTGCTGGGATGCAGTTTCTTTACTATTGTAAGAACTCGATGAGTTTGTTTGGGGTTTTTTGTTTTGTATTGTTTTGTTTTGTTTGTTTTGGTCTTTTTAGCAGTGTTGCTTTCCAAAGGGTTTCACATCAAAATTACTAGAAAGCTTTTTAAGCTATACTAGAGTTTCACCTTCTACAGGTTCCAAAGCAGGAGGCTTAGGATGGGTTTCTCAAGCACACGTGCTTTTCAAAATGCATATATCCATAGGCTCTGCAGAGTCTCGTGTGAGAATCAGTGCTAAAGTATCTTAACTCTGGCTGATTAAAAAAAAAGGATAAATACCTATTTCACTTCTTTAATGCCCCGATTTAAAGATCTGCTAATGCTTTTTAGGTGTGTTTTGAAAGCATGTAACATCTGTATGAGGAAGCTGTTTTGTTGGCAGGCTTTATAGAATTCTAGTTTGCAACCATCATTCCCTGGTGATTTGAATTTGAAAGGTGTTTACACCTTTGGACTTTGGAAGATGTCCCTTTGATGAAGTTTCCTTCTTACATTGGCCAAAGTTGATTTTCTTTTAATATGTGGTTATTCTGTCTTTGCCTAAATTTCTGTGATGCCCCTTGCCCCGATATAACAGATTGTAAAGGTATTTAACAATAAGAAAGAATTCCTGTCTCTTATATAAAAATTTTCTTTTCTTTGTTTTCAGTGGCTTGATTAAACTGGTGTTGCAGAATTTCTCCTACGGAGTCAGTGAAATATATAGAGCCTGTTTTCTCAGTGCAACAGTGAAGCATCTTCAAAAGTTCATCCCTGAAATTACTGTCAATGACATATTTAGGTAAGGAAAAGCCATAAAGATTGTGAATACAGTCATGAGTTAGGTGAACTTGGGAGGGCCGTCTGACTTGGTGATTCATAGGCACTCTTTAGACAAAATGTCCACTGAATCTTTGTGTGTTCTCTCTTTTCCAACAAGTTGTTGAGTTCCCTTTGCACTACATGAGTTGGCATTGCTGTGTCATGCCTTAGTGCTTGAACTACATCTACCATTTATAGTTACCTAGACTACCTTACAGCATTAAACTGAAATCTCCATTGCAGCTGTGTTGCCACCTTTGCCTTTGTGTCTAGCTATTACTTATGATAAAAACACCTTGTCTGAAATTTAAAATCTCCCTGGCCTCTGACTCTTAAAATTGCAAAGCCTTTTGACTTCAATTTTGTGTATAAAAGGATCACCATATTAACTAATTAGGCAATAAACACATTAAAACATTCTATTTTGATTGATTCTTAAAAGCTTTTAGAAATGTGCTTCTATTCTTGGCATCTTAACTTGCTTCTTCTCTACTGCTTTTTTTTCTTTTTTGGGTCCCACTCCACCCAGGAACTCTAGTTGCAGGAGAGAAGTCGTGTGGTAGTGTGGTGACCATTAGCCTGAGTCCTTGTTACAGAGGTAACAAGGAAGTTGGGTAAAGGAAGGATTACTTAAAAAATTTTTTTTTCTTAACAGTAAACGGCTGTCTGGAATTAATCTGTAAATTGTTCTAAATATTACCCAAGCCTATTTCCTTTTCTCTTTGGTGATATTTTTAGGGCGTTCACCATTTTCCCTGAACAAGCCATTTGTTAGTCTAAGCAGGAATGCACTTTGAGGTACTCTCTGTCCATGAATCCATCCCATGAATCTCTAGAGACCTAAGTGTCTGTCACCTCAGTAACAGCTGTTGAACTTGCCTGGTGTAAAATGTCAGCAGCCTGACTCTGTATCTGGAAAGAGAGCAATAATCATGTCAGCTGTCTCCCTTAGGGGAACGTCCTGGTCTAAATCTGACTAATATATCATTCTCAGACCAGCTTCTTTGAATCCTTAGAAGGACTATTAAAACCTAGTTAATGTTTTTACTCTTATCTCTCTCACCCCTCTACTTACCTTCTGAAATGGAAGTGATAAAAATATCTAGGCTTTATTTTCTTTCATTCACCTATAAATGAAGGCTTTTATGTTTTTAGTGGTCTGCTTTAGCAGACCTGTTATGTTTTATATCTGAAAATAGCTTGGTCAAATCTGGTGTCTGTTACTGCTATTAATATTCCTTGGAAAATAAGTGGGGATAGCAAAATCTGTGTATAAACAATTGCGGTGAATTCACTGCTCATATTTGCTTACCACCCCTTTTGTAGAAGCCTGAGGAAAACTCTTTAGACCAGTGGATTTCATATGGTAGAACTGGACTGGGGCTTGTGGGTTTTGGTGAACACTCCTTTGTCTCTGCATGTAAGGGTGTCGATTTCAGTTACCAGTTTCATTAGCACGTAGTGGAGAAGGGTACATAGCATTGTAGGCAGGTGCATTTGGGGATAAATTCAACCCAATCACAGATAAGTTTCTCTTTGGAGATAAAGAAACTGAACGCATTTAGCAATTCCATTTACTCCTTCCCTTTTATTCCATTCTTACAGCTAGTAAATGTGGGAAATTATCAGTAACAAGAAGGAAGTTGTAGAGGATATGTTTGATACCATTTATATAACTTTAACAATACCCTATTATTTATGGATTTCACATGTCATGTGAAAATAAAAACAGATATAGTGATAAACACCTAATTCAGGAGAGTGGTTACCTCTGGGGAGAGAAGGGAATGAGTCTAGAGAGTTCTACGGAGGGCTATTATCATATTTATAATGCTTTATTTCTTAAGCTGTTTGGTAAGAAAATAGGTGTTCATTATATTATTCTCTGTACCTCATCACATGCCTGAAATATTAACTAATAATTAACAAAAATGATCAATAGATTTTCCCACATTTTGAAACCTAATTCTTGCCTATTTTGTAACCCACTGTAGTAAAATCATTAATGTTCTATCATTAATATTAAGACAGAAGCATATTAACCAGTTCTAGAGAGTAAAAAAGAACTGAAGCAACACTTTTAGTGGATATTTAGCTCAGGATGATGTTCTTAAATTGTGCTAATCACCAATAGGCTTCCAGCTTGACTTTTCATTGCCCAGCCAGAGCATCTTGGGCAATAATTTACTGGTGAACATTAGATTAGAATGTGAAGTTATAATCTGTCAAATATATTCACTAGGTATATATACTTCTCATTGTTAAATCATGATCTCTAGGGTTCTTAATTTTAGCTCTAAAGTCCTTTAATTTGTTCTATGATTAATTTTGTATGGTAATCCAACAGCAGTTTGTATCTGTAAGTGTTCTAGGGATGTAAAAGATGAAGACATATATGCCAAGATCCCTTTTTTCCCCACTCTTCACTTTGAAAAATTTCTTATTTGGAGAATTCTAAGGTGAACTTTTAGGCAAGATGTTTTCATCATGAATGATAGCTAAAGATTGTACTGTGTCACTGTGAAATGCAAAGGTGAAAGCCAAGTATTCCTATAATAAAGGTGGTCTAGATCAGGGTTTGTCAGTCTTGGCACTATTGACATTTTGGGTCAAATAATTCTTTGTGGGAGAATGTCTAATTCATTGAAGGGTGTTCAGCAGCATCCCTGACCTCTCCTGACTAGATAGATGCCAGCACTACTCCCCTGGCTGTGACAACCAAAAATGTCTCCAGACACTGCCAAATGTCCTCTAGGGGGGAAATCTTACTTGGTCGAGAGCCACTTATCTAGGAAATTTGGTGACACTCACACCAGAAAATACTAAGAGAATCTGGAGAAAAGATAAGAATATTTTGAAATGCATATAGCTGAGCATGCAAGAAAGTAACAGGCACCCCAGGAGCAAAAATGAAGTGGAAAGTGAAAACCCAAATACTAAAAGGAATTGGTACTGATGTTGTCCTGAAGGGGTGAGGAGGATTTGCTGATTTTTATATAAATATAACTGAGTTTTATTTTTAATTACTTTGTGGATTTACAGTACAGTAAACTAATGTATATCTTAAGTGTTCGGTGAATTTTGACAATTGTATAAACCAGTGATTTTCAACCAGTGTGCTATAAGAGGCATACTGATGTGCCTCAAGAATATTTAAAACATGTAATACCTGACTGTGTAGTTACAGGCACTGATCTCTTTCCCCTTAGATTGCCAAGTAAAAAAATGATAACAGCCAACACAATAATGGCCATACGGTATGAATGAATCAAAATTATACCTATTATTTTTGTCAGGTTGGCAAAAACCATATCTTTTGGTGTGCTGAAGAATTTTAGTAATTAGTTCATATGTACCATGAGATGAAAAAGGTTGAAAATCGCTAGTATAAACTCATGTATCAACTGCATAAAACAAGATATAAAACATTAGGGACTTGTATTTTAATTGCCACTCAAGTGCTAGAAAGGAAGCCCTGGATCTGTAAGAGATAAAAAGTTGGAACCGAGACCCCTGTGTTCATCCAGGGACTCCTGAAGGGCTAACATGCTCAGTGAAAAGGGAATTTAAAAAAAAGCCTCCTCTTGGTAACAGGAAGTACTGAGGAATTTTGTCTGTTCTGGTCTTGAGGAAAGGAATGTGGGCATTTGGTGGTGCGGGTTTGGGCCAGGGGGAAGAATCTTCTAAAAATCTAGAACCATTCAGCTTGATCTAGGAACTTTATGCTGGGAAATTAATTTAAAAAGTAAGTCCAGACTTGTTCAGATTTTGCTTCAAACTATTTCTCCATCTCTCACTTTAAACACATGAGAGAGAGAAAAAGAGAGAGGCAGGGGTGGGGGAGAGAGGGAGAGAAAAATCAGGGTAATTTGACCACACTGAGTATTGATAATACTAAGCAATGATTAGTTTTTAAAATTATTTTAAGAATTCTTTTAAAAGAAAAATGCATTGAAATGAAATGATATATCATCTGGGATTTGCTTTAAAATAACCCAGTAGACAGAGGTGGATAGTAGGAGGGTATATAAATAAAACAAGATTGGATGTTTTGAATATTATTGAATCTGAGTAATATATACATGGGAGTTCATTATACTGTTTATTTTTGTACATGTTTAAAAAGTCAATTTGAAAACAGTGTTGCTACTTCCGGCCAAGATGGAGGCATAGGTGGATACACTTTGCCTCCTCACACAACCAAAAGAAGAACAACAACAAATTTAAAAACAAAAAATAACCAGAACTGCCAGAAAATAGAACTGCATGGAAGTCTGACAACCAAGGAGTTAAGAAGAAACATTCATTCAGACTGGTAGAAGGGGCAGAGATGGACAGTCAGGGTAGCGAGGACACCTCAGAGAGGATGAGCAGCATGGTGGCAGCTGGTGGATCAGGCGGTCCCACATTTGCGTGTGGATAAACCAGGAGGAACAACTGGTGACCAAGATAGACCACACAACCCAGGGTTCCAGTGCTGGGAAATAAAGCCTCCAAACCTCTGACTGAAAAAAACCTGTAGGGGTTGAGGCTGCTGTGGGAGAAACTCCCAGTCTCATAGCAGAGTTCGTTGGAGAGACCCATGGGGTCCTAGAACATACACAAACTCACCCACCCAGGAATCAGCACCAGAAGGGCCCAATTTGCTTGTGGGTAGTGGGGGAAGTGACTGAAAGTG
>CM052538.1:158386013-158433358 GCA_028533065.1 Trachops cirrhosus | reverse complement strand
AACTTATGACACATGGACATGAACTAAAGGGGGGGAATGTGGGTGGGAGAGGGTGTGCAGGGTAGAGAGGAGTGAAGGGGGAAAATGGGACAACTGTAATAGCATAATCAATAAAATATATTTAAAAAATAAAATAATTAAAATCCCATATGTTTAGAAATTAAGAAGTACACTTGTAAATTTTAAATGTCAAAGAAGAAACCGTACTGGAAATTAGAAACTATTTTGAAATGGGTGACTACAAAATATTCCATATCAAAATCTGTGCTTTTTTTTTTACAAAAGTAGTTCTTCAAGAAAATATATGTATAAAAAAAAGAAAGGTTGAAAAATACAGATGAAGTATCTGTCTCAGGAAGTTAGAAAAAATAAATGAAAAGCAGAAGAAAATATGAAGATGAAGCAAATATAGATGAAATATACAATAAACATAAAATAGAGAGGATCAACAAAGCCAAAAGTTGGTTCTTGAAAAGTTTAATAAAATAAAGTTGATAAATCTCTGAGACACGTATCAAGAAAAGAATAAACACACAAATATTAGGAGTGAAAGAAGGGGCATTACTAAAGATATTACAGACTTACAAAATACAAGAGGCTATAATGAGCAATTTTATGATAAATTTGAGAATTTAGATGCAGTGGCCAGTTTCATGCTATTTTCTTTGTGGGAAGGTTTTTAATTACTTAATGAGTTTTTAAGTAATATAACTATAAGACTTTAAATTTTTGATTAATTTTTATGTCAGTAGCACTTGTATTTTTCTAATACCGTGGCATAAGGTTACAGTAATAGTTTTCTCAATTATTCTTAAAACAAATACTTACATGACATCTACTATACACTAGCCACTATGTTTTACTGTATTATTCTTCATATCCAGTTTGACTGGATTACTTTTTAGGACAAAACTAGATTCTAACTTTAAGAAACTTAACAACAGGCCTCTGGTCAAGATAGTAGAGTAGGTAAATGGGGTACTTGCATCCTTCTACGGCCACATCACAATTACAAGTAAACTTCAAAATAACTATTATTCAGAACTGCCTGAAATCTAGTTGAGTGGAAGCTCTGTAACTAAGGATATAAAGAAGCCAGGTGGAGACTGGTATGAGGGCAGGGATGTAGACTGGGCTGGTCCCATACCTATGTGTTGTGGTTAAAAATCAGGAGGGATAGCTCTGCTACACAGGTCCTCCCTGAGGATCAAGAAGTCCCAGCCACACACCAGACTTCTTACACAGCCCAGGATTCCAGTGCTGGGAAGAGAACCATAATTTCTGGTTGTGAAAACCAGTGGGGATTGTGGCTGAGTGAGATGAAGGCTGTTGAAATACCAGGTGTTCCTCCTAGGACTTACTCTCTCTAAGCTCCAGCATTGGAACGACAATTTAAAAAGCACCAGGGACATGTGGGGAGGAACTGAATTGTCTGGCTTTGGGGTGAGAGTTGGAGAGGCAGCTTTCTCCCAACCAGAAGTGTTGGCAGAGGCCATTGTTCTTCTCTGAGCCCTCCTCCCACAGAGCCAGCAGGCAGGCACATATGGTGAATCTCCATTGATCTGGCTAACACTGTTCACCCAGGATTCCCTGAGACCCCATCCACACCAAGCTGTTTTCAGTGGCTTTTCCATATGAATGGCCTGTCTTGGCTCATGCTTTGGACTTGCCTAAAATCTCTCAAAGGTTCACAAACCCCAGACAAGCAGCATCTGGCCACAGTGTGCCTTGTACCTCTTGCTAAGTTGCCCCACTCCCAGCACGGGTAGCAGTCAGCCTCATTTCTCAGCTTGTGCTCTCCTGGGCACCTCCACACCCAGCACAAGTAACAGCCATCTGAATCCCTTTGTAGCTCATGCCAGGTGGCCCCAGGAAGGCCCCAGGCAGACAACAGACACTGGCTGATCTTGGCCTGTACCTCCCTGGAGGACCCAGAGCCAGCAGACTGGGTGGACAACTTCAGACCACATCAGAGCATTACCCAACCACCTACATGAGGGACATACTCAAGGGATGAACTCATTGCTGAAGTGGGTCCTGCTCCATGAGGATGGCCTTGCATAGCAGTTCCTTCTCTGTAGTTGTAGCCAGTACATACAGCCAATTGGCCTGTGGGTAAATCCCTCCCATTGATGTACTGCAGCAGTCAAGGCTCAACTACAACAGGAGGGTGCACACAGCCCCACAACTTTGGTGACTGGGGAGGCTGTACCACTGGGACATACAGGATACCTACTATATAATATAAGGCTACTCTAGCAAGACTGGGAGATGTAGCAGCTGAACCTAATACATATAAACAAACACAGGCAGGAAGCCAAAATGAGGAGACAAACATGTTCCAAATGAAAGAACAGAACACAACTTCAGAAAAAAACTAAATAAAATGAAAACAAGCAATCTAATAGATATAGAGTTCAAAACACTGTTACAAGGATGCTCAATACATGTAGGGGAAGAGTAGATGAATTTAGTGAGAACTTCAATAAAGAGATAGGAAACTTAAAAATGGAGATAGAACATATAATAGAACCAGATAGAAATGAAGAACATAGTACAGGGAGTCAACAGTAGAGTAGACAAAACAGAGGGTCATATCATCAATTTGGAAAGTAAGAAAACAAAACAATCAGAACAGCAAAAAGAAAAGAGAATTGAAAAAATTAAAATAATTTAAGGAGTCTCTGGGACAATTCAAGTATACTAACATTCGCATCATGGGAGTGTCAGAAGAAGGAGAGTAAGGAATTGAAAAGTTATTTGAAAAAATAATGACTGAAAAATTCCCTAACCTGGTGAAGGAAATAGACATATAAATGTTAGAAGCACAGATAGTCCCAAACAAGATGAAACCAAAGAGGGCCCATGTCAAGACACATCATCATTAAAATACCAAAGATTAAAAACAAAGAATATTAAAACGAGCAAGAGAACAGCACTTAAGTTACTTACAATGGAGTTCCCATAAGACTGTCAGCTTATTTCTCAACAGAAACTTTGCAGGCTAGAAGGGATTGGCATGAAATATTCAAAGTGATGAAAAGTAAAGATTTATAACCGGGATTACTCTACCCAGCAAAACTATCATTTAGAATCAAAGGACAGATAAGGAGCTTCCCAGACCACAAAAAGCTAAAGAAGTTCATCCATCAAATCAGTATTACAAGCAATGTTAAAGGGTCTTTTTTAAGAAAAAGAAGAAAAAAATATGAATAACAATTGGCAATAGCTATATGCCTATCAACAATTACTTTAAATGTAAATGGATTAAATGCTTCAGTCACACATAGGGTGGCTGAATGGATAATAAAACAAGACCCTTAGATGTGCTGCCTACAAGAGAATCACTTCAGATCAAAAGACACACAGACAGAAAGTAAAGGGATAGGAAACTAAACAATACAAAACTAGAAGTACAATATTAATGCCAGACAAAATAGACTTTAAAGCAAAGACTATAATAAAAGACAACGAAGGACCCAGCACTTCCACTTCTTGGTATTTATCCAAAGAAACTCAGCATTATGTACAATATCCAAGATATGGAAGCAACCTAAGTGTCCCTCACTAGATGAATGGATAAAGAATTGGTGCATATATACAATGAAATATGATTCAGCCATATAAAAAAGGAATGAAATCTTGCCATTTGCAACAACATGTGGATGGACCTAGAGGATATTGTGCAGTGAAATAAGTCAGAGAAAGAAAAATGCCATATGATTTCACTTATATATGGAATTTAAAAAATAAAATAAATGAATAAGCATACTAGAAACAGACTCTAGATACAGAGAAAGTTTTGACAGGTGCCAGATTGGAGGACAGTTGGGAGAATGGGAGAAAAAGGTGAAGGAATTAAGAAGTGCAAATTGGTAGTAAAAAATAGTCCTGGGGATATAAAGTACAGCATAGGAAATGTAGTCAGTAATATTGTAATAACTATGTATGGTGTCAGATGGGTAGTAGTTTTATCAGGATGATCACTTCACAAGTTATATAAATATCTAATTGCAGAATTGTACATCTGAAAGTAATATAATATACATCAACTGTCATTGAAAAATAAAAAGTTATTAAAGGGCAAAAAAAGAGTGATATCTAACAACAAAACAGCTCAGCAAATCTACGTGGTGACAATAAGGAGGGAGTGCATACCATTGTAAAAGAAAGTGGACTAGTATCTACTTCATAGACCAGGTCCATAATTTGTAAAGTGTTATGGTTCTTTGGAGATACCTCTGTTGCTGGGATTTCTGAGCTAGTGTTCAGGGACTTTTAGTAGATACATTAGTTAACTTCAGGGTATTTGTGATTCCTCTTAAATTATATAGAATATTGTATATGTATATGATCTTTTTGGTGGTAAGGAGGAGAACAATAGGTTTTCATATGATCCCAGAAAGCTTAAGAATCACTGCTCTGCAGGATAAGAAAAGTTTACAAAAGCCACCAAATACAGGTATTTTTTTATTTTTGTGATTTATGTCTTTATTTGAGTATACCATGCTAGTAAATTATATAGATACAATTCTCTGACTTCTATTCAATAAATATTATTTTGCCCGTATGTTAACTAAGACCTTTATTTTTAAAGGTTCAGGAGCAAGTACATCCCAATCTCTCAGCTAATGAAGAATCTCTCTATTATATTGAAGAGCTGATTTTTCAGCTACTTAATAAATTATGCATGGCCCAACCAAGGACTGTTCAAGATGTGGAGGTAAAACTATTTCGTTATTTTAAAAACACACTGAACAACTGTACAAATTAATTTTTGAATCCAAATATATATCCTTGTTAATTATTGTGGAAACTAATGACATTGAAATCGTATGTGGATTATATGGTCAGTTCATTTTCAACAGATATCAAGACAATTCAATGGGGAGAGGAAAGTTTGTCAGCAAAAAAAAAAAAAAAAAGTGCTAGAACAACTGGATAAATTTATTGGGCAAAAAGCCCTGGAAACCTATTTCACACAAAAATTAATTCATGATGGATCATAATCTTAAACATAAGAGCTGAGACTATAAATTTTCTAGAAAAAAATGCAGAATATGTTCATAACCTGAGGTTAAGCAAGTATTTTTTATAGAGGACTTAAAGACAGTAAGTATTAAAGAATAAAATTGATGAGAAGAGAAAAACATGTAAGTCATAGACTGGGAGAAAATGTTTGTAATTCATTACAAAGGATTTGTATACAGAGTATGTTAAGATTCTTACAAATCAATAATAAAAAGATAGCCTACTTTTATCCCAAAGGGGCAAAAGTCTTGAACAAACATTTAATAAAAGAAGATCTACTAATGGCCAATAAACACGTGAAAAGATGTTTAAGCTCAGAACTCATCAATGAAATAGAGATAAAACTACAATGAGATACTATTTCCTAAAAGGGATGAAATTAAAGACCGATAAAACCAAATGTTAATGAGATGTAGAGCAACTAGAACAATTTACACTGATAATGGGTGTGGAAATTTTATAAACACTTTGGAAAATTGTTGGCAGTTCCTTATAAAGTTAAATATGTATCTAGCTTATGACCCAGCAATTTTACTCCTAGGTATTTAACCCTAAATAAATGAAAATTATGTTCACAAAAAGACTTATACATGAATATCGAAGTAGTTTTATTCATGATAGCCAAAAATTAGAAACAATCCAAATTTTCACCAACAAGAAAATGGGTAAACAAATTGTGGTAGATTTATAAACTGGAATACTACTCATAATAAAATAAAAGAATGAACTATTGATATATGCAGTAACATACCTACACTTCACTGACATGATGTAGAGCAAAAAAATTCAGACCCTAGGTAATACATATTGTATGATACCATTTAGATGAAGTTCAGAAACAGCTAAAATTAATGGTGATAGAAATCAAGATGGCGGGTGGTTGCCTTTGAGGGGTGGAATATTCTATATCTTGATTAGTAAAGCATTTTTCAAAATTCAGTGAGTTGTATATGTCAGATCTGTGCATTTTGCTGTGTGTAAATGTTGCATCAATAAAAGACTAGTATAAATCTTACACACACACCACTAAAAGATCATGTGTGATGCATTGCTAAAATACTGTTTTGGTTCAGTAACATGGGAGTATTTTTAGATTTTTAGTACTATCTGTGATTATAGCTTTTTGAAATTAACTTTTGCACTAGACTGCTTATCTTATCTTTCCTTTGAAAATTGTTTCTATAATAAGTCAACAGCTTCCAGTATGAAGGAAAATCTTAATTTGGAGTAACTGAGCTATTACAAGTTTTAGAGACTCTGGGAATTAAAGCATTTGTTTTCCTATTCTCTGCTGTAAGAATTGGTCCTTAAATAAATATAATAAAAGCATATTTTTCAGTAGCTAAATAATCTCAAAGCTGAATATAATTTAAAAAATAAGAAATTCTGCTCAATTGGGATTTGTTTCACTTATCATTACTTCCCTTATTCATGCCAATTACTGGTTCAATTTAAGGTTAGATGAATCATAAATCATAATTTAAAAGACTTGGATTTTTTTTTTTACCAAGAGATGCATTTCTTTCATTGTAAGCTCTGCCACCCAGTTGCCCAGTTGATCTTCTAAGAGGTACATGATCTCTCTTCTTTTTAAAATTCTTCTCTATATTTGAAGCTTCAAGATTAGCAAAAGGGGAGTGACTGCATAATAATTATTAATAATGATTAACTTCTGCTGGTAAAGAATTTTAACCCTAGAAATCTTACTGTAAAATCACTGATGCAGTATTTTATGCTAGCTTTAATTTTTCCCAACATTATTACTTTTTAAAATCTATTTCATTTTAATTATGCTTATATTTAAAGCTTTCTGTTTAAGTTTTACCTTTTTATTTGCCCATGGGAATTATGTTGAAGAATCTTGATAATCCCATTGATTTTTTTAAATTTTACTTATTACAGGAATCAAAAGTTTATGTTACTATTATCTGCTACCATTAAGAACAGTGATAAAGTTATATGAATTTTCTAGTTAGAGCACTTCTATTAACAATAGTACTGCTATGATCTGAACAGGAACGAGTTCAAAAGACCTTTCCTCATCCAATTGATAAATGGGCTATAGCTGATGCACAGTCAGCCATAGAGAAACGAAAACGAAGAAATCCTCTCTTATTGCCTGTGGACAAAATCCATCCTTCACTGAAGGTAATAAAAAAATTAAACATTGGGGAAGTTCTTTATAACAAATAATACTTACCTATAGTATTGGTGTATATATAGTATGGTCTGTGTTATTGTATATGTGCACTTGGGTGTGTTTATATTTGTACTTTTATATATTTCTTACTATCTGTACAAAATGAAAATAAGTATACTTTGATAAAATCAGATTGCCTTTCAAATCATATTAAAAGTTAATAAGCAATAATGTATTTTTGTGGCATCTTCTGATGAGTACTACCCCTTACTGATTTTCAACCTTTTGTTGATTCAGAAAATGCATAGCGAGGGGAAGGAGAGTGGGTAGAGGTGGAAGAGGGTATAGGGAGGATAAATGGTCATGGAAAAATATAATTAAAAATAAAAATTATTTGAAAAAAATGTCAAATACTGTGATTTCAGAATTGTTTTTAAATTCATCTGTATTTACCATAGGTATTTGTATATACATTGGAAAGTAGACTAGGGAATATTATTTAGTCTATAGAAAATACTTGGCCTGTGTAGATTTGAATACCCCTTGATAGCAATTTTAAGACCCTCCCTTCCCTATGCACAGATCTCAATGGAAACCATTATAATCTGGGGATATTGGGTAAATCAGGGTCTTTGAAGATAGCAGATACTTGTCAAATGGGTTTTTGGATAATGTATTAATTAAGAGGTTTTTGGTAAAGTCCAGCCCAAGAGTTCCTCTTAGAATGAACTGTCTCTTTTTGTTTGATACTAAAAGCAGATTTGTTAGATTGGGGTGTCTCTTTTTGAAGAAAGCCCCTGGTACTGGGTCCAGTAGCTCATTTTATATCTTATGGTACCTGTAAGTTTTGACATTTGGTTTGTAGAAAGTTCTTTATAAGTGAGAATGTTAAATGAAATTTTAAGTGTTTAACTGGTACTTGACAGGGCCATTTTTTTAAGAATTAAATTGTTTATTTTTTTCCACAGGAAGTTTTAGGGTACAAAGTGGACTACCATGTGTCCTTATATATTGTGGCTGTACTAGAGTATATCTCAGCTGATATTTTGAAATTAGCTGGTAATTATGTTTTTAATATTCGACATTATGAAATATCTCAGCAGGACATTAAAGTGTCAATGTGTGCAGATAAGGTAAGTGTTAAAAGCTATTTAAACTTAACTTGAATAATAGTGACTATATGTTATGTCTACCTCCCTCTTTTTTATGATTATATTAGTAATTTTTATAAGTATTGGTTTTGGAGGACAGAAAAATGCTGACTTTACAAACTAACCATGATATTTCCAGATTTTTTCATCATGTGACAGGATGAGAATCTCTATTTTTTCCAACAAGAATCTTTTGCGTACAGGAAAGAACATAGAGAACCTCAAACCAGTTCAAGAAAAGTAGTTTGAATTTGTCTTTATTTATTTATTTGAGTTTTATATTTTTAGAAAGAGAATATGTATAGAGTATTCAGATACTTTTAAGTTTAAGAAGTAATTTTGAAAACATACTTGGGTTTCATAGAATAGTTTAGTGGGGCACGGGAAGACAGAAAAAGACTTTGCAATGCCAAAGTTATTTCCTTTTGATAATCTGATGCACTTACCTTCTTTTTTCCTGGTTGTAAGCTACTAAGGAAAGAAATTGAATGTTTTTCCCCTCTTCCTTTTCTTTCCTTTTTACTTTCCCTCCTTTTTTCTTACTTTTTAAATCAATATTTTTGAGTACCTGTTATGGGCTAGTCACTGTTCTGAGCACTGAAGATATAACAGTGAGCAAGTCAGGAAACACTGTGTTAAAAGAAATTTATTTTAGTGGTTAATAAAAATAATGTAAACAACTAATTGTAGTACAATGTAATTAAAACTATTAAGTGGATAAGTCAGAGGTGTAGGGATGACTGGTATCACAAAGATACCACCTAAACTAGACCTGTAAGGGTGAATGACCCTCAGGATCTGGCATAGCCCAGCAGTTCTCTGCTTTGACTGTACATCAGAATTACCAGAAAGCTTTTGAAGAATCCTGATGTATCTCACCCCGAAAGATTCTAATTTACTTAGCCTGAATTGGGCCTCCAAGCCTCAGTATTTTCAAATTTTTTGAAAGTAAACCAGGTGATTCTGATGAGCAGTTATGATTGAGAGCCATTGTACTGTGCCATAGTCTCAAAAATGATTAATTTCATAGTAGAAATGCTTTCTTATTTTGACTTCTAAAATTATGGTTACCCTTATTTTGTTTTTGTTTTTATCTCAGACTTTTAGTAAAATTGCCTGTGCTTTGAACCACTTAAGAGTAAGTTGCCAATATAGTTTAGTGTCCTACAGACAAAAACATTTTCCTATATAACAATAGTATGACAATTAAAATCCAGGAAATTTACATTGATGCATTATACCATTTAATCCTCAAATCCCATTCAAGTTTTGCCAGTTGTCCCATGATGTCCTTTATAACAAAATGATCCAGTCTGGAATCATGTATTGCATTTAGTTGTCATGAATGTTATTCTCTTTCTCTTTCTTCAGTCTGAAACAGTTTCTAATTTTCCCCTTAACTTTCACTACCTTGACAGTTTTTAGTATTACACGAATTATTTTTTTAAATATCCTTTATTTTTTTTGATGTTTCCTCTGGATTAGATTCAGGTTATGGATCTATGGCAGGAATATCATAGAAGTGGTGCTGTGTTCTTCTCATTGTGTTTTCTCACATGACACACAATTTCATTGTTTCCATTACTGGTGATGTTCACTTTGATCACTTGATTAAGGGACTGTCTGTTAGGCTTCTCTACTTTGAAGTACTCTTTTCTCTTTTGTAATTACAAATGAATATTTTGTGGAATATTTTGAGACTATAAATACCTTGTTCCTCATCTCACTTTTAGTTTATTCATTCATTTATTTTAATGTGGACTCATGGATTCTTATTTTATTCAGTGGGCCCTAATCTCTTTCTTTGTTATTTAAATACTCAAATTGTCCCAGATTTGGCCAGTGGGAGCTTTTTCAAGTTGGCTCCTCTGTCCCTATCATTCTTTGAGGACTCTCTTTTGTTTATTGTTTTTAAAAATATTTTATTTACTTAATTTTTTTAGAGTGAGAGGAAGGCGGAAAAGAGAGGGAGAGAAACAACAATGTATGCTTGCCTCTTACATGCCCCTACTGGGGACCCAGCCCACAACCCAGACATATGCCTGGAAATCAAACTGGGATTCAAACAGCGACCCTTTAGTTTGTAGGCTGGCGCTCTATCCACTGATCCACACCAACCAGGGCCAAGCACTTTCTTTTGATACAAGACTAGGTTCAACTTGTTCTTTACTTACTGCTGAAGCCTGGAATTGATTGTTTTCTAAGATATCCTGGTTCCTTTTAGTGGCGAGTGGTATTTAGAAATCAAGATCTGGGTGCTAGATGAGCTTATTGCTATTTGAGTGTCATTGCTTTGTGCTCTTAGAGGCCAGAGTTAGGGAAAACATGTATATTTATGTGTATATATTATATATGCATATACATATTTATTTATTATGAGTTCACAGATCTCTCTGAACCAAATCCAATGTCACAGGTTTATTTTAGCCTCCCCTTTTTCATATTTGTAGTTTCCTTCTCTGAAAGGGAAGAACCTGGCTCCCATTTTTCTTTTTGTTTTTTTAAAGATTTTATTTATTTATTTTTAGAGAGAGAAAAGGGAGGGAGAAAAAGAGGGAGAGAAACATGGATATAAGAGAGAAATATCGATCAGTTATCTCTCATAGGCACCCTGACCGAGGATTGAACCCACAACCCAGGCATGTACCCCAACTGGGAATTGAACCATGACCTTTGACATTCCTTGGTGATGCCCAGCCAACTAAACCACACTGGTCAGGGCCCATTTTTCTTAATATATTTTCCTGTTTGATCAATTCTCCTGTGTAACCAGCCTCCTGGCAGGCCTCTCTTCTGCTTGTGTAGGCACCCTCCTTAGCCCCATTATGGCTTGGAAACCTTTCTTCCTTTTATATACACTTTCCTTACTCCCTCATTCAAGCTCTGACAATACTGTGTTGGGCTCCTGCTTTGGACCACCTTCTCTAGCACCCTTCATCAAGCTGCCTTGTCATGTGGATGGTTTCTTTACCCCAACTAATCTCTGACCTCCTGTGTTAGGTGTGCCTTTCTCTACAGACATCCTCCTTACTCCATTCAGAGTCTGCCACCCTGAGATGAACCACCCTAGCTTTTCCCCACCCCCACCTTACAGGGAGTCTTACCTTATTTGCTCCATTTCCTCCTCTGCCTATTAAAATTATTGAGGAACTGTGGGAAGGAAATACTTTATACCATGTTTGAGGTTCACCTTTTCCATGATTCTTTTTAAAGGTGAAAGCAATTAAATTCTAAATAATTACAGTTTCAGAATTTACAAGAGGCCAAATCCTCACAATAAACTGAAAATTCATCACATAGCTTCTCTTTGGGCACTGGCAAACTCATTTCTTAAACACTGTTCATCCATTTTTATAAAATCCTAATAAGGTGAAATGTCTTTCTTATACAAAGTTAAAGTAGATTTCTCTGTTTTGTTTTGTTTTTAAAGATTTTATTTATTTATTTTTAGAGAGAGGGGAAGGGAGGGAGAAAGAGAGGGAGAGAAACATCAATGTGTGCTTGCCTTTCATGCACTCCCCCACTGGGGACCTGGCCTGCAACCCAGGCATCTGCCCTGACTGGGAATCGAACAGGCAACCCTTTGATTTTCAGACTGGCACTCAATCCACTGAGCCACACCAGCCAGGGCTTCTGTTAACTTTCATTCATTAATTCTAATTGTTTCTCCTAAATTACATTAAATAAGACCAAACTGTTTTTCGGAATAAGTTATTTGAAGTATTTTTATGTACTAAATCTTTACCTTTTGAGACTTTAAAAAGTAGTCTTCAGCCCTGGCTGGTGTAGCTTAGTGGATTAAGCGCGAGCCTGTGAACCAAGAGATCACGGTTCGATTCCCAGTCAGGGCACATGCCTGGGTTGCAGGCCAGTTCCCAGCAGGGAATGCACAGGAAGCAACCATACATTAATATTTCTCTCCCTCTCTCCTTCCCTTTCCCTCTGAAGATAAATAAATAAAATCTTTAAAAAAAAAAAAGTAGTCTTCATGTGACATGATTTTTAGATCCCACTATTATTTTACTCTTAGCCTGTAATTTCTAAAACTAAAGATAAAAATCTGGATTTGGTTTGACCAACACAGATTACAGTGAAATGCCTTCCTTTATTCTGTGTTATTAGTTTATAATTTCAGCATTTTGGGGGGTGAGGACCCCATGTCACTCTGCTTATTTATTGAGTTTGCAGATGTGTAAGCTCCCTAGGACTTTTCACATGTAATACTAGTTATTATGCTATGTCTTTGATTTCTTACAACTGCTGTTGATTTTTTTCATGTAAGTTTGAACTCAAATTTTTCCCTCGAGCATTTCATACTGCTATTGAGACTATGCATCAACATATTGAGATACAAAAATCTAATTTTGTCATTCAGCATTTTCAATATCCTTCCCAGCTTTTTTAAATGTATGTAAATGGGAGAAACAGTTTATTTGGAATTTTAAAAAATATTGAAAAAACAGTATATGAGAAATGAAATTTTTCATGGTATTAGGGGCATGCTTCTAGGAATAAATTACCATTTTTTTTTTAAATTGAGCCTTTAGTCAGCTACTGTTTTGTCTTTTGTTGAACTCAGTGGTCAACAAACTTTAAAGGACTAGAGGGCAAATATTTTAGTCTCTATTGCATCTGTTCATTTTGCCTTCATAGCGCCATGAACAAATGGGTATGGGCTGTGTTCTAGTAAAACTACTGTGGTGGGTGCAATATGGTCTATGGGCTATAATTTGCCCATCTCTTTCTACCATGATCCCAAGATTGTTATAAGAGACTATCATATGCTTGGCTTAAAATTAAGATGGCTTTATTTCTGGGTCTAGTGGTGTGAATGGAATAATGAATTAGTATAACATGGTGTGATCTTAGTTAAACTAAACTGATTTCTAGTGATCTCTGCAAGAGCTCACAACCTATCTTGTTTAGTAAACTATTTGAGTAGATGATTTCTAGGGATCTGTATAAATTACTGCACAAAGTCATATAATTTGCCAGACAGGGAACTTGAGAATTAACCTTTTTTTCTTTATGTTTAAAAATAAAAGCAACATTTGACTATATGAGGTATTCTGGCACATCAAAGTTTGCTTTGAATAGATGATCACAGGAAAGAATTATACAACTCAACCCCTACTATAATTGTCACTATTAAGGAAAATAATATTCAGGCTGGAAAAATAGACATATATGCTTAAGAGGAAAATTGATGTCTAAGAAAGACAAGAGAATCTAAGAAAGACAAGAGAATAAGAGCATAGAGCCACTCTCGAGTTTATTTCTCCAGGCCCAGATGTAAGAAGTTGAGTTCTGTGGGTTTTTTTCTTTCATGGTAATAATATTAATCTATCTGTTCCAAAAACTGGCCCTACTTCTTTGAACATGATGAAAAAAATCTTTTTATTGTTCTAATATTTTTTTATCCTTAACTCATCTGTGGTTTAGCCTCCTGTACAAGTCTTAAGTTTACAAACATGTACAATACATGTGTGCTTTTTAAGTGAGTATCTTTTGTATACTTATTGTCTGTCAAATTCTGTGGATTTGAAGATGAAATCATGGTCCTTATCCTTAGAAATTTCAATATAAGTGTTTATACTGGTAAAGGAGAAGATTGCTACTGGAGGACCTAAGGCAGTGGAAAAGATTCTGATAATGGAGCCAGAGAGAGTGGGAAAAGCTATACAAAGAAAATTATACTTGAGCTGAGTGATGAAAATGGCTAGGTATTTGTCAGATAAATAAATATGGTACTTGGAAAGGAAGTAAGAGAAGACATTCTAGATTATGGAGAATACAAGGAACTGACCAGATTTAGGAAATATTTCTGAATTAATATTAACAGATTGGGGACTGATTTAATATAGAAGTTAGAGGAGTGGTAAGTGTATGGTAACGACAAGTTTTCTAGTTATGACTATCAAGTAGGTGATATTGTCATTAGTGATTGTGAGGTGGAGTATACCTATATAAGTTTAGTCAAATAGGGAGATAAGTAGCAAGTCTTTTGTAATACTTGTTTAGAGTCCAGAGAGATGCTGAGGCTAGAAATAAACACTTAAGGAGTCATTATCATTGAGATAGTAATTGGAAATCATCTAAGAATATGAGTTCACACAAGAGGAAGTATAGTAGATGTAACTGACCACATTTAAATATTTCTGAGTTAGATTCAATGAGATCAGAAGGGCAGTATTTATTTTGTTAATTGCTATATTTTATCAATAACTGTCACAGTTTCTGGCGATTATTAAATATGAACAATTTCAGAATGAATGATTATCTTATAGTGTGTTGTCAGAATTTCCTCTCGGCTCTTTGAAGTTGTTTTCTTTTGGAGCTTCCTTTTTGGGATTATGCCTTTGTTTCCCTGAACTCTAAGAAAGTAGTTTTCAGTCAGTCTTGAATGTATAATTACATAGGTACAATTTTTCTGTATTAACTATGTTTAATTATGAAAACTGGTCACCTTTTTCATATTGCTTTTTATTTACAACTGATTGTTGCCTGTTGTTTGACTTATATCCATACTAGCAATCTTTACTATTTTCTGAAAAGGGGAAATGGTTGCTATAGCAATTTAAGCATCTGTGGGTTGCTTGGTTTTAATGAATAATTTTAATAGCAGTTGTTCATGTAGTAAATAAGCTTCAGAGAAGTATCACACTTTTAATCTATTATGTGCCTGTACTATAGTATTGTGTCATTTCATATTTTTCTCCCTTGAACTCATCTAAGTGCATAAAACCATCTTTATAGGTAGGGCAGGGAACTACCATTTTGAATGTCTGCTATTTGGCAGGCATAGTAGTGTGCATTTTATGTATATTACCTTATTGGATTCTTTTATCAGTTCCATGTTATATATAGGAATCTGACTTTTAAAAGAATAATCATCTGTAATCACAGGTAAATAAATAGTTGAACTAGAAATTTTGGCTTGGATTGTTCTCCAAAGCTATGCTCTTTTTCCTATTATATGTGTGTGTGAGAGAGAGATACACACACACACACATTTCACTGTTAGGTGTATCTTATTCCAGAAATACTTCTTTTTCTGCATCAACTTTTCATATTTCCCTTGTTTTGAATTTTTTCATGTATATCAACCTGTAATACACACAGTTCTTATTGTTTAATATGTTTAATTGCAAATACTTTGAAATGGCTTGGTAAAAGTAAGGAAAATAAATTATGCATTATTGATTTATTTCTCAGGTTTTGATGGACATGTTTGATCAGGATGACATAGGTTTGGTTTCTCTCTGTGAAGATGAACCTAGTTCTTCAGGTGAATTAAACTATTACGACCTTGTCAGAACTGAAATTGCAGAAGAAAGACAGTATCTGCGGGAACTAAATATGATCATAAAAGTGTTTCGAGAAGCCTTTCTTTCTGACAAAAAGTTGTTTAAACCTTCTGTAAGTACCTTTTTGGGTTTGAAATTCTGTCTACCCAAGTCAAATAGCAGCCAAAAATCATAAATAGTAATAATTCTATATACTTTATGAGTATACAAAACAAAAATATTCTTTTATATAGTATTTGTGGGTTTTTTAATTATGTGAATGTTATACTAATGTAGTAAGTTTGTTGACAATGAAAATTAGACACAAAATGAGAAAGGGGGATTACACTGGAATGGAATCTTTTTCTGCTCTACAGTAGCTAATATTTATAGTCATTCATTTGAAGGCAGTGAAAAAGATGTATGGTATAGAAAAGACATGCTTTATTCTCTCTTTTGGTAGGTACTTTAAGGCAGTAGTTTAAAGATTTAACAGTGGAACTTCATAAGAATAAAAGTTTATGCAGAGTAACATATAAACAAAGGCAGAGCTGCTCTGTTGGAAAACAGGGTGGGAGTGGGGAGAGTAGTATGGGGATCCGGGGAGCTTTGCCCATCTTTTTATGTCTGTAGCTTTGAAAGTCACCTCTAAAGAATCCAGCCAGACAAAAACCACTTTTTTTTAAAATACTCACCTGAGAATATGTTTATTGAATTTTTTTAAAGTGAAAGTTAAGATATTGATGTGGGAGAGAAACATTGATTGGTTGCCTCCCATGTGTGGCCCTAGCCTGGATTGAACCCACAGCCTAGGTATGTGTGCTGAACAGGAATTGTACCTGCAACTTTTTGGTGCATGGGACAATACTCCAACCAATTCAAACCACCTGGCCAAGGTGACAACTACTCTTTTTTAAGAAAGATTTTGTCCTACATACTAATCATGAAATATATGAGAAAAATTGCAGACAATTGAGACAAATGAGACAATTGCAATAAAAAGGATAAAATACAGGTGAATGAACATAACGAAGGAAGTGAAGGACCTATATACACTGAAAATTACAAGACACTTGTGCACAATTGAAGAAGACACAAAGACATGGAAAGATATTCTGTGTTCATGGATTGGAAGAATGAACACAGTTAAAATGGCCATATTACCTAAAGCAATGTACAGATTTAATGTAATCCCCATTAAATCCCAATGGTATTTTTCAAAGAAATAGAACAGAAAAATCAAATTTGAAAAAAAATTATAGTACTATGTTAAGTAAAATATTATCAAAATTTAAAATACCAAAATTGTATGGAATCATGAAGGACCCCAAATAGCCAAAGCCATCCTGAGAAAAAAACAAAATCAGAGTTATCACACCCCTTGATTTCAAATTATACTACAGAGCCACAGTAATCAAAATAGTATGGTATTGAGCCAAAACCATACAGTGGAGAAGGTAAAGCCTCTTCAGTGGTTTTGGGAAAATTGGATAGCCACATGCAAAAGAATGAAGTTAGACTGCTATTTGACACTGTACACAAAAAACTTAAAAATGGATTAAAGATTTACTAAAAGGCCTGAAATGATAAAATATGTAGAAGAAAATATAGGTGCTAAACTTAAGGACCTTGATCTCAGAGAGGCTTGTGTGAACTTTATCCCAAAGGCAAGGGAAGTAAAAGCAAAAATAAATGGGAGTCTGTCAAAATAAAAAGCTTCTGTACAGTAAAAGTAACTATAAGCAAAACAAAAAGACAGCCTTGGCCAGGTGGCTCAGTAGGTTGGAGTGTTGTCTCATATACCAAGAAAAGATTGTGGGTTCGATCCCCAGTCAGGGTGCATATGGGAAACAAGCAATTGATATTTCTCACATTGGTGTTTCTCTCTCTCTCTCTCACTCTCACCCTCACCCTCACCCTCACCCACTTCCCCCCCTCATTTTCTCTCTCACTCAAATCAATAAATGTATTCTCAGGTTAGGATTTTAAAAAAGAAAAGACAACTAACTGAATGGGAGATGTTTGTAAATGATACCTCTGAAAAGGGACTAATATCCAAAATATATAAATAATTCATATAACTCAACACAAAAGAAACCCAAACAATTTAATTTAAAAATGGGCAGGGCCCCTTTCCCATCTTGCAAGATGGTGGGTGAAAAAGCTGAGAAACCAATACTAAGGAGAAGAAACCTGAAGCTAAGAAGACTGATGCTGGCGGCAAGGGTTAAGAAGGGTAACCTCAAGGCCAAGATGCCTAAGAAGGGGAAGCCCCACAGTAGCTGAAACCCTGTTCTAGTTGGAAGAATTGGTAGATACCTGATTGGCTATGTATTTCCGAAAGACCATTTACAAGAGGAGGTATTCAGCAGCTAAATCCAGGATTGACAAGTAAAAGGAGAAAGGTCTTGCTACTGTCACAAAGCCAGTTGTGGTGACAAGAATGGTGTTACCCAAGGGGTTAAACTTTGCAAAGTGGCTAGTTCTTATCCTGCTGAAGGTGTGCCCCGAAAGCTGTTGAGTCATAGCAGGAAATCCTTTAGTCAGCATATGAGAAAACTGCGGGCCAGCATCACTCCCAGGGACCATTGTGATCATCCTCACTGGGTGCCACAGAGGCAAGAGGGTGGTTTTCCTGAAGCAGCTGAGCAGTGCCTTGCTACTTGTGACTGCACCTCTGTCCCTGAATTGAGTTCCTCTACACAGAACACATCAGAAATTTGTAACCGCCACCTCCACCAAAATTGATATCAGTGGTGTAAAAATCCCCAAACATTTCATTGATCCTTATTACTTCAAGAAGCTGTGCAAGCCCTAGACACCAAGAGGGCAAGACCTTCGACACAGAAAGAGAATGAGATTACAGAGCAGCACAGGGTTAATCAAAAAGCCATGAACTTGCAAATTCTGCCAACAAAGTTATTTCTCAGTTCCAGGGCTACCTTCACTCTGTGTTTGCTCTCATAAAAGGGATTTATCCTCACAAATTTCTTATGAAGAACCTAATTAAATGCCTGATCTGTTTTAAAAAATAAATTAAAAAAATTAAAAATGGGCAGAGGACCTGAACTTTTCCCAAGAAGACATACAAATGGCCAACAGATACAGGAAAAGATGCTCAGCTTCACTACCTGTAAGAGAAATGCAAATCAAAACCACAATGGAATAGCACCTCACACCTGCCAGAATGGCTCTGATCAGTAAGACAAGAAATAAATGTTGGAGAGGATGTAGAGAAAAATTTATACACCACTTGTGGGAGTATAAATTGGTAGTCACTATGGAAAATTAAGAACAGAGTTACCATATGATCCAGCAATCCCTCTTCTGGGTATCTACACCCCAAATTTGAAACATTTATTTGTAAGGGTATTTGTGCCCACTCCGGTATTCATCGCAGTGTTCATGGTAGCCAGGACATTGAAACAACTGAAGCATCCTTTGATAGATGATTGGATGAAGAAGATGTACATATCTACAATGGGATATTACTCAGCCATGAAAAATGAAATCTTACTATTTGCAGGAACATGAATGGACTTAGAAGGTACTATGCTAAGTGAAATAAGTCATACAGAGAAAGACATATATCATGATTTCGCTTATGTGTGGAAATCTAAAACACAAATAAAATGAAACAAAAAAACATAGATACAAAGAACAAATTGATAATCACCAGATGGGAGGGGGTTGGGGATGAGTGAAAAGGTGAAAGGGATTAGGAAGCACTTATTGCCAGTTATAAAAATACCTATGGGGATATAAAGTACAGCATAAGGAATATAGTCAGTAATATTATAATAACTATGCATGGTGTCAGATGGGTGCTAGACTTATTGAAGTACCCACTTCTTAAGGTATATAAATATCTAGTCATGGGGTTGTATACCTGAAACTAAATAATAATTTATGTCAACCGTAACTGAAAAATAAATTTTTAAGAAACTATTGAGAGTCTATATTTTCCAATACATTTATTGTGTATAATCCAAAAAGCTTTTAATTTCCCTTATTTGTGGTTGACTTTATTATGTTTTGGAATATATTATATATCTTGGAATGTATTAGTATGTGATTGGATGAAAATACACTCTTAATACTTATATGACTTCAGTAACTTTTAAACAAAATTCTCAGCCTCACATCTTAACCTTTTTGTTTTTCAGGACATTGAAAAAATTTTCAGTAATATTTCAGATATACATGAGTTGACAGTAAAACTTTTAGGATTGATTGAAGACACAGTTGAAATGACTGATGAAAGCAGTCCTCATCCCTTAGCTGGCAGCTGTTTTGAAGATTTGGCAGAAGTAAGTTTATGAAACCACTTTATTTGCATTTAAGTCTTAAAGGATGTATTAAAAAATTTAGTAAGATATTCTTTGTGAAAATTAGAAGATCCCGCTGGCTGCTATAAAAAATACCAATAGCAAAGTATAATTTCACTGTATTTATAATGACATTTGATAGTGTGTTTATAGTAATAATCATAACAAAAGTTAATAGAATAGTAAATTTTAAGATTTTTTTTTAATGACAAGTGCATTTAAAGTAAAAGAAATGGTATTGACCATAGCTCTTTAGCTTTTGTGGATTTTAGTCTTAATTTCCAAAAATTGAAAAGGAAATTTGTATTTCAATTTTGTTTCCAAAGTGAAAATCATTTTGTTGTTTTAAAATGGTTATAAAAATAATGTAACTCATTGTAAAAATAGTTACAAGAGACAAATATAAATAAAATGAAAATCACTTCATCTGCAATACCCACAGATGTTATCCTTATAACACAACATTTTCTGCACACACATACAAACCTATGTGTACTTACAAAAATGGAATCTCACTCTTTTATTACCTGCTCTTTTTTTTTTTTTCAGTGAATATATCACAAACATTTTCCAGGTCAATAAATGTACTTCAGCACAATTTTTAAAGTCTGAAGAGGACCATGTTGTTATGGCAACACCATAACATTTTAGCTATATGCTATCATTAAGCATGTATGTTGTTTGTATTTTTGTTATTGTCATAATACTGTAACAAGCATATTCATAGTATGCCTTTGTAGTCTAATGATTATTTTAGGATATATTCCTAGAAGAATTGTAGTACTGAAGACTTGGTACATTTTTAGAATTTGGAAACATTTTCCCACATCTTCACTAACTCAGAAATTATGCCATTAATTTTTGCGAGTCTAGTGGTAAAGAAACCCCAGTATCTCACTGTTCTTTAATTTTGCTTAAAAAAGAAACAACTAATGATGTTGAACATCTTGTCATACTTATTGCCATTTTTATTTCTTTTGAAAAACAGAATTTTAAAAGTCTATCTTTAGAGTTCATGTAAATTTCCTAATGTTATAAACTCTGGTTATATTTTTCTGAAAATATAAATTATATTTGTTACATCTGTATTGTAGACAATGAAACTGATAGTATAGAAATAATCAGTTACTGATGTCTAACCAAAATATTCAGCTTTGGTTCTTATTAGAAAGTTTTTATATTATGATAATTTGACTCTTAAAGATACCATGGTTCAAAAACAATGTATTTTTTAATTTTTATTTTGTTTTTTATTACAGCAAAATATATATAACAAACTTTGCCATTTTAACCCATTTTAAGTATGCCATTATGTATTTCCAAAACTTTTTCACAACCCCCAACAGAAATTCTACTCATTAAACAATTCCTTATTCTTCCCTCCCTCCAATCATGAGTAACCTCTAATCTACTTTCTATCTCTATGAATTTGCTCATTCTACTGTAGATATTTGATGTAATTAGAATCACATAATATTTGTTCTTCTCTGTCTGCTTATTAAACTTAGCATAAAGTTTTTGAGGTTCATCCATGTCATTGCATGTATCAGAACTTCATCTCTTTCTATGGCTGAGTAATATTCCATTGTATGTATATATTATGTTTTGTTTATGCAGTTATTTGATGGACACTTGTATTTTTTCCATCTTTTGGCTATTGTAAATAGTGTTGCACTGAACATTGGCACACAAGTATCTGTTTGAGTTTCTGTTTTCAGTTCTTTGGGGTATATACCTATGAGTGGAATTGCTGGGTCATATGGTAACTCTTTGTTTTGCTTTTTGAGGAACTGACAAAAATATTTTCCATAGAGCAATACCATTTTACATTACCATATGCAGTGGATTCCAATTTCTTTGCATTCTTGCCAATACTTGTTATTTCGGGAAAACATAATGTATTTTTTAACTACAAAAATGAAACAAACCTCTTAGTTCTAACTAAACATTGCAGATATTGATTATTATTAAATAATAGGAAATTAAATATAAAAATTGGACCAAATATGTACAGTTTCTGCTGTTACTTTACATTAGTTTTTGCTCTCTTTTTCTAATTTTTATCCAAAAGAGCACTATCATAACAAAAGTGTTTTTTTCCTTCGTTTGAAAGTATCCTAAATAAATGAGTAAACTTATTTCAACATAGGTAAACCTAACTGAAATTTCAAATCCCAGCCTTCTTTTACTGATGAACACACTTTTCACTTATTGGAGATAAATGTGCATAAGCATTTTAATGATTAAACAAAGTCAGTGACCTATTTTGAGATCAGTAGTTTCTTGTGATCAGTAGCTCAAGGTCATTACTTATATTTTAAAGTATTTTCCAGTTACAGCCATAGTTATTATTTGTCCCTGCAAAGTAGATGGCACAAAGTTCTGAAATCTAGTGAGGACTTGAATAAAAATTTGCCTTTACATAATCTGTGCCATATTAGTAGAAAAGATGATCTTTTAAACTCAACATATTTTCTTTTTAAAAAATAGGAGCAAGCATTTGATCCTTATGAAACATTATCACAGGACATTCTTTCACCAAAATTTAATGAACATTTCAGTAAGTTGATGGCCAGACCTGCAGTGGCTCAATACTTTCAGGTAAACTTAAACTGAATGTTATTTTTTTTTTAAGTAAAGCAACTAAAGAACTCATTTACCATTTTATCCCTCAAAGACTTATGATTTAGATTTCTTTTACAAAGCAACTAAGGAAAATTTTCACCAGTCTTTCAAAATCTGTTAATTCTAAGCCTATTTAGATTGAAAAAACTAATCCATCTTTAATGTAGAAATCTTTTATAGAATGCCATTACAAGTATTGATTGACCAGAGAAATCTGGCAAATTCTAGTTCTGGGATATAGAGATGAATGTGGAGAGTTATTTTGGGTTCTATTTTCAACAAGATAGAACTGAAATCATCAAGAGTGGAGAATATTCTCATGTTTACTCAAACTGATTTCTCTCTCAGGCCTGTAATTTAAAGTAGATCAATATACTATTGGGAAGTATACAAGTTAATTGGCTCATTAATGCAGTTAGATAAAATGAAAATAATGGAAAGAGACAAATAAAATTAATGTTTTTTACTTTTTCAACACTAAATGAAAGTTATCTTAGTATTGGTGACCCTTGACTACTTATTGCTGTAGAATTTCCTGAATCTAGACAGGCTTCTCTCCCTTAGCATATGAATACTGTATGGTCAAATATTTATCATCCTAAAACTAGCAGTAAACCTTGTTGTTTTCTTTTTTGTTTTTTTTTCTTATTTGTAGCCAATTGTCTTCATGTTATTTTTTACTGTTCTTCATTAAACTATCATTTGTGTCTTAATCAGGATATAACACTAAAAACTGCCCTCACAATGAACTTAACCACCAAATCCAGTGAATATTTTGATTTCATATTTATTTCTATAGTATTTGTTAGTCCCTTTATTGTCATTTTGGCTCCCATGATACTTTCTCCTAATTTTCATCTTCTCTCATTTCTTCTCTGTCTTCTCAGTCTCCTTCTATGATCATCCCCTGATTTTCTGTCCCTTTAATGCTCTCCTAGAATAACTTTATTCATACCTTTTGCTTTAGCTACTGCCTGTATGCTGGTAACTTCATATTTGTATTTTCAGCCTTAACTCTCTTGAGCAGTGGATGTGTGTGTACACTTTTCATATAACCAGCTGCCCTAATTCACTTAGATATCCCACAGGCACTTCAAACATATAAATGTTCGAAACTGAACTTACCCTCTTTTCCCTGCCTTCTTTACTGTGAATTCCCATTATTATCTTCTACTTTTATCAAAAACTTGTCAATTTGGAATAAAAATCACATCTAATTCTCAAAATTTACTTCAACAAAGGAGTAATTTTAAGTCAATCTTATATAGAGATATAAACCATGAAGTAAATGGTTGTTAAATAGGACAATTTGCCTGTAAGATCTTTGCATACTTATTAAAAGCACTCATATGTCTTGTTTTGTTCTTTTATTAGTAATTCTTTCTGTGGGATTTGAATGTCTAGGGCCCAATTATTTAAGCTCCTGCCCCAGATACTCAGTGAAGTCGAAAGAGTTAGATAAAACCCCTTTTCAGGCCAAACTTACTTGTACTGTATTAACTTTAAAAAGCTGAAGTAATGCTTCATTTAAAAAATAATAAAAATTCTTTAGAAATTGTATAGCACACCTTAAGAATATGAGCTTTAGCCCAATTGATAGCTGTCAAGTATATTGAACAAATTACAATTTAATTTCAGTTAACAATATGTGAGAATTATGGGAGTGTTTACCTGTGAGGGTATGTTTTAAAAACAGCATATCATATTCTTTCTTCATGTTATATATTGCTGTTGTTCATATTTAACTGAAGAGAAATACCAATTTAAATAAATCAACCTTAATGACATTTAAAATCAACATGAGTGACTTTTAAATTCCTCATAAATTTTAGAAAATCATTTATTTTACAGACTGTTAGTTTTCAGAACTGGGATATGTGTAACCCTGGCTATACACAAAGATCTTTCAGGTGATATAAGGGCATAGATAACTTTAAGGGAATCAGTTTCTAGTCTGTCTGCCACCTTATTTCTATTCTCTTTTCCGATTTCTCTTACACGTTACCTATCACCATATTGAATTTCCCATTATGCACTGATCCTAGGTGTAAAAACTTTCAGGGTACCAGTCAGAAAAAAGGTATTGCCCTTAAAATAAGTTCTAAATGGGGTTCCTGGACCCAATTCCAGTGTAGAAGGGTGCTTCACTTCTACCAACAAATAAATCTCAGACACCAACAAGAATTCAGCTCAGTTCTGACATGATTTACTGGAGCTAGGATCAGATTCTACAGGTTTAGGGTTCAGTCCTACAATACTGCGTGTGCCCTCCAGCTCCCCACTTCCTCATCCCTGTATACAAGCACAACACACACACACTTCAGATGCCAGCAGCAAGCCCAGGGTCTTACCTTATCTGACCAACTGACTATATTGGAGATTCCAGTGACTCCCTCCTTGGGTTCAATATGCTAAAATGGCTCACAGAACTCAGAGAAACATTTTACTTACTAGATTACTGGTTTATTATAAAAGGATATTAAAGGAAAAGGATATTAAGGGGTATGAGTCAACAGCCAGATGAACAGATACATAGGTTGAGGTCCTCAACAAAAGAACTTGTTTTCATGGGACTTGGGGCCTCGGTATAGTGGCATGTGAAAGGGTTCTGGTTCCCCAGTGTGGAAGCTTTCCAGAAAGACCAATTAGTTCTCCAGGGTTTTTATGAAGGCTTCATTAGGTGTTTTAGATCAACTAAGTTACTGGCCACTGGATATTGAACATAAATCTCCAGGCCCTCATCCCTTCCCTGAGGTCAGGCCAGGCGGTAGAGCTGAAATTTCTAAACCTTTTATCACAGGGTTGGTTCTCCTGGCAACCAGCCCCCTGGTCTAAAAGTCACCTTTAACATGAAAAAAGGCACCTTTTTTTTTTTCACTCTCTAAACTTAGAAAATTCCTAGGGTTTGGGGGAGCTTTGAGCCTGGAACTGTACATAAAGACCAAATATCTTATAAATCACAATATCACAAGTTCATTGAGTACAAAGGAAAGAGTTCCAAGAGAAATCTTGTATTGTTAAAATCTCTTGGTAGTTGAAATGGCTTGTCATATCTAACAAAGAATTAAATGAGATGGTTGTAACAGTGCAAATATTAACTTTTTAAAAAGTACTTCATCAATCATTGGACAGTGGGGTAAAGGAAAGAGAGACTTGTAAAGTTAAATTTCTCATACCTGGATGGACATAAGGTTCTTCCAGATGCTTCTTGTACTTAAGACTTGACATTAACATGTGTATTTGAATGTAAGAAATGTGTGTTTTGCAGAAATAAAGTATGATCTATTGACAGTGAAGATTGGCCTTGTCAATTAGGTTATGTGACAGACATTTTTCATAAATTCACTAAATCTGAAACTTACGTAATCATTGTTTGGTGAAATATGTTTAAATTATATCTGTAATATACATGTAACATCCTGTTATTGAACACAAAATGGGGTTCAGCTGCCTCCTGCCACAGAAGGAAAGCTCTAGAGCACCCAGTGCGCTGGTGAGAAAGGAAAGGTTTTTATTCAGATGCTGAGCCATCTGGGAGAATGGGGACTTAAGTCTTGAAAATCATCTCCTCCACAAAACCCACATAAAACCTAGCCACCCTCAGCAAGACCAAAACAAAAGCCAGTGCTCAGAGTTCCTGCTCTATTTTAAAGTACCATCCTTTGGAACCCAAGGTGACAGCTAAGCAGTTATCCAGATAGCTTAACTTGTCTCCAGCTGCTGTCTTTCTTCAGGTTCTCTCCTGGCAGCTGCATGTGGAACCCAACATGGCTGTCACCATGCAGCTACTTAAGGCCATGAAGTCTTGTGCTCCTGGGCCAGAGAGCTCATGAATACACCAACAAATGCTTTAACAGTTTGGAGGAGGGGACTCCCTTCTGGAGCCCATGGAGAGGACAGGGCAGTGCACCATCCAAGTGCAGGTTCCAAGCCATGAACAACAAGCAAGAGAGAGTTTCTTTGTTTCCCTGGATTTATATAAGCTTTGTGTGTGGGATGGACCAGGTACTTCTCGAAATGACCAATCAACTTCCCAAACTTCTGTGAACTTTGCGGGGGTCTGCCTCCCAACCAATCCCTTCATTTCCAAGGCTAGACTAACAGGTTCTTTGGTCTAGCACCTCCCCCTGCCACCATCTTGACTTCTGTTGTGCATGTGCCTGCCGCCCCCTAGTTCCACCACAATCTAGTACCAGAGGGGATAGGAGGGCTTTTTCCTCTACCCAATTATCTTGCTAGCCTTGCACATGCTCAGTGTAAGAACCTCTCTCTGCCATCATCTCGGTGGTCAACTCTGTCAATTCTCTGCCTCCCATGCTCTAGTCCCCACATACAGTGACTTACCCACACTTCGGGCCCACCAGCAGAACAAGTAACCCTAGAAACCCAGCATGGTCTCTCTGGCAGCACCAAATGTGACCAGAGTGGAAGGGACGGGGCATCAGCCAGGAGCAGGACCTCTGCAACAGGGGTGGAACATCTGCAAGGCACATGCTTGGTTACCTGGGCAATGCAGCCTCATGCTTAGAAGCAAAACACAATGTTGTTGCCATGACCCCAGAAGTTTGTGAAGGCATTGACTGACTACACAGCATGCCCTCAGTGCTCAAACATCCAACTTCTGTCCCCAAGGGGTATGGCTGTGTGCACAAGTGGTTGCCAGGTTCTATTCCCATGGCCGAACTCTATCTCCCCCAGTGGCTTCTTCCACTTTCTACCCTCATACCACTCCCAGTGGTCTGGACAGGCTGTTCATCAGTATCAATCCCCGCAAAATATTCTTTGTAACTACTTAAAGCATTTGAAATGGTGACATAAAAATCTGTGAGAAAGTTCATAGCTTTTCAAAATTCCTGTAGAGTATGTGGAACCCAAAATCTTTGAAGAACAGCTGACTATTGTGAAAGTTATTTTAGCCATATAAGAGATGTAGAAATGTATGTATTTAATAACTTTAAGGAGTAAAAAAGAAAAAAAACTTGATTGACAGCACTTCGATTTTAATATGTACATCTTTGCCATTATAGTTTTGATAAGTCTCTATTTGCTATTTTTGAAAGCTATTTCTTTTCAACACTGCTGTTATATATCCTTGATATCAGAGATATAATATTATACCATTTTGCTTTGCAGTCCATTGCTGATGGTTTTAGAGAGGCAGTTCGTTATGTCCTTCCACGCCTTATGCTGGTGCCAGTGTATCACTGTTGGCACTATTTTGAATTGTTAAAGGTAAGATGAAAGCTTTCCAAACCAAAAGCATTGATGAGGCTTAAAATCTAGTTTTTGATGTGATCATATGATTTTAAAATACTTTTTATTTATAAAAATAAAGTATCTTAAATGTCTACCTTATTTCCACAGACTGTGGAGAAAAGCTTGTATTTCTTACTTATCTTCATATTATTTCCAAATGGCAGATAGAAACAGGAAACTGTATCTTTATCTGTCATTTTATAATATAGAACCTCAAAGTACTAACATTGTTTAAAAATTTACTTTCTAAAATTAATTTTTGGAGGCACACTGGAATAGTGGTTTAACTTTTAAGTAAGTGATAAGTTTTATGCATAATATTGTTCTAAATTTCCATCTTGCTTTAACTTATTAAGGAAAACACTTTTAAAGTTGACATGTATTTTTCATGCAGAGTAGTATTCTTCCTTTCTTAGCTAGGACTCAAACAACATTAAAAAAATATGGTAAACTTGAACTCTTTTCAGAAATCAGTGAACATAAAAATGTATTGAATTCTTTAAGGTTATAATAAACAGTATAAACTTTATGATAATAAAAGTATGTAATAAAATGTAATATCACTTCCAGACAAGATGGCGGCATAGGTAAACATAGCTCACCACCTCACCCAACCACAACAAAATTACAAGTAAACTGTAGGACAACCATCATTCAGAAGCATCAGAAGTTGAGCTGAATTAAAGAAGAAACCACATAGAGGCTGGTAGGAGGGGTGGAGATATAGAACAGGCTGGTCCCACACCCATATGAGGTGAATAAAAATCAGGAGGGTTATCTCAGGAGTGAGGAGTCCCAGCCCCAACCAGGCCTCCCTGCTCAGGGTTCAAGTGCCAGGAAAATAAGCCCCACAACTTATGGCTGCAAAAACCAGAGGGCATTGAGGCTGTGGAAGACAGAATTGCTGGACTCCTGAGCAGATCCTCTTAAAGAGCCCAAGCACAGACTTACTCAGACTCACTCCCTCTGAGTTCCAGCATGGGGACAGCAGCTTGAAAGGCATCAGAGACATACAGAGAGGAAATGAATTGTCAGGCACCAGGGCAAGAGCTGAGGGGAAGCTTTATTCCAGACAGACATGCTGGAAGAGGTCATTTTTCCTTTTCCAATCCCACCCTCCACAGAGACAGCAGGTGGGTGCCATATCTGAGACTCCATCAACCTGGCTCACACTGTTTGCCCCACCCTCATGATTCCCTGAGGCCCTACCTCACCCAGCTTTCAGGCCCACTCAAGCTGTTTCCAGTGGCTCTTCCATATGAATGGCATGTCTTGGTCCATGCTTCAGATTTTCCTAATTTCTGAAACAAGCAGCATTTGGCTTCAGCAAGCCCCATCCCTCTTCCTAAGTGGCTCCAGGCCTGGTACTAGCAGCAGATGGCTTTGGTTCACAGCTTGGCCTCTCATGAACACCTCCAAGCCTGGCACAAGTAGCTAATGCTGTGTGACCCCAGACACAACACAGGCTGACCTTCGACATGACAATGACAATCAAGGCTTAACTATAAGAGAAGTATATACATAGCTCACACAGTGGACGCACCTTAAGTACCCAGGTGAGGTAATAAAGGAGGCTGTGCCACTGGACCTACAGGACACCTACTATACCTACTACATTAAACCACTCTATCAAGCCTAGGAGACACAGTAGCTCTACCAAATACAAAAAAACAAACACAGGGAGGCTGCTAAAATGAGACAAAGAAATATGACCCAAATGAGAGAACAAAACAAAACTCCAGAAAAAGAACTAAACAAAGTGGAGATAAGCAATCTATCAGATGTAGCGTTCAAAACACTGGTTTATAAGGATACTCAAGGAACTTAGTGAGAACCTCAACAGCATAAAAAGATCCATTCAGAAATGAAGGGTACAGTAATTGAAATATAGAACAATTTATAGAGAATTAACAGTAGAGTAGATGAAGCTGAGAATCAAATCAGTAATTTGGAACATAAGGAATCAAAAAACATCCAAGCAGAACAGCAAGAAAAAAAAAGGAATCCAGAAAAAATGAGGATAGTGTAAGGAACCTCTGGGACAACTTAGGTATACCAACATTCACATTGTAGGGGTGCCAGAAGAAGAGAAAGAGCAAGAAATTGGAAATCTATTTGAAAAAATAGTGAAAAAAAACTTCCCTGATTTGATGAAGGAAGTAACATGTAAGTCCAAGAAGCACAGAGAGTCCCAAACAAGATGGATACAAAGAGGCCCACATCAAGACACAATCATAATTAAAACGCCAAAGGTTAAAGATAAAGAGAGAATCTTTACAAGCAGCAAAAGCGAAGCAGCTGGTTGCCTACAAGGGAATTCCCATAAGAAGTCAGCTGATTTCTCAAATGTTACAGGCAAGAAAGGTCTGACAAGAAATATTCAAAGTATTGAAAACAAGGACCTATACCAAGATTACTCTATCCTGCGAATATCATTTAGAATTAAAGGACAGATAAAGAGCTTCCCAGACAAGAAAAAGCTAAAGGAGTTCATCATTAGCAAACCAGTATGACAGGAAATTTTAAATGATCTTCTTTAAGAAGAGGACCAAAAATATGAACAATAAAATGTCAATAAATAGCTTTCAACAGTTGAATCTAAAAAACAAAAACTAGTAGAACAGAAACAGAATCAGAGAGAGAAAGTTTTAATGGTTGCTGGATGGGAGGGGGTCTGGAGTGATGGGTGAAGAAGTGTGGTGATTAAGAAGTACAAATAGATAATTACAGAATAGCTATGGGGTTGTAATGTACAGTGTAAGGAATAGAGTAGCCAAAGAATATGCAGAATCTATGAACAAGGACAATGGTGTGAGGATTACCTGAGGGAGTAGGGGGGCTGGATGGAGAAAAGCAAAGAGGAAAATTGGGACAACTGTAATAGCATAAACAGTAAGATGTAGTTAAAAAGTATAATACAAATATGAATGTGTTATATAATAAATAAATATAATATGTAAACACATCAGAAGTAAACCACTACCCTGACTTTAATGGCACTTTCTTTCTTACTTTTGTTTCCAGTTTAATCACCTGTGCGTATATCACTAAAATATATGTATATATGTGTGTATGTATGTAGCTGTATATAAATGTATATATGTGTGTGTATATATACATATATATGGCCTGTTTCTGAATTTTATATAAATTAGATCAAATTTAATATATTATTTTTCATCATATCTTCTCTCAAAGTTTTTTGTGTAAGATTTATCAATGTTATTGTATGTTCTAGTTTAATTTTCTTTCAGTTTAAATAAACCATCAATTGTTTATTCATATCTGGTTGCTGAACAGTGTTTTGCTATTACTGATAACACTTGCTATGGACATTCTTGAAAAATCTCTTGGTACACATGTGCATGCATTTTATTTCTCCAGAGTATATACTCAGGGATAGAAGTGTTTGGTCACAGGGTATGCATCTTTTCCAATTTAATAGATAATGCCACGCAGTTTCCAAAGTGTATTGTACAGTTTACACTCCGGCCAGAATGCATGCATGTCTCTATGCATATTTTCATCCTTTTAAATTTCTGTCATCTGGTATATTTGTAATCATCTGTCATGGTTTTAATCTGTATTTCCTTTATTATTAGTGAACTTGGTATAGTATGTTTATTGGCCTTTTGGATAATATTTTGTGTAGTTATTTAAGTCTTTTTCCATTTTAAGTATTTTATGTGGTTTGTCTTTGCATTCCACTTTTCTGTTTGTTCTTGTTGTACATTAATTAAACCTGAGTATATTTCATATTTATTCTGAGGGTGATAGTGTCACTAATGAGTGATGGGTGATTTCCCTTTATTATTCATTATTCGAAGTTGTAAAATAATACTACCTAGTTATAAAAGAGAATCTGCTGCCTTTAGACAGGCATCAGAGTTCCAGTGTTTCTTTTTCCACTTTAGGTTTCATATCCACGTTCCCTTAATATTTAAGATCCCAGATAAGTATATGAAGAGATGAAGATTTTCTGAGGACTCTCCATTCCCATTTCTCTACATCATAGCTACTGATCTTCACTGATTCCAGCTAACATCTAAGGATTTTTGCCTCCTTTCAGATTATTTCCTTTTCAATAGTACAATAATTTCAACATATTTTGCTCAGTAAAATTTTCTTCTCCAACTTTTTTATTGTTCTTTTATAAGCAAGGCATCTTTTTGCTTGGGCATTTTGTACCTCTCCTTGATATAGCAGGTTGCTGGCTCAGAAAATCTGTTCAGACTTTCTCTAAATCATTAGTAATAATGTTAAAAGACAGAATAGCTCTATATGTTGTAGGTATCCTAGGCAAAGTATTTATTTGTTGATTTCTAATGAATGCCTACCTCAAGAGTTCTTTTTTATGACATCTTATAACCCATAATGTGTGGTATTGGAACCCACTAGCTTTTGTGCACAAATAGATAAGCAACTTGATTGTGTATATTTCCATGGAGACTAATGGATCCATAAAGAACTTAGAAGAAGGATTGAAGGCTTCCTATGAATAATACATTGGCAGCTCCAGATGTGTATTTGGATTCCTAAAAATTTTTAGGTAATGTTCCTGTTTAATTGGATGTCCTATCTATAGTGTTATAGTTGCCAATATTTTCCAGCATTTAAAAATCCTGGTTTGATTCTGTAATTGAAGATTTTTATTTCTCCCCATCTGGATGTTTAGTTCTGAAAATCCATGTGCTTTTGCCTTGGCCAGGAGGCGCAGTTGGTTGGAACATTGTCCAGTACACCAAAAGGTTGTGGGTTCAATCCCTGGTCGGGGTGCATATAGGAGGCAACTGATGGATGTTTCTCTCTCACATCAATGTTTCTCTCTCTCTCTCCCCACCATTCCTCTCTCTAAAGTGAATAAAAACATATCCTCAGGTGAGGATAAAGAAATCCCCAAGGTCTGCACTAAAATGAAGATACCACCTATGATGGTCTGACTCCTCCTGAGGCCATAGCTACTTTTATCACCAGTTAATCACTGGACTCCAAGTAGTCTGAGCCATTGTGATTGGGACTAGTATTTGGTCAGTTCATTAAAATGCAGCAAAGAATCATAAAATTGACTCATATATATTTTATTTTAATAAAAACACACACAAATCCCTACAAATGAAAATTTATATGTATTTATATACTAATCTGCTGACTTAGGGTAAAATCTTTTCTTTGAATACGAATCTTTGTGGCTTAAGGCACAAAACTTATTTTCTATGATTTCTATTTTCCTTTTCCTTTAGATGATACATGAACTTGAAGGTGCTTGTAAAGCAATCTTAGAGCAGAAACCTAGGATTTTATTATTCTTTCAAATCTTTTACATTTGTTGTTCCTATGCCTCTTTTAGAGAGACTTGTCTTTAAAATTATTTGTTTGTTTTTACATACATATCATTTTTTATACTTATATTGCTTTGACTTATATAATGTGTAATTAAATTATATTATTAGAACATAAGCACAACTGACATAAACATTTGGGAACACATACTGCTGATTCTTGGTAAGCACATGACTTAATTAGTAAGATCCAGAGGGCCTAGATATTTTAGAAAATGGCCCATTTATTGATATTTAGAGCACTTATTGTCCTGTGGGAATCACCCTGTATGTTATACAGTGGAAGTGATCCATAGTAAGAAATACATGTAACATTATGACTGTACATACATACACATACACACAAAACAAAGTTTCATGTGGTGTACTCTGACATAGTCTCTTCATTTCTTTTTAAAAATTATTGTGATGCACTAATAGATTATAACATGCAGTTTGAAAAACACAGCTGGACTAATTCTAGACACAAGCTAAGTGGATTATCATGTGGGCAAATGAAAAATTATTTTTTTTCTGTTCTGATTGTGATACTATTGGTTTTATAGAGCATTTTATTAATTTATTTTTAATTGTAGTAAAATACAAAACATGAAATTTAACATCTTAATTGTTTTAAGTGTGCAGTTAAGTGGTGCTAAGTATATTATTATGCAACCAATGTTGTCTTACACTTGGGTTGCTTCTACTTTTTGACTGTTGTAAATAATGCTACTGGGAATATGAGTACACAAATATTTCCTTGAGACTTTGCTTTTAATTCTTTTGGATATATACCCAGAAGCAATTGCTGGATCATCTGATAATTGTATTTTTAATCATTTTAGGGGAAACTGTACTGCATTACATAGCAACTATACCATTTTACATCCCTACTAACAATGTACAGGGTGACAATTTCTCCACATCCAGCACTTGTTATTTTCTATATTTTTATTTTCTTGCAGTAGCCATCTTAATGGGTGTGAGGTGGTATCTCATTATAGTTTTGATTTTCATATCCCTAATTGTTAGTGATGGTATCTTCTCATGTGCTTATTGAGTATTTGTATATCTTCTTTGGAGAAATGTCTATTCAAGTCCTTTGCCCATTTTTAATTTGGGTTGTTTGTTTTTATTGTTATGTTATAGGAGTTCTTTATGTATTCTGAATATTAATACCTTATCACATGTATCATTTTGTCCTATTCTATAGATTGCCTTTTTGTGATAGTGTTCAGCATCAAGTATTCATCCAAAAGAAATTTCATTTCATATTACATTCACTTTGGGATGAAAACCATAAGAAAAAAGGCTGGACCAGTGTGATTTTCACATTCCCTTGGTAATAGTAAACACAATCCTGGAGCACTTTTTAATTTAAATATCTGCTTCAGTCATATACCAAGGGAGATTTATGTGTGGACATATTATTGAAATATTTTTCAACTTTTACTTCCCAGAATCAGAATTTATGATAAATAGAAAAATAACTATATAATGAAAAATGATAGGATATCATATATAGTTTGCCTGAAATTAGTTTATAGTACATTGTTGGATCATTCTTTTTTAAAAAATATATTTTATTGATTATGCTATTACAGTTGTCCCATTACCCCCCTTCATTCCCCTCCACCCTGAACACCCTCTCCCACACACATTCCCCCCCTTTAGTTCATGTCCATGTGTCATAAGTTCTTTAGCTTCTACATTTCCCATACTATTCTTGTCCTCCTCCTGTTTTCTATCTACCATCTATGCTACTTATTCTCCATACCTTTTCTCCCTCTCTCCTTCTCCCACTCCCCTGTTGCTAACCCTCCATGTGATCTCCATTTCTGTGGTTCTGTTCCTGTTCTAGTTGTTTGCCTTGTTTGTTTTGTTTTCCTTAGGTTCAGTTGCTGATAGTTGTGAGTTTGTTGTCATTTTACTGTTCATATTTTTGATCATCTTCTTTTTCTTAGATAAAGCCCTTTGATATTTCATATAATAAGGGCTTGGTGATGATGAACTCCTTTACCCTGACCTTATCTGGGGAGCACTTTCTCCGCCCTTCCATTCTAAGTGATAGCTTTGTTGGGTAGAGTAATCTTGGATGCAGGTCCTTGCCTTTCATAACTTGGAATACTTCTTTCCAGCCCCTCTTGCCTGTAAGGTTTCTTTTGAGAATCAGCTGATAGTCTCATGGGAACTCCTTTGTAGGTAACTGTTTCCTTTTCTCTTGCTGCTTTTGATTCACTCCTTATCTTTAATCTTGGGTAATGTAATTATGATGTGTCTTGGTGTGTGCTTCCTTGGGTCCAACTTCTTTGGTTCTCTCTGCTTCCTGGACTTCCTGGAAGTCTATTTCCTTTGCCAGATTGGGGAAGTTCTCCTTTATTATTTGTTCAAATAAGTTTTCCACTTGTTGCTCTTCCTCTTCTGGTACCCCTATAATTCGGATGTTGGAACGTTTAAAGATGTCCCAGAAGTCCCTAAGCCTCTCCTCATCTTTTTCAATTCTTATTTCTTCATTCTTTTCTGATTGTATTTATTTTTCTTCCTTCTGGTCCACTCCATTGATGTGAGACCGAGCTTTCATTCCATCACTGTTGGTTCCCTGTGCATTTTTCTTTATCTCACTTATTGTAGCCTTCATTTTTTCATCTAATTTGTGACCAAAATCAACTAATTCTGTGAACGTCCTGATCACCAGTGTTTTGAACTGTGCATCTGATAGGTTGGCTATCTCTTGGTCCCTTAAAAGATTGGTTCTGGAGCTTTCATTTGTTCTTCTGTTTGAGCCATCTTTTTTTTTTTTTTTTTGGTCTGGTCACTCCTGTTACATATGAGGGGCGGAGCCTTAGGTGTTCACCAGGGCAGAGCAACCCAGTCTCTGGAACAGTAGCACTTGCTCCACTCTCTGTGGGACTTCAGTCCCTTCCCTGCTTCCCCCAAGCAAACCGGACCTTTCTGGTGCTGATTCCCATGTGGATGGCCTTGTGCACCCTGTGGGTCTTTCCAACGACCTCTCCTGTGAGGCTGGGAGTCTCTCCCTGTGACTCAACCCCACAGGTGTTTTCAATCAGTGCCCCAAGGCTCTATTTCCCGGCGCTGGGACCCTGGGTTGGGCGCAGTGCCTTGCTTCGCAATCGCCGCCTTGCTGGGTCTGTCAGTTGCCACCCCTGGGCCGGAATCTGCTAGCCACCCAGGGTTCGCCAGCTGCGGTCTTACACGCCCAGTCCCAACACTCTTTGTGCCGCTTGACCCCTCTCCGCCTGGCTGCCCGACTCCACCCCTCCTACCTGTCTGGATGAACTTGTCTGTGTTAACTCCTTGATTGTCCGACTCCCATACAGTTCAATTTTCTGTCAGTTCTGGTTGTTATTCTGTTTCTGAATTGCTGTTGTCCCTATCTTGGTTATGTGAGGACGTACAGTGTGTCTACCTATGCCTCCATCTTGGCCAGAAGTCCACATTATTCTTATTTGTAGCAACACTTTAAAGTTTATTTTATAGGTAAGATTTTTTTTGTTCTTTTCAAATTTAATCCCCTTGGGGTTAATCATGAACTACTTTCATTTTCTATTTTTTCTCAAATTTTAATTTTTTTCTTAACATATATTTCAATTTTTATGTGAGAGGAAAAAAACAATTTATTTTATTATTTATAAGTAACTTTATAATATACTTCTTATATTCTAAGAAAAAATCTATGCTTATCCTTCTGTTATTAAGAACATATCTACTCTCTCACTTCAGAATTGATTCATTCAAAGACAACATTCTTTTGCTCTCTAAATCTCTTGTCATTCCTTGGAAATTTAGTAGTGGAAAGAATAAAAATTCTCCTCTCAAAACAACGTAATCTTACTTTAGCTTAAAGCTTAACAGGAAGACCTAGTATTAATAACTTTAATAAGGTTCATTGGGAAAGATCAGCCAGTATTTCAAATATGAGACAATTGTGTTTTTAGGTAATACTTTTTTACCGTTTACTAAAAACATAGAAAAAAGTTATAAAAGTAGTATTGTGAGTTCTCTTCACCTAGATTTACTGATTGTTAACAGGTAATATTTGCTTTCTCACCATCTTTCTGTTCCTGTGTGTGTGTATATGTAAGTGTGTTCATAACATCAGCATCTTGAGGTAAAGTCTATTAAAAGAAATACTCTTACTCTTGAAAAGGTTATGAAGAATATCTTACAGCATAATATTTACTCTTTCAGTACTGACACAGCACTCAAGGACATCTGAAGAAAGATAATGCTATTTTTATTTTAATTCTCACCCAAGGTTATATCCATTGATTTTTTCTTTAAGAGAGAGATTGAGGGAGGGAGAGAGAGAGAAAGAAACACTGATGTGAGGGAGAAACATCTATTGGTTGCCTCCCTAATGTACCCCTACCAGAATCAAACCTGCAACCTATGTATGTTCCCTGACCGGGAATCAAACCCAGAATTTTTTGTTGTATTGGACAACACTCCAACCAACTGAGCCAACCGACCACGGCAGGAAAAGTAGTAAGTTTTAATGAGTTGAATTTCCCACCAAATTAGTAAAATTCTAGTTTTATGATGGTAGAGAGAAATTTATTGTTACCAAAAAAGGATTGATCACATATATTATTTCACATTTATACTGAACTATCAGTATAATGAATTAGAGACAACAATTTTAATTTATTAAAATTTCCCTTGCTTTAGTCCCACAAATATCTATAGTAGGTACAGCACTTCATAGGAATTCAAGAGAAGGCCCTGGCTGGTGTAGCTCAGTGGATTGAGCGCGGGCCTGTGAACCAAAAGATCACGGTTCGATTCCCAGTTAGGGCACATGCCTGGGTTGCAGGCCAGTTCCCAACAGGGGACCCACGAGAGGCAACCATACATTGATATTTCTCTTCCTCTCTCTTTCCCTTCCCCTCTAAAGATAAATAAATAAAATCTTAAAAAAAAACAAAACATGGGTTTAAAAAAAAAAGAGAAGCATGGTAAGTGTTTAAGTGAAATCTTACAGAGTTAAGAAAACTTACATGAAGTGCAAAATCTTGGACAGGATGCACTTAATACACAAGTAAGGAGAATAATGATTATCAATTAAATGAATATATTCAGTCAAGTTCATAAGATATTACACACAAATGAAAGTTCACTGCCACTTTAATTGCTTAGTTTAAGCTTATATTGCAAGGGCATTTATTCTCTTTGACCTCTTTTCCAAAGCACACTTAATTATTAGTGATAATTTATTTCTTAAACTATGTAATTTTCCAGTTTGTTTTTAACACAGGAGGATTCCCCTTCAACTCCTGGTCACCAGGCTTAGGCATAGGCCAGTACTGCATAATTGTTATTTACATTAATTGTCTGGTGTTATTGTAGAGAGACAGTGTAGTACTGGCAGAAAATTTTGACCCTGCTGTCTGTTCTTGAGTTTGAATACAAACTCTCCTACTCATCTTGGGTGAATTACTTAACCTCTCTGTGCCTCAAGTTTTTTCATCTGTAACATGTATAATAATAGTACCTTCTTATAGAGTTATAATAATTAGTTTATTAAATAAACTAATGCATTAAAGAGCATGCATAGAATAAGAGCTCAGTAAATATTCGTGATTGTTATTTGTCAAAACACTTAAAATTATAAGTATTTATATAATAGTCATTCATTCTGATTACCTTTTGGGGTACCTCCCAATGCAGGTACTATGCAAAAAAATGGGTAAAACATATATATCTCTATATTTAAGGATTTCATGGTTTGGTGAAGAGATGAATATCAAACAAATAATTACAATATAAGTGCCTGATATACTGTTAGTAGTACATATATTATTTCATGTGGGATACTGAGGCAGGAGTAACTAACTCCATCTAGGGAAGTTAGAAAAAAATTAATATGAATATTGGATATATAGAGGTTTATTTAGGTGTGTGTGTTTTATTTATTTGGAGAGCCATGAAGGACAAATGCCAAGGAACTGTTGCAGATTAAAAGAGACAATAGAAACATGACAGCTAAATGCAGCAGTAACTGGGTGCTATAATGGGGAAAATTAGCCTAAAGTATAGGGTTGGGACATTTTACAGCACAAAATTGGCTATGTGCTGTAAATTAGATAATAGAACTTTATTCATGTTAAGTTTCCAAGAAATTGATCATTAATTTTAATAGAATATCTTTGTTCTAAGACATAACACTGAAATACTAAAGGAGTAAAAGGGAATGATACTATTTGAGAGTAATTGCTGATACATTTGAGTTTTTCTCATATTCCAAAAAACAATCTCAGAACCATTCAGCAGTGGCTACTCTTCCTGAGCAAGGAACCTGAAAGAATTGTATCACAAACTACTCTCAGATAGTTTGGCGGGGCGGGGTGGGGGGGGAATGGTACACATTCACTTACACACAGAATGATGAAGTATATGTGGTGAATGTTAAAAATTGGTGACAGGTTGTTTATTTTTACAACTTTTCTATAAATTATATATTATTTCAAAAGAAGAAATTTAAGTTGGGGGAAGGAAGAGAGTAGCTTCATGAGGAGGAGGCATTTTAATGGTAATTTCTATGTCAGTGTAAGATGTTTAGAATAAACTCAGATGTTTGTAGGGATGTGCTTGGACATTCATTAATGTGATGTTTATTAAATCTCACTGCAGAAAATGCAAGAGTTATTTAGCAAATTATTGGAATAAGGTTATACCAAATAGAGCCATCATTTTATACTTTTATCACCAGAAAATCCTGTGCTTTAAATAGCCTGAAGTTTTATTTCCCTTTGATGGCCTGTAATAATTCCATGGATATTTAGAAATGACATGGTCATTTATGTTGAAGAGTTTGAGTAGCCTGAAGACCAAGTAGACAGTAGAAATTTAGTATCCTCATACACCTAAATTGAAAAGCAGTTCCCATTTTAATAGAATGTCATTATTACTGATAATTTGGAAGTTTGAATCAACAAAAGCAGTGAGAATAAAAAACCATAATTATTTTATATTATCAGTACTCTTATTTACTAAGGAATTATTTTGGAGTGGAGTTGAGAAAACTCTTTCTGTAAGAAATCTTTATAACAGCATAAGTGATTGATTATAATTTTCACCTTTAGAAATTAGAATGATCAAGTGCTGATCCTTTTTTAAACTTCCTGTGATATTTTGTCTCTTTCTCCTTCATCTTCTCAATTTTTTGTCTCTTAATCTAGATATTAAGGTTTTACTTTTAATGATAGTCACTCATTTATAATGCAAATCTTTTGATAGAAATACTATTGCAGGTATCTTGAAAAATACCAAATGACTCTGTGCTCCATATAGAGAATAATTTCTAAGTCATAGAAATGAGAGGCAATGGACCTAGTACTCAATTCAGTTCCTTGCTAAGGAAGGGGAACCATTGCTGAATGGTTTTCAGGTTGCTCTTGGAATAGAAGTAAAATTTGTCACAAAATTTCTAGTAAGGTAATTTAAGATCTTGAAATAGATTTACATTTTTTAAAATTTTCTAAAAGAAATGATTATAATTTTCCCGGGATCTTGTATAAATGTGTATTTGTATCCATATGCTTTCTATATCTATACAATGCTCCACTTTGAATTCTTATGTCAAACAAATTTAATTCATTCAAGCTGAATTATACGTTTTAGAAAATTTTTTTTAAATTTTATTTATTTATCTTTAGAGAGAGGGGAGGGAGGGAGAAAGAGATGGAGAAAAAAATCAACTGGTTGCCTCTTGCAAGCCCCCAACTGGGGACCTGGCCTGCAAACCAGGCACATGCCCTGACTGGGAATCGAACAAGCGGCTTTTCGGTTCCTAGGCCGATGCTCAATCCACTGAACTACACCAGCCTGGGCTGAATTATTTATTGTAAGGTAAAATTTTCTTCCATTTTGAGGGTGAAATACAAGAGAAATTTTTGGATAAATAAAATAAAGCCAGAGTTGTGAAGATTAATAATGCAGTTTATAAATCTTATTTCTAAGGGTTCATGAGGTGGAATATTAACTTTCATGGCTTCTTGATATTTACTAAAATGGTTGAATTTTATGTTTAAAAAATATCACTTGAAGTTTTTGTAAGATGCTGTTTTCAGAAAAGTTTACAAAGGATTGAAGTACTAAAGTTAGCAATTGATTGTTGTTTAACAAAGATACTCAAGCTTTTGGAAATCTCTAAAACTAAAGAATTTAATTATTAAAGAATATGAAATAACCCTGACCAATGTGGCTCACTTGGTTGGAGAGTTGTCCCATAAAGCAAAAGGTTGCATGTTTGATTCCTGGTCAGGACACATGCATAGGTTGTGGGTTTGATCCCAGTCAGGATGCTTTTAAGAGACAACCGATTGATATTTCTCTCCTTTTCTCTCTCCTTCCCTTCCCCTCTCTCTAAAATCAATAAGCATGTCCTTGTATGAGGATTTAAAAAATCAATATGAAATAGAATGTTTATCTTATTTTCTCTACTAATAGTTATTAACAAATAAAAGTCACTTTTAAGTTTCATATTTTGCATGTTTTAAACTATTTTTGTATATCTGGAAAAATGTCCAAATGGTTATTACAGTTGCTTCTTTTTTTTCCTGATTACTATGGTTAAAGGACTCTATATCTGTATTGTAGAAGGAGGGTTGGTTTGAGGGATCAGGAGGTATATATAATTACATAAAATTATAGCTGTTTTTATTAAGTATATTTATGAGTCATTTAGAGTTATAATATTGCTGCTTCCTCTAATTATGAGAAAGGTAAAGAATTGAACAATGCAGGTTTAATTTTTCTTTTTGGTTTTCCTAGCAATTGAAAGCATGTAGTGAAGATCAAGAGGACAGAGAATGTTTAAATCAAGCAATTACTGCTCTCATGAATCTCCAAGGTAGTATGGATCGAATTTACAAGCAGTATTCACCTCGACGCCGACCTGGGTAATTCCAAACTGTTGACAATATGAATGCCTCTGCATACTTTACTTACATCTGATGTCTGGTTTGCTCAAGAAGTATTATTTATAGTGATAATTGCATTCTTGCAAGTTATACTTCTGTTTTACATTTTTATTTTGGCCTTGTAGTCTTTTAAAATTGTTATTGTAATATTGATAAGATATATGTAATAAAATTTTAAAATATATTTAGTAATTTTGTGTAACTTCTATAAGGAATAGGATTATTTGCCACTTAATTTTTATGGCAATAGAAATGAAATATAGAGCTTCTAGTACTTCTCTTTCACACTAATGAGGCATGTAGTGGCAATGTTAGTCAAAGAAAGTAAATGCTGCATGCAAAATCTAGAATTTGGTCATTTAATATTTTTGTCACTTGATTTGAGGTAGTTTACACCTAAAGAAATTAAGGTTGCTTAGCTATTGAATAAGCTAAATTTGTCTTGGTATTTCTTTTTTAGGGATCCTGTTTGCCCTTTTTATAACCATCAGTTAAGAAGCAAGCACTTGGCTATTAAAAAAATGAATGAAATTCAGAAAAACATAGATGGATGGGAAGGCAAAGATATTGGACAGTGTTGTAATGAATTTATTATGGAAGGTCCATTGACAAGAATTGGTGCTAAACATGAACGGCATATTTTCCTCTTTGATGGTTTAATGATTAGCTGCAAACCCAATCATAGCCAGTCACGCCTTCCAGGTTATAGTAGTGCAGAATACAGATTAAAAGAAAAATTCATCATGAGAAAAACACAAATATGTGATAAAGAAGATGGTTGTGAGTACAAACATGCATTTGAATTGATATCCAAAGATGAAAACAGCATAATATTTGCTGCTAAGTCTGCAGAAGAGAAAAATAATTGGATGGCAGCACTTATTTCTCTTCATTATCGTAGTACTCTAGATCGAATGCTAGATTCAGTGTTATTGAAAGAAGAAAATGAGCAACCACTGAGATTACCAAGTCCTGAAGTGTATCGTTTTGTGGTAAAAGACTCTGAGGAAAACATTGTTTTTGAAGACAACTTGCAAAGTAGAAGTGGAATCCCCATTATTAAAGGAGGAACAGTGGTGAAGTTAATTGAAAGATTGACATATCATATGTATGCAGGTACGTGAAACTCATTACAAGTGATTATCTAGTGCCAAGGAGCTAAAGACTTTCATGAATATTCAAAAACATCTGAGGCCTGGGAAAAAGTATTGCCTCTAAAATATGAAAGAATATTGCAGAATCAAAAGCAATAAATAATGAATTAAACATGTCTAAAATATAGTGTTAACTTCATTAACAATTGAATATTCATAAAATTGTATGTTCATAAATCTTGAATTTGAAATAACCCTCATTTGTCAAGAAATACTGATATTGGCAGGAAGAGCCACAGTGGGAGAAACCAGAATAAAAATGAAACAGAAGTAAGGTCTCCAAAATATGCTGAATAAACTGAACACGCAACCTATTTTATGCTCTACCTTTGCAGATCCCAATTTTGTTCGTACTTTTCTTACTACGTATCGTTCATTTTGTAAACCACAGGAACTGCTAAGCTTACTGATTGAACGGTAAGAAAAATTTTTATTTTACTTATATTAACATTTTGTAAAAAGTTAAGTTTTGTATCTTATGAAGTACTTGGTACCTAGTATGTTCTGAAGTAGTTTTTGACCATAATTTATTTGGCATTAAATTAGTAGTATTTCTGTTCACTTTAAACAGGGTGCTTAAACTGAAATCCCTATTTATAACAGTGCTTAGCAATATTTATTGTGGTAATCAGAAAGACCCAGTTTTAGTAAGGACAGAAAACTATGTAACTTAATGAAATTTTTTTTCTGTACAATAAAACAATGCTTCCTTAAAAGAGACTTTTTTACTTTTAAAACAAACTTTTTATTATGGAATATTTCAAAATATATACAAGAGTAAATAGGAAAATATAACTCCATTTATCAATCATCTTAACTTTGGTGATTATTAACTCATATGTCATCTGTTTCCTACCATTTCAACATCCTAACCCCAGGATTAGGATGGTTTTCTGTATCCATGTGTTTGTTCTCCTTATCCATGTCCATATCCAAGGATATGCAGGGCTAACTAAAGGGCTCCAGCATCAGTGGATTTTGGTATCTGCTGGGGTCCTGGAACCAATCCACTTGGGATACTGAGAGACAACTGTATTTTGCAGTAAATCCTAGACAATGTATTTTATCTGTAAATATTTCCAATTGTATTTCTAAAAGATAAGTACTCTTATTAAAAACATAATCAAATACCATTTTAGAACTAAAAAATTAACATTTTTTATTATGATTAATTTAAAAAAGTAAGTTTTAGATTATTTTTTTCTCTTATATTGAGTATATTAGTGGCATTTTAAATGCTTTATAAGTTAGAATGTAGTATCTGGACTCCAAAATAATTTTTATTCACATTTAAAAACTTAATACCAGAATTTTATCTTGACCTCTATCATTATGCTGTTCTATGAAACAAAGCTTACCAGACTGAGTCAGTATAATGAGCTGTGAAGATTTATTCAGTTGTATGTCCATGTACAAAATTAGGAAAGCACACTTGAGACTTTTGTTTTAGCTATATTTTCTGTGGTTGGGCAAAGTTGTTTTTCTCTTTTTTTAACTTTGATTTTTACTTTATCCACTTAGGTATGTTCTTTAAATATTGTTTAAAATTCAGTTCGGATCTTCTCTTGGATTTATATTCATTTATTTCAGAAAATTTATGTCTACTTACATTTAAAAAATAAATATTAAGGATAGATTATTAGATTAGCCATCTCTGTTACATTCTTTAAAGAGGTTATATTCCTTAAAGATTTTTTTCTTGGATCTTTTCCATTGATCTTTTCTGTGTTAAGGGCTAGTTATTAAACTTAATTTTGATAAAAGTTAGACTATAAGACCTTACTATTATATAGCTGAGGGGCAATTTTTTGTAGTATGTAATGCTTTAACAGAAGTTTATCACTAATTGTACTTTTCACATAAATGGTAGGAAGGAAGGTGGCTTAATTAAAATATTTTTCTTGTGGTATTTGAAATTATTTTCACTTACGTAAAAACAATGAAAAATTTCTCTCATTTTGCTTTTCTTCTTAGATTTGAAATTCCAGAGCCAGAACCTACTGAAGCAGATAAATTGGCAGCAGAGAAAGGCGAACAACCAATTAGTGCAGACCTTAAAAGATTTCGCAAGGAATACGTCCAACCAGTACAACTTAGGTTTGGCTTGAATATTATATTGTTAATATGCCATTTAATTTTTAATATATGGTTAGCACAAAAGTTCTTACATCTTAATTCAGGTATTGGTATTGTTTTTAACCTCCTAGCAGTTAGGTTAAACTTCCAAAGTTCTTTGCATGTGAAGCTACTCTTAAATACCCTGAAGAATTTTAATTGTTAAAATATATGTTATTTGCATCAGATATCTGGCATGTGATATGCTTACAGACCAGGGTACTTATTAAGTAAAATTTATAAAGTTGCATATGAGTTTGCCTAATGGCAACTACCCCTCCTGTTTTCTTCATGTCTCATTGTAATGAATAATCTTGGGCTTATTGATTTGCTCTACTGATTTTATCATATGTCTATTCATTTATCATTCTTCTCTTGGTCCATTAATCTAATTTGGGGAATATATTTCAAAGTACACTTCTGCTTAAATACTTTAATTTGCTTATCATTAATGATATTTGTTTATTATTCTTTTGTTCTAAATTGTGTATACAGTGTACTTTGGTTGAATTTTAACAAATACATCTCTATAATCCAAATTCCTTTCAAGATATAAAATGTTATCATCACCCCAGAAAATCCCCTTATGCCCATTCCGATCAATTTTTGTTCTTATTGCCCAAAGCATTATTTGTCTTCCTACATAGATTAATTTTATTTATTTTAGAATTTCATATTCTTATGTACTCTTTCATATCTTAGGATTCTTATGTACTCTTTTGTGTCTGACTTCTTTCACTGAACATGTTTTTGAATATGTTGTTGGTTATATCAGTGATTTGTCGTATTTTATTGCTGAGGTGGTATTCTATTACATGAATATACCACAGTTTGTTTATTAATTTTCCCACTGAAGAACACCTGGGTTCTTTTTAGTTTTTGATTATTGTAAATATAACTGCTGTGAACTTTATTTTACAAGTTTTTTTGTGAATATATTTTTTCATACAGTACCTTGGGTAAATATCTTAGAGTGGAATGATAGGGTCATAGAGTAGGTATATATTTAATTTTAAAAGAAGCTGCAAAATATTTTCCCAAAGTGATCGTACTGTATTATACTCTCATCAGCAGTGTATGAGAGTTGTAGTTGACATTCTATTCAGCATTTAATGATGTTAGTCTTTATTCCTCAGCCATATTAGTGGGGTGTAGTGGTATCTCTCTTTGGTTTTAATTTGTTATTTTTCTGATGACTAATGATGTTGAGAACTTTTTATTGGTCTCTCATTGGCTATTCATACTTATTTTGTGAAGAATCTATTCAAGTCTTATATTTTTTTGAGTTTTTTTTACTTATCATTGAGTTGTTGTAGTGTATTGAGTAGGGTTAGATTCCAGTCTTTTGTCAAATAAATGTTTTACAAATGTCATCTCCCAGTCTGTGGCTTGCCTATTACTTTTCTTTTTTTTAAAATATATTTTATTGATTATGCTATTACAGTTGTCCTATTATCCCCCCTTCATTCCCCTCCACCCTGAACACCCTCTCCCACCCACATTCCCCCACTTTAGCTCATGTCCACGTGTCATAAGTTCTTTAGCTTCCACATTTCCCCTACCATTCTTGCCCTCCCCCTCTCTATTTTCTACCTACCATCCATGCTACTTATTCTTCGTATCTTTCCCCCCTCTCTCCTCCTCCCGCTCCCCTGTTGCTAACCCTCCATGTGATCCCCATTTCTGTGGTTCCATTCCTGTTCTAGTTGTTTGCTTAGTTTCTTCTTGTTTTTGTTTCAGGTGTGGTTGTTAATAATTGTGAGTTTGCTGTCATTTTACTATACATGTTTTTTATCTTCTTTTTCTTAGATAAGTCCCTTTAACATTTCATACAATAAGGGCTTGGTGATGATGAACTCCTTTAACTTGACCTTATCTGAGAAACACTTGATCTGCCCTTCCATTCTAAATGAAAGCTTTGCTGGATAGAGCAATCTTGGATGTAGGTCCTTGTCTTTCATGACTGGGAATACTTCTTTCCATCCCCTTCTTGCCTGTA
>CM052538.1:158277283-158385513 GCA_028533065.1 Trachops cirrhosus | reverse complement strand
ATAAGTTTTCCACTTGTTGCTCTTCCACTTCCTCTTTTGGTACCCCTATAATTCAGATGTTGGAACGTTTAAAGATGTCCCAGAGGTTCCTAAGCCTCTCCTCATTTTTTTGAATTCTTGTTTCTTCATTCTTTTCTGGTTGTATATTTTTTTCTTCCTTCTGGTCCACTCCATTGATGTGAGACCCTCTTTCATTCCATCACTATTGGTTCCCTGTGCATTTTTCTTCATTAAACTTATTGTAGCCTTCATTTTTTCATCTAATTTGCAACCAAAATCAACCAATTCTGTGAGTATCCTGATCACCAGTGCTTTGAACTCTGCATCTGATAGATTGGCTATCTCTTGGTCACCTAAAAGGATGGGTTCTGGGGCTTTCAATTCTTCTTCTGTTTGAGCCATCTTTTTGCTGTTTTTTTTTTTTGTTTTTTTTTTTTTGGTCTTGTCGCGCTCTTGTAGTGAGGGGTGGGGCCTTAGGAGTTCATCAGGGCGGGGCACCCCAGTCTGGCTGGTTTGATGCTGTATGGGGGGGCGGGTAGGAGAAGGAACAATGGCACTTGCTCTGCTCTCTGTAAGACCTCAGACCCTTCTGTCGCCTTCTGCGAGCCAACTGGGCCCCTCTGGCGCCAATTCCAGTGTGGGTGGGCCTTTGCACCCCGTGGGACCTTCCTCCTCAGTCAGTGTCCCAAAGCTCTATTTCCCGGTGCTGGGACCCTGAGTTGGGCGCAGTGCCTTGCTTCACAATGGCCACCTCGCTGGGTCTGCCGGTCACCACCCCCTGGCCGGGGCCCACCAGCCACTGCTGCTTGTGTGCCCAGGGTCTGCCTGCTGCGGACTTGCACGCCGCCCCAGTTGCCCAGGTCTCTGCTTCGTGTCCCTTGCCCTGTCCAACTCCGCCCCTCCTACCGGTCTGGATGAAGGTGTCTATTTTTAAATCCTTGGATGTCCGACTTCCATACAGTTCAGTTTTCTGTCAGTTCTGGTTGTTATTTTGTTTCTATATTGTTGTTGTCCCTAACTTGGTTGTGCGAGGAGGCACAGTGCGTCTACCTATGCCTCATCTTGGCCAGAAGTCCTCTACTTTTCTTAATAATACCTTTTGATGAGCTGGAATTTTTAATTTTGATAGAATTTAATTATGAGATTTTATGAGATGTTTTTCCTCTTACGTGATAATTTTTAAACTATTCTGGATGCTGTAGAAACTAGGAAGGAGAGGAAATGAAAGCAGTTATTTGAATTCACCTAGTGTAAACTAGAAGTTAACAGTTCTGTGATATCTTGAAATATTCTCTAAGTCACAGCTAACCAGGCACTCAATGACTAAGGTGCTTTTAGTTCCAATAGCATGGAAAGATTTGGAATTTAAAGAATTTTCATAGCCTTTGAGAAAAACTATTGTCTGTTAGTTAGGGGGAGAAGAAAGCTAACTTTGAAAAAAACAAGTGCTGGTGAGGATTTGAAGAAAAGAGAACCTTCATTCACTGTTGGTAGGAATGCAGATTGGTGCAGCCACTGTGGAAAGCAGAATGGAGTTACTTCAAAAAATTAAAAATGGAACTGCCTTATGACTCAGCAATTCCATTTCTGGGAATATATCTGAAGAAACTCGAAACACTAATTCAAAAGAATATATGCACCCCTAAGTTCATTGCAGTATTATCTACAGTAGCCAATATTTGGAAGCAGCCCAGGTGTCCATCCGTAGGTGAGTGGATAAAACAGCTGTGGAATAATACTTGGCACTATAGAAGAAAGAAATCTTACTCTTTGCGACAGCATGGATGGACCTGGAGAACATTTTGCTAAGTAAAATAAGCCAGTCTGAGAAAGATATGTACCATATGATTGCACTCATATGTGGAATCTAACAAAATAAACTAACAAACAAAATAGAAACAGATCTGTAAATAGGGAACAGACTGACAGCTGCTGGAGAGGAGTGAGTTGTGGAACTGGGATGAAAAAGGTGAAGGGATTGAGAGAAAAGAAAAACCTCATAGACATAGACAACAATATGGTGATTACCAGAGGGAAAATGGGGTGAGGGGAGGTAGGAGAGGGCGTGGGGTAGGTCGATGGTGATGGAAGGAGATTTAAGGCGGGGTGGGTGGTGAATGCACAGTACAGTGTTCAGATGATGTATTATAGAACTGTACACCTGAAACCTATATACTTTTATTAACCACTGTCATTACTATAAATTCAATAAAAAGTAGAAATAGTCACTTACTAAAATAATGACAGAAAACGCTAATCTAATTAATTTACAGTATAAGTCTCTGGTGGAAAGTGGAATGTTATATTTGTATGGATTGATTAAATCTCTACTTGGAAGGTTATAAGTAATATATTTGTGGTGCTACAAAATAAAATAGCACTTTCCAAAATATTTTTGTCTTTTGAAATAAAATAAGAGAATATGGATATACCTGTCAATTATATACAAATTTAATGATAGCACTTGAATTTAGAACCAAATACAATAAATCTTGGTTGATTTTCCATCTTATATGAAAAATATATAAAAATTTAGATCTTAAATCCTTTTCAATAGAAACACTTAAAAATAGTTTTTGTATAATATAGAGGAAAAATGTTGTACATATCAATAAAGGAAAGGTATTTTTCCAGAACATAAATGGGTCATTAAGTATAGTTTTTATGCTTATAAATTTTTTAAAGTATAATTTTTAAATAATAAACATTCTGGAGATTTCCTATCTTCATATCATTGAAGCACTTAAGATATTAATTAAATACAAATTACAGACTATTAAGTGTTATAAATGGCCTTGTATACAAGGTGTGTCCAGGAGAAGTGCAGCCATTGTTAATATAACAAGAACAGTTTGTGTGATGTCAGTGTAACCTGACAGCCAAGGAGAGTGGACTGGAATGGGCATGTGTGAACAATGATGACTTCACTGTAGTAGTCATTTGGGGGTGGTAGACACCACTGAGTGAGCATATGTACTGTCTGGCTGTCACATTCCACATTAACGAGTAGTGCAATGAATCTATCAGATTTTGCATTAAACTTGAACATTCCTCTGTGGAAACTATTTGGATTCAGAAGGCTTTAGGGAATGATGCAATGAGTGCAGTGCAAATAAAAGTGTGGTACAAATGTTTCAAAGATGGTCAAGAGTCTGTTGAAAATGATCCACATTCTGGAAGGCCTGCAGAGTTTTTTTGCGAAACATCAAATCACCCAGATGACTCAGGCCCCCTACAGCCCAGATTTGGCACTCTGCAACTTCTGGTTCTTCCCAAAACTGAAATCACCTTTGAAAGGGAAGAGATTTCAGACCATCAGTGAGATTCAGGAAAATATGACAGGGCAGCTGATGGAGGTTGGGAGAACTGTGTGAGGTCCTAAGGTGCCTACTTTGAAGGAGACTGAGGCATCATTGTCCTCAGTACAATGTTTGTATTTTCAATAAATGTCTATTTTTCATATTGCACAGCTGGATACTTTCTGTACAGACCTTGTATAAAACTGTCACCATGGTATTAGAGAAGTAAAAGAAGTGTAATTGAATGCTTAGGTTTTACTAAAATGTGTTTTTCCCCCCATTTTATCAGGATCCTAAATGTATTTCGGCATTGGGTTGAACACCATTTCTATGACTTTGAAAGAGATTTGGAGTTGCTTGAAAGGCTAGAATCCTTCATTTCAAGTGTAAGAGGTATATTGTTTAAAGGTTTGATTGAATCTTATGTTGCACATGAATTTATTTTTAAATTTATGTGACTTTTAAGAAGCTAAACTGGTTTTCATTTTTTAAAGAATGAGATAACATTTGGAATGATTTTTATAGACTCTAAGGAGCTCCTGTATGTTTGAGCCAGCTGAAGTACTAGAACCTTACCTCTTCAAGTTTTTGAAGAGAATCTTTCTTTTAAAGAAAGTCAAAAGTCTTTTTTAAGAAATTTAAGCCTTTTAATTTTATCTCATGTTAGTGTTGCCATTCCTTCAACTAATTAAATATTTGTATAATTTTATCTGTTCCTTTATTCTCTTTAACTTTATTCTTTTACTTTGAATAGTTAACAGCTTTTAAAATAATGTTTATTTCTTCCAGGAAAGTTTTTAATGCATTTTTGGTACCTGAAAGATAGGCATTTCCTACCTGAAGTTATAGAACACAGCCCATGAAATAAAACTCTAGGCCATGAGCATTTAAACAAATGTGTCATCAAATGTATATTATTCAGTTAAGAACATTTCTGTTTTTTCTGATAGTATAAGGCCTTAATTAAGAATACTAAAACTAAGCCTAGCTTAATTCATCTACTTGTTCTTTAAGGGGAATTTTACTTAAAATAGAGAATATGATTGTTTTGTTTCAATTTTGAGATGTTGAAGATACATTTTTTCTTGTGTACTTTAAAATTGTTTATAATATTAAATTTAAATAATATTGTTAATGGGGACATTAGATTGTATGTGATCTAAGAAGCTTCTAAAATATACACGCATATTAGAATAAAACAAGTAAATCATGCTAATGTCGATAGTTAATGTCTAAAGGATTTTCCTATACACATAACTCAGGATAATCAAATAATAGATGTGTGCAAGTTTTTTTTATAGAAGTATTACACCTAAGCAGTGAACAAGGAGTGTTAGAACAAGAATATTACCATTTCTAAACTCCTAGTAACATCACAAAAAGAGAAAAAACTGGACTTAATTTACCTCCTTTAGAAATATTCTTGCAAGTATTCATATCAAAAATTGATCCTCAATCAGATCAAGTCTCTGTGTCTGATGTACAGAAAATACAGGGACAGAGAAACATGGCCGTGACACCACAGAGACAGAATTGGAAAGATTCAGACTTGGGGAAACATCACAGAGTAAAAAATAAATTAAAAGCAAAATGAGAGATTAAAGGAGACTTGAGACATATTGACAGTGCAATGTGTAGATCTCATTCAAATCCTATCACAAAGAATCCAACTATAAGAAAACATTTATGAGCCAATCAGGAAAATTTGAACACTAATATTTGATGATATTAAGAAGTTATTACTTTTTATATGTGGTAATGGTATTATTTTTTTTTAAAATCTTTACATACTTAAAAATGAAATGATGTGATATTTTAGATTAGTTTTGAAATGACTAAAGAAATAGAAGGGAGGGCATGAGTGTGGTTAAATGAAACAAAAAGGCCATTGAGTTGATCATTGTTGAAGCTGGGTAAAGGTTAAAGATTACATAAAGAGTTATAGTTATCTGTCAAATAAAAGACATTTTTACTTTGTGTCTTTTTCTAGGGAAAGCCATGAAGAAATGGGTAGAGTCAATTGCTAAGATCATCAAGAGGAAGAAACAAGCTCAGGCAAATGGAATAAGCCATAATATTACCTTTGAAAGTCCACCTCCACCAATTGAATGGCATATCAGCAAACCAGGACAGTTTGAAACATTTGATCTCATGACACTTCATCCAATAGAAATTGCACGTCAGCTGACACTTTTGGAATCTGATCTCTACAGGTACACAATTAACAATAACATGCTGTTTTGTTTCCAAGAATCTTAAACCTACCTCTGTTTTCAGAACATTTAGCAAATCATCCATGAGTGCTTACAAATACCTCATCCATTCTTGTGGGTATGAAAGAAAGTTCATAGTACAGTTTTTAACTAGTTCTGCAGGTGAAAGTCTTAAAACATATTGTTATTTAGGTCCAGATTTGCTAATAGCAATCCTTCACAAGATCAGTGGCAGCGAGGAGACTAATGCAATAGAACAGTCACCACTTTCAAGGCAAAACCTGAACTCCCACTCCTACTACTTTTCTCAAATTATTGAATTGTTTCAACTAACTCAATCATATGGATGCTAAGCTCTTGGCAGCTAAGTAGATAGAATGTTGAATGAGACAAGCGTTCTTTTCAAATTCTACATAATCAAAATGTAACTTGGGAGCTTGACTAGGTTAGGTTTATTAGACAAATGAATATCAGAATTGTTAGAGGAATAAAGATTTCTTATCTTTTAAGGAGTCTCAAATACTTTAGCTTTTTGAAGTCAATATTAACTTTAAAGAAAAGTTATTTCTGAAATAGTATGATGATGAACCATCTTTCAAACCATTTTCTCTCATCAGTATCACTAGAAATGTGCTTGGCTATTTATTTTAATCTGTATCCCATCATCTGTCTTTATATATTAAGTATTCTTACCATCGCCCTATGTCCATGCAGATCACCCTTCACAACCTAACAATTTAGTTTCATAGCTTCATCACTTCCGAGGTCATTCTCTACTCCAAAATAGACACCTCTCGTGGTCATATTCTAAATCTTTTTATCAATTCAAATATTCTTATTCCAAAGTTACTAATTCAAGCATTTCATTGATTCCTAAAAACAGTCTTCTCTCCTTTCTGCTTGCTTTATCAACTTTTTCCTGTGTCATCTTCTTTTAAAGTACTATCCTTTCCCTGTGCATAGCCCCTTTCTGTCCTCTCTTCCCTCCTAATTTAAGCTTTTGTCTTTCATTTACAATCCAGGTTCCTGTGAAGAGTATAGGCCATACAGGTAACACTACCCCCAATGTCCACATTCCACCCCCATCAAAAACCAAAACCAAAAACCCTACCACTGTCATCCCATCAAAAACGTTTCTGCATTCACGAACCTCTTTTAAAATACAATACCTTTAAGAAGTTATCCTGGTTAGCACCCAGTTTTTTTTACAGGTATTACACAGAGAAAAGTAAGAATATGTAAAGTTTAGGGCTAATGGAGAATGTAGGAAGGCATCTTCTCCCTTAGCAGTAGTTATAAAACTTTGCTTTCTTTAGAATTGGGCCTCTGTTCTGGCTGTGCTTCAGAATTTAGCACACATGTCAGAGGTTATCAACATCTGGTCCAGAGTGTCATGTTATAGTTTAAGTAATTTGGAGTTTAGGTGGTTTTTGTTTATATTGTGTGATTTGTAATAGGTAGGAATGAAAGAACTTGTTACTTGAGATACCAAAGCAAATAGTACTGAATCATGTTTTTCTTCATATAGTGACTATTATATGAATGAACATCAGAAAGAAAAAAGCACTTAGCTTTATGTGGACTTGCTTTTAGAACATAGAACTACCTTTGTTAAATGATACTTGTATTCTGGAAGATGGGTAATGTATATAAAACATTGCCACTGTAAATTCCTGGTGAAATAATAAAGCTACTTTAAGACAATTTATTTTGAGAACTATTAACAAGTACCCATTTGTACTCATGTACTGATTAAAAACATTAAAAAATTAATAACCTAATGTGTAGGACATCGATAGCAATGCCCTTGTCAGTTTATCCTGACTCACTGTTTATAATGATTTAATCTTCTCCTTTGTTTGACATTTTAATTACTAAATATTTCAGGTATTCTAAAAAATGTAGAAAACACTATATGAGGGCTCATGAACAACAAAAGCATTATGAATAAAGTTGAAATCCTTTGTGTAATTGTCCCCAATCCCATTCTTCTTCTTTCTCCCAAGTAATACCACTATCTTGTATTTGGTATTTACTATTCCTGTGTATGTCTTTATAATTTATATACATATAAACATTCATAAATAATATATAGCATTGTTTTGCATATTTTAAAACTGTTTATGTATCATCCTGCAACTTATTTTTTACTTAAATTGTTTCTTGTTCAAGTTGATAAATATAGCTCTAGTTTGCTTATTTTAATTGTTATATGATGTTCAGCTGTATGAATACTCCATAATTTCTCTAATGTCTTGATGATGAGCCTCTAGGTTTTTTGGGACTTTTCACTTTTGCAAATAGTACTTCATGGAACATCCCTATAAATGTGTCCTTATATCCTGTTATATCTGGAGTATATATCTAGGTATAGAATTTCTGGGTGTCTAGTATGTATATCTTTAGTATTACGAGATATTAGGTCTTGACAAATTGCTTTACAAAGTAGTTATTAATTTTTAGTCGTATATCAGTATTTGAAATTTCTTGTTTTTTTTTTCACATTTGGTATCCCACATTTTTACCCATTTGGTATCAGACTTTTGTTAGTCTAACAGGAATAAAATGGGATTTAATTGTGGTTTAATATTCTTTTCCCTGAGTAAGAGATAAAGTTTTTGTTTGTTTTTTATGTTTGGTTCTCTTCCCTTGTGAATTACCTCTTCTGTGTTTTTCCATTTATCTTTTGGGTTAATTGTGTTTTTCTTATTAACTGTCAAGAGACCTTTAAATAATTTTGATAATAATCCTTCATAGGTTAAATTGCATTGATTTTTGGTTCCACAGGAAAGTTCAACCCTCTGAACTTGTAGGGAGTGTATGGACCAAAGAAGATAAAGAAATAAATTCTCCAAATTTATTAAAAATGATTCGTCATACTACAAATCTTACACTCTGGTTTGAAAAGTAAGTTTTTACTTACTCTGTCTCATTCTCAATAATCATAATATTAAGTCATATATGATTTAGAATCTTTGCTGAAAATATATTTCTTCTTTTCTACATAAGGTGAGGAAAAAGAAATTGCTTTCTAAGCCATGCATTGTTTATTTTTATTTTAGGTGCATTGTGGAAGCAGAAAATTTTGAGGAACGGGTGGCAGTACTAAGTAGAATTATAGAAATTCTGCAAGTTTTTCAAGATTTGAATAATTTCAATGGTGTATTGGAGATAGTCAGTGCAGTAAATTCAGTGTCAGTATACAGACTTGATCATACCTTTGAGGTAAGTTTTAGGCTTAAATATTTCATTATTTGGTCAGGGAATAAAATTAATATAAAAAGATTCCTTCTGTCACCAATGTTTTGCAATAAATCCTTTGTAAACCCATCTTATTCCCTTAAATGCAATGATATCAAGATATTAGAAAATACATCAATATACACTAGGAAGCCTAGAGTTCATAAAAGGATATGGGACTTGTGACTTTGTTTAATTAATATGCTCACCCAAAATGTAATAAAGTTCCAAATGGATTTTTGAACGGCTCATTGGTTGATAGTTCCAAATAGTGACAAAGGATTTTAAATATAAGCATACAAATTAATCACCTTTAGTAGATAGTCAAAGAAGGAATAACATGGAGAGAACCCTCTAAAACCCAAATTTATTTGTTTTTTAAATTATAAAGTAGTATATGTTTAGTGTTTATTATACAAAATTCAGAAGATACAGAAAGTTTAGAAGGATATTTCACATGTTTTTAATAATAAAATTGAGATTACATTGTACATAGATTTTTGTCATGAACATTTTCTTGTTTAATTAGCTTATCTTGAAAAACAAATTTTTAATGTCTGAGTGGTTTTCTCTCCAGTAGATAAACTGTAATTTATTTTATACTCTATTGTGGGACAGTTAAGTTATTTCTTAATTTTTAAAAAGATATTTTACCCTGGCTGGTGCAGCTCAGTGGGTTGAGAGCGGGCCTGCAATCCAAACGGTCCCAGTCAGGGTACATGCCTGGGTTGCAGGCCAGGTCCCCAGTATGGGGTATGTGAGAGGCAACCACACATTGATGTTTCTTTTTCTCTCTTTCTCCTTCCCTTCCCCTCTCTCTAAAAATAAATACATAAAATCTTTAAACACACACACACAAAGCTTTTTAAAAAATGGTTAAAATGTGAATTAAAAAATTAAATATATTTTATTGATTACGCTATTATAGTTGTCCATTTTTTTCCCTTTTATTCCCCTCCACCTTTGTACCCCGCTCCCACCAGCATTCCAGTCCCCTTAGTCCATATCCATGCGTCCTACATGTAAGTTCTATGGCTTCTCCATTTCCTCTACTATTCTTAACCTCCCCCTGTCTATTTTGTACCTACCATTTATGCTCCTTAATTCCTGTACTTATTCTCCCATTCTCCCCCTCTGCCTCCCCACTGATAATCCTCCATGTGATCTCCATTTCTGTGATTCTGTTCCTGTTCTAGTTGTTTGCTTAGTTTGTTTTTGTTTTTCTTAGGTTCAGTTGCTGATAGTTGTGAGTTTGTTGTCATTTTACTGTTCATATTTTTGATCATCTTCTTTTTCTTAAATAAAGCCCTTTGATATTTCATATAATAAGGGCTTGGTGATGATGAACTCCTTTACCCCCTGACCTTATCTGGGGAGCACTTTCTCTGCCCTTCCATTCTAAATGATAGCTTTGTTGGGTAGAGTAATCTTGGATGCAGGTCCTTGCCTTTCATAACTTGGAATACTTCTTTCCAGCCCCTCTTGCCTGTAAGGTTTCTTTTGAGAAATCAGCTGATAGTCTCATGGGAACTCCTTTGTAGGTAACTGTTTCCTTTTCTCTTGCTGCTCTTGATTCACTCCTTATCTTTAATCTTGGGTAATGTAATTATGATGTGTCTTGGTGTGTGCTTCCTTGGGTCCAACTTCTTTGGGACTCTCTGAGCTTCCTGGGCTTCCTGGAAGTCTATTTCCTTTGCCAGATTGGGGAAGTTCTCCTTTGTTATGTTTTCAAATAAGTTTCCAATTTCTTGTTCTTCCTCTTGTCCTTCTGGCACCCCTATGATTCGGATGTTGGAATGTTTAAAGTTGTCCCAGAGGTTCCTAAGCCTCTCCCCCCTTTTTTAATTCTTGATTCTTCATTCTCTTCTGATTGAATGTTTATTTCTTCCTCCTACTCCAAATCATTGATTTGAGTCCCAGTTTCCTCCCTTTCACTGTTGGTTCCCTGTATATTTTTCTTTATTTCACTTTGCATAGCTTTCATTTCTTCCTCTGTTTTGTAACCATACTCAGGCATTTCTGTGAACGTCCTGATCACCAGTGTTTTGAACTGTGCATCTTACAGGTTGGCTATCTCTTCATTGCTTAGTTGTATTTTTTCTGGACTTTGATCTGTTCTTTCATTTGGGCCATATTTCTTTATTTTTATGTGCCTGTAAGGGACAGATCCTTAGGTAGGATTCACCAGTGTGGGGCAACCCACTCACTGCATTGTGGCTCTGATGTGGGGGAGTGGTCCAAGAGGGAACAATGCTGCTTGCTTAGCTCTCTGCCATCTTTCAGTAACTTCCCCTGCTACCCACCAGCAAATTGGGCCATTCTCATGCTGATTCCCAGGTAGATAAGTTTTTGTACATTCTAGGACCGTGTGGGTCTCTCCAATGGACTCTCCTGTGTGGCTGGGAGTTTCTCCTACTGCCACAATCCCCACAGGTTTTTACATCCAGAGGTTTTGAGGCTTTATTTCCCCACACTAGAACTGTGGGTCTCATGGTCTATCTCACTTCCCAGTTGTTCCTCCCAGTTTATCCGCATGCAAATGTGGGACCACAGGTCTGCCAGCCAACGATTTGACCACCCTGTCCTCTGGCTGCTGCCTTACTGCATCCTCTTCACTCCGGCTGCCTGTCTTAGCCCCTCCTACCAGTCTGAATGAATGTTTCTTCTTTAACTCCTTTGTTGTCAGACTTCCATAGAATTCACTTTTCTGGAAGTTCTGGTTATTTTTTGTTTTTAAATATGTTGTTGCCCTTCTTTTTGTTGTGCATGGAGGCAATGTGTATCTACCTATGCCTCCATCTTGGCTGGAAGTCTATTTCTGTTTTTGGGTTTTGTTTTTTTTTTTTTTGCTGTGGTAAATAATTTAACATGTAACATCCATATACAGAAATCTTTGTAAGAATTTGATTGTTTCCTTATAATAAGTTTCTAGAGGTAGAATACCTGGGTCAGAGTATTTGTACATTTTAAGACTTTTGATACCATCATCAAAGTGCTTTCTAGCAAGATATAATAAATTCTCCTGAGTATTACCTTATTAAAAACTTATTTCCAGATTTCATTGTCAAGAAAAAATTCTCATTCTCATTGTCCATTCTCATTTTTTTAAATTTGTGTTTTTAAAAATAAGTAGTAAGGGTGAATATTTTAAAATGTACTTATTGGCCACTTAAATTTCTTCTTTATAATTTTTCTGTTTATATCCTCTTTTTAAAATTTGGGTGTTTGCCTTTTATTGATTTTTATCAACTTTTTTATATATTAAAGATATTAACATTAAGTCAAATATTGCTCAAATAGCCTTTACTGTCTATTTGTCTTTATTTTATCTGCTTTTTCAATTAAAACATTTTTATATAATGGTTTTATATGTGGATGTTTTATCATTTTATTTAATTAAATAATCAACCTCTGCATTTATGAATTTTTCCTTTGCTTTTGTACCTAGAAAGTCTTTTTTTTTATGCCTAAGTGAAGGATAACATGTTAGAGGCACAGCCGTGCAAATAATTGCTTTTGGCAATGTGAATTTTTACAGTCTTCCTGGAAAATGATCTGGCTTTATATGTTAAAATTAAAATACACATACTGTTAGGTTCAGAAATAAAAGTGCCACACTATAAAGTTAATATAAAAAAATGTGTTTTCTACAGCATTAATTGTAGTAACAGAAAACTAGAAATTCTTTATGTTCAGTAAAAGAATAATTGAATACATTATTCTACACCTATAATGTAGAATATTGTTTAGCTATAGAAAAAAATTGAGTAAGGATCTATGTGTATGTCTTGGAAGAATATTTGTGATATTTTAGGGGAAAAGTCATTTAAAAAAACATCAGAATAATGAGTACAATATGACTTCATTTTGATGTAACAAAACAGAACAAACAGCCCTGGCCAGTGTGACTCTGTTGGTTGGAGCATTGTCCTGTAACTAAAAGGTTGCAGATTTGGTTCCTGGTCAGGGTACATACCTAGGTTGTAGGTTTGATACCCAGTCGGGGTGCTTATGGAAGGCAACAAATCAATGTTCTTTCTCTCACATCAATGTTTCTCTCTCTAAAAACAATAAAAAATGTCCTTTGGTGAGGATTTTAAAAAAAAGAACTAACACTAAACATCTAAGTTGTATGAGCATTGAGAAGAGTGAGGATACATACACTTTCCTTAACATTGGTTCTTTCAATGGGTTGTGATTAGGGGGTATAGAGGATAAACAGCTTTCATGTATGCATTTTTCATCTTGGGTGTTTTCATTTTGTTCATCTGTGTGAACTTTTACTGGGCAAAGAGGGGCAGAGGGGGGGAAATGTGGAAAACTGTAATAGCATAATCAGTAAAATATACAGTATTTTGCCATTTATAATTCACACATTTTTGAGGGAAAAATAAGGATGCACAGTATACATGGGTAGTACTAATTCTGCATCTATATAAATGTTTTTAATTCTTTTGTTTATGTTTATGCATTAAAAGTGTAACTCTAGAAAGCAATAACAATCCCCATATGCAAAATAATACCCTGGAATATGAGAATTGGTTTTGTTTCTGAATATAAATAAATAAATAATTGAATTAAAAAGTTAAAATGAAAAATTTTTTTTCCTGAAAGTTTGGACCAAAAACGTGGGTGATTTTAATGTTTCTTCTTTCACATTAAGTAAGTTCTTAATCCAGCTGGAAATAAGTTTTGAGTATAGGGTATGGTGGGAATCTGATTTCATTCTTGTTCCATCTGTCTAGCCAACTGCTCTCACATACTTATTGCAAGTTTATCCTTTCCCAATTGATACATAGTGCCAGTTGTGTCATAATTGAGTGTCCATAAGTATGTGGACTTGTTTCTTGTTTCTCTACTGTGGTTCTTTGATGTTATTGCTGCACTAGTGCCACATGTCTAAAGTACCATAACTTTATACTATTTCTTGATATAGTAGGGCAAGTCCCCACCAATCTTACTCTTTATCAAGAGTTACTGCTCTTGACTCTTTGCTATTCTATATAAATTTTAGAATCAGTTTAAGTTTCATTTTTTAAAAAGTTGGGATTTTGATAGGACTTGCATTTCTCCAAAATCATTTAGTGAAGAGCTGGCATTTTTATGATGAGTCTTCCCAGCCATGACATGAATATGATATCTATTTCCATTTATTAATTTAATAAGATTTATTATTTTCTTTTTTAACATTTGTTGATTTTAGAGAGAAAGAGAGGAAGGCAGGGAGAGAAAGGGAAACATTGATTTGTTATTCCACTTTTTTATGCATTCATTGGTTGCTTCTCATATGTGCCCCAACTGGATTATCGAACCCATAATCTTGGCATACCATGATGACACTCTAACCAACGCAGCTACCTGCCCAGGGCCAGTTTATGGTTTTCTTGATGGAGAGCTGACACCTGTTTGTTTAGATTTGTAATAAGTTAAAGGGAATGCATTGAATGGTTCTCAACAAGTATAATGTTTGCATTGTGTGTGTGTGCTATCAGGTTAAAAATAATGTAATTAATTTTAATAAGAAATTAGAATAATAAAATATGAAAGAAATTATTCTGGTTACTTGACTTACTAAATTTTTGTTTAGTTCTCTCCCTGCCACAGCCTTCTCTTCCTTACCAAAACCTTGCCTTATCCTCAAAAGATCTTTTAATGGAAAAATATTTTAATATGAAAGGACTCTATTTTTCTCGTAAAGCTGTAACTTGAAACTCTATGTTAATCAGATTTATAAATAATGAGGTTCTGAGAAAGAATTTTTTATTACTTAATCCTTTGACTTATATTAGAAAAAAACTAGGTTTTTTAAGTTTTATATTTATAGGTATCAAGAGAAATCATTTCAGGCAAGTACAGAAAGTAATACTACTTATCTCTTAATTTAGAAATTGTTTTTTCAAGTATTTGCAAAATTCTATAAAATTCAAATCTCTGCATCATAAAATATGATTGAATTGTAAAAATAAATTATACTCAATTTATATATTTGCAAGGCATTGCAGGAAAGAAAAAGGAGAATTTTGGATGAAGCTGTGGAATTAAGTCAGGATCACTTTAAAAAATACCTAGCAAAACTTAAGTCAATCAATCCACCTTGTGTGCCTTTTTTTGGTAAGTTACTAAATATGGGTTTATATGGGGGGAGAGTTTGTTGTACAAAAAAGATACCATCCTTTAGAGGTAGATCATTTTTATTTTATCTCTGAAAACATCTATTTTTATTAGCTGTCGATTAATAAATAAAACTGAAACTTTGTTTCCTTACCTATAAAATGAATATTATGATAATTACCTCATAGAGTTGTTTTAAGTAGCTCTGTGGGGTCTCTTCCATAATAGCACCTCATTAGTATCTCATTCATGAGGGCTCCATCCTCCCAAAGGCCCCACTTCCAATACCATTACCTTGGGCATTAGGATTTCAACACACGAATTTTGAACATTCAAACCATTACATGCATGCATGCACACACGTATACCCTATTGTGATAACAAAAAATATTTCCAGACATTCCCAAATATCCCTTGGGGGACAAAATGGCTCCAGTGAGAATTACCAATTTAAAATAAATCAGTAATTATGTGTGAAAAAAGAACTAAAAACTTTCTTACTGTCCCAGAATGAGGAATAATTTTTTTTTTTAATCTAAATTATGGGCTTTGGGACACAGAAATAGTTTATAAATCTATATAGTCTTATTAATCAGAATTGACTTAAAATTTATTGATCAGTAATCATTTAAGATCATTGGCACTAGATATGTATAATCAAATATTAAAATGGTTAGAATAGATTTAATACTTAAAATTTAGACTTTATGAATGAATATTCCCTTTTATTTTAGACTATTAGTCTAAGAAATGACAAATTAAGCTTTTTTCAAAACCCTAATATTCTTTTTGTTTTAAATTGTTTTCATATTAAATTCTTAATGTAGAATTAATTATTAAGTACCAGAGACTTACCAACATTTTAGGAGTAAGTTGCTAGATTATAGAATGTCTTTTAACTTTTCTAAATAGATCATTTTCCCAAATGGTGAAGTAACCAATTTTATAACTTTTCTTCCAATACCTTTTTTAACTAGGAATATATTTAACAAATATTCTGAAGACTGAAGAAGGGAATAATGATTTTTTAAAAAAGAAAGGGAAAGATTTAATCAATTTCAGTAAGAGGAGGAAAGTGGCTGAAATTACTGGAGAAATTCAGCAATATCAGAATCAACCTTACTGTTTACGGATAGAACCAGAAATAAGGGTAAATATTTTCTTTTGCTTATCTTTAAAAGAGAACATGTTAAATCTTCTACCATCTCTAAAAAATATCATAACCACATATTATGTTATATTTTTCTATGAAAATAACATAATCAGTAAATAACCAATAGATACAAGTGATAAATATGAGATATTCTGCTCTAACAATCTGAAGTTATTAATATTATTAGGTATCTTAGCTTGAAAGTATTGCTTCTTTGTGTAACTGGTTCAGGTAACACTTGCAAAAAATATATGACAAAATGGAACGTAAGAAGCTTTCTGATTTTCATGCAGTAAAAAAATCCACTAGTGCTATCATTGATAGCCATTTTAGACATTTTATGTGCCAATAAAACATTAAGTAATTAATCCCTTTGTAAGAATACTGGGTTTAATGAGAAGTTGCTGATAGAATGATATGTGTATATGCATAGCAGAAAATGATTTTTTAAACATTCTATCAATTGATGTTCTATTTTGAGCAGTAATTCATAATATTGATTCTGTGGTACTATAAGATGTAGAATACCTTCTAAATTAGAATAAATTATAATAATTTGTGTTAAATGAATTTATTGTATTATACTTATTTGAAATTCAGAACATAAAATAATGGTGGATCAGAATCAGTTCACTTGTCTCATTAAAAATTGTGCTAAACTTTCAGATGTAGTCTGCAGGTTGGGCATATTGAGTGAAAAGGCCACCATCACTCCTACCCTCTTAAATTATAAAGTGGTAGCTGTTCTTTTTTCCCAGTTCAAAACAAAGTACCCTGAAGTCCTAAGAAAGAATGACCTAAAGTTTAAAATATGCCATTATGAAAATGTAAACAAATACCGGCTGTAATGAATATGATGATAAGCTACTATTTCATCCCATTCCCTCATTGTTGAGCCAGCCATCTTTGATGTGGGACTTCATAGGGCTAAGCAAGTATGTTCTTGAAATCCAGATTAGTGTTCACAATATATTTCCCCCACAGCAATAATGTTACATTATACTTGGTTATACTTGAAATAGTACTGTTAGCCTTTTTATCTCAGTAACTTCTAATAGGTTTTTGTGACCTGGACTAGACTTCCTGCCATCTTTTAAATCATTCTTTTGGGGATGAGGAGGGGTGGGGTGCAGAGAATGCTCTCTTTATGATTGAGTCAAAGTAAATTTCAAATGTAAATAAAATAGCTATTCACTTTTCAAACCATAGTTAACCAAGCTAAATTGTATTAAAACGTAGAGCAATGAGAAAAACAAGAATGTTGCTTATAATGTTTATAAGTTCATAAAAGTCTTTACATTACTGTTGGTTCACATGATTTAACATAGTTAACCTAACTTGTTTCAATATAATGTAATTTTATTGAAATTGACAGAATGCCTGAAAAGTGGAAGAATTTTATACTAGAAATTTTATAGCTCATTTTGCTTACTGCTAAAGATAAAACCCAGTACTTGTTTTTATATATGATTCTAACTAAACCACTTTAAAATTAAATAAAGCTAAATCCATTAATTTGCTTCTAAGGAATGTTTCTAAGGAAATCATCAGAAATGAACAGAAAAATTTATGCACAAGGAGGTAATACTAACAATAATTATTATGATAGCAAAAAATTAGAAGGTACCTATATGGATAGCTACCTGTATGGAGAATTGGTAAAATAAATTTTGGAACATCCATCTGATGAAATACTATAGCGCTAATATTTATATTTTATAAAGTAAACCACATGAAAAAATAATTGAATATATTGAATATAAATTTTAAAAGGTTAAAAATAACTATAACATATCCTAATTTTGCAGAAAAATATGTAATATATATATATATCCATGCATATATACACACACACAGTTAAGGATAGTCTAATAGTGAAATGTTAACAGTAAGATCTCTGGTTAAATGAGATTACTGTTTGTCTTTTTGCACTTTACTAAATCATCTAAGTTTTCTACCTAAAAACTTAAATTTAAGCTTAGAAAATATCTCCTAAAGAAAAAAGTTTATTTTGCTAGATAAGTTTGTTTATAATTGTTCTTGAAATTGCTTTTGAATAGACCTTAGTCCAGTTTATCTTTACTCTTTTTCTGATTGTCAAAGTTTCATTGCGGATTATAACTATTATTCTGTTGTAAAACACTTTTGATAGCTAACTGATAATGATCGTTCAGTAGTCATAATGAATAGGAATAATATTAACTGAAGGATACTGAGCCATTATGTGGTAATAAATGAAAATCTGTTCATCTTCTTAACAGAACTCTTAAGAGTAGAATATATAACTTCCAAAGAAATGAACAGAATTTTATTCAGAAGTAGAAAGATTGGAATCAGCAATCCTTGTGGACTTTTCAGACATTATGATCTCTTAATTTGTTGACAATTTTTATATTAAACTGATGAAATAAATGTTTTAATAAGGTCTAAAACATATACTTACGGATGTTTAATTCCAGCGGTTCTTTGAAAACCTTAATCCCATGGGAAGTGCTTCTGAAAAAGAGTTTACAGATTATTTGTTCAACAAGTCACTAGAAATTGAACCCCGAAACTGCAAACAGCCACCTCGATTTGTAAGTTTATTACAATTTTAGAAAAAGTGTTTTTAAAACAATATTATCTTTAATGTTTAACAACCAGTTTCCATTAAAATTGTAATTTACTTGAATAGCTGTTTTTATGTGTTTTGTTTTGCAGCACTATACTATTTCTAAAATTACATATACTGTGGGGAAAACCGTTAGCCTTTTGATAAAATCTGTTTTATCTTTTATCTTAGTACCACTTATTTACCTGTTCAGTTTTTATCCTTCCTAATGTAACTGTGAGAAAGTGAGAACCTAAATGACAGGTAGCCAGATGGAACAGGAAACAAAAAGACCTGAGAAGGAGTAGGCAGATATGTCATGGTTCTTCTGGCTTGGCCATGACTCCTGCCATTAGAGCACCATGGTCCTTGGTTGTCACTAGAACCCACCTGTATTGCTAAAATTTTTTGCCACAATTCCTAGTTATTCCTGGGATTTTCAGTGACAACAGAAATAGTGGCAGACCAATTCTTATTAGTTAAAAGTGAAGCCAAATGTGAAAGGAAGTAAAAACACACCAATTTTTGGTCAAGCAGTATGTTTATAGTTTCATATTATCTCATTTCCACAACACTTGCATGATATACATCTTATTCTAATTTTACAAGTATAAAAACTGGGGCTTAAAGGAGTTAACTTTTTCAAGGTTGCATTGCTAAGATATTGATGTACTTGAGATTTTAACTCAAGTTATTTGAATCTGAGTTTCATGGTTTTTCATTAGATTACCACTTTGAGAATTTCCAAAAGGGAGCAGATGTTGAAGTGTGGGACAATGATAGCAGTTTCTCTAAAGACTTTAAGTGGTGTTGTCTGATTGATGTTTGTCACAAACATCGATGTTTCCCTTTCTTTCTCACCCCTTCCCCTCTGTCTAAAAATAAATAATAAATATCAAGTGCTGTTATACATGTTGGCCATATACTATTACAAAGAAAAAAGCAAGGTCTCTTTTTTTTCTGAAGCACTTTTTATAATATGTTGCATATATTAAGTCCATTGTAAATATTGGTAAAATTGATATCAGTGATTTGAAGAAGTTTAGGTTTAAGTGTTTTAAGAGCAAAAAGTTATTCACATAGATATTTAAGAATTTTATTTATGTAGTATGAAAGGAAATTTACTTATATTTGAGTCCATCTTAAAATTAAGCCAATCAAAACTAAAGTTTTCTTTTTTAATTGACTTTGTTGGGGTGACATCGGTTAATAAAACCATACAGGTTTGAAGTGTACAACTCAATAAAACATCAGCTACATACCACATCATGTGCTCATCGCCCAAAGTAGTCTCTTTCCCTGCCCATTTATCCCTCATTTGCCCAGTTCCACCTCACCTGCCCTCAATGCCCACTCCCCCTGGTTATCACCACACTGTTGTCCATGTCTCTGTGTCATATATCCAAAGTATGCTACTAGAATGCTACAGGCTGGTTTTACAAATTGGGATTCATTGTACTCTTGTAACTAACTATATTCTAAGAATTACTAAAGTAGCACTAAGTCATAAAAATAAACTACATCCAAATTAATAATGATAATTATGTTTGCTTTACCTAGCCCAGGAAATCAACTTTCTCTTTAAAATCTCCTGGAATAAGGCCTAATACAGGCCGACATGGCTCTACCTCAGGCACTTTAAGAGGTCATCCAACACCATTAGAAAGAGAACCATGTAAAATAAGCTTTAGTCGGATTGCTGAAACTGAGCTTGAATCAACAGTGTCGGCACCAACCTCTCCAAATACACCGTCTACTCCACCAGTATCTGCTTCTTCAGACCTTAGTGTGTTTTTAGATGTGGATCTCAACAGTTCCTGTGGTATGTATTTGATGTAAACCATTTGGTAAAAAAAGGAATCTTGTGTTTAAGATAATTCTCATCATTTTAATTAGAAAACTATAGAACTCTTTTTAAACTGTTAGTGTGGAAAGTGACAGTGAAATGTGAAAATCATGATTAACATAAGGGAATAAAGCATCATTCGTGCATTGTTTATACATATTATTTTCTTATGTATTCATTGAACAAAGATTTATTTAGTACCTTTTGGGCACCACTACTACTCTAATGAGAGCAATAGACAATAAGCAAACAAGCAGGTAAGTTCTGTGAGGGAAATTTAAAAAGAGACTGATAGAGAGGAAACTATGCTAATAAAGGAAAAGCATTCCAGCTACAAAGAGTACTGGGTTCATTTCTTTAAAAACAAACATGGCAAAAGATGATGATGAAGTTCTGTACTCTGTGTTACTTTATGCAGACATATTTTAAAAATAAACACCATACATATCTTCCTTTTCAAATTAATTTTTCTCATTCCAATAGGCAGCAATAGCATCTTTGCTCCAGTTCTCTTGCCACAGTCAAGTAAGTAAGAATTTGAGTTGATTCTAATGAAATGACTATAAAACTAATAAAGTTGACTAAATTTATATATGAGTATTTTGGGTTTAGCGACATTTAAAAATTTAACATGTGAGTGAAATTCTTATAATAAATTTAATTACTTGCTTACAACTGTGTACTATTTAAACTTTACTATAGTTTATTTTCATCATTTTATAACCTATCTATGTTCTAGGGGCTGTGTGACCACTGAACAAATATTTAGCATCTGTAAGCTTGTTAGTGATCAAATGATGTAACCATGTAGAGCATCTACCACATTACTTGGCCCAAAATGAGGAGTGATTTTATATCAGTTACCATATTTTTCAGACTATAAAACACACTTTTTACCACATATTTTGCTTCAAAATTTTTCCCATTTTCCTCCTCTAAAACCTAGGTGTGTCTGGGGTCAGCACCATAAGACACACCTAGGTTTTAGAGGAAGAAATAGGGAAAAAAAATTTGAAGCAAAAGAAAGTGGTAAAAAAGGGCATCTTACAGTCTGAAAAATATGGTACCTCTTCTCTTCCCTACCCCTCCCAACTCATTTTCCTTTAAGTAGAATTTACTAAATGTTTATTAGGTTCCCAAGCTAGCCCTTGATTACTTATTTTTTCACATGATCTTTTAAAGCAGTATTTTAAGTAAAACACTATTCTGCCACTCTTTATTTTTTTAATCCTCACTTGAGAATATGTTTTTATTGATTTTAGAGAGAGAGGAGAAAGAGGGAGAAATTGATGTGAGAAACATCAATCAGTTGTATGCCATACATGTCTTGACTGGGGATTGAACCCTCAATCTAGGTTTGTGTTCTGACCAGGAATCAAACCTGCAACCTTTGATGTACAGATAGTGTTCCAACCAACTAAGCCACCTCTCCAGGGCTCTTCTATTCTTAATTATTTCATAATTTATGACACATGTTGTCATCCTTCTTTCTATAGTCATTTGTTTAAAACAATATAACTCAGGAAGGACATAGGATCTTTGGGGATAATTCTCCCAATCTGGAGGACTTCTATTTCTATCATAGTAAAGTTTAGTAGCAAGAGAGTAACTGTCTTATGAGAAAAGTAAGTTTATTCTTTTAAATGTTTAATTTCAAACTTTATTTTAATTTTTTAAAAAGCAAATAAGGCTAAAACACTTGAAATTAACAGCAGTTCCCTATCATAGACTACTGTCCCCACATCTGAAGTTTAGATTCTCCAAAGAAGAAAACTCCTATTCTCCTACAGTGGTGGAAATGAAGTAGTTGCTTAGCCTCCCAAAGTGGAGAATGGGGGGTTGGGGTCTTAATTGCAACTTATATGATTTAATCAGATTTTCTGTTTTCATGCCCATGCCTTCCATTGTACCAAGTGCCTTCAACTTCTGATCCCTTTTTTGGTTCTGTGGGGGCAAATTTGCTGCTGATTGTCGGCATCACTGAGTGTAAACATGTGGGTTTCATCTAACTCCATTTGTCCCTTTCTTATACATTGTACTTTCGTGCTTTGATGTTTCCTGGCTTCATTGAAGCTTGTGTGTTTTGTTAATTTCCTTGTTTTGTGGTAGAAATGTTTTTATTGTGTATATTAGTTTCTGTTGCTGCTGTAATAAAGTACCACAAACCAAGTGGCATAAAAGAGCACAGTTCTAGAGGCAGGAAGTCCAAAGATCAAGGTGTTGGCAAGGCCATGCTCTTCTGAAACCTGTAGGGGAGAATTTTTCCTGGCCTTTGCCACCTTCCGGCATTTGCTGGCGATCCTGGACATCCTTTGGTTTGTAGATGCATTGCTTCGATCTCTGCCTCTATTGCCACGTAGCCATCTTCTCCCTGTGTGTCTCTTTGTCTCTTCTCCCCTTCTTATAAAAGACACCAGTCATACTAGATTAGGGCCTGCTCTCATACTAACTTGATTATACATGGTTTTAACAAGACTATATTTTCAAATTAGGTCACATTTATAGCTACTGGGAGTTAGGGTTCAACATACAGTTTTGTGGGGAGCCACAGTTCAATCCATAACACGATGCCATTTTAGAACCAGGAGTATTTTGGATGGTACTATTTTGGAGCCAGGAGTATATTATTTTAGGTGGTAGTAAAGCATATTTTCCATATGATAGAGAAAATTGTTTTTAAATTTAATAGAAAAAATTAGGAATAACTGCCTAAAATTCTGAATATCCTAAAATAAGTCTTGAAATAAATAAAATATTTATAGTGAGTATGAAAAGTTCTCACTTGTAATGAGAAAACAGCAAGGGTGAATTAACAATGGACATGAATAAACTTCATATCAAAGTATTGAGTAAGACTGTGTTAAAAGATTCTTTCATACATTACTTAAACCTTATAAATTGGTATATTAACGTGACCCTTTAGGACATAAATCTGAAAACAGCATATCAAACCATAAAAATATTCACAGTCTTTGGTCTTACTCAACAAAAATTTGAGTACTTTGTACTTAGTCACTCTGCTAAGTACTAGGGATTTGGTGCCAAACAGGAAAGACAAAGTCTTAGCCTTTGTTTATATAAAATATCATCTTTTTGTCAAAGAAGTAACATACATGAAGATCACAATGTTCATCCACTCTCTTGGTTTTTCTACTTTACTATTAGGTCCTTAGTCTCTCTTACTGATTTCTCTTCATTTTCCTAACCTGTTAACATTGGAAAGCCCCAAGACTCAGTCCCTAGACCTCTTCTTTTCATCACTTGATTGTCTCATTCCGTTTTATATCATCTATATGATGATAATTTCTCAATTATTTTTTCTCTACCCAGAACCTCTCTCTTGACCTTTTAGACTCAGATATTCAGTGACCTATTTGACACATCTCTATTTGGATACCTAATAGAAATCTCAAAGTTCACTCCTCCCAGATTGAGCTTGTTTTCATCCCTTCCAAAGTTGTTCTTCCAGCTGCATCATCATCTCAGTTCTAATAGCATTTGTGTAATCACTTTAGGCCAAAAATATTCGAGTTCTCTTTTATATCTCTCTCTTTTTTCATACTCCAAATGTGATCCATCCACAAATCTTCTTTACCCTCAATACATTTAGAATCTAACCACTTCTCACCATCTCTACTGTTGCCACCCTAGTCCATGCCACCATGATCTTTTTCTTACCTTCCCATTCTCCACAGTTCAGTCTGTTTTCAATACAGCAGCCAAGTCCTTTAAGAATGTTAGTTAAACTTGTCTCACCTATGCTTGAAGCCCTTCAGTGGCTTTCCAGCTCAGAGTAAAAGCCAAAATCCCCTCAAAGGACCCTTAAGGTGATTCGGCTTCCTTTGATATGTTAGAGTTCATCACTTACCACCCTCCCCCATCACTTAATCTGCTCCAGCTACTCTGCCTCCTGAACACAATAGACACATTCCCACATCAGGACATTTGCTCTTGCCATTCCCTTTGCTTAAGATGCTCGTCACCCATATTGCCTCATGGCATGCTCCCTTGACTCCTTCAGGCTTTGGCTCAGTGTTATCTGAGTTGGGCCTTCCCTAATCATCCTATTTAAAATTGCTCCCCTTTTACCTATTCTTATCTCCCTTCCCTACCTAATATTTCTTCTAATTTATAAGAGTCATTACACTTTTACTTAATTACTATGTCTATTCTCCATTCCCAGCCTAGAGTATAAGCTCCATAAGGACATGAATTTTTGTAAGTTGTTGTTCACTATCATATTGCTAGTGCTTAGAATAGTGCCTGGCAGTACAGAAGGTGCCTGGTAAATATTTGTTGAATGGATGGATGGATGAATGAGTGGCAAAAAACTGGAAGTAACTTACATGGCTCACTAAACATTATAGAAATTATTTAGTAAATTATTCTACATTCACTAGTGTGAAATATTGAGTTATTTTAAATACTTGCAAAATCTGTAATCTTGTAGTGAAATACTCTTGATAGAAAATAATATTCTGTTCACACTTCAGCAAGGGTTATTGAGTGCCCACTATGAAGTATAACACAGTTACTAAGTGTTCTAACTATAGTCAGACCCAGATTCAAAAACTTTCACAGGTGGCCCACCATCTTTCAGATACTTCCTGCTTCCTTGAGTGTTTATGTTTCTGTAAGGAAGAGAAGACCCACGACCAGGTTTCTTTTTGACTCTTCATTTGTCCAGATTATTAGCTGTATCTGAGGCTGTTTTCCCTCAGTCATAATAGTGGTGGCAGGAGCAATATAGTTTATTTTCCTTTGTTCACTCAAGTAAGAAGGAAAGAGAGGTACAGAGACAGACTGAGTGTTTTCCAAAAGGGCAAGGAACTTCCTTTTCAGTAGCCCCTAGAAAATCTTTCAGATTTCACTAGTCTGAATTAGGTCATGTGCCTACAGCTAAACACTATGGCTGAAGGAATGGGGTTATTCTGATCGATTTGATCCAACCCCATTTCTGGAGTTAAGGAATAGGTCAGCTTTCACTACAGGTCCTAATGGCCTATTTTTTGTTTCTACTTTTGGCACCTTGAGCCAATAAGACCTCCTGGGGTGACTGCAATCACATGATTAGGACAGCAGTTTTTGACATAGAGTAATAAATTTAACATCCTTACTTGGATGTCCCATAGCAGTTCACACACAGTATGTTTAAAATTAAACTCATCAACTTCTTCTCAATTAGCTCCTATAAACCCAATCTCAGTATAATAATAAATAAGGCATGGTCACTGACTTCATAATAATTGTGTGTGGAAAGAGATCTCAAATAGGGAATTAGCCCATAACTACAGGTATTTTTAATCATATGAAAAAGATAAATAAATGAAAATAGTTATTATTCTCTGATTGACATGTTTAGTATTAATTTTCCCCTTATGTTACTTAGTAAATTTCCATTAATGTGGTTATATAACAACATGTCAATTATCAATAAGAGATTTGCAAAGAGAAAGAGTTATGTGCAACAACCCTAATTTATGGTCTCCTGTGTGGAGGTTTTATTACTGGTATAGAAATGTGTTCATACTAGCTGCTTCAAAAATGCATGGTCTCTGTTTATGAATGATCTTTCTCTAGAAGTTACTGTAGCTTATACAAATATGTTTGTTTTGCTTGTTTTAGATTTTTAAAAGGCTTTCAGGGAGCAGAATGTCCTCATTAGTCTTAATTAAGTAGTATGCTGTTAGTTAACTTAGTATCTGCTACATGCCAGGCAGTATCATTATGCTAAGTGCTAGAGATACAAAAATAAATACACACTGCCCTCAGAAAGCTTACAGTTTAATGGAGAGGTTAGATAAACTAATAGTCAGCTATAATACAGTCTGACAGATGCCATAGCAGAGGTGATCACAAATTGAAATTAAATTTGTGTAATTATTGCACTGTGAATTATGGTTAAACTGATCTTTTTAATTCACAGAATCTTTCTTCAGTTCGTGTGGTAGTTTACATAAACTAAGTGAAGAGCCACTGATTCCTCCTCCGCTTCCTCCTCGAAAAAAGTTTGATCATGATGCTTCAAATTCCAAGGTAGTCAATCGGATTTAGGGTTTGCCTTGCTCATCTCATTCAAAGTTGTAAATTTTTAAAACTGTGTTTATTCTTATAGAGTCTCAGTTAGAATCTGGTGACCCTTTATGGTTTTTAAATATTTGTGTGGTTTTATTTGAAAAATACTTTTAAAAAAGATATTATTTATTTATTTTTAGAGAGAGGAGAAGGGAGGGAGAAAGAGAGGGAGAGAAACTTCAATGTGTAAGAGAAACAGTGTCCATTGGTTGCCTCTCACATGCCCCTAACTGGGAAACTGGCCCACAACCTAGGCATGTGTCCTGACTGGGAATTGAACCAGTGATCTTTTAGTGTGCAGGCCAGCACTCAATCTACTGAGCCACACCAACCAGGGCTATTTGAAAAATAAGTAATTGTTTAATCCTCATAATTCTTTTTCTTTTTTTTAAAGACTTTATTTATTTATTTTATTATTTTTTTTAGAGAGGGGAAGGGAAGGAGAAAGAGAGGGAGAGAAACATCAATGTGTGGTTGCCTTTTGTATGTCCCATACTGGGGACCTGGCCTCTACTCAGGCATGTGCCCTAGACTGGGAATCAAACTGGTGACCCTTTGATTCGCAGGCCAGCACTCAATCTATTGAGCCACACCAAGCCAGGGCTTTTTTATTTTTTAAATCCTTATAATACTTTTTCTTTTAAAATGGCTGAGCAAATACACAGATACTCAGAAGTACATTTTCTTTCCTCTAGAAATATATAACTTTATTATTCAGGGCATTCTTCAAACTTTAGGGTGCTTCAAAATCACCTGGAAGCCTTGTTAAAACCAGATTGCCAGAGTTTCTGATTTAGTAGGTCTGAAATAGGGCTCAGTAATATGCATTTCTAACAAGTTCCCCACTGTTGCTGATACTACTGGATCCGAGATCACACTTTTCAAACAGTGACTGTAAGCCTCACTGGGAAAAGTAGAAGAGCATGGCCAGAAACTAGTAGCTGGATATTAAGTCCTCTCAACATCATGTTCTTCCATGTCTACAAAACTATATATTCTTTTCATTCATTTGCCTGTTATTATCATTAAAGTTCATAAATTTATGAAATGTATATACAAAGCAAGACCACCTAAGGTATTATGTTCTAAGATTTCAATTAAAACAATTCATATAAAAATATTAAACTGGGCCCTGAATTAAACTGGGAGTAACTTATTTGTAAATCTGATCATAAAATCAAATTAACCTATTTTGAACCTCTGGATTCAACTTGACACACAGGAATTTTTCATCCTTTTAAAAACTTTTTGTTACAGATTTTTCAGTAGAACAGAAGTATAATTTAATTGCTTTTTTTAAAGGGAAATGTGAAATCTGATGATGACCCCCCTGCTATTCCACCAAGGCAACCTCCTCCTCCAAAGGTAAAACCCAGAGTTCCTGCTCCTACTGGTGCATTTGATGGGCCACTGCATAGTCCACCTCCACCGCCGCCAAGAGATCCTCTTCCTGATAGCCCTCCACCGGTTCCCCTTCGGCCTCCGGAACACTTTATAAACTGTCCATTTAATCTTCAACCGCCTCCACTGGGACATCTTCACAGAGATCCAGACTGGTTCAGAGACGTTAGCACTTGTCCAAATTCGCCAAACACTCCTCCCAGCACACCCTCTCCAAGGGTACCACGTCGATGCTCTGTGCTCAGTTCTAGTCACAATAATGTTGTTCATCCCCAAGCTCCCCCTGTTCCACCAAGGCAGAATTCAAGCCCTCACCTACCAAAACTGCCACCAAAGACTTACAAACGGGAGCTTTCACACCCCCCATTGTATAGACTGCCTTTGCTAGAAAATGCAGAAACTCCTCAATGATCTTAGCCATATGTAGTCATTGACACTGGAATGATATTTGTAAAGTTCTTTTTTTAATTTATTTTAAAAAAGGCATAGTATTTTAGTACTTTTTACAAATAATGCTCTTAAAAATGCTACTGATCAAATAAGCTTTTAAAAATTGGAAAAATAAAAATATAAAAGTCCTTTGCCATTATCCTCAGGTGATCAGTAGCATTGCCTTGTCTTGGATCCTCAGTGCTGCCAAATGGCCAGTATAAAGAATTTATATTTGCACTGTAGACTCTGCTAAAAATATGGTTTAAAGTGACATTGATTGCACTGAAAAGGGATAGTGCATTTGTGGAATTTTTCGAATTTGAGTAATAACTGCCTTTTTAAGGCAATAAATTGACACAAATATAGGGGTGTGTGGTGTTACTGATTTTTAAACCTCTTTGACCATCTTCCAGTTTTTACATTTAGGAGAATTGTGAGTAACACCCACTGTTCTTAAACTCTTTAATGCCATGTCTTAAATGCCAGAATTTGCTGCTGAAGACAAAAATGAAAAATAGAATGAAAAGAATAGAATGCACTGTGTTTATTATTTTGTCAAAATGTCAACAAAAAGACTACCTAACCCAATCTTAGAGGAGAAAAGGGCATGTATCTTATTCAGATGTGCCTTTTGTTTTTGCAGACTATGGTGTCTTTAGCAAATGAGTTGCCTATTGTTTTGGAAATCAAACAATATGCCATGTATGTACAGTTTTGTTTATATTGTATATTTGAAGATAATGCTAATAACCTATATAAATTTAAATGACTCGAGGCCTATAATACATCTGCTACTTTACTAATTCATAAATTCAAAGGAAAAGTTTCCTGTGGCATAGGAATCAACTGCCTTGCCTTCAAAACCTAGTAACTTTGTCTATAAATCTTGTGTTAACTAAAATTTTCTTAATTTTTTTTAGATTGGTAATATTTAAACCAGCAAATACTTAAAGCTTTATTAAACTTTTTAATCAGAGAAGTGAGTAAAACTTTTACTTGCCATTTGGACTCCTTTGTTCAAAGTGATAAAAAAAGGTGTGTTCTGCTGATAGTGCTGTAGCAGCAGTTGTAAGGTAGCTGAAAGCCACATTGTTTATTTACTGGTCTGTGGCCTTTACTGTGCTTTGTATCAGAGTTCTTAACAAGATCAATAAATCACCCCAGTCTTAATTTTTAAAAGACTTTTAAAAGATGTGTTTTTAATATAAGCAACAAGGGGGGAGATTATTGAGTGCTGTAGAAATATTTGTACATGTTATTTTCAGTATTTTTTATACAATTTCAATTACATAATCCCAAAGCATTTAAGTGATGTAAAGTTTAGAGGGATAACTGTCTTCACTGCTAAACGCAATCAGCAGGCCTCTAGCAACCATTTTTGAATTTTTAAAAAATTAGGACCATACTGGCAACTTTTGATAAGCAGGATTATAGCTATCCTTGGTAAATTCTTGGAACCTGGCTGGATTTAAGGCCAATAACTGCTGCGTGAGTCAACCTCCAACAAGGTAAAAACATCGAGGTTGGCTTGGCCTTGTTTTTTAAAGAGCATATTATTGTACTCTCTTTGGAGAAATGATGTAAACCAGACTTGTAATTTAGGGGAGAAGGAGGCAGTCCAGCGCGCAGATGAAGCGGTGGCCAGCCCTCGGCCACGCCCGATAACGCTGCCTTCCGGGCTTTGTGCCTTCGCTCCAGAGTCGAGGGGCCAACTGTGCCACTAGGAGGCGCCGGGCTCTTCGCAAGGCTGGGCCTCAGGGTTGTGCGCGGGGTGTGACGTCACTTCACGCGCCGCCTCCTGTTGCTGGGCAGCAATGGAGGTTACTCTGGAGTCCTCTGTGGAGGACCCACTGCGGAACTTCGTGCGTATTTTGGAGAAGACAGATGGCACGGTGCTGCGGCTGCAGCAGTACGGCTCCGGCGGCGTGGGTTGCGTAGTTTGGGACGCTGCCATTGTCCTTTCTAAATACCTGGAGACGCCCGGGTTTTCCGGCGATGGGGCTCACACGCTGAGCCGGCGGTCGGTGCTGGAGCTGGGCTCCGGCACTGGGGCCGTGGGGCTCATGGCCGCTACCCTCGGGTAAGAGCTGGCGGGAGGGGCGCTACTTTAGGAAACTGATTACTGGCTTCCCACCCTTCTGCCTACGCCTCAGTCGACGTTATTTTATAGGGCAGATGTTGTAGTTACCGATCTTGAGGAATTGCAAGACTTGCTGAAGCTGAATATTAATATGAACAAGCATCTTGTCACTGGTTCTGTTCAAGCCAAGGTACTGAAATGGTTTGTATGGCCTTTTGGCTTGTTTTAATAACAATTCGTAGTTTGCTTTAAATTGTGTTTTGCTAAAAGCGTTTTTAATAGGAAGGGGATCTTCCGGGTCTTGTTTTTAAAACAAGGATTTTTAAATTATTAAAGCAACAGTTAAAATATTTGGTTGACATTTTTAAGGGGGGACGAAATAGAAGACTTGACCTCTCCGCCAGACTACATACTGATGGCCGACTGCATATACTACGAAGAGGTAAAAATATTCAATGAGAGAAATCTCTTTAGAAGATGTACCGTATTACCTGGATTCTAGAGCACATATTTTAAGATACCTGAATGCAGGATATTGTCACCAGGTGCTACGTATATACACACCTGTTTAACGTACAGGTCTATGAATCATGTTGAGAAAAATGTTAATGTGCATTTTAGTAGAGGCTGCTGTAGAGTTTTTAAAGAATTTTTGCTATTAAGATCTGCTTTTAAAAAGCTGTTTTTTTTTAACTTAGCTGTTCCTAGTGAACATATAAAGCATAACATTCAGAATTAAATTACGTTGTAACAAAGTCATCGTTCTGTGACAAGATTTGTTAGACTCAGAATGATTTTTAAAAATTACCAGTTTGTGTATAGCAGATATCACTCATTTTTTAAAATTATGAATATTGAGTCAACTTATGTTCAGGTTAGATCAGACTTGCTTTTGTAGGTAAATTGCTGATTATTTAAATCCCAAGTTAGATTAAATAAAATTAAAGTTTTAATAGTGAAGTTATTTCCACTTGTTTTCCCATGGGAGCTCGAAAATGAAGTTACATGACTCTTTGGAAACTTAAGTCAATACAGTGGTTAAGAGGAGTTAATCATTAGTTAGAGTCTTTATGTTCTTTGTTGGGTTGATTCAAAGATGGGTAAATTGTAGGGTAGGTATAATTACACCCTCTACCTTCCCTAGACCTTTTTACAATAAAAATGTGTATTTTTTTAAAGTTTCAAACAAAAATTATATTCTATTTTTTGAACAGTCTTTGGAGCCGCTGTTGAAAACTCTAAAAGATCTCAGTGGACCTGAGACTTGTATTATATGTTGTTATGAACAGCGAACAATGGGAAAAAATCCAGAAATCGAGAAAAAATATTTTGAGGTGGGTACTCTACTAGATTGATCTTTGTAGTGATTATCCTTCAGGGAGGCTCTGTGTGACTGTGTTCAAGTAAATTATGAACGAGTATATTATGGTGATTTTGAGTCAGGAAAACATTCTGCTTTAAAGAACCCAAGGAAGATTCTTCAAAGCCCACCATTCTGCGAAGCCCCTTCCCTTTTTTCATTTTTCTGAGCCTTTATTTCTTTTTATTTTCTAATAAGTTGATCTAGTATATACAGAACAATGTAAAATAATAGTGGTGATGATGCCCTTGTGTTTTCTGAGAAAGTTTGCAATGTTTCTTTATTAAACGTGCTGGCTTTGGGGAACATACTAATGATGTATATATTACTTTTGGAGAATACATCATAGAAAATGGAATGTGATATTTTTACTTCTGTTTTCCTCTGCATTTTTGTGAAAACTTCAGCCGAGATATCTTATCTGTTTTCAGGCTTTGATATTGTTTTGTTTTTTAAAATAAAATTTTACAGGAGTTTGCCAAAGTAGTACATAGAGTCCCATGTATCTTTCACCCACCCTCCCCCAGTGGTCACCCAAACCGTTTTTATAGAAAAAAATCCATCATATTACAAATGACTCCTCTTGTGGGTACGTACATATAGCCCTGCAGTTTTATCCACTGAAAGGACTTTGGTTACACGAGAAAGCAAATATGTGACTCTGCCTCAGATACATGCTGAAATTTTTTTTAATGTTTTTCTTGAATGTTAGGAATATTAATGAACTTCTGAAACTTTATCATTGAAAGTTTTATATTATTAAACAGTTTCAGTTAAGTTTAAAAAATGTAAATGCACGTGTATCAAGTGCTCAGCTCAATTTTTCATGTGTATACACCCAAATAACCACTACCCAACATAAGGATATGGAACATTTTTATAACCACAAAAGGCTCCTCATGTTCCCCCTTCCTAGTCGGTACCACAAATAACCACTATTCTGACTTCTGTCACCACAGTACAGTTCATATTATTGAATTTGAAGTATATCTCTTTTAAATTTATAGCTCCTTCAACTAGACTTTGACTTTGAAAAAATTCCTTTGGAAAAACATGATGAAGAATATCGAAGTGAAGATATTCATATTTTATACATCAGAAAGAAAAAATCGGTAAATACATTCCTGGCTCTTTATCCTCTGAAGGAGGTTTCTTTAGCTGGATACTGTCTCTGAGCTTATGTGTGATGTAGATGTTGATTTTGATGTAGGGAAATAGCTATGATGATTCACTGGACTCAGGCATTAACTCAATATTAAGGTCACTTTATTTGGCCTTAGGTTCTTCCTCTAAAGGCAGGCTTTTTCTATAAAGGTCCTTCCCAGCTATAAATTATATAGCTTTATAATTAGGCATTACCTCAGACAAGTAACATGGCTATTCATAAGTTTATGTTACTGGGTTGGCCAAAAAGTTCGTTAGGTTTTTTCCTGTAAGATGGCTCTAGTAGCACTTAATTGTTTTTAACTTCATTTTTATTAGAAATAATTTTTATTTGAAACAATTTTATTAAACTGTATTATGACAGCTGTCATTTCAGCATGCGTTGAAAAAACATAAAAATTGGTGAATTTTGTGCAGCCATTTTAATATTGAAGATGGAAGAAAATAAACAATATTTTTGGCATATTGTGCTTTATTATTTCAAGAAAGGTAAAAACACAACTGAAATGCAAAAAAAGATTTGTGCAGTGTATGGAGAAGGTGCTGTGGCTGATCGAAAGTGTCAAAAGTGTCAAAAGGTTTGTAAAGTTTCATGCTATAGTTCTCACTGGATGATGCTTCCTGGTTGGGTAGACCAGTAGACAAGTTGAGGTTGATTGTGATCAAATCCAGACATTAATTGAGAACAATCAACATCATAGCATGTGGGAGATAGCCAACATACTCAAAATACCCAAATATGAAAAAATGTGTCCTTTATTTTACAGAGAAAACTACATGGACTTTTTGGTCAACCCAGTATTTCTTTGAGATTTTTAAGTGCCAGCTCTGACCTTTATGAACTTTTTCCAACCATTCAAAAATTTTAAGTAGTCAAAGTAAAATATAACAACCCTTCCCTGGTGGTCCAGTGGCTAAGATTGTCCACTTTCACTACTTCAACTCAGGTTCAGTTCTTGGTAAGGGAAGTTAATATGTTGAATCACTATGTTGTACACCTGAAACTGATATATTTATGTCATCTACACTTTAATAAAAAATTTTAAAAAGTAAAATGAAACAAGGCAAATCTGTCCAATAATGAAAAATGCATTCAGGTAAATAGTATTTATCTTACACTCTTGCTGCTTCCTGTACTTGTTATAATATTATATTTTATGCAGGTTGCTTCTGTGATACCTAGAGTTTGAATCTGTAGAAAGGAAGAATTGTATCCGTTTTTTCCTCCAAGCACCTTTTGTATATGTGACTGGTTGGTATAAGGCAGGGGCATGATTAAATTTATGAATTAAGGATGTTAAACACTTTTTTCTGTTATCTTTGCTTTGAGTGAATTTTTGATGAAGTTTTCTGATTATTGCAAATTTTAGCCAAAAGCAAACAACTTGTAATTTGGGGGATCAAGATTAGATGTTAGGACTGTGAAGTAAAAGGAGTGGTGGGATCAGTAATTCAGATCAACAAGTGTTTATGTGGCATCATGCTGGAGATAACAAAGATTAAAAAAATGGCTTGTGACTTAATTGAACCAGTTTTAGCTGAAGTTGCATAGTTTTAAAAGTAGAATTTTTTTTGAGGCATAAAGATTATGTCTTCTAAATATATAAGGCTTTATTTTGGCAAAGAATCATTTCTTTTTTTTTTTTAAAGATTTTATTTATTTTTAGACGGAAAGGGAGGGAGAAAGGGAGAGAAACATCAATGTGTGGTTGCCTCTCACGTGCCCCCCTACTGGGAACCTGGCTTGCTGCCCAGGCATGTGCCCTGACTGGGAATCAATTCCGTGACCATTTGGTTCGCAGGCCAGCACTCAATCCACACCAGCCAGGGTCTTTTTTAAAAATTGGTATAATTCATGTACCATAAAATTCACTGTTTTAAAAAGTGTACAATTCATTGGTTTTTAGTATATTCACAGAGTTGCACAACCATGACCACTTTTCTAATTTTAGACATTTTCTTTACCCCAGAAAGAAACCCCATACCTGTAAGCAGTCCCTTCCTGTTCCTGCCTCAGCCCCTAATTTGTGGTTACCAGTTTATTCTGTCTCTGTGGATTTGCCTGTTCTGAACATTTCATGTACAGGTATCCCTTGCTTTCTGAAAGTTCACATTATGCCATTTTGCTTTTATGAAAGACCTACATTAGTATGGTAATGGCTTCTGTAAACTAGAAAATTCTGTTTGGATTTCTATTGGTTAGTGAAAATGGATACTAATGTAGGTCTTTCATAAAAGCAAAGTGGCGTAATGTGAAACTGGGGTGCTCTCCACTTTATGCCATCTCAGCTTGTGAAAGGCTGTGTAGGAATTTACGGTGGGGTGGGGGTTTGGGGGAGACACTTGTAAATGAAATCACACATTATGTGGCTTTTCTGGGTCTGGCTTTCATTCAGCACAGTGTTTTTAAGGTTTGGCTCCGCCGTAGTGCACTGCGTCACTGAACTCCCTTTTTATAGTTGAATAATATTTTTTGTATGGATATTCCACACCTTATCCATCCATTTATGAGTTAATAAGCCTTTTAGTATTTTTCACTTTTTGGTTCTAATGGGTACTGTTGCTATGAATATTCATGTAAACATTTTTGTGTGACATATGTTTTCACATCTTTTGGGTATATTCCTAGAATAGAATTGCTAGGTCATACAGGAACTCTGTGTTTAACTTTTTGGGGAACTACCCAACTGTATTCCAAAACTAGTGTAACATTTTACATTTCCACTAGCAGTGTGTGAGAGTTCCAGTTCTCCATATCCTCACCAGTACTTTTGTCATTGTTCATCTTTTTGATTATAGCCATCTCAGTAGGTACAAAATGGTATTTCATTATGGTTTTATTTTCATTTCCCTAATGATTAATGACATTAAGTTTCTTTTCACATACTTACCTGGCCATTTGTATATATTTATAGAAATCATAGTTGAAACGTTTTTTATATATTCTGGATACTAGACCCTTAACCAGTTTTTTAACTTCCAAATACTTTCTCCCATTCTGTAAATTTTTTTCATTGTTTTGGTAGTATGTCCTTAAGCACAGAGGTTTTTGATTTTGTGCTTAAGATCATGTCAAATGTATCTGTTTCTCCTTTGGTTGCTTGTGTTTTAGATATCAGCAAAGAATCATCTCTAAACATTATGCATGACTGTTCTTTTTAATTTAGCCATTACTAGGCATATTAACCTAGTATTAAATACCCAGTAAATACTTCATTTGTAATAATAAGAATTCAATCTGTAAAGTGTCCTTTTTTTTTCTTATAGAAATTTTCATCATGAAGTTTTTAATCATATTACCCAAGCCTCTAACAACCTGGGTAAGCTAAAGATGTGAATGGAGCATGTGAATATAGCATGGGAAGATTGTGTTCACAGATTTTTCCAGCATGTCCTTAAAGATCTGATATTTAGATGACAACCATCATGGGCTGCAGCAAAACGAAAAATGACCACCTGCCCGCCTGCCAATCGGCCTGAAATCCAACTTAGTTTACTTTTAGCTCAGCATCAAGTTCTGCTTAAGAGAAACATTGTGTATTAATCATTCCTCAAATAAAAATAGGTATTAAGGTTAGCCTAAAGTCGGCCAAAGATAAACAGTGAAGCAGCATGATTGACTTGGTTTATTTTCAGGAAATTAGAGATAAATTTTATTTAATTTCCAAAGAAAAATATCTATTGCTATATAATAAAGTTTAAATTCAAACCAGTAAATTTTAGTTTGTCTTTCAAAATAGATAAATCTAAAAGGTTTTCCTTTTAACATAATTATGCAGTGGTTTTTATCATATGTGTCTTCCTCATTGATTTTATGATAGCTTTAATACTTAAATGTTCTTGTTCATTAAAACAACTGAAAATGTTTTGTATACTTACAATGGCCAAAGTTTTAATCTTTTCTTCCACCATACATGTCTACATGAGTTAGATAGTAAATTATACTGTATTGAGTTGGTAAATGAAATCAGAAGATTATGAGGGGTGGGAAGCTATCATTACAAAATGTTTTCATATGAGAATGAGTGAGAATAAAAAGCCCATTTTCAGGCTCTTGCACTTACGTGGCTCATGAATGACCAAAAAGTCTGTTAATGTTTTTTTTCCATAAAATAAAAGACATTTTTCATTTTCACCAATAACTCTATTGATTTGGATATTTTGAGTATGTCGGCTATCTCCCACTATTGGCTTCTAGTGGGTAGAGGCCAGGGGTGCTGCTAAACACCTTCCAGTGCATAAGACAGTCCCACAGCAAAGAATTATTTGGCCAAAATGTCAGTAGTACCAAGAAACTTGGCACACCACTTTTTTGATATATTCAGTCTGTTACAGCATCTCCATACACTGCACAAATCTTTTTTTGCATTTCAGTTGCGTTTTTACCTTTATTGAAATAAGAAAGCATAATATGCCAAAAATGTTGCATATTTTCTTCCATCTTCAATATTAAACTGGCTGCACAAAAACACCAGTTTTAATTTTTTTAAATGCATGCTGACAATGATAGCTGTCACAGTACAATCTTAACAAAATTGTTTTGAATGAAGCAACAACTAAGCACTACTAGGCCATCTGCAGGAAAAATATAACAGACTTTTTGGCCAACCCAATATATCTTCCCAGAGAAAATGGCTAAAAAATCACTGGTGTTAACTTGTTTACATGAAACAGAGAAACATTCTTAAATAACCACAAATGTAGTTCTGTATACATTTAGGAAATGATTTTGATTCTGTGTAGTCTTTATGTTATCATGATAATCATTTGCTCACAGACTGGTCTGTCTAGAACTTGTCTCACCAGTTCCAAAGAGTAATGGTAAATGATAAAATAATGGTACTTACAGGCATTGGTGCTAGCTAGGTTGCACATTTTATGTGTTAAAATAAACTTTCTTTTTGAGATCCTGTGACTCTGTGAATGTTTCAGAAATTGCTTTGAAGGAAATGAACTTCTAAAGCAGATAACTACTTTCCAGAAGAGCAAACAACCTTCTTTAGAGAAATTAAGGATTAAAGTCAAGAGAATAGTTCTTTCCTTCAGGCTTACTTCAGTCTTTAGTTTGTTTTGCTGTTCTTTTTCAAGTACTTTTGTTCATACTGCCCTTAGCATTTTATTAATGAAATTTACCAAGCAGTTATTATAACCTAAATATGTGATAATTTGTTACAGAGAGCACCAGCTATTATTAATGAAGTCTTAGGACAAATGACCACTTCCTAGCTTGTTCTATAACATTATGGAACTTGTAAAACTAAGTTTGGTATTGACCAGCTGCAGTACCCTCCCAGATTCTTCAGATCCTTTTTCACCCTCCTCCCCTTCTCACTATACTTGTGATAGACAGTCTGCCTGTGGGTCTTTGGCCTAAAGTGTCCCCTGACATTCCTGTGTAAAAGCCCAGCTCCTTTACCTTGGATGGGTGCACCTTACACCCCAAAACTTCCTGGAGGAGTCAGTCTGAGGTCAGCCTCCATTCAACTTCGCCAGAATCACACCTTTGTGTGTGCTTCCCTTCCTGTCCTATTCCCAGTCCCTTACTTGACTTAACATCTCCTTCATGAGTTACTTGCATACATTCATCACTTCCTGGGGAACTGACCTAAGTTATTAACTGTAGAGTTAAGTAATTTGTAACGAAGTCAAGTGGGATTTTTCCTATCCTGAATAAGGCCAAAGTGGAGATTAAAAGTTACCAGGCCCCCACATTCTAAGATCAGGGAACTACTACTGATGGTTAGGACCAGTGAGCCCTGCAGGGCTTACTGGAAAGTCCCAGTTCACATAACACTAATCACTATCACTAATAACCATTTCCCACAAGGTCAGGGAGGCCTGGGGTGGGAGAGGTCTTTTGCAGGAGTGCAGTGTAGAAAAATGGGATTTAGTTTAGTCCTTTGGGCTAAATGAGCTGCATCTGCACTTAGAAACCACGGGAGGAAGGCCTGAAAATAATTCAATATTCTCAAAATAATAAGGACGGGCCAGCATTTTTCCCACCTGGGTGGATTTGTGTTTACCCAGCAGATCAGCATGTTTGTTGTTTTATCCAAGGCATAGGAATGGAGTTGGAGAGGTAATGGGACTGTCAGGCACAGAGGTATTGAAGATGGATCCTGCCAGCCTGAGAGTTGATACATGAATTGGGGACTGGAGAACTGCAGCAACTTGAGGTTAAAAGGCAGGTGCAACAGATGAGTACGGTGCAATGCCTCTTCGCTGGGAGTCAGCCAGAATACAACTAACTCTCAAGTCTCTAAGGATAGCCAGTGCAGGGTAGCTGCTCAGGGTTGAGCCTCTGGCTTTTCACACTAGTGGAGGTTGCACTGTGCACAGTGAAATCCCTGGGGCACTTATCAGAACACAGAGCCAATTAGGGATCCCCCACAATACGGCAGTGTTTCTCAAACTAGACTACACATGGCATCACCTGGAAAATTAAAAGCAAACAAAAGCCATGTTCAGGTCCCATCCCAGTCCAATTATATCAGAGACATGGTATTTTGTTAAAGGGCTCCAGATGGCTTTAATGTGTAGTCTAAATTGAGAGCTACTGCAGTAAGGAAATCTAGCATCTGCTTCCCAAAGAGAAGAGAGCAAAGGGAAGAGAAATATGAAAAACTATCCTTAATTAGAGCGGGCCTGTACTTGTAGGGAGGTAAAGACTTTTGAATCCAATGTGGAATCTTCTATGAAATAGATTTTAAAATAAACAGGACTGAGCTTTAGAAACTGATTACCTGAAAATTCAGAGAATCTGGCCAAGAAAGTAAAGGTGATACCACTGAGAATAATAAGAAGCTAGGAAAATTCCTTGGCAAGTGGAATAGGGAAACAGATAGCTGAACAATCTGGCTGAGCAATTTACAGCCAGATGCAAAAGGTCACCTCCCTAGAGGTAACATCTGGGTCTTAGTTGTATTTCAGCTCCAGGCCCAGAAAAGCAGCAAAACCAGGTGGGTGATGCACAGGGCCAGCTGCAATGACCTCCTGCCCTGGCACTGACCAACCAATAAAGACCAGAACACTAAAAGGACACACTTGGAAAACTGCCAAATATTCTGCTAGAACCTCTCCCCACCCCACCACCACTCACACACACCTACCCTAAGACAAAGGACCCAGTGCACTGCTTGCTGTCCCTCTGGGGAGCAGCCAGCGCCATTCCCTTTCCCTCACTTCCTCCCCTACAAGCATGCATCTCCTAAACTCAATGGGTTCGCATGAGACTTGCAATCGGGAGAAATGGGCAGCAACAGCTTGTCCCAGGCTAATCCCCTAAACCTGTCCCCAAAGTCCCCTTTTCTCAGACCCCCAGTGAGTTAAGGCATCCCAGCCCAGGCTCTCCTGTTGCTTGTTCTAAGCTAACCCCTTCCTTGTTCCACTGTCCCCAGTTTTAATAAACGTACCCTCATAGTACCTGGAATCATGTGAAATCTTTCCTATACAAAGTCAAGAACCCACACACTACAGCTGGCCCTAGGCAGACCCACTTAGGGTGAGGCCCCTGCCTGGTAGCACTATTCAAGTGGAAAGAAGAATTCAACAGCTGGAAAAAGAAAATCATTAACAGGTATAATCACCAGTGATTTGGGTCTCCTCTATATGCCAGTTATAATGAAAGATCTTTGAGGCTGCATAGATCTGATTCTTAACCTGCCAGTTCATAACCAAGGGTCCATAGATCATGTGTCTAGTGAACTTGGGAATGAAGTTATTTTTAATTCTTTTAGGAAGTACTGTGTTTATAATCCAAAATGATTGGTAGTGGGATTTTTTACACAGCATACCTTTTAAATTTTTCTTACCCTTTTTCTTGAAAGTTTTCTTGTTACATGATGCCAGATACAATATTAAACTCAGACTACAAATGGATTCATTTAAAGAATGAGGGTCATAGAACTATGACTTGTTGTTCTAAAGGTTCCCTGTAGATGGCAATGCTTGACTTTATCTTTAAATAGTTTATAGAGAGGAAGTTGTTAAAATAGAATATTTTGAAGTGGAATCACACTTGCATTCTAAAGGTGAATTTAATTGGGTTTTAAAGAATAAACCTACCCACCCGTTAGGAGTTGCTTTCAGAATATAACATGATTGTCTTAGTCTATGTGGGCTGCTATAACAAATTACTGTAGATTGGATGGCTTATAGACAACAGAAGTTTATTTCTCACAGTTCTGGAAGCAGGGAATTCCAAGAGCAGGGTGCCCACTTCCTCATAAGCCGCTGTTCTCAATGTGACCTCACATGGCAGAAGGGGCAGTTGATCTCCCTGGGGTTCCTTCCTTTTATGGGGCACTAGTCCCATTTATGAGAGCTTCAGTCTCATGATTGCTGCACCTCCCAGAGGCCCCACCTTCAAATACCATCACATTGGGCAAATAGGTTTCAATATATGAATTGGTGCGGGTGGGGTGCTGGGGTGGACACACATGTTTAAACCATAACAATAATATAAGTGAAACTGGATTTCTTTTCTAATAAAATTATTTGCTTTATCTTTTTTGTCCATTGCATTCTGATACGCCTTTTGAATTTTTGAGTGTCATTCATAAAGCTACATAAATTGCAGTTTATAAGCCTTTTTTTCTGCAATCTTCTATGAGAGACAGACATTTAAGAGGCTAAATTCAAGTTCAGAAAATTCACCTTGAAAGTACCTTTTATATAATGCATGGTTTTACATCCGAGGTACTTGAAACTCTGTGGAAGATACCAGTGTATCTTCCTCACTAGAATTGTTAGTAGCTTTTACATCCAAACTCGAGCTCTGTCTTTGGCTGTACCACACTCCCGTAAGCTGCATGCAGCTATCTGACTTTCAGTTTTCCTTTTGCAAGTAACATCAGAATTTGAAAGAGTTGTTGATTCATTGGTAATAAACATTGTAAATGTAGAATACTCTATTTCCATGCCATAGAGACATAGAGATTAATTCATGTTCATGCTGATATGAATACGGGAAAAAATTGGCAACAAAATTTTACTGAAAATTAATCAGGTAATGGAAAAGCAAAGTTTCCACTTTACATAATATTTTGGGTAGGAAAGCAGTAAATTCTCAAATGATTTTCACCAGTTAGGTTAAAACTGTTAGTCATTTAACAGTTTAAAACTGTTGTGCTCATTTAAGACATTGTCTTAGTCTCTTGTGTTGGTAGAATTCTGTGAAGATCTGGTGTGTCCATCAATTGTGAGTTACATTTTATGTAATTAATTATTAATAATAAGGTAGTTTTCAAAATAACAGACTTTAAAAATATTAGAGCAGATTATTTTAATGATGTTTCTTCCCATGTGCATTCTGAAAACAAAGTATTGTCAGAGCACACAGCCCCTGACACTGGATTATCTGGGTTTGAATCCCAGTTCTGCCATTGCTAGTGGTGCGACCTTCAGGAAGTGACCTGAACTCTGTGTGCCTCAGTTTCCTCAAATGTAAGGTGGGGATCATAATAGTATCTACCTCATAAAGCGGGGATCATAGTATCTGCCTCATAGTCTGCCACAGGGATTAAATCAGTTTAGTACATGCAATGTATGTAGGTACCTGAGCAGTAAGTGTTCTGTAAATGTTGTGCTTATAGTAGGGGTGGAGTTATTTACATGTGGGGACTGGGGAAATGTGCCTGATGCGAGTGGGTTTTTATCTGTGCTGCAGTGCCGAGTCCGGGCATCTTTCTGACAGTATAGAACCCATGTAAACATCACTCCTCCCTCACGATGGGGGGAGGTTGAGAATACTTTCACGGTTCTGTTATTTGAACAAGTAAACAATTTTAGAAGAAAAATGGTGGGAAAAAAACCTTTGCTCTTCTTCATTTTTATTGTTCTAAAGCAAGTTCCTTGAGCATTCAAAGATCAGTAGAAACAGAAAATCCTCATTTCTAAACACGGGAGCCCGGGCTTGCTGGCTCGAGCTGCAATATTAACATTCCATTGCCCTGGATCCTTAGGCAGTTCTTCCTTCTTTGGCTCTTTGTTAAACTGAGACCAGTTAGGCAGCAGGTTCTTATCTCTGTTAAAATGAGACCAGTTAGGCAGCACGTAATTAAAGTACTCTAGCAAGTCATTTTTTTGAAGTCTGGGGCTTGAGGTATCTGTATAACCATTTTCAGAGGTTAGATGTATTCACTCTAAAAGAGCGAGATGACTAAAATGCTTCAGTAGCAGTTGCTTTCTGGATAAATGATCTTTTACCATATAATAAGTGTCTGTGGTGAGCTGCAGGAGCTAGCTTAACGAATCCCTCAGACTGTGTACCAGTGGACGGGAATGAGAGTCAGAACCTTGAATCGTATCTGCTTCTCCATGAGCCAGTATAAAGTGGCACATGTACTTAACTGTGTTATATTAAACTCTCAAGGCCCTTCTGTTTTCAGTTGATGGAGAAGATTGTAAAGATTGTCACGGACACTAAATAGTTGGTCTTAATTTTTAGAAACATTTATTACCTATAGAACAGTAACATTTTCTTGAGGAGTAAGTTCACACTTTAATATTCATGAGGTTGAAAACAATGCTACTTCTGCCATGCAAAACAAAGTGAGGGCTTTTGAAAAAGCTGCTCTAGATGCAATTCTCAGCGGCTTGCGTGTTTCAGTAGTTAGCACGTTGCCTTCACATTATTAGCTCTGATGAAGCACCACTGGCAGTCTGTTAAACCCTTTGATGGGTCAGTGCTTTTAAAACACTCCTGGTGTAAAGTTTTAAAGGTTAACTTTCACTTCCCTTTGTTACTCTATCAAGTCCAGGCATCCACAGTCTGCGTTCCAGGTCTACGTGTTGCCTCAATATTGCTTTGATAAATCATTGTCAGAGTGATGTGTCTACAGCACAAACAATCCCATGAATCTGCATTCAGCCCCTGACCTCGCTCTTTCAGGGATGTGTCCTGACGGCCCACCTGTGCTGTGTGCCCAGTACAGCTGCATGCCGGGGCGCTCTGAATGTAAGTGGCATGTTTTATCCGACACTTAGATGAGAAGCTTTACGTTTATATTCAGAATGAGCGTAAAGAATAATCTCGTGGCATATCATTCCCGTTGAACATAGGCCTGGTTTCCTGAAATTTAAAAACAGGAAAAACAAGTTTCGCACTCCCACAAATAATAAATGTTTAACCAGAGAGTGTCTTTGGATTTCAGTGCCATTTATGAATGTAGGTACAATAATGTGCTTTTAAAATAATTATTCTTTCTAAATTTTGTCACAAGGCTTTTTAAAAAAAATTCTTTGGTTCAGACCTCTCTTTTCACTCTCAAGCATGTATTCGACACCACCGTTTGGTCTGTTAACCCGCGAGTCCGTGGAAGAGGAGAGAACAGTGGAGGCTCGGTGTGGCTAGTAGAAATCAGGCTCCTAATTTACTCTGGAAAATAGCCCCAGCTCAGTTCTAAATCCCATCACCTTCTCTTTATGCATCCAAGCTTGAATGGTGTTTTTCTCTTAAGGAGAAAACGGCTCTCTTGATTACTACGTAATCCAGCTTTATGTCTCAGGTGAGTTAAACTGTGAATGTTAGTGTCCCTTTGTGTAAAATGAGAGCTCTCTCCGCTGGAGAGCACCGTAGTGATGGTTAAACTAGAAAACATAAGGGGATGAGGGTAAGGAAGAAGGCATCTCCACAGCATGAGCCCCAGCTGTTCACTCTGAGGATTCAGAAAGGTAAATTCATATAAATTCGAGAGGTGCAAAGTCTCCTTAAGTAGACAACACATAATGTGGCCCAGGAAAAACAAACAAAAGTCTCCTTGTCAAAAAGGAGGGATTCCAAGTTTAGCAGCGTGCCTATCATTTACTTTTATCTCCCACCATGACTTCTTCACCTCCTATTTAGACTCCATATTCATCACAGGAAGGGAGTAAGAAGCCGCAGGGGAGAAGATCCTGTAAAACGTTAATAAGACACAAGGCATTACCGAGTTGGTACTTCCCAGCAGAATGTAATACCAAAGCAAAACAAAACAGAGAAATAGCCCACCACCCCTCAGACTAGAGGGGAGGGCGCAGAGGGCAGGAGCAGAACTTAGCAGAGAAGTTCCTGGAGACACCTCAGAAGACTGCAGAGGTGAGAGCAAATGAAGTGCGGCTTGTTGCTGTTGAAGTTTTTCCTCATTTAACCATGCTATCTTCCCTTCTGCCTCTATCTAATCCACCATCCATGACTTCTGAAACAATAAATTTATTTACACTTTCAGTTTAGTCAACAGGTAACTATGCTAGGTGTCCATGATACACACTGATACTCTTAGGGGCAAACAAATCAATAAAATGAAATCCATAACCCGAAGCTGCTCACTCATCCATAATATGAAAGATATATGCAAAAATAATTGCAACTCTGGGAGAAGTACAGTAATAACGGGGTCAATTAGCCACAGCAGCAATACAAAGGAGGGTAATAGTTAACTCTGCCTGGGTTGGTCAGGGAAGATTTCATGAGAGGACCATTAATTTGATTTTTAAAGGATGGATCGGAGCCCATTGGGCCACCCGTCAGGGGTTCTAGACGAATACCTGCAACTGCATCACACATGATGGTCGTCAGAACGTAGGGTGTGTGTAGCAAATGACTGGTCGGCAGGCGCGCTGGGGAAGGACAGGGAGAGTCTATACTGTATTCAGGAGTGGAAGTTGGATTCTGTAGGCAATGAGAAGATATATTAAACAGAGAAGTTATTTGCTCAAATCATCTTAGATTCTGACGGTCTGGATGCTGGACTGGAGGGGAGCAAAACATGAGGCAGAGAAATCAGGAAGGCAGCATTGACACTGGCCCAGGCAGGAGACATTGGGGTGGGAGGGTGTGAACTCCGGCAGTACCAGTGAGAATGGGAAGGAAGCGATGGGGTTGAAGCCACTGTGGACCTAGACTGGACAAGAAATAGTGGGGTAGGTACCCATGGAGAATCCTAAAAGAATCAAGGCCTGCACAGTCCATACGGAAGGGGACCCCCCAAAACTGGCATTATCTTCTGGAGGGTGGGCCCCTTGTTGTATAGGCTTCCCCTGCTGGGTGAGTATTCCAGGAACCCATCTGTACCAGTGCACCAGCTGGCGGTGTTGTGAGAGGCTGCATTTAGCTTCAGTTAATTTTTTTTGGAAGACTCTTTCAACACATTTGTCCATTTCATGATGGGTGATTTACAAGCACACCTGCCCACACCATGCTGCGTGTTCAGCAGTTTTTGAACAAAAACAGCGTGACCACCTGTGCCATACCCTCCCTATTCATCTGACCTGACCCCAAGCAACTATTTTTTGGTTTCCCTAGATGAAAAACATCCTCAAAGGGAAATGTTTTGCCAATGTAGAAAAAGAGGTGAAACAAAAAACGGCAGAAGCACTAAAAGGCATCAAAATCAACAAGTTCAAAACTTTTGAGTGGTGGAAAAAACGTCTCTACAGGTGTATTGCATCAAATGGAGAGTACTTTGAAGATGACTGAAGTTTAAACATGTAAGAATAAATACACAATTTATTTATTTTATAAATAAATTCTGGGTTTTGGGGGTCCCCCCTCATACAGTGCCCTTGTGCACAGTAAAAAGAGCTCCTTTTTTTAAAAAGATATTTTCTGTTGAAAAAATGTTTCAATATACTAACTTTATTAGAACTAGCAATTTTATTGCCACCTGCCAGAAAATTGCCATGTATACAAATTGTACCACTCTGGAATCAAGGGTTATATTTTAATTTTTTGCTTTAACTTCAAAACAACGATGATATCTGCAACATGAACCGTGCCCTTTTCGGAGGCGTTCTGTGCAGTCCACAGCCTGAGCACCCTGGTTAGATAGAATGTGATGATAGGCAGCTAAATCTATAGGGTTAGGGACAGAGGGTAGGGTGGGTAGCAGACAACGAGGCCGTACAGATCATCCTACATGTAGGGATTGAGAATAAAAAACCCAAGATAAGAACCTGGGACGTACCAGCATTCCAGAAATAGTTGGGAAAGGGGGAAACAATAAATTTTGAAAATGTCTCCTCTCTTGGCTTCAGGGACAAGCAGTTCTCAAACACGTTGATGGTTACCCAGTTCCCATTGGTGTACTTCATACACTGACTCCTCCACCTTGCCTTTCGTGTGCCAAGTTCATGTTTTGTACATCTGTCCCCAAGTCACCATAGCGATACTGCCTGCCAATCAACAGTTTAGTTGGCTGCAGAACAGTGGTGCTTGGACTGTTATTTTAATACTTGGTCTGAGAAATGGAAGAAGACCCAAAAGAGAATGTTATGACTAGTGATAAAAAGCTCGGTTCTCAAATTAACAACTTAGACCAAGGGGAAAGTAATTGGTGCTAAGAAAGCTGTGAATCCTTAGCCTCAACGGCTACTCGTTGGATTTAGTTTATGGATTTGCTTGTGGAAAGGGACAAGGAGAATGTGAAATGAAGGATACAGACCCAACACTGGAAATTAATACTGAACATGGAAGTCTAATTCATCTTCTCTTTGAGGATATGACTCCCCTCCTGTTAGACTTAAGTAGGTTCAACTTCCTCCCTCTGCCCAGTGAGTAGTTGCTTAATTCCTTTTCCTTCTCTGTTGCCTCCTTCCCAGTTCCCCAGAGTTCTGTCCTTTGACAGCTCACCTCCGCATACTCTCCTTCATAGATCTTGACACTTGCATGTTTCCAACTATAGGCTTCTAGATTCCCCTCTTGAGACCTCTGTCTCTGACCCCTCACCTAAGCTCCGCCCTCTCCTCTTCCCCCGCCTGCCTGCTGTCTTCCTCTGCTTGCCTCACTAGCTTGATGTCCCTTTCTGAGCAAAATCTCTGCCAAATAGACGCTTCTGCTTCGCCTTGTAGTTGTACTAATGGATCATCCTCTCACCATCTTTAATTCCTTCTGTCTCTACATAAAATCAGTGTGTCACACAGTCCCCCATCCGAGGGACTCAGAGTCCTTCTCTCCTTTCTGATTTTACTGCCACCGCCTCAGGTTGGGCCTCATTAACCCTAATTTATGCTCCTGTAATAGTCTCCTGCTTCCAGTGTCCCTCTCCACACATCTGTGCAAACAATGGTGGCAGAGCACTCTCCTAACTTGGGCGTTCCAGACTCTTCATCATCCTGCTCGAAAACCTCCCCAGAGCTGCCAGGTTAAGTAGAAACTCCCACGTTGGTATTCAATACCCTTTTCAATGTATCTTCTTTTGCTCCCCCCTGGCTGTCTTACCAAAGCAGAGTTTTCCGGATACACAGCGTGTTTTGCTGCCTGTCTTAGCTCATGATCTTTTCATGTAGTGGGTGACTGTGTCTGTGACTTCTGTCCTCCATCAGACCTCCTCCCAGCCGTCTGCTAAAGACCAAATTTCTGCCTAAATCCCTTGCACTGACCCCTCTGCTGGCCCAAGACCAAGCCCAGCCACACAGCCTCATGCCCCTTCATGCTCCCAGCCTCAGTTTAGGGCCAGGTGTCACATGACACAAGTTAACCTAGCAGAACCCTTGTGGATGAGAGGCACTTCTTTTCTGAGTAACTAATGCTAAGGATAAAATCAGCTTTGAGCTGCCCAAGAATAAAAGTCATCACAGAGGAAAGCAGGGTTTAGAGGCAAATAGAGAAATGGGTTCACTGTCCTGATGATTCAGTTTGACCTCTGAAACCAGCCATGCCTGAAGCCAGCCGCACCCCCTGAACTCCCACTTGTATAACCCGGTTAACTCGGTTCTGCTGGTTTGGGGCTGGGTTTCCCTTCCCTGTGGTGGAGCAGGTCCTAACTGGTAGAGCCTTCAAACCTTTCTGCCCTACTTCTATCTTAAGGTCCTTTCAACCGCTGCTTTTCCCAGGAAGTAATCTGCTTGTTAAGTCTCCATTGTGTCCGTAATACTGCCAAATCATCTTAGCAGTGGGTTTGCAAGCTTCCTGGAACAGCGTTGATTGCTGATACTGTGGAAATCTTAACCTATCAAACTACAAAAGTAAACATCATAAAATGAGTCAAAGTATAAGTGAAGAAACAAACCTTTTGTTGGAGTGATTTAACTATTAAAAAAAAAAGCAAATGCACTATATTTGCACCCAGAAGATGTTCACCCAGCCACCTCTTTATCCCCATCTGGGGATTTAGAGGGGATAATTCAAGAGCTGGGAACATGAATCACTTAGGAGAGCAGGTAGATTCCAGCGCTGAACTAACCCCAATGGTCAGAGCGGTGACCGGAGGGTGGAGAGAGGCTATAACATCTACTAGGAAAGGGTCTTGGGCAGTGAGACCTGCAGCCCGGAGAGCAAGATTAGGAATGGAAGGTGTCATCTAAAAAAAGGTTAAACTTCCATGCTGCCTATTTCAGTGTGGAGCTTTAATTTTTTACCTCTCTTATTGTAATTCCCTTGAGTTGTACAGCTTTCAGAAAAGTTTGACACCTGGGTATAGCCTACCTGTGGTGACAGAAAATGAAGGCCAGTGTAAGAAACATACTTGCCCACATTCACCCTTTGGGGGTGCCCCTGGGAAGGAGGCGTATCCTCTGCCTGGGGACGGGTCAGAAACGACCAGGCATAGCTCACAGAATGGACAGCACAGAGCTGGAGAGCCAGGGAGGGCACCGCCCTGGGGGCCACTCAGAGAGATGCAAGATAAAACCTCCTTTTCCCCAGGATGTACCAAGGCTGCCTTTGGGGGCAGAGCTGAATAACCCTTGGTGTGCAGATGTTATAGACACGATACACATTTTACTTGACTTTAGATATAATAGTCCAGAACAGTTGAGATATTTGAATAGCTTGAAGTAAGCCTAGTTTTCTTTTATATCACCAGATCTGAAATGCAATACAATTTATACTCACACTATGTTATTCCAAATAAATTGGTATGGTAGTTTAAAAAACTGTGATTTCTTATATGGGATGCCTGAGGTCCTTACATTGTGATTATACTGCATCCTGAAACCAAACTGGAAAAAAAATACCATGAATTTCAAAAGTTTCCAGAATGACCCCTGACTCCCAAGAGCTAATTTATGAAAAACATAAAATGACCGTTCACTTCTTTTTCCCACAATAGAGTCTAGGTTTATTTTAAAGGCAGCCGTGCCCTGGCTGGTGTGGCTGAGAGGGCTGGGCATTGTTCCACAAACCGAAAGGTCACCAGTTCGATTCCCTGTCAGGGCACATGCCTGGGTTGCAGGTTTGGTCCCCAGTTGGGGCACAGATGGAAGGCAGCCAGTCCGTGTTTCTCTCTCACATCGATGTTTCTTTCTCTCTCCTTCTCCCACCCTTCCCCTCTCTATACAATAAAAAATAAATTTAATTTAATTTTAAAAAAATTTTAAAGTTGTTTTGATGATTGACAGATGATTGGCTGCAATTGTAGGAGAATTAAATTGCCAACCAATAGGAAACCTGATTAAATATTGCAGTTGCATATGGATGGGCTCAGGACTGTCAAAACTGATATAAACGCTACCTTATGTGATCTTGTTTAAATGTTTAAACATGATTAAGGCTAACATAAGAACTAAGCTAATATTGACACTTAGCAATTCAGAGCTTTACGTGTAGATAAAGATCTCTGCCCAGACCTGTGAAATGTGAGCAGAAGGGATGATGATGATGATGGTGATGATGATGATGTGTGTGTGTAAAGAAGGGTGAAGGCTGTAAGTAGGTTTTTAATTAATTGATCCAGGGCTGGAGAAATTCTTTGGCTTTATTTTTCTTAGTAATGTCTCTTGAGCACAGGCATAACTTGCCAAATAGCCTGGAAAAATGTGACCATTATTGTGCAGCAAAAAGAAGGGCATTGTTTGCTGTCCTTGCATGGGGACTCTGGCAAGGAGAGTGGGAGTCTGTAAGGAGAGAGCCCGAGACTCTCGGCCTCCCCAGGTCGGGAGGGGGTGAAACGGCCCCAGCTCGTGACCCTCCAGAGACACTTCTCCCGTCACAGGAGAGCCCCCATGACGCTAACTCTTCCATGACGTCCCAGGGCATTTTGCTACCATCTTTCCAAATAATCATTGCCAGCTATTGAGCCTGACCAGGAGAGTGACCATGTAAACCCCCCTTTGGTTACTCTATCCCTCTTTTTTTAAGTTGTTATTTTTTAAAATCTTTAAGGGTTTATGGCTTATTCAATACCCAATTACAGTTTACATTCAATATTATTTTGTATTAGTTTCAGGTGTGCAGCACGGTGGTTAGACAATCATATACTTACAAAGTGTTCCCCCAGATATTACCAGTACCCACCTGGTACCATACGTGGTTGTTACAATATTGTTGACTGTATTCCCTACGCTGTACTTTCCATCCCCACGACTACTTTGTAACTGCCAATTTGTACTTCTCAACCCCTTCACCCAGTACCCCAAGCCTTCTCCCCTCTGACAACTATCAGCCTGTTCTCTGTCTGTTTTTGTTTTGTTTGTTCATTTATAATGTTCTTCAGGTTCTACATATAAGTGAAGTCATATAATACTTGTCTTTCTCTGACTGACTGATTTCACTTAGCATAGTACCCTCTAGGTCCATCCATGGTGTTACAAATTGTAAGATTTCATTCTTTTTTATGACCGAGTAATATTCCATTGCATACATGTTCTACAGCTTTTTTTATCCACTTATCTATCTATTTAGGGATACTTGGGTTGTTTCCATATCTTGGCTATTGTATATTATACTGCAATGAACATAGGATTGCATATATTCTTTCAAATTAGTATTTTGGGTTACTTTGGCTATATCCCAGAAGCAATCACTCGGTCATAATCAGGCAGTTCCATTATTAATTTTTGGGAAACCTCTATACAATTTTCCATTGTGAGTGCACCAGTGCGTTCCCATCAGCAATGCCCAAGGGCTCCTTTTCTCTACATCCTTGCCCCGGTCCCTCTCTTGATTAAAGATGTGCCTCGCCCTCATTTGCTGGAAACTCCCTGGACTATGTACAATCCAGAGGGTGAAGGCTGAACTTCTACCTCTGCTGTGGACTAGCTGAGTCCTTGGTGTGAGTTTATTTCTTCATCTTCAAGACGAGGATGACAATGGTGCTGGTGACATTTGTTCTGTCCACCCTCAGAAGTCTTAAGGTGCTCAAATAGGAAAATGGATGTGAGAGCCAAATGTCAGCTCGAAAGCTGGATGGAAATATGAGTTATTACTGGTCTTGGTGCTTATGGTTAACAAAAGGCTCGATTCCGTCTTTCCCTTTCTCAGCGAGGACTGCCCATTCCGGGTGAACAGAGTCGTTCGTTCTCCAGGAGTGCTAGCTTGCCCAGTTCACAGCGGATCTCGAATGAGCAGGGGTGCTTAGCCAGAGGCCCACAGAAGGGAGAGGAGATAGACTGGATCAGACTTTCTTCCTTTCAGACCCTAGACGGTTTGGAGCCCAGTCTTATCAGTCTTCCCCCTCATTCTGTTTCTTCATAGAAGATAACCAGATACCTCTAGAGCAGTGATGTTCGACCCGTATGCTGCCGGAATTTTTTAAATGGGCAATACTTATTTAGTCAGGGGCACTGGCCTCTTTTCTCTTAGGTTGTCAAATAAAAAGATAACAACAGCCAACACAACAATAGCCACTGGTGTGAGTGAATCAAAATTATACCTGTTTTTTTGTCAGATTGGCAAAAACCATGTTTTTTGTTGTGCTACAGAATTTTAGTGACTAGTTTGTGTGTGCCATGAGATGACAAAGGCTGAAAATCGCGGCCTCATTTGCATTCAGTGGGTGACCAGCGAATTGTGAGTTGCTCGGTGTCTTGTAAGGAAGCCAGTTCCTACAAGGAGTGAGTGCTATAGGACAGAGCCCAGGACATGCCGAGCATTTAAAAAATTGTTATTCTTCTTCCTCTTTCTCCTCCTCCTCCTTTTATTATTATTATTATTATTATTATTATTATTATTATTACTATTACTACTACTACTACTACTACTACCACTACTACTACACAGAGGATTGGCCTGGTTTTGCAAATGTATTTACTTTGGCCCCTCAGAACTATTAAGTGAAAGGACTCTTCAGCTCCGCACTGTCTTCTTTGTTCCAGAGAGAACTTCGGGCTGCAGGTCTACCCAGGCAGGCTGTAAATGCTGCTTTGGTTTGTGGGAGGGACCTGATTTAAAGCAGCCCATGGGAAGCTCTGCTGTGGAGACAGGTGGACCCTGGTCACCGGGCTTTCGGGTGCCTGGGTTGTTCAGAGCCTGGCCCTTGGACAGTGCTCTCCCAGGGATGAACCTCAGGGGAAGGCTTGGCGGCCCTGATGTTTCCTCCCAGCTGCCAACTTCGCTGAGAGAGCAAGTCCTGTGGCTGCCCTGGCAGGGCTGGGTCCTGAAGGTGGCAGAGGTCGTTGGCCAGAGTGCACAAAATCACCCTGAGACTGCTGCACACACGCCCCGTCTCCAGTCCTCGCCCTGCGCTTATGGCTGAGGAAACCAGGTGCACGGTCAGGGAAAGCTGCCAGGTTCTGACTTTCGTCCTCCAGACAGCGAGGAAGCCCCGCATGCCCTACCCCGGTTCACGGTCTCCTCCGCGTCGCACTTTGCACAGAGCCCATCTGTCCACTGACACCTTCCTCCTTCTAAGGACACAGTTCTTTTCAACGAAAGAGGTCCCAAAATACTACATGCATTCATTTTCGGTGAGCCCCCAGGGGTGGCACAACGGTTGGGTTCCCCATAGGTCCTGGACTTACTGACTGGCGCTCAAGTACTCACTGGGCAGAAACAGGAAGGTGTCCACGTAGCTCCGGGGCCTCTCCGGAGGCCTCCGTTTAAAAGGATTCTGTCCTTCACAACCTAGCTCCGGTGACATTTTTCATGTTTCCGTTTTTTCTTGGTAACTCGGTCCCCTCCTGGAGGCAAGAACAGCGTCTTCTTTGCATTCTGCGCGATCCTTGTATTTATTGCTTGAGAAATATTCCATTTTTCATTTCAGTAATTAATCCAAGTACCTTTCCTTGAGCACCTACAATATGTGGGGTAAGTCCTATAGGGGATACAAAAACGCGGATGTGAATGAAAAGCGAGGCAATAGAGAGGAGAAAGTGAGAGTTGCAGCTTATTTCACAGAGTTTGCTGGGAATAAGGCGGAGGGTTCAGAGAAGGCTTGTAGAGAGGGGTGGAAGTGGGGAGATGGTGGCTGGAGGTAAAGGGCAGGGAGTTCCGGGGGGAGGATTAGATAAGCTCCAGGTTGAGGTGTGGAGGAGCCCAGGGAGAAGTCATGAGATCCAGGCACCCGCGGATGAACTGATCCTCATAAAAGGAGGGCTGATGGGAAGAGGGTAGGAAGGGAGGGAGGGAGATGTAGCTAAATCCAAGTGTGGATGTGGAGGTGAGAGAAGTACACCACTAATGTCCTTGGGTTTTCACAGTTGAATGAAGGAGAGGACTTGGGCCTCTACATTAAGGAGCTTATGCTGCTAAGGATCTGTTGCTGGGGTAACTTGCACGTGGCATTTGTGACACAAAAATGGCCATGTGGCCTGACTGAGAGAAATTTGGGAAAAGGGAGGAGAACGAAATGCAAAGTTGGGAGACAGGAGTTATCTCTTGGGTCATCTTTCCTTCCCTTCCCTACCCTCACAATATGTCTTGAGATCTGGAGTCTCCCAGGGAAGCAAGCCACCCAACTGGCCTTCTCCAAGTTCAGAAGCGCCCCCCCTTCCTGTCTTCCCTTAGACTGCCCTTCACTGGCTTCCTGCCACTAACTCACTGCTGCTATTGTTTTAGTAGGTGGTCACAGCTTTGGGTGCAGTGTGATATTCTTGGGGGAGGTGGTCCCTTAGATTTCAGTCACCCGGGCTTTACATCAGCTCTGGTTCAATATGCTTAATTGTTACTTCTCAGAGATACAATTCAACAAGGTATCAATCCACCATATGGCCAACTTGTCAAATTGACCAAAACAACCAGTTAACTGAAACCTTGTTTCAAGTACTCATTCCTATATGAATATATTATGCATATATTTTCTCAAATATAGTGACTATAACTATATTCTTTATGCACAGGCAATGATTCTAAAGATGTCCAATAAGTAGGAGTATATTTTATTGTAAATACAATATAAAATATTATAAATATACATCAATATATTTGTTCTAGGCTGAATTGTGTCTCTCTAAAATTCAGATGTTGAAGCCCTAATGCCCAGGACCTCAGAATGTGGCTATGTCTGGACATGGGGTCTTTGAAGGGGCAATTAGATGAAAATGAGGTCCTCAGAGTGGACCTGAACTTTGTTATGACTGGTGACCTTATAAGAAGAGGAGATCAGGACACAGCGAGGTACAGAGGGAAGATGATATAAAGGCCCTGGGAGAAGGAGGCCAAGTACAAGCCAAGGAGAGAGGCCGCACAGGAAGCTGCCGACACCTTCGTTCCAGACCTCTAGCATTTTACTACAAGAAAGGGAATTTCTGTTGTTTAAGCCACTGGTCTGTGGTATTCTGTGATGGCACCACTAGCAAACTAGCACAGTCTTACAGCTATATTTTAAAATATGAGATATATTTCATCATTACTTTAAGGAATGTTTCATTTGTCAAAAGGTTTGGCATCATAGAGTAATTTAATTTAGACTTTTCATAAATATATTTGAGAAGATAATCATTTAACATATTAAAAGTCTTAACCGTCTTGGCCTGGTGGTTCAGACTGTTGGAGTATCATTCTGTACACCAAGAGGTTGCAGGTTCAATTCCTGGTCAGGGCTCATGCCTAGGTTGTGGGTTTGATCCCCATCGGGGCACATACAGCAGGCAACCAATCCATGTTTCTCTCTCTCTCACACTCACTCTAAAATCAATAAACATGTCTTTAGGTGAGGAGTTTCAAAAAAATTCTTAACATTAAAAAATGTGTTCAAATTTATTGACTCTTTTCAGGAAGAATATGTTTCTTAAAACAAGATGCTGATGAATGTGGCAGATAGGTCACCGATTTCCAGCAAATCTGGCTGCTCCCCCTGTTCACAGGTGTGATCACACAGTCCCCCTGTGCAAAGGGCTGGTGGTGCAGGACGCAGGGCATCTGAGGTGGGAGACTCTCCCTGCTGTCTTTGAGGGCACCCAGGCATGTGTTAGATGCCTCTCCAAATGTGATTTTCTGAATTCTCACTGCAAGCTTAGGAGATAGACAGGTATCCCATGGTCTCAGAGCTAATCACTAGGGAGAACATTCCCTAGTTCTGATAGACCTGGGTGTAAGTCCCAGCTCTGCTGTGTGCAGTCGTGTGACCCAAGGCAGGAGGCGTAACTTCTCTATACCCCAGTTTCTTTCTTTGTAAAGTGAGGACAGTACTACTCTCCACCACATGGGGCTATTGGATGGTTAAAGAAATAATGAGTGTTTGGCACAGAGCCCGGCACATCTGAAGTCCTCGAATGTTAACTCTTACTATGAATTTAGGCAATGTCGTAGGTAATGTCTCACCAGACACTATATGGCAGTGCTTACAAAGTGCTGTAGTTAACAGAAGTTGAGGGACGCGGCTGGGGCCGTCAGCGGATTGGCGGTGCCCACCCACATTAGGGAGGGAAAGCTGCTTTAATCCAAGTCTGCTAACTTAAATGTTAACCTCATCCGAAAACACACCCACAGAAACATCCACAATAATGTCGGACCAAAGATCTGGGCGTCGTGGCCCTGCCAGCTTGACACATAAAGTTAACTAATACGTCTGTGCCCAGCCCCATCAAGACTTTTCGGAGAGAGCCTATGTGTGGCCCTGGCTAACCCCTGCTCCCCAAGTGCTCAGAAAAGATGCAAAAGGGCTGTGGTGTAAGGTCAAGTCTTCGAGCCCAGCTCTCCCATCCCTTCTCCTTCAGAAGAAAAAGGCTGTCTTGAAACAATGTACTTTGTTTCATTTTCAGTCTCCTCACCTGTGTCAGGCTGATAGGATTGTAGGTGAATTTTTTTCTCTTATCATTTCTTTTGATATGGTTGCAATGTTCTAATTAACTGTATATATGAACTAATGCTAGCATGCACCTTACTGAACCAGGGGAAAATGTTTTAAATCTTCTCTTTAATTATGGTACTTATTTAAGATTTGCTAAACATTGCTCATTTAAAAAAATCAATTTTATTGAGGTAGAATGGCTGACTTCAAAACAGATTTTTGTTTTTTAATCCTTTTTTGTTTTTTAAGGATATGTTTTTATTGATTTTTTAGAGAGGGAAGAAGGGAGGGGGAGAGAGAGTGAGAGAGAGAGAAACATCGACTGGTTGCCTCCTGCATGCACCCCACTGGGGATCAAACTTGCAACCTAGGTATGTGCCCTGACCAGGGATCAAACGTGCAAACTTTTTGGTGTACAGAACCTCTCTCCAACAAACAGAGCCACCTGGCCAGGACAAAAAGAGATTTTTAAAACACCCTGTCACTCTATAGAAATGGTATAAAACAAAAAGCTAAATTCTGCATAAACTGAAATATCACCACCTTGATGTCAGAGAAAGAACACACCTTGGACACTGGTCTACATTGCAGGAACAAAAATCAGCCTCCTAAGAGTTAAAATCATAAAACATAAATCATAAGGCAACAGCTTTGTGGGCAGTCTTTAGATTACTATAATTACCAGGTAAGCTTGCTAAGGTCAGTAAGTAGAAATTCTCACCTAATAAACAATGCAAATAATAATACTATGGGAATACTCAGCTGGCCAGATAGCTGAAAGATGTCCAAGGAGGGACTCCAATAAAAACTAAGCGCCTTATATTTAATATGACACTCTAAGACTTTAAAAGATCTTTCATTTACATCATTCTTATTTGATTTGAGCTCTGCAAACCACCCCATGCTGCAGATGGACCAGATATCATTCTTCTCAGTGAGATTCAGAGGTTCCTAGGTTCAGTGGCTACAAAGCAGCAGGGAACAGGCCCCCGGGGAGCAGGGGTCAGGGCCAGGGCTGTGCATAAATGGCATTGTCTATTTTGAATTAGAGGCTTTACATCATATGAATGTGCGGGCCTGCTCAGAACAGGTAAAGGCAGAAGAAAAACAGAGAGGAGATGAGCACTTGAACACAATTTACAGATGACTGCCTTTCTCGCCAACAAAAAACAGCCTCCCCAACCTTGAGGAGTGGAAGTGGAGGAGGGTGAGGGAAGGAGCGAGGCTGGTGACAGGTTCGCTCCCCGAGAGAGATGGGAGTCACACCATCACAGCTGTGAAAAATGAATCATGTCTTTTCCATCAGGTTCTCCCACAGACTTTCTGGGTAACTTGTCAGTGAGGATACAATAGAGATGACTGCCCTTTTTGGTAGCTTAGCATTTTCTGGAGGAAACAGAGCAATTTGGGGATTAAATGGCAAATGAAAATGAAAGTTGGAGATGTGTAATGGTTCTGGTGGGCTGCGTTCACCTTTTCAGGAGGTCAGCCCAGCCAGCCCAGCCAGCCCAGTGGAAGGAGAAAATGTCAGATTTGGTTGCAAAAGTGTGAAGGAGTGACGATTTTAGTCCCGCCTTTCAGGCTGGGAGTGGCTCTTCTCCTCAAATTAGCCGTAAAGAGCATCTCTATGGCACCTCTCAGCTCATAAGTATTTCCATGTGCATCATTATGTTAAAACTTCACTAAAGCAGACTGATGGTCCTTGTCTTCTAGTTACATAGCTTAACGCCACAGCTCAGGGCACACATTGGCGCTCAAAGCCCACACTCTCTCCGCTCAGCCAGTCTCTGGGTAGGAGCAACTGGCTGCTGTGATTTCTTATTGACCAACCATTTCATTTTGCCTGGGGCTGGAGGGTTTTCCAGGACATGGGGGAGTCCTGGGCAAATGGAGACAGTTGGTCATCCTACTTCTCATGTTGCCTGAAGGCCTCATGGGAGAGTCTTCAGGACCCATATTGAGGGCTAAAATTTTTTAGGGAGACACAGCTATATATATATATGTGTGGGGTTTGCAAATAATTCCCTTCTACTCAAATAATATTTGCAAACATTTAAACTTTTAACTTTCTGCTATTCTCCAAAGATTGTCACTTTGATTATTTTTTCCTCTTACTTCCTCATTGTTGTCTCAACAACACCCCAAGGGGTGATGGAGGGATGGAAGTCAGGAAAAAAATAGTAAAGAAAGACATTGGCTCCTGGTTTTTGAATGTGGTCTTGGTTGCAGTGTGTCGAGGACTATCTGCAGTAGTGATTCTCACACTTCAGTGCTGCGGTAGGCAGCCTGCAAGATGGCCCCTGATGAGTCCCGCCGCTTGGTACTCATGGTCTTGCGTAATTCTCTTGTTTTGAATGTAGTTCTCTTCCTTTAGGATTGTCTTGGGGAGTCTCCTCCCCATCCTACCCCCACACCCCCATGCCTACCTCTGAGAAAAGCCAGCAGCCATGTGGACCTGAAGCCTGCCTGCCAAAGGCCATGTGAGTGAGCTGGGAGGCAAATGTTCCGGAACCAGCTGACACGTCGACTGCAGCATCACGGGGGACCCTGAGCCAGGGTCACAAAGCTACTACCTTAATCCCCAATCCTGACCCATACAGACTGTGAGGGATACGTGTTGGTTGTGTCCAGTCTCTGTATTTTAGGGTAATTTCTTCAGAAGAAAAAGATAACCAATACAAATGTGCATCAGAATCACCTAGATAACAACTTGATAAGATGTTTATTTCGGGTCCCACCCTTGGAGATTTTATTCAGTAGATGTGGCCTAAAGGCTTCACCTTTTTACCAGGAACCCCAGGAGAATTAGAGGTGCACAGATTTCTGCCTGAGAGCACAAGGTGAGGAGACACATTCCCTGGGAAGGCCTAGCAGAAGGGAAGACTGCAAGTTGGGGTATGGTGACCAAATAAAACACAGGACGCCAGCTGTCTTTGAACTTCAGATGGTAAATAAAAAACGTTTTAATATAAGTACGCTCCATGCAGTATTTAGGACCTATTTATGCTGAAATATAAAACCTTAAATTCAAATGTAACTGGGTGTGCTTTACTTTTATTGGGTAAACGCCATCCAAAGGGAAGGTCCAGAGGGAATGTCCAGCTGGAAGTCCAGTGGTGTCTTCCTTTGCAGATGGCAGGACTTTCATCCCTGAGGGGCTGGTGAGGGGCTGCAGGTGGTCCAGTGGGGTCCTGCCCCTCTCCCACCCCACAGGCAGGCCGCAGACTGAGGGCCCTTGAACTGTCACGTTGGAGGGTTCCAGGGAGCTGCTTAGGAAGTCCTCCCACACAGCCCCGCCTGTGCGGATGCCACTGCCATGCACGGCACCGGGAGCTTGTTCCTTTGGGTGCCGCAGGCATCAGAGCAGCGGCTGAACGCCGCTGTGCTCCCACATCCCTCCAGGAACTCAGACCAACACAGCTGCTCCTGACAATGTGCACGTTTCCCCTCCGAGTCTGTCTGAGTCTCTGATGCCTTCTGTTTGGAGCAGCTCCCAGCCCTGTGAGCAGGATGGTTCCGAAGACATTCCTTAGTGACTGAGGTTTTAAGAACTCAGGCTCTTGCTTCTTTTGGACATGCTTTCTTGTTACAGGGAACAGTCTTAATTCTGATGTGTTTATTTTCAGTTGTGAATATCTTCAAAGAGATGAAGAATGAGTAAGGATACGAGAGTGTGTGTGTATGTGTGAGAGGGGTGGGGAGAGGGAGAGGGATTGGCTGAGGGGACTGAAATGCTTAAGGGAGGGATTGAAGTTAAAGGCTCAGAAAATGTGCAGCTACCACGGAATCCAAGACTTAAACATGTGCTTTGAAACCAGACACCGAAAGTGAGCTCACATCACTCTGTGCCCTGGTTCAGCCTTGCCCAGTGGCCTGATGCAGGCTGAACACCCATAGGAGAGGAACTCAGCTGAATCTCTCTCCTGAGTGAGACTGTAGAGGGGTCTGAGTTTTTAAGAGGAAGGATGGAGGTTTGGAATCAAAAGTACGGAATCTCTCTCTGTCCCAAGGGACTCAGAGACTCCAGGGCTCTAGGAGAGCTTGGGTGCTGCCTCATAAAACCAGCTTGGCTAAACCAACACATTTGGAAAGTAGAAATCCAAGGATGGTGGTGCCATTTCACATCTCATACATCAGGAAGAATCCCATAGGAGTCGCCCAGTTCCAGGTCCCCACCCGAAATGTGGCTGACTTGGAAGGCTTAAGAATACAGTGGCTCTAGATTTATAGGATGGTGTAGACTGGAAGGCACCTTAGTAATCCAGTCCAGGTTTCTCTTTTACAGAAGAATCTCGACTTCCACTTTGGCCTTCGCTTTGGCCTCTCTGGGTATTTGAAAAATTAATAAACCTCAAAGGTTTACTGTGAGCATTTGTTGCACCGATGTGTATAAAGCACTGGCACTTAGCACTCAGTAAATGGGAGCTGTTGTTATGGTTTCACCATGTCTGTGTGCTTATGTGTGTCGTGGCGATGGTAGGGTCAGAGGGGAGTGTTTTAATGTAATTAAAAAAAAAAACCATCCAGCTTCCTGAGACAAGTGTTATCTCTACTTAGAGTCTTTGGGACTAGAAAGCACCACTAGACCATTTAATTCAATCCCTTTGTTTTAGAGATGATGAAATGCAGGTCCAGACAGGGAAGGGCTTTTTCAGGATCCCACTGCTGCCTCCTTTTCTGGAATCCCATATTCTGCCTACAGTGTAGAAACTGCTGCGATTTTGGCCCAGAAACTCCACTGGGATGGTGTCTCATTTCTACAGCAGCAGCTGGGAGTTTCTGGCATTCCAAGCCAAGGGCTCCCCTGGGTCCTTTCAGACACCACCACCACGGTGTGCACCTAAACTTTATGTAAATGAATGAAAGTGCTGCATTCTCCACTCCTGAGAAAAGAACTAATAATTAAATACAAAAGCAAGTCCAGGTTTGAAATTGACTATGGGATTCTGAAATGATTTTGAAATTAAATGAATAGTTTACATTAATTTGCATTGCAATGGAAATCATTGCTTAAGAACTGCTCTATTGCACTTAGGAGACAAAGATCATGTCTGTTGTTTAAGTTGTGGCCTCGGGGAGCTCGGAGAGGGAAGTTGGCAATGAGGGGGTGAAGCTTTTAATGCTTACTATGCAGAAATACAAAGTCTGTCCGGAGGGTATCCAACCACGTAATATGAAAAATAGAGGCATTTATTGGAAAAGATACAAGATACAAGAAACACTGTACACAGGAAAATGACGCCTCAATCGCCTTCCAAGTAGAAACTTAGGGATCTCACACAATTCTCCCACTTGTCATCCGCTGCCCCATTGTATTTTCCTGAATCTCATCGATGATCTGAAATCTCTTCCCTTACAAAGGTGATTTTAGTTTTGGGAAAAGCCAGAAGTCACAGAGTGCCAAATCTGGGCTGTAAGGGGGCTGAATCACCTGGATGATTTGATGTTTCACCAAAAAACTGCATGAGATGTGATGCATGAGCGGGCATGTTGTTGTGATGAAGCTGCCAATCACCAGTTGCCTGTAGCTGTGGCCTTCTGAATCATCCAAATAGTTTCTGTGGGTGAATGTTCAAGCTTAATATAAAATTTGATACAGATTCATTGCTCTACTCACTCAGTCATTTTGAATGTGACGGCCACACAGTACACATGCTCACTCAACAGCATCTACCACCCCCACTGACTAGTACAGTGAAGTTGTCATTGTTCACACATGCGCAGCGCATTCCAGTCCACTCTCCTTGGCTGCCAGGTCACATCGATGTCATGCAAACCATTCCAGTTCTATTAACAATGGTTGGACTTTTTCTGGACAGACCTCATATAACTGGTTTTCTGAAAAGACTAGTTTTTAAGGATGTAATAGCTTTGGTTAAGTGCTTGGTATGTATTTTACCTATATTTACTTGTTCAATCTTCATGTCAACCTTAGGCAATAGGTGCTAGAATTATCCCTCTTTTATAGATGAGAACACTCAGATGAGAAGGTAACTCATTCAAGGTCAAATAGCTAATACATGGCATCACCAGGACTGAATCTTGGAATCTGACTACAGAGCCTTGCTCTTACCTACAATGCTCTATGGCCTTGAGTGAGGATACCAAACCTAAGAGATTAGAACTATGGACACTCCTCATGAACATACACTTTTTATTGCAATACTCTTCCAAGGTTAAGTGTATGGAGCTGAATCTCGTGGTCCCTAATGCCCTAGTCTAGCTGCCCCTACAGTACTATTGTTGTGGAAATTCCCTGGAAACATAGGTGGACTCTTTTATTTTATAATCTCCAGTATTCATCCTTTACTTTTTGGTGCTGGATGAAAATCAGAACCAACTCTGCTCTTCAGTCCACAAATGGTGTAAGGAGCCAGCACCAGACTTGGTATTAATAGATTTTTTAAAAGGTTACTTATATGAACCCAACCCCAAGAACCCACCAAAGCCAGCTTAAAGGGAGCAGGATAATTCAGTGAGAAGGATAATGATGGGATCCAATAGCAGCAAACCTATTTTTTCCTGAGGTTATAATGAGGGACCTGGTTCCTTAATCTCCTTTCTCCTCATTTTGATTCAGAGATGATGGCACCACAGCTTCTTAGAACAAATTAAATTATATAATGAGTCTCAGAAATCTATAATAAACTCAATAGCAAATAAATACATGGAGAAGAGGCACTTATGGTCATTTAGTCTGAATAAATGAATGAATGCTCCGATGCCCTTTTGTACACAAGGAAGCATACTACACATTACACATGCTGCACACACGATACCCACTCCTCTGTGCCCTTGTTTTTTTACATATCGTGACATACCTTCTAGCACATTCCATATTCAATATAATCACAAAGACTTACCACATTCTCTCTCATGACTTCATAGAATTCCATTGCTTGAATGTATTAGAATTCATTTAACCATCATCTATTAAAGAACATTTTAATTGTGTGTAGTTTTGTTTTCTTACAAATAATACTTAAATATTTACACACACGTGTGTGCATTTTTGTTGCAGCTTGTTTTGTTGTTATTATTATTGTTATTATCATTATTATCCATGGGGGAAAATCCTAGAAGTGGAACTGTTAGGTCAAAGGATATCTGTATTTTAAATTTTAATTGATATTTGCAAATTATCCTACAAAGAAATGTTAAGTGCTGAGTCTGGTGCCCTTGTCATCGGAGTAGATTTTCATATAAAATACAGCTTTGCTGTGTGGTATGACTAGTAAGTCAGACGATGACAAATACATGAGACAGAGTGGGTGCATTAGTGAAAATGTTTTGAATTGCGTGGGCAGGGGTGGGGAGGGAGCTGACGGACTCCTGGCAGTGGCGCTCTCATGGTAAAGGAGAAGGATCAGGTGTGGTTTTCACGTCTGGTAACTGGCAAATGGTCAGCCGCTGGCGCAGTGTATTTGCCATATTAACCTGGGCCTCCTAACAGCGTACTCCTCTGATCTACACCCAGGTTGCTAAAGGGAATACGTCTGTGATTCAAATGTATATACTGTCCTGATTACATCAGGTAGCACATAGAACTTACTCTGTAAAATCCACCTTCCCCTCTGAAAAGTGCATCTTAAGGTGTGCATTCCAGGGTCAGGTTATGCTAAAGTTACTTGACTTTTTTCATCCAAGTCACCTGAGAATCCAGCAATTCCTTTGACTTGTGGCCTCTACAAACTCCCACCTAAGCTGGGGGATTTGGAGTGTAAGTGATGAACACCCTGGGACCTTCTGTCCTTACCTGAAGTTGTACGGCAGTAGAGAACCAAGACTGACTGCAGACCTGTCAGGGGAGAGTATTAAAGCCATCAACCACGGTAAGTGCTGTAGATTAGATATGAACTTCCTGTGTAACTTCCACCTTCTGCCTTCATTATGAAGGATGGTTAACCTAGTCTGTATCTGGGACGATTTTACTACATCCTTTCAAGGCAACAGCAGGCGACACCTAGCCTCACAGAAAATCCTATTTAGATGCTGGAAAATAAATTTCCTGCTGTGCCAGACCCACATCATTCTATTAACAAAATCTACTGAGTACTGACTTCATATCCGATCCTCAGCCAGGCACTACAGGAGACAGAAAAGAAATATACAGCCATTGGACCCAGGCAACTTGGAGCAGAAAAAGTGGATGCAAAGTTGCTGGGAACCTGTTACAGCAACTCAGGAAGGAGCTGGTGAAGGCCCGGACTGGGGTGTGCTAGCAAAGGCAGGAGAGAAGCAGCACAGTTGGGAGTCACCAGAGAAAATAAATGAGGCTGAATATGACAGTGGGGTGCAGGGAGCACAGGGTGAGTTCGGATCTATCTCTACCTGATAGCCAGCCACCTGGCCTCAAGGGCCTGAATGGTTCTGAGCCCCTGTTTTTCACCTGTAAAATTAGAACAGTAATACTGTCCCCCACCTCACTGGCTTATTGAGATCAGTGAGGTAGCACACGACACACAGCTCTCTCACTATGGGGAGTGCTCAGGGATGTTCATTCCTTTCTCACCTACTCATCTCTGCACCCCACCTCCTGCCTTGGGGTAAGAGATGCCTAAAGAGGAAAGAGGGGAATAGAGGGCTAAACAGTGATGTCTATTTGCTGCCATTCAGCAGATGGAAAAAGAAACGAGAAGGGGAAGAAGGGGAAGATAGGGTTGAATTTTGAAATTTGGAGTTTGAAGTGACGGTAGGCTAGTCATGCAGCTGGCGGAAACCCAAGGGCTGAGAGAGGGCAACGAGGACAGGGCAGCAGGAGTGCTGAGCGGGGACACTGGGTTGTTCAAACTGCTGGAGTCTCAATACCTAGAAGAGGCAGCAGCGGCCATGGCTGAGGTGGACAAGTGCCCCCGAGGCCTTTGGGCTCAGTCACGAAGACTCTAAAGATGAGGCTGGTATCACATCACTGACCAGACCTCAAGAACCCATGGAAAACTCGGCACCTACCTGAAGGTAACAGCCCCAACGCCAGTCTGCAGGCTGCTCTGGTACCGGTTTTCATTTATTTTTTGAGTTGACAAGAGCAAGGAGGCTGGTGTCAGAACCCACTGCTTCTGCTTTCCTTGTCTGTGGGTCCCTGGGATGGGTAAGTCCCGGAAATAGATGTATTTTATTCAACTGTGTATTAGCAAATAGGCTTCCTGCTGAGTGAGGGCCAGAAACAAACAAACAAAAGTCATCTATTCCCATTTACTGAGTTCTTCCCAGAGGCCAGGGTGCCTCGCACATACGAGGCTCTTTGTGTTTGTAGAACAGGCATTGGAGGAAGTCACCAGAAACTGAGAGAGGAAAGAAGTGACCGGACCATCCCCATGAGCAAGTGGTGATAAACTGGCTGGCACGATGCTGAATCTTGATTAGACCACTGGTCTCAGGTAACGGTCTCCCAGCCCCCTACTTTCTTGCAGGCAGTCTGGTGAGGTCATACTCCTGGCAGGAACTGATCCCAACAGAAGGGCAGCACCTTCAGACTATCCCGTGCTGGTTCTGTGGGCTTGGGGAGTCACTTAGCCTCAGTGTCCTCCTTTGTGCAATAGCACAGAAGTATCACAGCCTTCTGTCAAAGTTGGAGCGCACGTGAAAGCACTTTGCTTAACATAGAACCCTGGAGGTGGGGATCAGCGCTGCGTTCCAGGCCCATTACATTTGCCCTCAGGAATCAGAGGTTGTCAGGTAGGTCCCTGCTCAGAGTCAGCATTCAGGAGGGCAGCTGTGAGAAAGTGGGTCTTGTTTCCCATCTGTAGTGGTTTGAACTGCAGCCCCCCAAAAGACAAAGTCCTAATCCCCAGTACCTGTGAATGTGACCTTTTTTGGAAATAGAATCTTTGTGGATGTAATTAAGTGAAGCATCTTGAGATGAGATCATCCTGGACCTAGGGTGGGCTCTAAATGCAATGACTGGTGTCCTTATAAGAGAAGGGAGAAGGGAATTTGAGACAGAGCGGAAGGCCCTGTGAAGACAGAGGCAGAGCTTGGAGCAATGTGTCCACAGGCGGAGGAGCTCCCAGGGTTGCCAGCAGCCACTAGAAGCCAGAGAGAAGTGTGAACAGGCCTTCCAGAGGAACCAACCCTGGCAATGACCTTGATCTCAGACTCCTGTCCTTCAGAACTGTGAAAGAGGAGATTTTTGTTGTTTTAAGTCGTTAAGTTTTGTCCTAATTCGTTATGGCAGCCCTAGGAAATTAATACACCACTCAAGTTGAGAAGCGTTGGTAAGAGGGGCTGCCAGTCTGCTGGGTCACTTTGGCTATTCATTCAGGCCCCGCTGTCCTTGAGGACCACAGTGTCCCTTCACTGTCAACACCCCCTTTGTCAACTTTTGGTACAGAGTTGCTGAGTAACAGCATCGTATTTTGATATTGGTGTTCCCCTTCTCAGAAGCTAGTTCTGCACCTCATGCAGTGGTTCTCAAACAAGGCTGTTCATTAGGATTATCTGGGGAGCCTTTAACGACCCCATGGCTAGGCTACAACACATACGTATTACGCCAGAATCTCCTGGGATGGGACCTGAGGATCAGGTGATTTTAATATACAATCAAATTGAAAGCCAGGGACTTAGAAGCACTCGTCCCTCCCCGGCAGCCAGACCAGGAGAAGCTGGGAGGCCAGAAGATGTTCTGACTGGGCTTGGGGCTCATCCCTTGCAGCCAGGCCTGGTGTTCCTATAGAAGTGGGAGAAGAAGACAGACACTGGGATCCTAAGGAGGCATTTCCTCCCTGTGGCCATGGTCTAAAGGCTCTGTCTGGGGTTCCGCCCAGAGAGGGAGGCTATAGCTGGGATCCCAAAGGTCTGGGCGCAAATCCCTACTTCTGGTACTTTACTTGCTTTATGAATTTGATCAAGTTCCCTAACCTCTTCTTGCTGTCCTTATCCATAAAGTAAGGGTAATAAAAATACCCACCTGAAAGCAAAGCAGTGAAGGATTCAAGGAGCAAATGTGAGGAGCCCAGCACAGGCGCTGTAAATGGCAGACACTCAGTGAATGCTCATTGCCCTCCTGCACCCCCACCCTTCCCACCCCTTCCCTGTACACCCCCACACCCCCACAGCCATCGCTCTGCTTCCTCCTTGCTCTCCAGTCTGAACTGGGTGGGAGAAGCAGAGGCAGGCTCACTTACAGCATTCTTTCTAGTTTCACCACCAGAGCCTGGGACCTTCTTTGCTTATTCTTCTGAGATCTCTTTTAAATAGGCATACCTATCCCCTTTCTAAATAGTATATTTTATACCTCTTTATCCACTTTGCTTTTTCTCACTTAAATATATATCTTGAAAACTATGTCAGAACAGTATCCAGAAATATTCTTTTTATTTCTGTATAGAACACTCCATCCACACAACAGTCTATTCAAATAGCTCCCTCCCCCTTGCCAGACATCAGGGCTGTTACTAGTCCATTGCGGCAGGGCAGCCACGCACTGCACGCACTGCACTTTTTCGTGTTTTGCCAGCATGTCTTAGGGAAGGACTCCTAGGGCTCTCCCTGCTGCTGCTCCCGCTGCTCCCCCCTCACTGTGACTGCTCTGCAAGTCCCTCAGCCTAGCTTCCTTTCCTTTTTTATTTAAATGGTTTATTTATTTTTAGAGAGAAGGAAAGGGTGGGAGAAAGAGAGGGAGAGAAACATCACTGTGTGGTTGACTGTCGCATGCCCCCTACTGGGGACCTGGCCTGCAACCCAGGCATGTGTCCTGACTGGGAATCAAATCAGCAACCCTTTGGTTTGCAGGCCAGCGCTCAATCCACTGAGCCAGGCCAGCCAGGGTTCCATGCTTTGTTTTTCTGGGATTGGCCTTGACAGCAGAAATGGCAGCAGAAAAGCAGCCTCACCTTCATTTGTGTCCTCCAAACTCTTACCCTGTGCTCATTACTGTGCTCCTGTTAGGGAACCAAATTTGGAACTACAACTCTAGCTGCAAAGGAATCGGAGAGTGTAGTTTTCAGCATTCCTGTCTCTGCCACACAGGAAAGCTAGCAGAAGCAAGTCGAGTACCAGTCATTAAACCCAGCTCAGGACTTCATTCCTTTGTTTGACAGATGAGGACACTGAAGCTCAGGAGGAGTGTGCTGTTTGCTGAAGATCACACAACTGGTTTATGGCTGAAAGCCCAGCATTTGCTCCCTCTCTGTCTGTGTAGTGTGTCGACAGGAGTCCTTGTGAGTTGGAATTTCAAGAAATCAAACACCTTAGAGAGGCAGAAGCCACTCCATGCACCATGAAGTTTTTATATTCTCTATAGAACAAAACAAAACAAAACCCTCCAAGGCCTTCTTTTTGATGTATTATAATCATTTAGTAACTGTCATAGGCTGAATTGTGTCTCCCCTGCCCCCAACTTATATGTTGAAGTCCTAACTCCCAGAATCTTAGAATGTGACTGATTAGGAGATAAGGCCTTTAAAGAGGTGATTGAGTTAAAATGAGCTCATTTGGATGAACCCTAATCCAACATGACTGGTATCCTTTTAAGAAGATGAGACATGGGTGCAGCTGGGCACAGGAGGAAGATAATGGGAAGACACAGGGAGAAGGCAGCCAACTACAAGCCAAGGAGAGAAGCTTCAGAAGAAATCAGCCCTGCCGACACCTGATCTCATACTTCCAACCTCCAGAAACGTGAGAAAATCAGTCTTTGTTGTGTATGCCACCCAATATCTGATCCTTTGTTTTGGCAGCCGTAGCAAACTAATGCAACTAAGGACCGGTAAGAAAAAGAAGCCTGCAATGGTAGGAGACTAATTTGCTCTCTGATAAGTTGGGCATTTTTGCATATACATAGCTCCAGCTGCCCCCTCTCCTGATGCTCCTGCCAAGCCAGTCTCTTCCTGGCAGCCTCCCCCATGAGGGGATCTGTCTCAGAAAAACGCTTCCTGCCTCTTGCACTGTTCAGAAGTCTCTGGAATGGAAGTCTTCGAATGGTGACAGAAAGGCCATGGGAGCACCTGAGAGCTTTCGCCTCATCAGGCACTCAGTGAGGACTGTCACTTACTTTTCTATCCCACCCTCTTGGGGAACTGTGGCAATCTTACCCTCAGTGTATTTCTCCCCCATTTTCATAGGAGATAAATGTGGCATGCAAAATGCATTTTTAATGACTGAGGTCTGCATTTCATTCTATTTTCCATCTTTGCTGGGTCATTAAGTCTTTAAATTCTTCAGTATTTTAAGGATTTTTGTAGTTCGGCGATGTGTAGGTCTGTTCACGTTGTCATTCCCTCGGTGCTCCCTCGCCCAGAAGACGGCAGCGAGGGCCCGCTGCAGGGTAATCGGATGCCTGGCCCTGCCGTGGGTGGGTCCTTTCTTGGCACCTGTCTCCTGTTGGCCATGACTACATCGGAGGCACATCACACCAAGGCTTAGGTCCTAAAGACAGTGAGGATGGTCCAGACACCCTTGGAAATCCTTTCAGAAGTCACTCTTTTAGAGATTGTGACTCTGTTTCCCATAGAGTCCAGTCGGACCAGCTGTTCCTAACTAGGAACAGAATACCTAGTATCTCTTTAGTGGAGCCCCAGGTGAAGAGCTGGCCTATATCTAGGGACTGTGTTCATAAACCTTGCTAGTGCTGACACAATGAGAAGGAGGCAGAAACCAAGACCGATTGGGAGAAAGAGATTCGTATCCCTTCACCAAGTGGAGTAGCAGGCAGAATGCCAGCACTATTTAAATAGCTCTCTCTCTCTCTCTCTCTCTCTCTCTCTAAATTTTAGTTTTGCTGAACACATTACAATTCACAGCACGGCTGGATAGAACATTGCAAAGAGAGAGAGCACTGGACTAGGGTCCAGAATACCCAGGTTGCAAGGTCAATTCAACCACAAGACTAAGGGACTTAGGAGGCCATAGACTCCTGAAGTTAGTCGAAGTCATTCCTTCCTTTGGGGCTTAGTTTCCTCACTTGTAAGATGCATTATTGGGGCAGTATGATCCTGAGGGAGCCCCTGACATTGGTGAGTTCAAGCCCAGGGCTCTCAGCTGAGAAAGACTGGCCACCCCAAACAGCCTTAATAACCCAGTGAACTAGAAAAGCACCAGGCCCCACCCTACTCTGTCTGGGAATGTCATGGACAGAGTTAGGTGAAATAGGAACCAAGATGAAAAGTGCATACTCTAAAGGAATGCCTGGTAACCCTCACTGCCTGCCACCAGTGTTTCTCTAGTTCAGCAAATCTTATTTTAGCGCCTGGTAAAGACAGGACAGGGTGCTCCATATTGGAAAGGTAAAGACAGATCAACTTCCTGATATTGTAGAACTCCCACTCTTGGTATAATTTTGAGTGTTTCATCACAAATGAGAAAGCTGAGTGCTTTTTGTCTTGGGGTGAAATCCACTGGGAAAAATTATGGTGTCTCAGAGCACCTTTTTGCCTTTAATTCCTAGATTCACATCTCTTTGGAGCTGTGATCATCATTAGTGCTGTTCACCAGATAGTTACAGTTTTACTTTACTGAGCATATGGTAGATCACATTTTCTTGAGCCACTCAAGTGTGGCCACGAGACTCGCTTTGCCAATGACATGTGTATAGCGTGATAGACTTTACTTCCCCGCAAAGCCTCAGGACCCATCCCACGGCTCTGCCCGGTTCTTTCCTCTGCCGTGTAACCAGCAATACTCCTGCTGGTGAAAGCCTGCCAGCCTGTGTCTGTCAGTGAGGACAAAGTGACGGCGATGAGTAGAGACCATACTGATCCTTGATGGACATGTAGAATGAGCAACGAACAAAATTTTGTTGCTTAAGCCATGGGGATTTTTAAAACTTTTATTACAAAAATTGTCAAACATACATATATAAAAACAGAGACAATAGTGTATCAAAACTGCTATACCCATTATCTAGCTTCAGCAATTACCAAGATATAAGTCTCTGTGACTCAGACCTTGCTTGTTAATACAGCACAACCTAGACTAATCCTGCTGAAAACAAGAGGAAAGGGTGTTATTTTACAGAAATACTGCATGAGTGACAAGTAGGTAGAGAGTGGAAACAAAATTTGTTAGATCTGATTTTTATGCCATATTTTTCTTTTTTTAGTGACTTTTTAATATTTTAAGAGAGGCAATTGGGTTTTTCTTATAGCAGATGCCTTCAGTTTGATTTATTTTTCTCTAGAAATCTAAGTACATCTAGAAACCAGAAGCTCAAATTGCTTGGCAAGTACACTGGAATGCCCACAGAACTAAAGTTAATTGCCTACTTCCTTTTAAATTCTATCACATGCCATAAATCTTTTGGAAAATGTGGTTCTCCTCATTTATAACATGGTTTAGAAAGGGCTTTCCTACTTAATTATGTCTGGAATGTGTGTGTGTATGTAAACACGTGCATATTTGAGCTTTCTTTGTTTCATAGCAGTCTGATGGATTCATTGAACAAATTAAATGAAACCAATACTATTGGGTTGGTCAAAAAGTCCATTTAGTTTTTTCCATAAAATAAAAGACACATTTTTCATTTTCACCAATAAATTTATTGATTTGGATATTTTGAGTATGTTGGCTATCTCTCATATGGTATAACGTTGATTGTTCTCAATTAATGTCTTGATTTGATTGCTATCAACTTCAGCTGATCTACCAGGCCATGGAGCACCATCCAGTGAGAAATCTTCAGCACAAAACTTCACAAACCGCTTTTGACTCGTTCAATCAGTCACAGCACCTTCTCCATACACTGCTCGAATCTTTTATTGTGTTTCAGTTGCATTTTTACCTTTCTTGAAATAATAAAGCATAATATGCCAAAAATATTGCATAGTTTTCCATCTTCAATATTCAAGTGACTATACAAAAATTCACCAATTTTGATAACTTTTTTAATGCATGCTGATATAACAGTTGTCACAATACAATCTAACAAAATTGCTTTGAATGAAGTTAAAGATGACTAAGAGCTGCCAGAGCCATCTTACAGAAAAAAACCAAAGGAACTTTTTGGCCAACTCAATATTTCACAAAATTAGTCCACCTGCCAGTAATGGTAGTCTATTTTTTATTTTGTTTTCTGTCCAACAGGATTCTCAGTAACTGCTCTACTACTTATTCTTGCTGCGAACTTGAGCAAGTCACAACCTGCGTGAGCTTCGGTCTCCTTCCTCATGACTGGAAAGGTCTCTGTGTACTGTCCCGATCAGACATTACACAGAAACCTGCCATCCCAGGTTTCTCGGAGGGACACAGGTCCTCGGGGTCTGGGAGGAGGCAGCAAAAGGGGCAGAGCGAGGAGCCCCAGGGACTGAGCAGGTCCTTCTGCCCCATTGTTTTCCCTCCCAAGAGGATGCCTGCGAAGCCAACCGTGGGAACTAGGAAGTTATGCCATAGTTTTCTTAAAGTTAAAAAAATTTTTTTTATGCTTTTAGGGATTTAGGCAAGCTGAACATCTGCATGGATTAGTTGGAGTAAAAGTTGCTGGACACTCAGAATGGGGCTGTTTTGTGGAATCGTTGTTTTTTGGTCTCAGCCTAAATCGGTCTCTAGCTCGCCGTCCAGCTCCTCTGGCTCTGAGAGCTCGTCACAGCAGTTTTCCCTGGGGAGAGACAGATGCCCCGTGGCTCTGTGCACTGGCCTGCCTCGGCATTCTCGGGTCGGCTTCTTACATCTCGCACCACAGGGCCGTGTGGCTGCTGCTGACTTTAGAAGGAACTGCCAAAAAATTAGGCCTGTGCAACGCAGTGCTGTTCTCTCCACAGAACCACCTTTTTGTATTTCGATTTGAGTCACACAGGAACCTCAAGGTACACGTTTTGCTTATTCCTTAAGTACACCCATTACAATGTAGTAGTTAGTGTACAGAATATCCCAACAAAGCCTTAACTTGTGTCTGGACCCACTGAGAAGGTGTATTTTAATGCAGTGCTCCCCAGAACTTTTGGCACCATGACTGGTTCCCATTTCATTTAAGACTGGGGAAGATGGGGCTGGGAGTCCTGCAGAGCTCAGGTGAGCTTAACCCCGCCCGCCCCCCACCATGTGGATAGGATGGGGGAGACAAGGAGGCAGAGCTCAGATGAGCTTTGCTTGCAGCCCAGTTACTAAGAGCCTGTGGACCAGCCTGGGGTTTGGTGACCCCTGTTTTAATGTAAAGTATATACATGTATAGCACGTGGGTATATAGCTGACCTTTCTGTTCTACTCCATTGGCCAGAACCATGCTGCCATTCCTATGGTTTTGTAGTATATTTGAGCAAGTCTCCCCTCTCAACTCTTCTTTTCTACAGTTACCTTAATGATTATTTATTGGATTCCTCATAAAGAAATCCAACCGGCCCTGACTGGTGTGCCTCAGTTGATTGGGTGTCGTCGCTTTCAGGACACATTCCTGGGTTGCAGGTTCGGTCCCAGGATGGGATGAATACGAGAGGCAACCATCATAACTGATGCATATTTCTCTCCTATCTATATTTCTCTCTCTCTCTCTTTCTTCTTCCCTTCCCCTCTCTCTAAAAAGAAATTAATTTAAAATAAAAAAAATCCAACTGGAATTTTGAGTGGAAATGCACTGAACCTGTAGGTTAATCATTAATTAGTTCTCTTTTTTAAAAGATTTTATTTATTTATTTTTAGAGAGGGGGGAGGGGAAGGAGAAAGAAAGGGAGGGAAACATCCATGTGTGGTTGCCTCTCGCACGACCCCTACTGGGGACCTGGCCTGCAACCCAGGCATGTGCCCTGAGTGGGAATTGAACCGGTGACCTTTCCGTTTGTAGGCTGGCACTCAATCCACTGAGCCACACCAGCCAGGGCTAATTAGGTCTTAATAGAGCCATCCAAGTTAAGTCATTTTATATTAGGTAGTTTAGTCCAAAAGCATGGAATATGCTTTACTCATTCAGATCACTTTCTGTTTCCTTTATTAGAATCTTAACAATTTGCATAGAAGTTTTTGTGTATTGTTGGTTAATGACTGGATATTTTGTGAGTCTTACTGCTATAGTGAATGATTTCCTTTTAGTAATATTTTCTCCTGGCTGTTGTGGGTGGTGACTGTTGGTCTGTGCAGGTTGGTCTTGTATCTGGCAAACTTGCTGAACCTTTTTAGTTATAACGTGTTGGGTCTTCATTTTTTGTAAGTTGACATTTGATTTTTCTATTGCTGTGGTAAAAAGCACCCCCTCGACCCACACCACACCCATTTAATTTCTGTGGTGAGTGCATGGTGGGGTTGGGGAAATGACTCACTAGAAAGGAGTAGAAAATGTTTCCTCCCTCTGACTACAGGGAGGGGTTGGGCCTCTGCAGTGCTAACACCTGGGTTCTCCATAGATTCAGAGACTTGCTAGTCAGGCCACTGACCACTGGGATGGGAGCATGCACAGCCTAAAGTTCTCTGGTAACAGGAAACAGGAGGAGAATGTCACCAAAAAGAGAAAGGGAGAAATTTAAAGAAAGGGAAGAAGACGGAGAAAAGGGGAAGACTCTGGAGGGGGACTTGGATGGTGAGGGGGTTAGCCTGGGGCCTGGGAAGTATCAGGGACAGTAGATGGGAAAAGAGTCTCCAGTTCCACAAGAGTAGCTGGACCGAGACCCACTATGCAGCAGTTGTCACCCAAAGAAGCCCTGGTTACCTAATGTGGGGTCAGGGGGAGGAGCTTAAGCCCCTGGGAGACAAGCATGGGCACCTCCAACCCCTCCCACCCCCAGCCCACATTGACTAACTGAAAGAGGCCCTGCCCCATGCCAGCCCTTGTCACCACACTTTGCTGTGACCCTAATGCCCAAAGCTTCAGGGCCCCAGGAGTTTCCCGGGGTCTGAACCTCCTGCGTCCTCAGAGCTGCCACACGTCAGAGCTGGATCGACAAGACACAGCCTGGTCGGGGTCCCACACTTGGTCCTAACAAGCAATTTGCTGAGGTGGGATCAGGAGTTGAGAATATTTTCACGGGGCAGCTGGTTTGCCCTGTTTAATGGATAGCTGCAGCTGAGTGTTAAGGCTGCTTTGGTTTGGAAACTTCTCTGCATCCCGGGGAGATGGTGAAATGCGGCTGCCCTCTGCCCTGCACAGTTTTGACTAGGCTGCTGCAGGCAGGATGGGGAACCCTTGGTTTAATAGCCGTGATTGGTGACTCAGATTTCAGTCGAGGGCTGAGTGACTATAAAATCAGGAAGTGAGGAGGGGGCCCCTCCCAATCCCTCTTCAAGGCTTTGCCCTGGATGGGCTGATGGCTACATCCGTGCAGCTCTTCTTTGCTGACCTCTGCCCTGCTCTTTGCTCCTTTTTTTACTGCCTTTCATGAATTCTGCACCCCAGGCATCCAGAGCCCTGACTGTGCAGAAACTCTCCTAGGATTTGCTTTTTTAAAAAATAGAGACTGGGATGAGCAGAGACAGCCAGGCAGGTCTGTTCATGCGGGAACACAGGCAGATGCCCTGCTTCTCTCTCAGACGTTAGACCCCCTAAGGTCTCAGGTGCGAGGTGGGCTGGAGGCACTGCTTGTAAGCAAGCCCTCAGGAGACTAGGCTTTCCTTGTAAATGTGTAACTCCAAAACAAGGGGGCTATTTGGGAGCAAAGAATCTAGAAAAAGGGATCAGGGGAAGAGGGATCTTGGTCATGTACTGTACCGTGGGTACCCTGAGCCTGTCAAGGTGCTTCTGAGAGCTGACAGGCAGACCAGGCCGGCCCAAGGTGTCCCCCCAGGCCGGGGTGAGGCCCGCGTTTCTGGGTGTGCTCCTTATTTCCTGTCCCAGGCTGTCTCCACATGCGGAGTGGCTATGAAACAATGGCTTGCAGTGACTCAGCTTTATGAATAGGACATTTACAGTGAAGATTATAGGAAATTCCCAGAGTCTTCTGCTGGGGTTTATTTTAGGTGTGCAGCTTACACAAGCGAAGTCCCAGCCACCCTCCTCCAGCCTCCCTCCCTCCAGCATCCTTGGACAGCCAATCTGAGGCTCATCTCTTCTGCCCTGTGACCAGAAACCTGTGCAGGTGAGGTCCAAGAGGCACCAGACTTCCATCTGGAGCAAAGGCTGTACTCAGACTCTCCCCGGAGAGCAGCTGACACTTGTCTCACAACCCCCACACACCAAGCCCTGTGCCCAGCTCTAGCCTGAGTCATATTAACTTTCACTTACTCCCAGGAGGAAGGTGCATCATTATTCCCATTTGGTAGATGGAGAAACTGGAATCCAAAGCCACATCTGACTCATTCTGGATCTCAAGGACAGACACAGACTCAAGTTCCCCTGAGCACAGACCAAGAAGGCAAAAGGATCTCAGTGAAGAAAGGAGAGCCCTCTGTTTTCTGGAGAGGAAGACAGGAGAAGGGTGCTAGTACCCTGGAATTTTGGGTATGTTTCCCTGTCCCCCAGTGACACATTTCTTGTCAGGGTGCAGTCTCTGGAGAGCCAGACTAGAGCTCTGTTCCATGCTGTAGCTGGGCTTCAAGGAGAAGCTGAGAGGGCTGCCCACACAGGGCCAGGAGGTTCTGAAACTGGGAGTGTGGGGAGTTGGGGCGGGGAGAGGACTCAAGCCATTGCAGGTTCAGGAACTAAATGCTGTTCAAATATTTGCCCAGCACCTCCCAGTGAGCTTTGGAACAAGTGGCAGGAGCAGCCCTTGCTGAGTCATGAGTGCTGAAGCGTGAAACAGAAATGTGGATGCCATGCCTTTCCATGGCTCCCAGCCTCTGCTGTCTGTCATGAGCCAGGGTCTCTCTCACCAAGGAGCCCAGTTGCAGGGACAGGGCTCTGCTGCTAGGCTGCTGGACACGGTGGCCCCTTCTTGGGATGAAGCTGGCACACCCACACTGTCATCCAGCGGCTGGACTGCCAATGCTTTTCTGAGCTGCAGAACTCTGTTTCCAAGTCTGTGAGAGTTCTCCTTATGGATGTCCTCAAAGCTTCTGAAATCACCACGTTCAAAATAGAACAGCCCGACTTGTCTTCCTATATTCTCTCTTTTAGGTAGTGGCCTCACCTCCTAGTCACCCTAATTAGAAAGTGCTGTGTCAGCCCGGTTTCTCTGTGCCTCTCCTCCCCACCATGTGTCACTGATTCTCCCTCCTGATGTCTTTGCTGTTATGAAGTCCCCAAGCCTCCTCTCATCGCCTGGAGTGGAGAGTCAGCACCGGGGCCTGGCCACACCGCTCCCTCCCCCTGTCTTTTAATGACGGGGGTGGGGGGGGGTGGGGGGGTGGGGGGTGGGGGGGGCGGGGGTGGGTAGCGGGGGCACCACATGACCCATGCTGAGCTTGTCAGAGCTCTTCCCCAGGATTTTTTGAGCTGAAGCAGAGAGCTGAACACTTCTTTCCTCTCTGGTTGCCAGATGGAAGGCTGTGAATCCAGAAAGTCCTGTGGCCATGTGCCCTGCTGCCTGGACAAAGCTGATCTGCAGCAAGAGAGACCTAAACCATATTGCAGAGAGAAGCTCTGGTGAATGCAGAGAGAGAATTTCTGAGGAGTTGGAGTCCATAATTCAGCCATGCTTGAGCCCAGCTCTGTCCTTCCTCCAATCCATCCTCCTCAGAGTCACCAGAATTCTGTACCACTTTTCTAACTTTTTGTTTAAAAAAAAAATCAAACTACAGAGAAGTTTACAGAATGACCCAATGAACATCCTCATATCCTTCACCCAGACTCACCAACTGTTTGGAATTCTGCCCCATCTCTTTTCTTTCTTTTTCCCTCCCTATATGTGTACACATTTTTGTCCTGAACTCTTTGAGAATAAGGTGCTGATGTCTTAACACTTCTTCCCTGGATATTTCAGTGTGTGCCACCTAAGAACTTGAATATTTTTCCATATCATCACGATATCACTCAGAAAATGTTATAATGATGTAATATTATCTAATATATCTCCATGTTCAATTTTTTTCAAGGGAAATGTGACTACAGATATGTTATATAATATTATTAGTTATTTTTTTCCTTTTTCAATTTAAGATCCAGTCAAGGGTGACAGATTGCACTTAGCTGTCCATCTCTGTAGTCCCCGGAGTCTGGAAGAGTACCTCCAGCCTTTTTTACATTTCATGATGTTAATATTTTTGTAGCATATCCCTCAATGTGGATTTATTTTTCCTCATGATTAGAATCTGGCCACACGTTTTTAACAAGAATACACAGAGATGATGTTGGGTTCTTCTCAGGGCATTACATTAAGAGGCATGTGATTATCAATTTGACCCACTATGGGTGGTGTTCCCGTTGTGGCTGGTTGTTCCCCAATATCCACTCTATGCATCCTCAGTAAGGAAACCCGGCTTCCCCTCAATAACTGTGCACGTGGCTTCTCAGAATTAAGCCTGCATTTCTCATCCTCCCTTGCAGCGAGGTGTGGCTGTGTGACTAAGTTTTGAGCAATGGGCTTTAAGGATGATGTGCAACTTCTGGAAAGGGGCCTTAAAGTAGGAGGAACAGACCATTTTCCTTCTCTTTTCTTCTTCTTGCAACATAAAATAGCCTCCCTGCTCCACAGTGCTTCCCAATCCTCTCCTCTTCTTTGTTTTTCTTCATAGCACATAACACTATTGACATACTATTTATTTTGCTTGTTTAGCATATTGTCTGCCACCTGTGTAATGTAAACTCTATAAACAGAACTGGCACATCACAGTATGTTGGCACCAGTTGTTAAAATACTGAAATACCTCTGTAGCAGTTGGTGACTAGCCACAACCCGAAGTCCCCATGGACCATGCCCCTACCCCCCATGGTACCCAACAACCTTTGTTTTCCAGGCTGCCATAACATAATTCCATATAATGAGTAGCTTTAACAACAGAAATTTATTTTCTCATAGTTCTGGAAGCTGAGAAGTTCAGTAAAAAAGTGATGGTCATTTGGGTTCCCAGAGAGAGCTGGCACTCTTTCTGGCTTGCAGATGTCTCATCGTATACACACAAGAGAGAGAAAGAGGCAGAGAGAATTCTCCAGTGTCCTTTTTTAAAAATAAGGGCACTAATGTCATTAAACCAGGACCCAATCCTCCTGTCCTCACCTACCTTAATCACCTCCCAAAGGCCCAACCTCCAAATACCATCACACTGGAGGTTAGGGCTTTAGCGTATGAATCTGGGGAGAATACAATCATTCAGTCCCTAACACCAACTAAACAGGCACAGGCACTCACACCGTAGGGAGCTTCCAGGATCCTACTTCTGCATTAGGGCCAGTGACAGCCTGGTTAATCAGTGCCCGGGCTAAGCCCCTGAGGTGCTCAGTAAAGATTTGTAGAATGTGTGCACGCTAGATCCTAGGATGACACCGAGCCTTTCCATTGTCTACCTTACACAAGAGGACCTGGAGCCAGGTTTTTCAGTAAATAAACAGGAAAACAACAAGCAGCAATGCTTTGCTATTTTTAAAACAAAGGATTTCTTATACTTTTTCTCCATTGTTTTCTGCTCCCATCTCACCCCCCAGGGGGGAGGAAGTGACTCTGAGCAGAAATACAGAAGGGGGATCATCTTTTTTTCTGCCTGAGGGAAATACTCATACACATGCACCAGGAGGCATTACTTATAACACTAGAAAGATGTTCCAGCCAAAAGGAAACAGCTAGGCGAAATGTGTCATTGCTACAGCACACTGGAAAACCACTTACAACGTACAAATGAAGAATCGATCTGTGTGGACTGATGTGGAAAGACCCTCACAAATCCGCTGTTAAGAGGAAAACAGCAAGTTGAAAATAATACCTACAGGATTTGTACATTGAAAAACCTCCAATACTTTGTTTTCTTTCTAAAACCTACCTCCTTAAAATGTTATAACGTTAAGCATACAGGAAAGTTTGGAGAATAAAATAATGAACACCTGTGGACCCACCATGCAGTATTTTTAGTCAATGCTTGCTTTAATAGAAACCATTTTCACCATACAGCAACTGAAATAAATTTGTTTATTCATTTAACAAACATTTATTGGACATATGCTACATATGTGTTCATACATACACATCATCATGAAGATTGTGCGAAGGGATGTGGATGTAACTGAACAAGACAGACAGGCAACCGGCCTTTGTGGAGCTTAACATTTCAGGCAGACAGAAAACAAGTAACAAAGCAAAGACATTGTTCCAATGATGCGAAATGGCATGAAGAAAACAGAGGATAATAGGTTTGACTTACTTTGGACAGGAGCAGCAGAGCAGGATGGTTGGAGTCCATGATCTGTGAGTTGAGACTTGAACGAGTAACAATCCCTAGGAAGAGCAGACTGGGCAGAGAAGCTCTGAGCCAGAGCTGGCTGTCTAATTTGCTACGCCCAGTGCAAATGAAAATGCAGGCCCGAGGCCAGGGGTGGGGTGTCTTTCTCTCCTTCCCGGGGGCTCACCATCCCAACCTGCCACAGATGAAAGACCCTGAAAGGGTGGCAACCTCTGTCCCAGGACAGGCTTGATCCTTGGATCCAGGCTGGGTGACAGCCCACTGTTGTCACCTGCTAAATGCTCCATGGGGCCACCTGTCCTGACAGAGATGGCCACTGCCATGCCCAGTCCTGAGAGTTCACACCAGGTGCCTGACTCCCACCCTCCCCACAACCATGCCCAGCCCCTGACAGGGGTGGAGGGTGACAGCAGCATGTGGACCTCCCCCTGCCAGTGAACCTGGCCATTCCTCCTGGCAGAGCGTGGCAGTGGTCACAGGTAGGAGGTGGGAAGGGGTTGGAAAGGAAGGTCAGATGGGACCTGGGGCCTCAGGGAACAGGGGGAGGCATGAAGCAGGACCAAGCCCAGGGCAAATGGCATGCTCCATTGCCCCATCGGACATCACTTGCCAAACACAGATTTAAAACTAATTATTAAGAAATTCAAGATGGAGACTCCAGAGCATTAACCCCCGAGCACAGGAGCGCCCTTCTGAGTGCAGGGCTCTGTGCAGCTGCACTGGTCGCAGGCCCTGAAGCCGGCTGGCCCTGCTCAGAGGGACAGGAGCAGTGGGGAGCAGAAGAGGGGCAGGGGCCAGGAAATGCTGGGATCTGTGTGTCCCTGTAAAGATTTTCGATTTTGTTCTTTGTCAGTGGGAAACCTCTGAAGGGTTTCAAGCATAGAATTGACAGTTTAAGGTCACAGTGTCTGTGGTGGGGAGAATGGGTTGGGCCATAAAAGAATGGAAATAGTGCTGACCAGTCTGGGCAAGAGATGATGGTGATTTAAACTCTGGTAGAGGCCACGGAAATGGAGAGAAGTGAATGGATGGGAAATTGGGTTGGCCACAAAGTTCGTTTAGTTTTTCCCGTAAAATAAAACACATTTTTCATTTTTCACCAATAACTTTATTGATTTGGGTATTTTGAGTATGTTGGCTATCTCCCATGTGGTATAACGTTGATTGTTCTCAATTAATGTCTCAATTTGATCCCTATCAACTTCAACTGGTCTAGCTGACCATGGAGCATTGTGCAATGAGAAATCTCCAGCATGAAACTTCACAAACTACTTTGACACGTTCGATCAGTCACAGCACCTTCTCCATACACTGCACAAGTCTTTTTTTTTTTTTTTTGCATTTCAGTTGCGTTTTTACCTTTCTTGAAATAATAAAGCATAATATGCCAAAAATGTTGCTTATTTTCTTTCATCTTCAATATTAAAATGGCTACACAAAAATTCACCAATTTTTAAAGAAAGATTTTATGTACTTATTTTTAGAGAGAGGGGAAGAGAGGGAGAAAGAAGAGAGAAACATCAATCGATTGCTTCTCCCACACCCCCAGCTGGGGACCTGGCCTGCAACCCAGGCATGTGCCCTGACCACAATCAAACTGTTGACATTTCGGTTCTCAGGCCAGCGCTCAATCCAGTGAGCCATGCCAGAAGGGGCAAAAATTCACCAATTTTGATAAGTTTTTTATATATTCATGCTGATATGACAGCTGTCACAAGACAATCAAAAAAATTGTTTCAAATGAGTTAGAGACAACTAAGCACTTACTAGAGACTTACGGGAAAAAAAATGAAACAACCTATTTGGCCAACCCAATATTTTTTGGACATAGGGTAAAAGAAAAGGGAGATGCAGAGGTCCAGGAAGTGAGACTCCAGAAGAAGGAAGACACATACTGTGGCGTGCAGGGGAAGGCCATATGATCAAGAGCTAAGCCTGTGCAAAGTCCATCCCAGACCTGCCTATACCCCAGGATCCCGGGAACCTCAGTGTTGAAAATGATACTTGTTGGTTGAATTGTTCTCATGTTTGGATGAAGTAGGCAGAGTGAGCTGAGCTCTTCTCTGTCACCCTAGCAAGTGGTACATTGCCCACCTGACCTTCTCCACCAGACACTAGCCCAGAGGGCTAGCTCATGAGCTTGCAGGACAACTTGTCTGAGGAAGCCAGGGAAAGCTGCGGGTGCCTGCTCTTCCCTCCCATGCCCAGCAGAATGGCCTTACTTTTAAAACCCTCATGCATGAATGGAAACAGGCCAGCCCACAGCTGGACCCAGAGATGAAGAAGAGTGAGAATAGTGGTTGTGTCTATGAAATCAACCTGAACTTCAGTTATCTCGAATGCCAAGTGTAGCCTTCCTGCCTGCCTGCCTGCCTGAACCCTTTCTTCTGCTCAGGACCTCTGCTCAGTAGGCTCTGAGCACTTGTGTTTGTGGCGGGGGTGGGGTGGGGTGGCGAAGGGAGATTCTACCACTTGGCTGGCTTTCCCAGCAGAGGGCTATAGTGGGGTTTCTATTTTCATTCAAATAGCAATGTCAGAGGAACCTCAAGGTCTCCTTTTTGTAAACCAGTAAGAAATTTCCAACAAGGGAAGAAGCACAGAGAAGTGGCCGGTGGGAAGACCGGAGGAATAAGGGGGAAGAGAAAGGCAGAGGTTTGCCAAGCTGAGTGCTTTGTGAGAGCTGACTGCCAGCTGTCCAGGCTTCTGGAGGTTGTTGCCTTCTGAAAAGAGGCCACAGGCAAGTAACAAGTGGGAGAGCATTCTTACAGGCTTTGCTAATGCAGATGCGCATGCAGACTGGGCGGGAGGAAATGCAGTCCTGGTTTGACCTAACCAGTGGTCCCTCTCGAATCAATATTAAAAGCCATCATTTTCTCCCTCCCTGGTGGCAACGTTAGTGAAAAGAAATCCAACTATAAGTAACATCTTAAACCTATTAATTTAGAGTCGTCAGAAAGAAAAGGATCCCGAAGAAGAAAGAAAACTCCTGCCTTTATTTCCTGTTAATTGGGTCAAGGAACACTCCAATTACTGAGCTATTCTCATTGTTCTCCAGCAGGTGCCGAGAGCGCATCTGGCTCCAGGTTTGCCTGCGCTCGAGAATGCTCAGGACTGTCACTTCCCTGAGGACAAACAGCATGGTGGGATCCAGCATTTCTCAACGTGCCTGCAGGAAGCTAGTAACTCCAAGAAAAGATAATTTTGAAGCACTGGATTTGGAAGAAGTTAAATGGGTTAGTAAAGAAACTAATCTAGAGTCTTAAATATGCTCATGGGCAATGTGAATCTCCAAGAGAAGTGTGGAAGACCCTGTTGGTTTTCTACTCAATACCATTCATCCCTGCCCACTGTGCCGCTCCCTCCCACCCCTGCCCACTTCTTTGCTCAGATAAGCTGGACTTTGTTTGGCTATGATACCTGTGTGTTTCGTGGGCTCCTTCTCCAGTGCCCAGGCTGGTCTAAGCCATCCTTCTAACAATGATTGCTTTAGGCTTGGACATGTGCTGTAGCCCTGCTCATTGTGGTGTCAGAAAAATCAGGCCCAGGGACTCCTAGAAAGGTTTTCCTTACTCTTAAATCAAAACACAAGATGTGTACTTGCCTCTTCCTGTCTTTGGACATTATCACATGTAGACATGAGCTTGGAGGTACTGCAGAATCACTAGGGAAGAGCCAAGGACATCCGAACAGCTGATCTCAATTCCCTGTGCTGTTTAAATGTTGTGTTAGATCTTTGGGTTTGTTTCTTCATTGTTTGGGTCTTCTGTGTTTTTTTTTTAGCTAATAGCATCCCAAAACCAAAGGGGACAAAAATATGCAGACATTCCTAAATTCATCTGACTGCAGAAAGTCCCTCTGGACCAGCACTCACTGAGAATGTTTTGGGAAAGGCCAAAGGAGTTGGGAGTCAGAGCTGCAGGGGTTTTACTTTAGGTTCTAAAAATCACATCAGCTCCTCAGCCTTCTTTTCAATTTTGTGACGAGAGTGTGTTAACTAAGACAACATAAGCCAAGTGCCTAATACTGTGTGTGGCACATAGTAGGTGTATCATAGATCATTATTATTAATAACGTGGGGTAGGGGAGGAGAGAAATACTCCAGTTTTAAATCTCATTTCTGTGTAAGAGCTCTAACCATTCCCAAAATAAAAACCCATGTATTCTGGCCCCATAGCAGTTTATAACACCTTCCAGCCCTCCACTCAGCAGGTCAAAGATAAAGACACAGTGGATGTCCTCCACAAGCACCCTGGCTCCAGCGCCCACAGTGCCCTCACTCTTCTGTTACAACGAGCCCAGGCTTCTGCTGGGTTGAGCTCCCTGAATGGCCATTGTCCCCCTGTGCATGCTAATGGCTCTGGTACACTTCACAGCGAGAACTTCCGCATGTACCAGATGCCTAGAAACTCATATGGATGCCAAGGGATTGAGTTCCTCCCTGTTCAGTGCCCCGGCTGAGACTCAGAGTGGCAGCTGGCAGACAGCTGACCTGGGCTTGGCCCTTTCCCTCTCTCTTCCATTGAGACAATTCGTATGTATATATTGCATACCTAGAAAAAGAATCCAAGGATTTTTCTTCTGTGTGTATTTATCCATGATGCCAGCTAAGGTCATCAGTCAGTATAATGAAACCAAACAGACAGACAGGAGCAAATTGTTCTGCCATTTTTCTAGACCTTTGAGTCGTACATCAAATCTGAGGCTACACACTTGCTTCACCCACATTATTCTAATGTGTTGGTGAGATTCACAAAACTCTCCCCAGCTCTGTGATCAAGCGGTGATTTCAAATTTGCAATGTAACTGTGCTTCTTCATCACCATTAGAGACAAATGATGACTGTGCAGCACAGCCTATTGTGAACTCGGCCTGTCTCATTTTATTGGTGTCGTTGATGCTCTTCGGCTAATCAGCCAGGTCATTCATGGCTTTAAGGCAGCATGGAAAGATGATAGAAAAACTGGGACTTCGCTGCATTCTGCGTAGGCTGATGAACAGCACAGAGAGGCTGCAGCTGTGTGTGCGTGCGCACCTGTGGGGATGCGCACGGCACCCAGGCCTAGTCAGGCTCAGGAGAAATGTGGTGAGGTAGACTAGGCAGTACTATTATCCCCCTTTTACACACCAAGAACTTAGATGTTCAGAGAGGTACAGGGACCTGCCCAGGGTGACATCGCCAGCCAGTGGCAGAGCCTCTTGTGAGAACAGGCCTCTAGCTCCCAGGCCGTGAAGAGCATGTCAGGTGTTCAGCAATGAACTTGCTGTTCGAGGAGGATGGGAGAGGTAGATACATATTTAAACAAACAAACAAACATTTCTACTGCAGCCTGGGACTCTGAATGCTCCAAGAGCATTGGACACTTGCCTCCTTCTCTCCTTCCGCCTGTCCCCCTCTCTGAGGGGAAAAGAGACCATGCCACACGGGCAGGTTCTCAGGAGAAAAGCAGACAGAGTGAAGAGCTGCATCACCCCAGAGGCCAGGTGAGTCAGGGGACCCTGCATGTTGGGACACCTGTGTGGTTGAGCACGTGCAGAGAAGACAGGGAGCATAGGTACCAAGACAGGGGATGGGACAGCAAGAAAGGGGTGTGCTCTTGACTTTGGGGTACTTGGGGATCGACACTCATCTTTGGGCAATTTTTTAAATCTGGTAGTTCTCTGTGGCTGGGTTATGGGAGGCCTCACCTGTGACATGTTGGTGCAGTGGTGCAGACGCCCACTGTTCACTTAGAGCGATACTTGGTGAGTGGTGTGTGTCAGGCTGGGAAGCCTTCCTGGAATACATGCTTCTGAGCCGAGTTTTAAAGCTGTGCTTCTTACTCTCTGAAGTACATTGGAATCACCAGGGCTCTGATTCAGTGGGGCTGGGGTGGGGCCTGTGACTCGGTGTTTCTAACAAGCTCCCAGATGATGCTGATGTTCTGAGTAGCTAAGTTACAAAGAGTTACCTAATTGAGAAGTGGCGGGGTGGGGGGTGGTGGGTGGGCAGTCATTCAGAGAAGACATTCTTCGTATCCTGCAAGATAGAGCAAAGGTCAAAGATGAGAAGTAATATGAAGAGCAGGGTGTGTGAAGGGGGATGGGTGAGGCTAGAGAGGTGGGTAGGACCTCCCCTAAAGAGGGCAAGGGACACGTGAGGAGGGTATGGTAAAGTGAATGAGGAGCTTGGATTCATCTCATGGATCAAAGTGTCTGAGTGCCTGGAGACTAGTTAAGAATGTGAGTCCCTTGCCCTGCCCAGCAGATCCTTGAATTTATTGGTTTTGGTGAGGGGATCAAATCTGCATTGTTAAAGAAGCTTTCAAGGCAGTCTGGATACAAACTAAAGTTTGACAACCCTGTGCTGGGTATTTAAAGGGTTTCAGAGTGGGGAGGGACAGATCAGATTTGCATTTCACATGGATCCCCAGGGAGCCAGAAGAATACAGGCTAGGAGCAGGGGTGCTGGTGAAGGGGTCAAGGGGTGCTGGCGATGTGGTTGTGCAGACCAGAGAAGCTGAGGACTTGGGCCAGGATCCTGGCAATAGGAATGAAGAGGAGGGTGCACTCAAGAAATATTCATTGGTGACTCCTTGGTGAGTTACTGGTAGACTCCCAGTCATGGATATATGGGGGCAAGAGAGATGATGAGTTTGATTTTAGATCTGCCAACTTTGGGGAACATCCAGGCAAAGAAGTTATTTGGACAATTGGAATTGAGAGTCTGAATTTCAGTGCAAGGACCAAGTCTGGCTACAGATTTGAAAGTCAGCAGCTTGTAGTTTATTTACCTTTAAACATCACAGAGGACTTCATGTTGGCTAAAGTGGGCTTTTCAGATTTTCCCGATTTCCATCAACAATGATGTTTATACTTGGTGTGTGCAGAGGCCAGACCCTTCCTGGAGAATTATGAGCTCAGGGGAAAATAAATACTCGCTGTGGGAGGCTGGCAAGGCCTGAGAATGAATGAGGTTGGCCTCCTAGAAGCAGCTCAGGAAAAGGAAGAAACTCGATAAAGGGACCCACCTATCAAATCCATATTCCTGCTGTGATTTGACCTTACACAGGTTTTCACACCCCAAGGGCAAATCATGTCAAACATGGTAGCATCAGCTCTCTTAAATTTCTCACTTTCTTCACTTATGGAGCCATGCACTAGGTTCCAGTCCTTAAGGTACCCGCAGTCAGCTGGAAGAGACAGACAAGGAGTTGGATGTCTATGGTGCCATGTGTGGAGTGCACAGAAATCTAAATAAAACAGAGGTTTCAGGAAAGACTTAGTGGAAAAAGTGACACCTGTTATATTTTGAAGGAGGAATAGAAGTTGGCCGGATGGCAAATGAAGGTGAGGGAGAAGAAACATTTTAGAAAAAAGAAACAGCACCTGCCAGGCATGGGATCATGAACTAGGACATGGTCAGGGAACACTGAATAATTAGAAATGGCTGGAGCAAAGGGCATGTTGGGACACACACTGGACATGAGCCTAAGTGGGGAGGGGGCAGAGACTACCATGAAGGGCTGTGCTGTATGCAAAGGTGCTAAATTTAAAATATAGTTGTGTGCTGCATAGCAGAATGACATATGCTATGGTGGTCCCCTAAGATTATAACGGAGCTGAGCCCTGGCTGGTGTGGCTCAGTGGATTGAGTGCCAGCCTGCAAACCAAAGGGTCATTGGTTCAGTTCCCAGCCATGGCACATGCCTGGGTTGTGGGCTATGAGTGGCAACCATACATTGCTGTTTCTCTCCCCCTCTTTCTCCCTCCCTCTCCCTTTCTCGAAAAATAAATAAATAAAATCTTTACAAAGAAAGGTTTATAATGGAGCTGGAAATTCCTATTGCCTAGTGATGTAGCCATGGTAATGTCACAGTGCAACACATTACTGACGTGTCTGGTGATGCAGATGTAAACACACCTACTGTGCTGCCAGTCGTGTAAAATACAGCGATTCAGTTCGGTGCGGCACCTAATACTTCATCATGGTAACAAACGACTATGTTACTGGGTTATGCATTTCCTATAGCACACTTTTATCACTATTTTAGAGTGTAATCTTTCTGTAAGACAGCGTGCCATGTTATGCTGGAAACAGCTTCATACTGTCGTGTTTACTTCATCTCTTGATTACAGCATTTTTTCTTGTGCTTGATTTAATCTCATGTTGTTTTGTAAATTTAGTGTAGCCAAAGTGTACAGTGTTTATAAAGTCCAAAGTAGAGTACAATAATGACCTAGGCCTTCACATTCACTCACGACTCACTCACCGAGAGCCACTTCCAGACCTGCAAGCTCCACCCATGGTAAGTGCCCTGTATCAGTGTACCATTTCTTATCTCTTATATGGTATTTTTACTGTTCCCTTTCTATGATTAGATATGTTTAGATACACAAATACCATGGTGTTGCAGTTGCCTACAGCACTCAGTATAGTAACATGCTGTACAGGTGTGTAGCCTGGGAGTAACAGGCTGTACCACGAAGCCCAAGTGTGCGGCAGGCTGTACCATCTAGGTGTGTGTAAGTGCCCTCTGTGATGTTCACACGACAATGAAATCAACTCGCAATGCATTTCTGAAAATGTATCCCTGTCATTAAAGTGACTTACGAGTATAATCTTGAAAACTTCTAAGGTGCCATTTAAGGACAGATGGGTGTGGAGCATTGGTGATCACCCAGGCGTGAAGGGGACTTGAACCAAGAGAGTACAGGCTCAGTCCTCCACACTTCCTGCTGACCCAACCCCCAAACGTACCTTCAGCTTCTCCTCCCGACAGCCAGCAGCCAAACAAGCCACCATCTCTTGGTCCAGGCTCCTGCAGTAGCCCCCTCACCAGCTTTGCTTCTGCACTTCACAGCCTGTTCCCCACAAGGCAGCCGGAGTGACCTGTTAATGATGTAAGTTGTACCATGTCCCTCGTCTGTTTAAAACCTTCAATGGCTTTTCATTGACTGTTCTTGAAATAAAATCTAACCTCCTTACCACAGTGCACTTGATATGGTCCTTCCTGCTTGTCTGACCTCATTTCCAACTGTACTCTGTCACTGTCCGCACTCCTAACACCTGGTCCTTCTTTCTATTCTGTACACATGCCCGGCTCCTTCCCAGTTAGAGCTTTTCGCTAATTCTTCCTTCTGCCTGGATCCTCACAAAGCTATCATTTCTTGCCTTTCAAATTGTGATTTAAATACAGCTTCTTTGACAATCCCCTCAATCTATAGGAGCTAGTGAGTGGTTCTCTATTGAAACACCCTGTTTCAATTCTCCGAACAGCTTTTATTACTGTCTGGTACTTTACTATTTATCTGTCCATATATACATATATTGTCTCCCTCCTCTGTAGTTGACAGTCTCCAAAAATAGCTGCCGTCAATTCCGTCTCACTGTACTCACAGCCGGCTCACCAGTCATGAGGTGGAGCCTGTTTCTCCTTCCACTGAATCTGGACTGGCCTACAGCTTCTTATCACTGGCTCTCACTGACCAAATTCAGCAAAAAGACGCTGTGCAGTTCTGGGCTTCACTTTGGAGGGGCTTGTCAGATCAGCTTCCAGTTTTATTTTTGGGGGCTGGCTGCCATGTAACAAGTGTGACTCCCTGAGACCAGCCTGCGGGGAGGAAGTCTGTGCTTCTGGGTGGAGGATCACTGAAGGGACAGACATGCGGTGACGGTGACTGACAACAAGGGAGTGATCTCAGCTGACCCCCAGAGCAGCAGCAGGGCTGCCCAACCCAGCCCAGGCTCAGTTCCTGACAGAGAACTGTGGGATCTAATAAACTCTTCTGTTTGAAGTCGAAGTGCTGGTGTTCTGTTATACAGCAGCAGGTAACTGAAACATCCTCCCACTAGAATGAAGCTTCCAGACCTTTGCCTGGCCATACCTGGCACAGACATAGACTCGGGAGATGTTTGTTGAATATGTAAGTTTGAGGAAAATGGAGTTAACCATTGACTAGAAGTCTCAGTAAAGCAAAAATGCTGATGTTTGGCAGTATGAATGCTGGTTACCAGGGAATTGAAGTTAGAAAGTGGGATAGAAGAGATGCATGTGTGTGTGCTTAAACAAGTTCAGATGTATTGGAGTGTAACGTTTCACTGCTGAGTTTTGAGGACATACAGGATAGGAACATGGCTGAGGTCGAGAGAAGACAAAGGCCACTGAGGCTGAGCTGGTAAGCAAACCTGATGCGCGGATATTGGCTGAGACACCCATTAGAAAATTAAAGGTTCTCAGGATGGTAGCTGTAGGGAGAGTCCCTGGGAGTTCCACTTGAGAACTGTGAGAGGCCCGTGGGGGAAGGTGGTAGATATCCTTGGAAAGCTCTAGTTTCAGTGAAGGCATAAAGCATTCAGTGAAGGAATAGGGAGTAGGGTGGAGAGAGGGTTGCCCATGGATCAGAAGAGGGCAGCCCTGCAGAAGGTTGTGAGGGAAGGCTGCCGTGGGAGACAAGTCTGGGGGGTGGACGCGGAGAACAATGCTGGGCTGAGAGGCGAGCAGGGCACCGACGAGGTTTCACTCAGAGCAGAAGTGAAGGATGACTGAGGAGATCATGAGGGAAGTTAACTGGCCTCAAGATTTTGGCGGGCCCGGAGAGAAAAAAATCTGGTTTTCCTGCCAACCCATCCAGAAGATAAATAATGTTTGCTGTTGGCAGTCGAGTCAGCAATCTGAGACCGTTTCTCAGGATTCCAAATGAAACTGGCAAAAGGATGCAGGTGGGGCGTGGTTAGGCCCAAGTCAGTAAACACCCCAGTGCCCTGCTGGCCTTGACGTGCAGCTCTGAGCAGAGGGCGGAGCAGGCAGGCTGAGGCCGCGGAGGAGCTGCAGGGCTCACCCACTTCCGGATGCTGCGAAGCGTGGCTTTAGGTGAAGGGCTGGTGTGGCTGGTCCGAGTTAACTGTATGGGACTGGTACCCTAAAAGTCTACAGAAAGGTAAACTGGCCCTAGTCACATCTTTTCAGTCTTTAAAACAATAAACTGTATTATTATTCTTTCATATTATCAAAGTGAAACATGTTTAACATAAACACTTTGTTTTCAAATCTCCAAAGCAAAGACAACTTCCAGCCCATGCTCCTCATTCCTGTCTCCGTCTACACACAGAACAATGAGCGTGAGGAACAGATAAGCCCTTCACGTACTATTAAATTCCCATTGTAATAACCCAGTCACAGTCTCTCCGGGCTACTCAGTTTCTTGCCCTGATTCTCAAGTCAAATGGAACTAAGCAAAGGACGGGTAATAGAACTATAACAATGGTTTCCTTCAAGCCCTTCTGGTCTGTTATTCAAACTGAAAGGTATTTATTAAGTTCCCACTCATTCGTCAGGTCTGTTTTGATTACAGGGCACTGAAATCTGAGGTAAGCTGGCTTAGGCCATGAAGGAAATTTTTGGGTTTACACAAATTAGAAAAAAGTCCGGAGGGTCAGCTCAATCCGCTGCTTAAATGATGTTGGCAAGAATCTCACTCCCCACTACTCCATCTTTTGAGTTCTCATTTTTTTTTTTCAGAATCAGCTTTATCTTAGGTAGGATTTCCCCAGCTGGTGACTCCCAAAAACTCTAGGCTTATTTCCTGCCAACTTAGTAGTACCCACAAAAAGAACACCTTTCTGAGGTATGGTTCTCACAGGTGGTCACTTGCCTATCCCTGTACTAATTATGACGAGGTAGATGCGATGCTCTCATTGATCAGACCTGGATCACATGTTCCCTCTTGGGGTAGGCAGCCCCATCCAAGCCACGCAGATAGGAAAGGGTAGCTCCCCAAATGAAACCTACAGTTACCAGGAGCAGGGGCATGGCATGCAGTGCTGATACAAAGAACAGGTAGCTGCTGCAGAGGCCAGCTTCATGGATATGTGACTGCAGTTACACAGGCCTGGCCCTTAAAAGGACCCCACATACAGTACAATGCTCTGCTGTCACTGTTTTGAAATTCTCAATAATTTTTGAGCCAGGGGCTCTACATTTGCATTTTTCACTGGATCCTGCAAATTATGCAGCTGATCTTGCTGCTATACTACTGTGTGCCCTGGGAAGGCTTCCAGAAACACATAAAACCCAGTCCCTTCGGAGACAAGGAAACACAGGGCACATTTAGGAAAAAGCAAGCAGTCTGTGCTGATTGAAAGGAAATAATGGAAAGTACATTCACTCATTAATTCATTTACTCACTTATTCATTTAAAACTTCACTAAGGGGATCCTGCTACTGCCAGGGAGCAGGAAGAGAAAAACTTTAGGCCCTCAGTGGCTGTCAAGGCCCTCAAGAAGCTCAGTCTGTTAGAGAGAGAGAGAGGTACACAGACACCGAAAGAAGAGCAGGGGTTGGTATAAAAGTAAGCACTGAAGGCTGTGGGAACACAGAAAAGGCACCACTAACCATGCCTGGAGGAGGGGCCAGCGGTGGAGCATATGATTGCTCCACGGAAGCCAATAGTCTTGGAGCATGTTCAGCTTCTTGGTTGGCAACAGACAGGGAGACTTGGGGGGATGGTTCCACGGAGCAGGGGATGTCGTGTAACATGCTTCCAGGTAGAGGCTTGTGGATGAGCTCCCGAGGAGCACCCCCATCCCAACCCCCACCCCGGCCACCGAACATCCTTCAGGTCTGACTTCAGTGCCAGACCTGTCAAGATTTTTGCAGTTATCAACTCAGCGCATAAAATACTTCCTCCATCTTGGGCAGAATATAGTAAATACTGGATTTTCCAGTAAGGAGACAACATTGAAACAAAGAAATTTTACCTTCTAACCCCAGGACTTTTCATTTTATATGAACCATCTTCACCCCTATTTTCACAATAGAATGATTTAGCCTCATATACTATTTTTTTTACATTGAGAATTTGGTCATCAAAAGACTCATATTGGGCAGTGTAATTTTCCTCTGGCACATATTTGACTATTTGTCCCCGCGGAGAATCATCATGGACTTAGGCTTTTCACTGGTTCCAACTAGCTGTGATCACTTTTTCCCTCAAAAAGTTAAAATTTGCTAAAAAAAAATTAACATTGTACAAAAATTAAAATTAAAGCAGGGTGCCTGCTCTCTAGGAGCTTACATTCTGTTTTGGGAGACCAAGCTCCAAGAGAGGGACAGTGCAGTGAACGGAAGGCGGCAGCACACACAAGAAGCTATTCTGTCGTGGTCTTTGAATGCACTGATCAACGTGGGAGCTAAGAAGTTTCCTCTGGGGAGAAAACTTGAGTCAGCTTTGCAGCTGGATTCAGAAACCTACACGCATCTCTGGGTGAAGGGAGGGGAAGGGCGCACCTGACTGTACGAAGCTGGGGAGGAAGAAGCAGCGTGACCGAGTGTCCCCCTGGACTAGCAAGTGAGGGCTAAGATCACTCACGGACCAATGTGAAACCTCCTTAAAGCAACAAGGAAAGGCTTCAGACATCTATTGCTGAGTAACAGATCACCAGAAAACTTAGTGGCTTAAAACAACCACAATCATTTTATTCTCATCGTTCATGGTTCTAGGGGTTGACTGGGATCAGCTAGGCAGTTCTTACTCAGAGTTTCTGATCTCTAATTTTCATGGTTACAGACCAATGGTGGTTGTAGTTGGAGTCATTGCAAAAGCGTCTCTGCTTTTACTCTGGCTTTTAGCTCATCTGGGGCTTTCCACCAGAGCACGCCTGTCCGTGTGGCCAGGCTCCCTCACAGTGCGGTGTCTGGGTCCCGAGAGTGAGGCAGGATGTGGAAGCTCCCCGTTTCTGAAGGCCTGAGGCTAGAAACTGGCGTGGCATCTCAGACTTACATTCTATTGGTTGGTTTCAGAGCCCAGATTTGAGAGGGGACACAGAGTACCACCTCTGCGTGGGAAGTGTGTCAAAGAATTTGGGGGCCATTTTAAAAAATGGAAACACTTATCTGAGTTTGAAGTGTATTACATGGATTCTCTGAATTCTCACAACTATTAAGACCATTTTACAAATGAGGAACCGGGCACAGAGAAAACAAGCGACTTGCTCAAGATCACCTAACACTCTCGCTCCAACACCCGTGTGTTTAGCTGTTACCATCTAATAGGTTCTCAGTTCCTGGAGGAAGAGGGATCTTTGAGGAGCGGAGACCCTCAGTGGGAAGGGACCCAAGCAATCCTAAACCAGACCCTAAGGTGAACCTGACTGCACTGGCCCAGAAGGAGCTCACTCAGAGCCTGCAGCACTCAGGTTAGATGCTGCCTGACACAGCCTTTCCACTGGGAAGGGGTTCAGAAATAGGAAAAACACTGGTGTGCGCTGACTGCCCATGGAGAACTTTGTGAATATTTTCTTTGTCTGGGCCTTGAAGGGCAGGTAGAATTTGAGCTGTGAAGAAGAACGGAAAAGAGTTGCTAAGGTTTTCTTGTGGACACTCTCAGGTCCTCAGACTTTGGTCTTCATTTGCTTCATTTTCCCGATGCAATATATCAGGATCTCCTGTTAAAAACAAGTCATCCTTTCCTTACATGTCCTCAGTTTGGGGACAGGTGATTTGCCAAAAAGATGTTGAATTCAACTCAAATAGCTTTGTCCTACTACACACAAAATTTATGCTTGGGTTGTGTTAGTATAACACGTGATCCCCTTACAGAACCCAGAGAGCCTTCCTCGACAGGAAACCTCAGTGACTTGTTCTCTGTGTGAAGGCCTGTTGAAAAGGGCAGGGAGTAATTCAGCAGGAGAAAAGTTGGAGTTTCAGCTTAATTCTGTGGTTGGAAAGTCAAAACAAAAACCTGCAACATTAGTTTTTGTTCAAAGTTCACTTGGAGAGATTGCATATGACTCTGTGATCTTGTAAGTCAGGGCCTGAAGGCTTCAGGGCTCTCTGAGTGTGTTTTGTGGTGAGGTTGCTGGGTTTCTGAATAAAGACCTATAGTTAGAGTGCGATTTCCTGTCCTGCTTTCTGCAGCGTGGTTATGGTCTACATCACACAGTTTGTCTGGGAGAAGGGAGGTGTGTGGCTGTTTTCTAAAATCATCCAGATCGCGACCCCAAAAGGAAAAGTTCTGAGGCACATCAGATTTTAGAGGAAATCCTGGAAAACATTGTGATGAAAAGGTACCTCCTTCCTTAAAGCCAGGGCAGTTTGTCTGTGGAACTGAGCCCTGTTCCTAAGTGAATCTAAGTGAAAGGCGTAAGAGCTACTCCTGGTCGATAAGATCAATAGATGTTCACCCTTATGAATGGTGGAGTTTTAGCCCCTAGCTCATAGAATATCCAAAGGACCTGGGTTTCCTTCGCATACATTACACTTACACACAGAGAGAGCAAGGCCAGGCTTTGAGTTCAAAGGAGACCCATCCATTTCCAGCAGGCTACTTAAAATTTTTAACTCAAAAAATATATGTTTATTGTAGAAAAAAGCATAAAACTGCATAAAAAGACAATTTTTTAAAAGCTGCCTGTAATGCTATTACCAGAAATAATCACCGTTATTTTGGTATAGTGCCAGACATACACACAGACACACACACGCACACACACGCACATTAATACACACACATACATATATATAAATGATTACAGGGTCATACCTTCCATGTTGTTTTGTTCCTTGCTGTTTTTCGTATAACACTATATCATGAAGTTTTTTCACGTTAATAAATACATTTCAATGGTATTCAGTGCTTAATATTCCTTTGCAAAGTTATATTATGATTTATATAAAGAATTTTCTATTATTGGAGACTAATGTTTACCTTTTTTTGCTATTATAAGCAACACTGTAGTGACTATTCTTAATTATTTCCTTAGGAAGTGTTCCAAAGAATATAATTGCTAGGTCAAAGCTTATGGACAATAATAAGGATTTTGTTACTACATTAGTCAGGATAGGCTAAATGTTATAACGAACTCCCCCAAATCTCAGTGGCTTAACACAATAAAGATTTATTTCTCTCTTGTATTACAGTTCAGTGTAGTCATCTGGTTGGGGGTGGAGGGTGCTTTGCACAGTCCCTCTGGAACCAGGATTTGTTCCCCATTTGCCAGGGCCTTGGAGTTCTCCACTGGGCCTTCTGAGTTCAGCTGAAACACAAAGGGAGAGAGTCCGACAGCAGAGAGGAGAGAATGGAAAATTGCAGAGGTGCTTTTAGGGCCACACTTGGAAGTAACTCACATCACTTCCTCTGTCCACCTTTCAGCTGTCCAGAACCCAGTCACACGACCACTTTCTAACTGAAAGAGCATCTGGGAACTGCAGGCTTCCTGAGTGTCCAGGGAGGCAGGGGGACAGAGTTTGGTGAATATGGAGCATTGTCTCTGCCTTAAACATAAATTAAGGTGCCTTAAACAAATTGCCAACAAACCAAGTTTTCCCAGTTTACCTTCCCACCATCAGGGTATGAGAATTCCTACTTTTCTATGCTGTCTATTTTTGTGTTGTGTTTTCTGTAGATCTGCATGTGACGCTGTTGTTTCTCTGCACAGGTAGACTCAGAGTGCCTGTTTTTCTCTTTGGAGATAATTTCACTGCGATCAGGACCTAGAGAGCCTCTAGAAAGCCAGGACTCTGCATCCCAGACTGCTCTCTGGACAGCAGTCCTATTTCCTCGGTGGGCCTGTGTTTCTGGGTCTTTCTCTGTCTATTTTTTTCCTCTCTCTGCTGTAGAATAAGATGTGGTGTGCATGTATCTGCAGCCTTGGTGACCCTTGTAGAGACCCTGCCCCAAGCCCTGGCCCGAGCATCATCCTGAATGCATGGCTCCTTCAGGGACAAGGGAAAAAAGACTGGAGCCCTGCATTTTCTGTGCCATTTCAGTTTGTGTTCCAGCTTCCCATACATTTACACACACACAGAGTCAGAGAATTAAATTGGGAGACAAATATAGCACCCTCCTGCTGACTTGGCACATTGACCTTGCCTACATCATCCAGTGCCTCATCCTTAGTACTCACTGTTCCACTGGAATAACCCTTCCCCGATGAGTGAACTGTTAGAAATCATAATGGGAAGGCAATACAGATGTGCACAGCCTATTGTCTGTCTTCAAGTGAACCCAGGTTGCTGAATACCAGCTTACATCTGAGCTGTGATTTCCTCCTCATTTTGAAATTTAGTTCCTAGAAGATAATGTTTTTGAATGGCTTCTCGTTCTTGTCTTCCTCAGGGACTACTTGCTGTTGCCTGATGGTTGTCTGGTAGGCCTGGCTCCTTGGCCAAGCAAGGTTTTCAGTGAGGTCTTTGGCAAAAAGTCTTTTTAAGTTGTACTTGTTCAGCCTCTCTAGGGAACTGAGGGCCTCGTTGTCAGTACAGAAGAAAATGCAAACAAGCAAGTCACAGATTTTCCAGGCATGCTAAGCTTCTGGGCCTAGGTATAAGCATTCTGAAAAGCCTAGGATAGTTTGTGTGCTTTCCTAAGAATGGACCAGGACCTTGTCTTTCCAAGTTGCACTCTCTGATCCGTCCCTGAGAGGCAGCAATAGTCTCTGAGGAGAGATAACAGCAGAGCCTCCTGGGTGAGTGAATCACAGCAACTGTAAGCTCAGTGTATGACCTAGAAATGGAAACAGGAAGTGGCTTAGAACTATAAAGAGCACAGCCAAGGAAGGACTGCAGTAGAATTCTCCTCTGATGACAGAGTATACAATGTGCAGAGGTGGAGCTTTGCATCTTTTCTTTATCTCCGTTGCCATGATTCCGCCTGGCAGGGATGGGCCATCTGAATGGGGAGTGGGATATCTTCCTAGAGGTGGGATCCAGGTCTGGGGAAGTGGGCCAACTGTGGATCAGTAGCTGTCTCCAGAGTGAGCACATCTGTGGGACATCACAGTCCCTTTCCACCTCACCTTTGCAAGTGGATTTGAGTTACTGAGATACATTTTGCCAGGCCTTATAAATCTAAATTCTTAAGGCACTTCCAACAAAAAAAAACCCCAACTTCTGGTAGCTTTCAGTAGTTCCCAGAGGGTTGTCTGAGCCCATGGGGAAAAGGCTTTCTTGCACTTGTGCCGAAAAACAGAAGTTCACTGTCATCCCAGCTGTTCTTCTCAGCGCCTCAGGACTACCTTTTCCAGGCTCCACCCCACTCCTTACTGACAGTGGTGAGAAATGGAATGCTCTGCTGTGTTTCTAAGCCATTCCCATACCTCTTGGCACAACGTTGGGCCCACATGTCCTAGGGGAATGAATCCTGAAGACCAGAAACTGAGGCAAGGCAGGGCCTGGTCACTGAGCAGGGTCCTACGCAGGGGTCAGCTCCCCATCTACAAAATGCCTCCTGAGGAGCCTCTTCAGACCAGTTTCTCAAAGTGAAGACCACAGGCCACCCGCAGCGGATGATGGGGTGGCCGTGGGAGCTGTTCAAAAGGCTGGTTCTTGGCTCCCTCTGCAGACTTCCAGAATCTGAATTTCTCAGAGAAAGTCCCGCAAATCTGTGCTTCTGCAAGCACCCCATCCCCAAGTTGGCCAGAGCAGTCAGGTTTAAAAAACTTTCTCTATACCAGTCTTGGTTTCACTTGTTATCTTTTTCATGAAAAATAATTTGTTTCCTTTCAACCTTTTATGACCTCTGAAAATGAATCTGAAGCAGAGGGATCCACTTTCATAAGAAACGTCACCTGTGGCCTTAATTGGCAAGTGTGGACTGTCGGTTGTATCAGGGGATTTGAAGGAAGCCAACCTTTGATTTTCAGGCTGCCCATGTCTGCTTTTCCAGGGGCTTGTCGCCATTAAAGGGAGCTCTGGAGCTTTTTCTTCTGTCTTCTTTTCTGCAAGAAAATGGGCCTGCTGCTCTTGGAGGTTGTGATCTTGGAGTCCTTTAGCACGGGGCGATGAAAGTCAACTTCTTCATGGTCTCTGATGAAGCAGAAGTGGAATCCGTAGGTGTTTCTACGGAGACAACACTGACGCTAAGGAAATGTGTGAAGAGCAGAGAAGGAAGACGTGACAAAGACGCTGGGGAAGCACTAAACACCCTGTCTCCTGCCTTTTCCTGCAGTCCTCTCTGAGCTGCTGCGTGAGGAATGCGTTGTGTGCTGATAAAGCAGCTCTCTTTAAACAAGGGAGGAAAAACCAATTTGTAAGATTTGCCTAATTCCATAGTGTAAATACACCTACCATGGCAGATTTAAGTTACCAATGGTTCAACAATGACTCACCAAATTCTTGAATATGTAATACTCAAACTCTTGCAAACTAGGAAGAAACGACTCCAGCACCTCATCATCTCAGACCTGCCCCAGAAAAATCCCCACATCATGCCAGGGTGAACGTCACTCTCAGCTTCCCAGTCAGAAGGAGAAGCGGTGGAAGTATGCTCACTTGTTATGACTAAGCTAATGGTGAACGTGGACGGATAGGATGCAGGGGATGACTTTGTTCGTCTGCCACCTTAGAGCTGTGTTTTCATTTCTCAATCCTGTTCTCATTTCTCCCAGGGCTGGGGAATTTGGAGGGAGTCCTGTTCTCAGATCTCCTCTTGAGCTTCAAGGCAGCGCTTGACTTGAGGCCTCCACAATCTCTCCCTCTTTCTTGTCCTCTCCTTTAAAACGCTGTGGTCCCAGGCCAGATAAAGGAATACTCCTTCCTTAAGTTTAAAATGGGGGGTTTGGGAGCCATTCTGGATTCTGAGTCCTGCCTTTTCGCTTGTGTGGTGATCAAATAGGTTCTTACTTAAAAAGCTGGCTTCAGGAAGACTCTCTGTCCAAAGAGCTAAAGGCTGTCTAGCTTGGACTGATCTTTTCCTGACTTCTTAGGGAGTCTTAAAACTGAGGAGACATGGAGCAAGCCGTTCTCATAAAGTTGAGCGTGACTAAACTTGCCCACAGCCTGTGACGCTAGAGATCGCACAATTCTTCCTTCCCCTTTAGGGCCTGGGGACGTCACTGGATGGAGGGAAGACAGTGACCTACTTTTTCTTCCCAAACACTGGGCAGCTGGTTGCATTTTCAGATCTGAAGCTCACCCACACTGCTGCAGTTTTTGTTCCCCTGTCTCCTGGGTGTGCTTCTGGCATTGCTGGTTCTGGAAAGTGGAGTTTGCTGTGGGAGTCTTTCCCCGAGAGGCTGTTCTGACAGCCCCAACCCACATCCCTCCCAACATCGACGTGGGCGCTCAGGCTGCTCAAATCCTGGCCAATGTGCAGCACTGGAGGATCCGGTTTTGCCCTGGTCTCAGCCAGGGAAGCCGTTTGAGAGAAGTCTCATTGGAAATGGAACTTGAATCTGGGGCTTCTCTAGTATTCTAATCTCTCAAAGTCAGCCAGTTAACAAATATTTATTGAGGGCGCAGGAAAGAGTTTCAGAACGTGTCACCCCAAATTATTATTTTCAGCTGAAGGCACTTGAGGAACAGCAGATACAGAAAGGCTCTCTGATTTCCCCCTTTCTACCTGAAATCGGGTCATTAGTTTTCTCCTGAGAAAGGTGCCTCCCTGCTTCCCCCACGCCCCACCCAACCAGGGAGAGAAGAATGTTCTTACCACCAGAGACTGGGAGACGGTGCCAAAATGGGCCTGTGCCAACACACCTACCTACTCAAATAGCACTTGTCTTCCTTTCGTTTCCCCCAGGTATTTCCTAGTCACTGGCCCCAAATGTACTGTCCCTAGCCCAAGCCCCTTTGTCTCATCACAGCTGCATGATGTATTGTTGTTCTTTGTTTTAAAATGTATGTAAGATGTGGGGCCTAATGGCTTCTTCAGGTCTTCATTTTCCTTTTGAAGACTCCTATGTCCATGTAAAAATATTAAATAAAGTGTGTATACTTTTCTCAGTCTTGTTAATATGTTTTATGTCAGTTTAATTGTCAGGTCCAGCTACAGAACCTAAAAGGGTAGAAGGAAGTTTTTCCTCTCCTACCTCCATCAACTGCAGAGATAACGGTGAGCGAGGCAGGGTCCCTGCTGACATACAGCTTACCGTCTTGTTCACAGGGAGGGCAGTCCTTACACGAACAACTTCAGAGAGTTCAGTAATGACTAGGGTGCAAAGTGCTTTGAAGGAGAAGTGCAGGGTGCACTGGGTGCATAATGCAGGCTAAGAGGTTGGGAGGACTCCTTGAGGAGCTGTGGTTGAAGCTGAAACCCGAGAGACCATTCAGATATGGCGGAATATGAGGTTAGAAGGGGAGATCCTCCAGGACACAAAGAATTTATGCTTCAGAAACATTTTCTTTTCAAGGATAAGCTTAGAAATTTAAATAGTAATTTTCTCCCTTCATATACAGTACAGTGGTAGAGACCAGTCTGCCCTCCAAAATTCCTTCTTCTTTTCATCATAACAAATACTCAGTTTTTGCTAGTTAAAACAGCTACCAAGAGAAAAGATTACATAGCCACATTACTAAGTTCTAGCCAATGAGGGATAGACAGAAGTAATGTATGGGGTCTCTGAGAAGCCACTATTTTGCTACCTGATATCTGGATGTGATGGCTGGAGGCTGAGCAGCCATCAGGGACCATGAGGAGACATGCCAGCATTCGGAGAGCACTATATTAAGTAGAGCTTGATTTCCTGATCATCACAGGACTGCCTCACCAACACTGGATTGACTATCTACAGACTTCTTTTATGTAAGGGAGAAATAAAGATCAATCCTTATAAAGCTGTATTATTTGGGGATTTTCTGTTACACAAACCCAAATATAATCCCAACTATTATGCACAATTTCCTTTCAGCTTAACAAAAATATCATTTATCTGGACTACCTACAAATTACCTATTTTATAGAAAATTCTGTGATAATATCTCTTTTTCTGAACTCCGTTTTCTCCTCCTTGGTCCTGTTGTCCTTCCCATGTCCCCTGTGCTTCCTCTCTTTTCTGAGCCCCACACCAAAGCCAGGCCTGACCTCAGTGTTTCCACCTCCACAAACTGACATGCTCACAGCCCAAGTGTTCTTAGGCTCCTGCTCCTTAGTGGCTGCCTGGCAAAAGTCCCACTATAGAGAGTAAGTCACACAAAACCCAGGGAGACAGTCAGCCTTCTGGATTCCTTCTCGTCCTTCCCACGGAGGTGTGAAGAATTAGAATGGATCAGACCTAAATATAAGACCTGAAACAATAAATTACACAGAAGAAAACATAGGTACTAAACTTAGAAACCTTGGCCTTACACAGGATTTTTATGAGTTTGACCTCAAAGGCGAGGGAAGTAAAGGCAAAAACACACGAATGGGTCTACATCAAACTGAAAGCTTTGCATAGCAAAAGAAGGTGTCAGCAAAACAAAAAAGCAACTAACTGGGATATTTGTAAACAACAACTCCAACAAGGGGTTAATATTCAAAATATATAAGGAACTCATACAATTCAACACCAAACAAGCAAACAAACCCATTACAAAATTGAGCAGAGGAACTGAACAGACACTTCTCCCAAGAATACATACAAATGGCCAACAGATATATGAAAAGATGCTCAACTTTGCTAGCTGTTAGGAAAATGCAAATCAAAACTACAATGAGATACTACTTCACACCTGTTAGAATGGCTGTTATCAATAAGACAAGTAATAATAAGTGTTGGAGAGGCTGTGGAGAAAAAGAAACCCTCACTCATTGCTGATGGGAAGCCACTGGTACGGCCACTAAGGAAAACTGTATAAGAATAAGAACAATTATTCTTATTAAGAATAAAGAATAAAATTACCATATGACCTAGCAACCCGCTTCTGGGTATCTACCCTCAAAATTTGAAAACATTTATTCAGAAAGATATGTGCACCCCTATATTCATTGCAGCATTACTTACAGTGTCCAAGACTTGGAAACACCAAAGTGTCCTTCGATAGGTGACTGGATAAAGGAGATGTGGCACATGTGTACAATGGAATACTACTTAGCCATAAGAAAAGATGAAATACTGCCATTTGCAACAACATGGATGGATCTTGAAAATAGGCTAAGCAAAATACGTCAGACAGAAAAAGTCAAGAACCATATGATCTCACCCATATGTGGGATATAAAACTGCAACTCCTAGACACAGACAACAGCACAGTGGTTACCAGAGGGAAAAGGAGAGGGCGTGATAAACAGTATAGAGGGTCAAATGTGTGGCGAAGGAAAATTTGACTTTGTGTGGTGGGTACACAATGCGATGTACAGGTCATGTATCATAGAAATGTACATTTGAAACCTATATAATTTTATTAACCAATGTCACCTCAATAAATTTAATTTTAAAAACTACCTCAAAAAGAAGTTATAATTGGAGAACATGTGCCAATTTGGAGAAACCACAAAAATAATTAGAGATGCTTTAATGACACCTCCCTCCACGGGGCTCTTCAAGCTGTTCAGGCTTTAATCTGTCTGTTTCCCTAGCCTCTGGCTAACTGCGTCCAAGAGGTCAAGATTCAAAGGGAGAAGGTCACTGTGTGTGGCTGATTATAAAACTCAGGGCTGGCAGGAATGGGTGCAGACTTCAACATGCTGGGTCAGATGAGATGAGGCCTGATGTGAATTAATTTTGTCATTCCCCCCCCCTACAAAAAAAATATATGGAAGTCTTAACCCCCAGTATCTCAGAATGTGACTCTATTTGGAGATGAGGCTGCAGAGGGAATCAAGTTAAAATGAGGTCACTGGGGTTGGCCCTACTCTAATATGTCTTGTGTCCTTATAAAAAGGGGACACTTGGAGACATACGAGTGCAGAGGGAAAATGCCATGTAAACATGCAGGCAAAGGTGGGGTGTTGTTTCTACATGCCAAGGAATGCCAAAGACGGCCAGCAAACCACCAGAAACAAGGAGAAAAGCCTGGGACAGCGTCTCCCTTACAGCCCTCAGAAGGAACCAACCCTGTGGACACCTTTATCTCAGACTTCTAGCTTCCAGAACTTTCAGAGAATGAATTCCTGTTGTTTAGCCACATAGTTTCTGGATTTTTGTTAGGACAGCCCAAGCAAACAGAAGGGTGTGGGGGTAGCCACCGGTTGCAAACAATTTCTCTGCTGCCTCATGTTGGAATATGAGATTGAGAGCAGCCAGAGTCTCCTTTGGTCATTACTCTTAACAGAGAACCTCAGGGAATCCGCTCTCCACCTGTAGGCAGACAACAACCAGAGGCTTAGCCAGTGAGATCAGACCTTCAGAAGAACCTTTTCTGCTCGCCTCCTGGGAGTCACTTTAAGGATGCTTCCCAAGGATAAAGGGCTGATGCTAACTGGCATGGTCTGTGAATATGCCTCTGTCTGTCTGTCTGTCTGTCTATCTATCTATCTATCTATCTATCTACCACATGTCTGTTTATTTTCCTTTTCTTGGCAGAAAATCAATGTTTAGATGGGTGGAAAAAGTGGTATGCAGTCTTTTCAGACCCCAACTAAAGCCTTTCTCTGTGGAATGATTGTATACACAAACACAAATGTGAAAAAACCCCAAGCACTGTGCATTGTCTCCCCTATCCCTCCAACTTTGCTTTCCACTTGGGGGGTTGGAAGGCAGAAGGGATGGGGGAGGAGGGACACAGGACTTCCAAGGGCTCTGCAGAAACAGGCCAGCAGGCCAAGTGGCCACCAGCTGCTCCGCTCATCTGCTCGCTTTATCCATCTCACAACATGACAGTCTAGGCTGAGGCAGCTTAGAGCACGTGGGGCATTTTTTAAAACAAATTGAGGACTTGCTGCTACTTAGCATCTGTGTTGCTTCTTGTCCTATTGATGGGTCTTCATTTTTACTATTTACCCCTCATCATAACCAGGTGTTAACCCATTTTTAAGAGGCTGAATCTGAAACTCAGCAATTTACCTGGGAGACTCAAGTGAGAGATTTGGAGATTGGGCTATAGCAATTCTGAAAAGTCTACTCTGTGCCCATAATCCATAGCACATCAGTGACAGAGATCCCAGAAAGAAGTTTATGCTAAGTGGGCACAGAGACTATTTCTTTTTTCATTTGCCCAAAAATAATGCTTTGGGTTTATTTTCTTTTTTTTTTTTAATTTTTTTATTTTAGTTTATTCAGTACAGTTTCTATCCTTTATTCCCATTCCAGCCCACCCACCCATTCCTCCCCTCCTCCCTGATTTTCAAGAGTTAGCTTCAAGGCAGATAATACTAATAATGGGGCAAAGGTATATGGAAACTGATGGTAAGCCATTTGCAGAATATTTATGCAGCTCTACACTATACCAGGAGAACGCAAACATGTACCTTTTTTTAGGGCCCTAAAGTCTCAATGGGAAGATCAAACTAAACTCATGTGAAACAATTGTCAACTGATGTTTCTCTAAACTCAAAGTAGTTTTATTCAGGACTTGCTGATAGTAAGGACAGAGACCCCTCAAACTGTCTCAAGAAAATAGGGATTCATTGAAGAGTCCGTGTAGTTGGCACAGGAATTAAGACAGATCTGGGGACTGGCGAGCCTTCTCCCCTCTCTCTTAACCTCAACTTACAAATAGCTTCTACCTGCTCTGATACTACCTCAAGGCATCCTTTCAACCTTCAGTACCACCCCAAGTGGTATATTCTTTCTGTGTCTGGTCGTTGTTTGGTAGTTCTTTTTATACTTGATTGGTCTAGCTCCTAGGCCTCTGTGAGCTTTTATTTTGGCTATCCTTAAGTCATTTGCCATCTCTGAAGGTCCAGTCAGCTATGGCCAGGAGTAGTGGATCACAACACCATTTAAAGGGCTATGGGCAGATAGACAACAAAAATAAATCCAGTATGGGGATTATTGATTATAAAGTCACCTGAAGGTCATTAAAAAGAGAAAGCACTCTGTGCTAGAGACAGTAGGCTTCACAAGGCAGTGAGATGGCTGGGGTTCAATATATGGCATCTGAGTCATGGGAGAGAAGAGAAAAACTGAAATGCAGGAATGAGTACTGTGGTAGGTTATAGTAGTATTCACAATTATTTGTTTCTCCTCCCTATGAAGGGTTATACATCCCTACGCAGATGACAACAGACTTGGTCATGTGACTTTTCCAATAAAATATGAGTGAAAAGGATGTCTGTCATCCCTAGGCAAAAGCTTTGATAGCTGTTGCATGGATCACCATGCACTCCTTTCCCTTGGCATTGAGAGCAACGCTGTCACAGGTGAGGAATGTTCCATCAGGTTGGCTCCCAGAGTGAAAACAACTTGGAGCAGAACCAGAGCAAGTCTGTCATGGATATATAATACAAACAAGAAGCAAACCTTTATTATGTTAAGCCACTTAGATTTTGGAGTCATTTGTTACTGCAGCATAGCCTAACCTAGCCTGAGTGATATGAAGATCAAGATGTGTTCAAATAAATGGGAGAGAGAAAGCTGAAGGCAAAGAGATGATGAGAAGGGACATGAATTCAGATGTGCAAGAAGGAAGATTTGAAGCAAGAAAAGAGCTGGAAAGAATGAGGGAATTTTAAGAGTCATTTGAAAGGAAGAGGTGCCAGGTTTTTGTAACAGGTTGAAATAGAGAATAAAAAAAGAGTAAAAAGTAAAATAAGTAAATAAAAATTGGAGCCCTTATTTTACTAACTTACCATAGTTGGGAGTTGAAACTACTTTGAGAGGAAAACATCTTTTTAAAAAAACAGAATTAAAGGTAAAATAGATATTTAGATAGTGTTTTCCAGCAGGCACTTGGGATCGGGGCCAGAGCTAGAGACAGAGATTTGAGAGTCATCAGAAGAAGGGTGAGAGCTGGGTCAGTGAGTTTTTTGAAATGGTGTTTTGATCTGTAAATGTAACAGGCTGTGAGTTATGGAACACAGATACCACATTAGGGGAGAGAAAGCAACACTGGGTGGACAAAAGGAAGAAGAAGGACAAAGATCTTCCAGAAGAATCACTCCACTGCCTTGAGGAGGCCCCAGGACAAGGAAGCCTGCCCACTCAGGATTTCCCATTATGTAGTAGAACAGGGCTCCCGGGCAGTCCTGGGATGAGGTCTCACGTGGTATGCGGCACATGGCAAGGCTTCCTCTACTGACCCTGGGTCATTGAACTATTAATGTTGTGGATCAGGCACAATCAAATGTAATACAGAGAGTATTATTTAGTTTTTGAACCTCATTCATATGCATTGTCTCAAAAAAAAAAGAACCCAGAAATTTGTTATAATCTCCCTTGTAAAGCAGATGAAACAGAGGCTGGGAGAAGTTAAGGAACTTTCTTGAGGTTAGCAGAACTCAAGTTATTAGCCTGAAGCAGAACTTGTTATTTGTCCTTATTAGCATACCACATTGTCTCTGAGATTCCACCTCAGTCTTTTTTTTTTTTTTAATATATTTTATTGGTTATGCTATTACAGTTGTCCTATTATCCCCCTTCATTCCCCTCCACCCTGAATACCCTCTCCCACCCACATCCCCCCGCTTTACTTCAGTCCCTGTGTCATAAGTTCTTTGCTTCTACATTTC